>JASVER010000006.1:8457024-9057024 GCA_030449065.1 Oceanodroma leucorhoa | reverse complement strand
AATCAATTCTATTTTTAATTTTATCTTGTCAAAGAAACCTTGCTGATGAAAAATCGTATATGAAGAGTTAGAGAAAAATGCAGGTAGCTTTGAGGATTGGATTCAAAGCACTGTTCTTAGCTTGAACTCACGACTAAACTCAGTATAGGTGAGAATCACTGAGTAGAAGAGCAAGTAGTAGTCACTAAAGCCATCTCGACAGGCATGATTTTACACTTTAAAATATGCTGTCAAGAATCCTAGGGAATTGCTCTTGCTCTAGAAGGATTCTTCCTCTCAACAGAAGAAAATAAATTCCCAAATAGCTTTCTCTTTCTGTCACTATCCCTACTCCATAAAATGCCATACTGCACATATTAAAAATAAAAAAAAAAAAAAAAGAGGCATTGCACTAAGGAAGCTCAATAGCTGTCATCATGCTTATGGCTATTTGATGATTTATCAGTTCAGTTCTTTTAAAGCTGCTGCATGTTTACATTCGTGAAGAAAAACCTTATAGATATACTATGTGTCTGTTGTAGCCATGACCATTATCAGGCTGTAGTCATAGCATTCTAGAAAATAAATGCTTTCTACACTTTTTCATAGACAAACGTGCATTTTCTTTGCACTATACATGTTGACAACACAGTTCCAAAATCAGGAACTACAGCAGATGTTTTTTTAAGTTCTATTACAGATCTAGAATAATACGTTTAAACAGAAAGAAAACACTAAAAAAAGAAAGCCCACTGCTAGAATGCAGTCTAGCTATTCTTTTAATGTTTTCACTGTTGTTTTCACAATTTTAGAAGATGTTAACTCTTAAAATGAAACTGTACTTTACTAGTTCTTTTCAAACTCCTCCACGTACCACTATCAGCACCAAGCTTTAACAAATCATGTAGTACCTTACAGCCTAATTGGAGGAATGTCTGTGGTTCTATTTAATGCAGCACTATATGGCAATTACCAAGGAAGGCAAGTAGAACAAAAGCATCACAAAATCAGATTACCTACATCTTCAGGCATTTTACATTTTCATATCTCCCAACACCAAACTTTCCATTTAAAATTCATTCTCTAACTCAGCTGGTAAGTACAGGCTCAGCTTCTGAGATGATCATTATCTCCATGAGTAATTGAGCTTTATTTGAGCTGCTGAAAGGCTGTCTAGTGGTTAGCATCACTTACTGGTAGTGTCAACTCACTGTAAATAAGGTGCAGTAAGTGTAACAAATTAGGTATACACTAGAAAAGAAGAATTGTCTACTTATGAAAAAGGGGGAGAGATGCTGTCTTCACTGGGGACAGAAAGCTGCGAGATCCCATCCAAGGAAAACCAGTCAAGTAGGTATTGCCTTAGTTCTCTGTGTCTGTATTAGAGGGAGTTGAACAAATTTCTAAACCTCTATTGACTGTAAYGTAAGTTTCAACATGCACCTCATATGTAGATGCTGACATTTCAGCTGTCTCAGTCTACATGCTTGCCTCAGTTTTTCATTATAAAAGCATATCAATAGTGCAATATCAGTCACTCTTTAATGGAGGCTACATTGTCAACTATGGGAGATCCTGATACTGAAAACTGGGGAGCATGTTCAGATCATAAAGGATAAGGCTGCAATGCATTTTAGAGAAATATTCATTTGTTGAGTGAGCATCATGATCAGCAAGAAATCCAGAACAAACACACACAAGATAATTTCACTGTACTACTCATATGCCTTCCTCAGTTTTAAACTCAGTACTGTAAAACACCTCAGGAAGAAGAGTTTGATGTTACTTGAAGTGACTTGAAGATGTGTACACCAAGTCAACCAAGAGACATCTGATACGCCCCCCCAGGTGTTTCACTCATCCCTCAATGTGGGTCCAAAGGGCATGGGAGTCTCACAGGACTTGTATCACATCCTTCCAAGCTCATGTGATAMGCCAGCTATCCTCAGACACGTCAAACGCAACCGTAGGCCTGTGTGTAGGTGACTGAAATGAGCACCATCTGACCAACAGCTGCCAAAAAACTATTAAAATATTACAGTGTGGAAAGAATGGGATGGCTGAAAAACAATATTAGAATATTCAAATGCTATCAGAAAAATAAAAGSCATGCTCTGTCATGGAAAATGGCCTAAAGCAGTGGTTACTCAACATGAAAAGGGTATAGGAAAAATTATGGTAGTTGAGAAATGATTCACAGGAGGATTCTGGCTCACTAACAGGCATGATGCTCACAGTCACTAAATCTGCTTCTAATATTCTCAATATCTGAGACAATTCAGACACTATTTTTAGAGACAAGGGGATAGACAGAGTGTTAAGGGATGACTCACTCCTACCCTGAGCATATTTGGTGAACCTATTGGTTTTATTAGAGCTGATCCTGATGTATTGAGTATAACACAAGAGTTAGGCCTAGAATCAGTATACTAAGGAAAAAAAAAACCCCACTAGTTGCTGTTTATCAGGAATCAATGCATTACAAATGGCCAGTGTCAGACCTTGGATAATGATGCTCACACACACAGAAAAGCTCCTCCAGGCATTTTTTCAGATTTCTACAGTGTGTTGATATTAATTTTCCTCTTTGTGCAAGACATATGCAACTGAAATAAAATCTCTAGGGAAGGCTGTGTTTGAAAGTGTAGCAAGTTAGCAACACTTTTTTAAAACCATAATTCTTAAAACAATTTCTTGCAGAATACAAAACATAAGCAGATTGCAAAATAGYATGTTGCAGTATAAAGACTTTATAGGTATCATTTTAAGCAGTCCTGAATAATATATTAATTGCCAKTGTCAAAGTGGGAACACTGAAATCAAGGTGCCCAGTGTCTGATGAAAAATAACCCTTCCTGTGTTCCCAGTGCTTTTAAGGGTCTTACTCCTCCGTATAGCATACGTGTGCCTGAGCATGCGTAATACTAACATGTATTAGTTAATGTTGTAACATATCTGTTTTCAACAGATAGAGCAAGAGTTCAACAGAAGGACAAATAACAACGAACAACAAGCATCTTTATTGCTACAAGATCCTTTCAGGCTGTACTCTTCCTTCCTGGTGTCAGCTGAGCAGCATTACCCACCTTTAAGGACTACAGGATTAATGAGTAACTTGACCATAATGACACTAAACTGTTATTGTTCACGCACTGCTACAATTTGATGAAGTCACTGAACTGACCCTCTGTTCTGACACCATTCTCCTATTAGGCTGTTTCCAAAAAATGTACTGGGCTCTTGCTTGAAGTAAAAAAGTAAGAACACCCAGTAGTGTAAGGCAGAGAAAAGAGATGCTCTTAGACATCAAACTACTTGGTTACCACCAGACAAAATAGCAAAATGTCCTGAGAAACATTAAAGCGATGTGGTCATGCCTCTGTTATGCAAAGGCTCTGAAGATCACAGAAGCAGCAAAGCTGACACTGGCCAGGGACATTGCCATCCTTACCATTTCTGACAACTGCATAATAGATGTTTCAGYTGAGATTCATCCAATTTAACCTTTCGTTCCTTCTTGATCCATCTAAGTTAGGAGTGTTGTTACCTGAGGTTTCTCACTCTGTCAGTGAAGAGAGGATCACCCAGCAGGCCATTCAGGCCATCCTGCCATAAAGGTGCCTCTCATCACCAACTACTAGGCTCCTGACTCAGGCACCTCAGTAAGATTTGGTAAGTGGGATGAACCCCCAGCCTTAGATCCAAAGGGTCTACGAACTTTGATCCACTGCATCCCATACCACAAGACACCTTTCAATAACAAAATTACGTTTAGAATAGAAAAAGAAAAGCCACAAAAACTGTAGTAATTACAAAAATTTCCATCATTTCCAAACATCAGGAGACTGCTCTCTGATTACTACTACAGCATTACCACAGCGCTCATTTTTGTGTGAAAAAGTTTACAAGAAGAACAAAGTAGGAAGAGATTCTTTCAAGTAGATACCCATTAACATAAAAATAATAGCTCATAATCCAGACCTTCCTGGACTAGTTAAAAAACATGAAAAACAAACTATCTAAGATTTTCTGGCACTGGCTAGATCATAAGAAATTGGAAAGTTTTCTAGGGAGTTGACCTTGAGGAGGTGACACAATATGAGAATATTGGAAAGGATAGTATTCAGAGTTTGAGTAATAAATTAGGTCATAGGAGACCAGTGAAAAGCAAGAGACTCAAATCCTGGAGTTCTAGAGGAGGAAAGGAGCAGAGTTAGTTCTGAGTAGGAAGGATAAAGGTTACTCTGCAGAGAGTGTACAGTTGGAAATTCATTAAAACACACACAACTTCAACACTTCTCATTGTGGTTCCTTTAACAACACATAATAGCTGCATAAATTGTTGCACAAGCTGCGTAAACCTAAAATACAGTCRGCACTCTGACTGGTCATGTCCAGTTCCAAGCAATTAAACCACGCACCCAACTCCCCTGAGCTGTGTACAACCCCATTGACAAGCTTCACACTGCAGTGTTGTACCTGACCCTGTGTGCTGAAATATGTGCAAGTACAAAAAAACCCCTTTGCACCCATTGTCGCAATAGGTATACTTRGACCTATGTAACTTCCGATTAGATTGAAAAAAGCACCTACATATATAGCATCTAACGTAACAGGCTGAATGTAATATAATCAAACAATAAATAAGAGAGACATGATGGACACATACTAACTGCAGGAAGATATTACAGCTTATGTTATGAATCTGGTCTCCTTTGGTTCCCTATACCAGTGGTCTCCAAAGCAAGGTGTGCTCACCCCAGGCGGTGTGCAAGACAACCTACTGGGATGCTGGAAAGAGATATGTTTTGTACCATTACTAAATAAAATAAATTTTCAAACTAGAGTTTACTTCATCTTTATCTCATCCATTTCTAATTTCTATTTTGTATATGTTTTATAATGTACATATATATGATATATACAGTAGCACGTGTATACAGTTTATAAAGAAATAAATATACATATATTGAGGGTGCGTGCTCAAAAAATTTTTTACTGATAAGGATGTGCAATTGAAAAAGTTTGGAGACCGCTGCCCTATACAATCTACAGACAGAGGCAGTCCCTCTCAGGGAGAAGTCAGAGAACTTGTATTCCTAAATTATGACACAAAAAGTTGCTGAAAGTTCTCCTAAACTTGCAAGTATCTGAATAATATCAAATATAAAAAAATTACTTCATAGCTTAGCTTACCATCTTTAAATTAAACTAAAAATACAACCAATATGACAAAATAACAAAGTATTTGGCTGAATAAAATACAGATACTCTCTGTGACTGGGCTTCTTAAAACTCAACCCCCTTCCTGTGCAAGCAGCAAATACCCAATTTTCCTTCTATTCATTGACAGGCATCCCTTGAGACTTTGTAAGAGGTTTGTAAAAAGTTTACAATTCCCATGGACTTCAACTTGATTCACATTTGTAAATCCCTGGTTGAAAGTTCACAGTTCCCTCTTAACAGTTCAGATTCTTTATGGATACATAAAAAACTCAAAAAACTTAAGTGTGTGTGTAATGAAGATACAGTTCATGTTCCAAAAGAAAGATCCAGAAATCTCTGTGCCTCTATGCTACAAAACAGGCCTCTCAACTACAATGATATTCAAATCTAAGAACTAATTATAGGTGGAATGGACAGGTGAAAGTTATACAGGCTACACTATGCAGAGACAGAGGAATTACCTGGAGCGGAATAAACAAAAACAGAATAGACGGTAGAGAGGCTGAACAGGGAAAGACTGCGATCAGTAGAGCCGTGATAGCTCCTTGCTTCCTTCTGATTGTGTTTTGTTCAAAAGGACGCATTACATACAAACCCATTTGCTAAGAAATTTATCCATGATAAATGCCATATTTTAACCAGTAAAGAAATTTGTCAAACTCTTCTGTGCTTGTATAATTCAAAGGCAACTTTCTTCTATTTTAAGCCAAAGTTGGCATATACTTCATCTTCACTGATGTATGTGCAAAGACATTTGGTTTAGCAATAACAAAATTATAGCTGTACAAGGTAGTGTGTTTATTTGAATATGCAACAATGTAATCATTCAAATAAATGCACTCTTAGTTCTCTTTTTACAGTACTTCAAGTCAGACGTACATAAACTAATCCCTATAAATTAAAACCATATACAGTAAAATAAAGCATTATGCATTTTAACTTTGTGTTCTGTTTTGCTTTAACTTTGAGGGAAACATACTCCATGTGTTTTTGAATGGCTGCAGGTGTGSATTTTGTACCATTTCCATTTGTGGTTTTTCCTATGACTGCACATCCAAAAACTGTGCTCTCTATAATATACAGTTTGGTGAGTGGTTTGAGAGCAGATGGACTTCTGCTTCACAGTGATGGTCTGAAGTCCTTAAGGTGAGCAAGGAAGTGGAAATGAGTTGCTAACAGGCTCGCCTAAGTTCAACCTCATTAAAATCATCTGGCTGAACAATGTACTTTCTTTAAATTAGCATCTGGTCTCTGTTAGAATCAGAGGGAAAGATGTCAAATTTGAATAATTATTTTAAGATTATGAAGCAAGAGCTCACAGATGCTATAAGCTGTATGGTAGAAACCAGAACTATTTGTGGATGACAAGTACAGATAAATACTTGGGAGAAAGAAAGCATTCCTTCTGAACAGATGTGGACCTCAATAACAACAACAAAATCCTTAAGATATAATTTTTCTTTGTAATTTGAGTATAGATGGCCAATAATTGAATATGCATTAAAACCCTGAGAGTTGCTCAGACTACAAGAGTGATACATTTGCATTACAGGGTAGAATTTTAGTCCACTAGTGGTTCAGATTAGGAAAGCCTACACTACACTACCTGGATTGTAAGTAAATTAATTAATTCTACTGTCTGCTCAAATTTACTTTATAGAACAAAGGGAGATTGGAAAATAGGAATATCTGTTAAGTTGATGCTCATAATAAGTGGTTCCTCCCAAATTGTTTTACATTGACTCTTCAGGCAGGGAAATACCTTTTTCCTAGTACCTTCAAYAAGGCAGAGGATGTAAACAATTCATAAAATAGTTCCACCGTTATTTGTTCTTCTTTCTATTTTAGCCACTCAGTCCAGTGTCTGAGGAAAAATACTTGGCCTTCATTTTGCTACAGCTGTTACAATGCTGCTGCATGAATAAATATTTCAAGCATGGTCATCATTTATACAGATGAAACTTCAAATTACCAGCTAAAGCAGTGAATAGACTCTAATGTCCTGATCCTTCTCTTTTTTTTTTTTTTTTTTTCTCCTGAGAGAGACAGACACTCTGACAGACTGACCAACTTCCTTGACTACTGTTGCAGAAAGTTTAAAACGTTAATCTTTTAACCAAGCTGTCCGAGAATTCTGAAATTTTCAAGTGTCTGCCAGTGTCYGTTAAAAGAAAAAAATATTTCATCTGGCAGCAAAGAGAGCATAAAACAATAAAGCCTGACAGAGCAGAAATGATAATTACTGCAGGAACAGTAGAAACAAAACTTTTACCAAATAAGGTTACAAGGTACCACTATAGAGACAGTAAAGAACTAAACTGATAATACTGGGGGAATAGCAAGGTTCTTACATCATAACTACTTCAGAAAAGGATGATGCTATGGCAAGTTCAAGTGCAAAAAGCAAGGATATTTCAAAGTCACACTTCACTCTTACCCACAGAAAATACACTACTAAAAACAGACTAWGAATTACCATACGCTGTTCTTGAGCTAAGCGGTTATTCCAGAAATAAGCTCCTCATCAATTAGGATGTCTGATGGAACATAATCAAGTTGAAAACCAAAGCATTTAAAAAAAAATCAATTCTCCTCAGTTATGTTACCAAAAGGAATTCAAAAATCTCTGCATTACATTTGTTATCAATTATTTTAAATTCTCCATTTGAGAAGCTACATGTACATCTGCTAAGTCTCAGCTGAAGCCGTAGGAATAGTGTTTTGCTGGGGCACAAGTTACATAGATCAGACATGATGGGTCATCTACCCAGGCTGACACCGTTCACCAAGTAGTAAACACCACTTCGTAATAGAGAAGAAAGCATCTCTTCTAACATGTTGCCATTCTAGCAACTCTTACTAAACCCACTACAACAAAACAAAGAATAAAATACAATGGGTAGAAAACTGAACAGTGTACACCTCACAAGCTGCCAGAAGAGTCTGTAAATTCTCACAAATCTACACCAACACTTCTACAAGCTGTTGGTCTTTTATATGCCTTTATATGTCATCAAATGTGCCCTCTGATATTATTTACAATAAATGCCTTTTCATACCAAACAATATTGATAAATCTTCCTCAAATGTCATAGTCTTACAGTACCTCTTAAATGTAGTAGGATATGTRTAGTATGTATCACACGGAGCAAAGAAACAACTACTTTATTACATAGCAAATGGCAGCAAGAAAATGCCATTCATTGCTCTTGGATTTCCTATCACACACAAACTAAAAATGTGCTGGCTTGCTTACAGGTCATTGCCATTTTTAACCAACACAATTCTTTGATAAGACCAGAAGTGCTTGAATAAAAAGCAATGTTAACTTCTACAGCATTGACAGAAATTCATGATCATGTACGTCTGAATAACATTCAGAAATTGTATCAAATTTTTGTACAATAACTGCTTTACATTTTCACAGTTCTAAATAATTATGCTCTCTAGACTCCTTCCTAGATAGGAAATTCTGTTAGAATAATAATTACATAGTGAGTCTTTTTACTAAATTCCCTGTGAATAACTTACTGTTTGAAAATACATTGGTCAAATTTTCTTTCATTACTTTCAACAGAAGACCAAATAAAATTTGACCAAAATGTTTATGCTGTTTCTTGGAAGTTTCTGTCTATACATAATTGGAAACTTCTGGACAACCTCAATTATCCAAAAACATTTGTACAGAGTCAAAACAGTAGAACAGGAAAACTTTTTGATACAAGATTTTCAAAATACGAAGGACCAGATACATTTTCACTTCGGACACCATGACACCACATCACCAAATGGTGTCCGGCGGATCCTTATTAACATGCTAATACAGGACCAGAGACAAATGGGCCTTTTATAGATGAGACAATAGGAGGGTGGATAAACATCTTCTCATTCTCTTCTAGTCTCACAAGGAAGAATGGCTCACATGGACTGCAGGCCATAACACACACATCTGACATCATTCTCAACCTCACAACAATTCCCTACAAAGACCAGTGAAGCTGTAGGAGAAACACGTTAACTTTCACTCTAATTCAATGAAACAAGARACAAAGGGTTCCTAAAAATCTGTCCTCCTGCCAAGGGAAAGCACACAACAAAATATTCCCTCATCCCCAATAACAGCCTAAGTAAACTATGGTTGTGCACAGCAAAGCCAGGAGAAAGGACAACTGTGCAGACTATATGAAAAGGGACCAGAAGAAAAGGGGAAGGGAATGTTAAAAGAAGAGATACTGATGAGCATTAAAGAGTGACATGAAGGGGAGTAGCAGAGCAAGAATTCTGTCACCACCTCTGCCACAATCATCTCCTATGGTCTTGGGGAAAAAATTCTTAAACTCTCTTTAGCCTCCATCTGCAGAATGCTGCTATTTCCTTGTTTGACACAGATACTGCCAAGTGCTCAGTCACAAAATTTCTACAGAAAGATATACACTTCCACTGAATAGTATGCAACTCTAACTTCTCATTTATAACAGTTTGAATGAACCACTTTAAATGAGATGGAGGGCTGCAAATGAACAGTAACTATAAACCTAAGTATTAAAGGACTGTTTCCTTTACTAACTTCTGTCATTCCTGTGCAGTGAATGAGGCATGGATCCTGTGGAAAAAAATAGAATGTAAATCTATAATTAAATACATATGCACAATAGGGAAAAAATTAAAGAGCATGAAGAACATCAATTTGGGCATTTCCTAATTCCTTACTGCTTCATTTTACAGTTACAAATTAGTTGCTGTCCTCCCACTACTTACAGAGAGAAAATTCATTTCAAAAATAGATATTTTGGAATGTGAAATAATTTAAAGGAGAAACAGGACACATCACTAACTGCAACAGTGAATGAGACAGAAACCTCATATGTTATTCTATACACATCCCTTCCTATGCACATATATCGACCCTGTTTTACAAGCCCCTGTAGATATATCAGGACTGAAATACCATACAAACTGCACATGCATCAATCCAATAGAATAATGAGAATCATTTATTCAGCAGAAGCTTCCACTCAGATTAAATGCTTTCATTCTCCAAGCCAATGAAATATTTGAGGTTGGTTAGTTTAACTGTGCAACATATCCCATTCACAAAATGAAACTACAAAAAACCCCAAAGTTTCACTGAAGCAGACTGGCAATCAAGGAGATCCTTCCTTTTAAATACCAAGCTTTCATCACCTTCAATTGAAATGCTAGAGCTCTTCACGAGAGCAGCAAAAATCTCAGCTACCTGAAAAGCTACATTTYCCCCAATCTGTTTCTTGTTGTGGGTTTTTGTTTTTAATGGCTTATCCATATCTAATAACATTTTCAGGAAACAGGATTTGTTCTTTGCCTGGACTCACTGGTACCAAGTTTCAGCTGAAATGACAAACTGAGCAAATTTTAAGAATCTGAAATAACCCATGGAAAAACTTGAGTAGCTTTAGTATAGACACTGCAACTTATATCTCTCTGAAAATAAAAGTTTAAAAAGCTCAGCACAAAGTTTAAAACATATACACAAAATTTTATGCTGGTTCATCATTAGAAAGAATGGATTATTAGGAACAAAGCAAAGTGATGGCTAACTGCAATCTGTCATCAGAGAATCTAAATTCAATCTTGTGTACTAGAATGCTGCTCCTGCTACAGAAATACATTTAGATCTAACAACCTAAAGCAGTTTCCTTATTTCCCCACTCATGGCAGGTATCTATTATTAGTAATAGGAGTTAGTCTTCCAAGTACRGCATGTGAATTTATCTTTTCTGGCTTTAGGAAGAACAAATACTTTTAAAAAAACCTTACTGAAAAAGTGCTGTTCGCTGCTTTAAGTATGTATTTTTCTGACACGACATTCTGTTTCATGGTTGCACTTTTAAAATGTCAAATGATCAGAGTAAGAATTTCCATGCATTTTGGACAAACAGTAAGTAAACAAGTTTAGAACAGGGACTTAAAGGCAAAAAGCATAAGCAAAACATAATACAAATGTTAAAAATATAACGAAAATAAATGATCTCAGAAGACCCAAATTACTTCTGCTTTATGTATCAGGAGATGTCTCTAACAGGACAAGCCTAAGCTAATGAGAGGCACTAGTTAGACAATAGATATAAAAATTATTTCAGTAGTATATATTTTAAACCCTAATTCAAAAGCTCCTCAAAATCTGTGATCAGTGAAAGAACTCAATCTACAGGTGTAGGATCTCTCTTCTCTGGCTATTAAGAAGTTAAGTTCACTCAGCATTTTTATTTTTAACTGGAGAGCCTTGAAGTCGCAGTTCAGACCTCTTTCTTATGCCTTATTCCTAGTCCTGTAAAAATGAYGATACTTAGAGAGGTGGTGAATGCTTTTGGGCTTTTAAAGGTAACAGGGAAGATAGATAGCTACAGGCAGGTTAAAAATCCCTATATGTGTGTAGCAACTTGTTTTTATACATTTTTAAACATAACACTCGCCTATCTTTCCATCGAATACTATTATGAGCTGCTTTTGTTGAATATTTCTGGCAGCCTATTGTACACAGTGCATCATGAGCTGCATGGCCTGAGGCCAGGAAGGAAGGTGTGGAACACGTCTTCACAGGTCGATTTCCACTCTCCAAGTTTTCAARTATTTGAGAGAAGGTCATGTTACAGCACAGATTTACATAGCAGACAAATTACATGACTGCCCATTCTCAGCATTTCATAATTTCAATAAAAAATTAGGTCAAATGAAAGGGGGGGAGAATAACCCTATCCTTTCACAGTAGTCAGAAAATTAAACAAAAAACTTACTTAGCTGTGGTTCTTGCCAAAACATTGGTAAAAATCTGTATTGACAGTAAACACAAGTTTGAAGTATTTGATTTACCATTCCTTTACAAAATCCTTTTCTTTTTTAATGCCTCAAAACAACCATAAACAAACCCAAAATGTGCTGTATTGCTCTTTTAAAATACTTTTTATTATCATTAGTCCAAAACATATCTATTTTTACAAACATGCATATTATCAAGGAATGTGTTATTAATTTCAGTAGCTTTCACCCACAGTCTGATAGTCTAGTAGGACTGTTAAGAGAGAGAACTGCTCTTTGTATTGTCTGTCAGGATGAAAAGAATAATAATTTGGAATAGCTTTTTGCCCCCTTCAGAGCCTGAAATATAGTGCACTTTAAAAAGGGCAGCATTGGCCAGCCTGACATTATGTTATACTAGACTGAGACTAAAATTACAATGTTCATATCTGGCATTCTTTGAGTATAAACKGGCAAAATAATTAGAAGTTTTTTTAGAAAACGATACTATGATATTTCAGGATAACAACATAATACTTTCCAAGAGCAGTTAAGGATACCAGAATGTGAAACAACAAATTTGAAAGTGTTTACGTATGTATCCATATATCTGTATTTCTCTYAGCTTATAAGACTGATACTTGCACACAAATTCCTACCAACATCATATAGTGTACAGTTAAAATATGCTAATCATTATCCTAGATAGCTTTCAGGATTTGTTTCAACACAACCAAGCAGTTGTAGGGTTTAGACTGGCATACTGCTGACAGTCTTATTGAGCAAGCAAAAAGAATAAACATTAACAGAGAAATGACTGGCTTCAATAACTTCAATTGGACTTAACATTATTTCAGTTTCTAAAAATGACAAATATGAAATCTGATTTACTCTCAGCAGTAAGAAAAAGTTTTAAGCTGATGTATTTTTAGAAAGGATTGTAGTTTTAAAGAACTCCTGAACAATTTTCTGAAGAGAGATTCACTGTGTTAGCTAGATTTTATGTGCATTTGATATCTATTCAACAAGCAAAAAAGAGGTAATAGAACTTTTCGTGSAATCTGACATTTTCTCTATTTACCAACACAAACTCTGAGGGATGAATTTTACCAAAAGCTTCAGCTTAGCATGTTGTAGCCTTGCAGCTGAAAATTCAGATGAAAAATATGGGAGTTTTTTTTCTATGACACAAAAGGAACTTTTGGGAACATTTCCGAAGGATACCAGAAAGCTTGTCTAACATACAATGGTTCCTACTCAGCACAGCCCTGCAAACAAAGAGTAACAGATGCACAACTGGTATTAATAACAAAGCATCTCCTCCCTCTGTTAGTCAAGAGAGGACAGCTGAGGACAAATACAGTTTCAGGGTACTTACCTACTCGGAAGTTAGTGGCTGTCAGAGTGTCAGCAGCATGGCCGTTTTCACTAATGAGGGTGGTGGTATTTCCCTTCTCACAGTTGTTCTGACAGTTGCCTTTGGTACAAGTCACTTTACAGATGCTGGGTGTAAAGACCACCTTGATGCGACCAGTGTGATTTCCCACTGTCAGCGGAGGCAAAGAAAAAAAGAAAAATAAACAGATCACTTTGGTATCCATTGATTTCCTTCAAAAAGTTTTGGGGGAAAAAAAAAAAAAAGGCGGGGGGAAGAAAAAAGGCGACAGGTCTACAGGAGGAGGGCAGTCTGCAGTGCTCTCTCTCATAGATCTCCAGTGGTGTCTCTGAAACAGGAGTAAGAAGCTTAGCAAACAGAACTCCGGGATCCRCTCCAAAACCACATTTAAAGTCAAGTCACTGGAGTGGGATTAGTAATCACAATGCTGCACTTTATTCACAGGCAGACAAAGAGCAATACCAAGGGCATGACAGCTTAAATAGCCAACCCTGACAGGCAGATGTAATGTAAAGAGGCTGGCTGTGCACCTAGGGGTGAATAAACTCTTGTGTCCTCCTGCATACTTTTCCTGTTTCTGCACTTATTAAGTCACTATTTGTAGCTCGACCCCTGGAAATGTTTTAGGCATGCGGCATGTCTGAAAACATCTGTCTCAAATCTCCTGGCACCCCAGCCCGAAGTGGTCAAACCTTGTGACGCAGCTGCCTGGACCCATTTTTTCACAGTTTTTTGGCACTATTTTTTCCACAAGGATTTACATACTATAGACTGAGCTTTGCTGTCAGCCTTTCTTTAAGTAATAAATAGGTCAGAGAAAAGGGTAAGTATCAATGCTTGAAAATACTGGTTCTGAGCTCAAAGATAAAAAAATGGCTAGATTCTCTTTTTTTMTATACTTCCTTACAGTCATTTAAAAAACTTGAACGTAATGAAGACCGAGTAAACACTAATTTTAAACTAAGCTAATTAGAAGAACTTCTTGTTACAGAAATTGATTTAAAAACAGATGTATTTGATTCCACATCTAACAGCTGAAGACAAAAAAGAGATTAGAACTACTCATTTGGAAAATTAGGGAAAAAGAACAGTTTCAATTTGCAATTATTTAAAAAGAAAACAGTTTGTCCTCTGYGCACTTACTAATAAATTCAGCAAGTTCTTGTAAATATATCACAGCATCTTTGTGGAAACTATTAATAAATACTTTCATATCAAACCTAACAATCCCAAGAAATGATGCACAGAAAGAGAAGAATCTCCTGCTTCCTCATGTCATAGAAATAAAAAAGTTGCTGGATAGTTGTCTAACCTAGTTTACAAAATACCCTCTGGACAAACATTTTTTTGAGAATCTCAAGAAAATGAAGAAAATCCTCCCACTTCAAAAGAATATAAAGCCTTCTTATTTCTGCCTCTTCATAAACAAATAAATTAAAACARTTGTGCCAACTGTTTTGTCTACAGTAAAGGCATTGCTCTATTTGAACAGCAGCTGTAATACAGATGCTCCCACCTTATTCTCCCTAAACAATAGTTAGAAAAAGCACAGCCCAGACAGACTCAGGAATAAAATATTTCAATTAAAGGCTAGTATTGTGATTTTAGTCTATTTAGAAGACACCCTGGATTCTTTGGATGCTAAGCATTTCTTACAAAAAWTATTAGCACACCTTTTCCAATGAACCAACCTAAGTGGTTTGTGAACTGCTGAGGCTAGAACTTCTAAGCTTTCCTTTTGTTAAACAGAGCTTCGCAACCAATACTGCCATCTTTGTATTTTATTTGCATAGTTTAAAAAAAAAAAAAATAAAAATATCTCTTTTCCTAGAAAAGCCCAATCCATTTTATATTTTCAGATGTTTTAGTAAAATTTTTCCTTTAGGATGTGATCTAATTAAAAAAACATGGTTAGYTGAGTCACAAAAGTCAGTCCTGCCTACACTGTAAAAACTAGTATTGGGGGATGCACACAAGTTTTCCAGCTTAACTAAAAAAAAAATAAAAAATTTGGCTTTGCCAGTATGGATGGAACTAAACCATGATTTAATTCTCCTTCATAGCATTCTGCACTATGTTGTTGAATCCTGAGCTGTATCAAAATTTGGACACAATGTTTATAACAAAAAATCATATTTTTAAAATAATTTTTGTCACACAGTTCAGATTTTACCAGAAAAATTCTGTAGCATAATTTTTTTGGTAGAAGATACACCTTAGTATGAAACTGAATGGAAATTGTAAATTTGCCTCTCAGCCCTTTTGGGTAAGAAAATGTTAGTATGTAAGTTTGGGAGTAACAACATAGGAACAGCAGTTGAACAGTACCTTCAACGAAGGCCAGTATCTACAGAGGTAAAGAGAATCCATGAAAGAACATTTAAACRCAGCTTTTCAGGGAAGTAAGAAGTGTGAAAAACAACATGATGTAAGCCCTAGTCTCTACAAATATTCAAATTGTTATTCAGCAATGCTTTTGCTATAAAACAAATTCAGTTCTCAAAGACATTCCTATTTTACTAGTTGCAAAGAGCCAGAAATAAGACAGCTTCATATTCTTTTGACATGGGAAGATATTCTCCATCTTTCTCTGATTTATGAAAASTATAATGAAACTATTAATTTTTTCTCCTTGCCTAGCAGGCCACAGGTTTTAACCRCCTCAATTCTTCTGGAGTCTTTTAGGAAGGATACAAAGTTAATGATAGCCTCTGAGTTGAAAATTGACCAGTGTATGAGGAGGTGATCCAAGGCAGAGACATTATCTTCATCCTTCTATGTAGTTGTACCTAAGTAGACAGTACTATTGTCACACATCCTAAGGTTTAGGGACCTTAACAGTGAGCATAATACAAGCAAATAACAGACCACAAACCTTTCTCCTGAAAGGAAGATTTTGGCAGAAACTCTGCAAGGTTAGACTCTTGGACTTCCTTGAATCCCCTCCTCTTTTTGTCTTCTGTAGTTTTGTTTCCCCGGCCCCCCTCCTCCAAAGAGGGGATGATTTAATTCTAAATGAGAAACTATATCCTTCAATACGTCTTAGGTGGTTTGGCAGTATTAATGTTAAAAGCCACAATTTCAAGCTAGAAAAAGCCCATTACTGCCATAGCCTTGACCTCTTTTCGTTTTGGGCTAGTTCATATTAAAGAAGGACAGTGCATTTTTAAGGCAGCATACAGATTATTTTCCTCTTTAAACTCCAGAAGCTTTAGTGATGATGCTACTGTGACATAGACATGACAAGATCTGCAATTCAGACCATCTCAAATTCATTTCTGGAAAAAAATGATGTTGCTACAGCACTGCAACATACCTGGAATCATTTTTTTTAATATATATAGACAGAAATGTATCATAAACTCCTCAAAACTAATTTTAAACATGTGGAAATGAAACACCTCACTCTGCTTTTAAGTATAGCACCAGACTGAAGAAATACAAGTGTGAGACCAGAAAAATGAGCCTAATGAAAGACAACAAAAGCAGAAGATACAAACACTGAATAAATAGCAAAGCTACTGAAAAAATRGCAKAACTAGAGATAAACTCAGATTGTTTTTCTAATGGAGATAGGACAATCAGGATTACTAATACTGGGTAAAGCTTCATCCCTGAGCTAGGCAGCAAATTCACAATGAGGAGGCTCAGCCAACTGCGCCATCATCCTGCCTCATAGTCCAGGCTCACTTATACCTAAGAACTCTTAGATAGGTTTGTCAAAGGAGATCAGTGGAAGAACATACCCGTAATTTCCAAGATCTGTGAAACTCTCTTGAGCCAGATTCAAAGAAGAAAGATGCCTGGGTAAAGTGATGAGATTTTAGTTGAAAATTGGCACTGCATGTATGTGATTTGCTTTCCATCTCTGTAAGTCACTATGATATAATATTATGAACACGGCAAGCTCCTGCTGTGATAAATTTATGATTTAACAACAACTGTAGGAGAAATGGAAAATATAAGCAAAAGGATTTCTTCACAGAATCCCTTCTGCCCCCACTGTCCATCATGACAAACTGATATTTTTTTTTCTGCGTTAGCAGAAAAGGTGAATGAGTTAAGACAAGGCAGGTGGCAGGTTTTAGGTCCAGGTGGTCACAACAGCTCACACAGCCATGCCTGGGCAGAGTTGTATAAGGGGAAGGATTCATCCTCAACCTCCTGGGTCCCTTTGTAATGCTACTCAGCCTTCGTTTCTTTCTAGAAGAATTTCTATAAACACATTTTTTTCTTGGTTTTATGGTTGCCCTCACAGCTCCAGCATTCTGCAAAGTTTTAACTAGACAGTATTCAATAGCTGTAGTGGATCTCAGAAGATTTGTGGCATGTCCCTGTTTTGCGGGAAGACAATGGGCTAGCAACACTAGTGAAAGCAGAACTGGTATTCAGTTAAGATGACTACACTGTACTGTCTCATAGGTCAAGTGGGGCAAAGAGAAGAAAATATTTTAATGTGCTGAAAAAAGTATTATGTTATTGTGTGTATGATGTTTTTGTGCTTCACAGTGATCTAATCAAAAGGATTCACAAAAAAAAATCACAAACAGTGGCTTATACTGTGGATTTGGCTGGTAGAGCTTACACATACCTCTCCCGTAATYCTTGCACAGAACTTCTTTCTGACTCTAATTTTAGAGGGGTTTGTGGGGGTTTTTTTGGTGTTTTGTTTGTTTGGTTTTTTTAATACCTTCACTTATGACAAATATCCTGAGAAAACAGAACTAAGCAAATTGTAGGCTTTCCATTAGTACCGCCAAGAATGATATACACTACTCCGTTTTCATGACACCCTACTTCTGCACTGAACCCAGTATGTTTTCATATGTGTATCTACACAGAATCTCATCAGACCTGAAGAGTCTATCTTAAAATTACATTCTCTTCCCAAAGACAATACATTAACTCAGGCAATTTCATGTTTTCAAATGATAACCATGATGCATGAGGAGAACTTTGGAATGAAAATTTGCCTTCTCAAATCAAAGCCTTTTAATTTGAGCTTTTAAACAGCAAATAGATTCAACATTTTAAATTCTCAGATGACCAATTCCCTCTCTTTTTTCTTAATTAAATGCTGACCAAAAAAAAAAAAAAAAAAAGGAAAGAAGCAGAAGGAAATTACTTATTTCCTAAAACAGGTGTCTCCCAGTTATTTCACCAGTCCACCTGGTTTAGTCCTTAGTACTAGATATGCTTGCTCAGCCAAAAGGAAAGCTGACTTTGTATAAAAATCAACCACCTAAGTAAAATAGTTAAGCTTTTAGAACTATTGGCGAATGACCTTTTTACAATATATGAGGAAGTCCTGTCTTATTACCAATTAGTCATCAATTTAAAACAAACAAAAAAMCCCCCAAAACCTAGTTCCCAGAGATCAGAACAAGTTGAAACTTGGCTATCATACATCTTAGGTATACTAGAGTCTGGAAGATTTTGGAAGATTTACTAATGTTAAGAGCTAAGAAAAAAGAAAAAAAAAAGGAAAAAGAAAAAGAAAAAAAAGAAGAGMGAGAGATAAAGACACACTAAATTCACATACAGACCAGAGGCAGATCTTCCCTAAGTTTCAGATTACACATTGAGAGGAATACAGCCCTTGCTAGGCATAGAAAGGACTGAAAGAGACTCTGAGAGATCACCTAATCTCCCCTCTCTTCTTTTTCTCAACATCGAATGAAACAGCAGCATTACACAAAACATTTGTCCAGCCTATTCTCAAAACCCTTCTCTTATGCAGATTCCACAGCCTCCCTAAGGAACATATTCCAGTGCTTCAGCCTCTCTTATTATAAAGGTATTCCTAATACCTAACTCGCATTTCCCCTGTTGCAATTCAAGTGTATTATTGCCCTGTCTTATCTACAGCAAACTTGACAAAACCTTACTCCTCTGTGGATCAATTTCTAACATACTTGAAGACTGCTACCATGAATCTCCCTCAGTCTCATTTTCTCCAGACCAAAAACATCTAAACTTTTTCAGTCTAACAGGCCATATTTTGCAGACCTCCATTCCTTCTTGCTTTGCTTTTGATACCAGTCACTTGGTCCTCATCTTTCTTCAAATATGCTGTCCAAAAGTAGACAATACTGCAGCTGAGGTCTGATCAGTGTTGGGGAAAGCAGCAGAATTACTTAATCCAGCTTACGTAAAATGCTTCTGTTGGTATAATTTATTTTTTCCCCCAACAGTGCACTATGGATACGTCATACTCAGACCTAGTCTGCAGGCTAGGCCAAAGGGACACAGATCTCCCAAATCCCTTTCTGATCTGTGATATGGATGTCAACCCAGTGAAGCAAGTGTGGAACATTTCTTACCTGACCTTAGCAGGACTGAACTCAGCCCTTACTCTGCTCTGAGTAAAACCTYCTGCATTCAAACCTCCTGCATTCAAGCCTTGCCCACCTGAAAACCAGGCAGAATATGAGCCTTATTCTTTCTGTGACAGTCACAAGCACAAACAAGTCTGAAAACTACATGGATTCAAAAAGGCAAGGCACAGCTGCTGGGTAATTTCATTTTTTGCTTCAATATACAATGCCTATCTTCAGGTAGGGCAGTGCATCTTCGGTCTTTCCAGAAACTTTGTTACAGTACACTTGCACTCCTCGTACCTGGTTCTCTTTTCAGAAGCACTGGGAGATACTAGACATGGAAAGTAAATTAAAAATAAGATGATTTAGCTTTATTTCATCCAAGATCCAACGCCTTCTCTGATGCTTAAAAGTACTCCCCACAGTTCTGCATGAGCTGTGTATGTGTGCATACCGACCCAGTCAAACATCTTAGCAAGAAGGCAGTATAGTATGTAAAGCTGTACTTCATTTACCATGTCTAGACAGCTACACACTATTGACATGTAATTAATTTCAGCATTCCTTCTACTTTTTGTTGTTTCTGTAACTCCTTATTTTTGTTGTGTTTGTATGATCTTACAGGTATTTCATTAGTTAATAGAGCTTAACCTTGGATATTTTGTCACTCTTCAAGTACTCAGTTCTATTGCCTTTATGCAAACCAATGTGGCTTCAAAGAGCAAAACACAATCCAGCTACCTAGTATGACAGTAACTGAACAGTGATCTCCACAACTTCTTTTTGTTGCCATCCTTAGTGCCATCATTGCTATTATACACACTTCTCTATATACCTATTTCTGACTAGCCATGTCACTACATATTCACATCATTTCCTCCTTCTGTCTTGTTTAGATGTTTCTACCACAATCTTCTCCCCCCAGTCAGAAATGAGCTCTCAGACTTCTTGCTTCTATTGCACTCTTGTTTCTTTATCCTCTTTTTAAGCCCTGCTTGCTTCTTCAGCATCCTTGACAGACAGGCAAAGAAATAATCTGGAAGACTTGATGCTTCCAAGGTAAGGAAGAAGATAACTAAAAAGAAGGTATCTGGAAAAGTCTTTTTCCTTCCTGATTATCACAGGGATACAATCTCTTCCTTGCTCCCTGTCAGAGCAAGGGAAGAGGAACTGAGAGAAGAGGAACTTATGCTGTTTTCCTCATCACCACCCCCTAAAAAAACCCTAAAATACAGCAAAATTTTTGGTCTATTCTAGGAGAGGCAAGTAACCCACTCTTCAGTTCTCTTAATCTCTGTTTAAGGTAGAGATTAAGGTAAACTATTGTTTGAAGAAATTTACTACAGCAAAACTTGCTCCATTCAAGTAGCTTTTCTTTGTGAATTTTGGCAGATTCTTACAAACTCTGCTGTCTACAACACAGGCTTGTTGTGTTTTCTTTTATATGGATGGCTATCACTTAAGTATCAAAGGAGTATATGCAGGCACAAGTGCTGAGATCGTTTTGAAAGACATTCATAATGGTATTTACATGCCCCCCCGGAGCCCTTTGCTACTAACACAGCCTTTTTAGAGCAAGTCAGAGGAATTCACAGTAATTACAATCACTTTTGTCCTGTGCAAATGCATAACATACAAATCACACAGATTTGAAATCTGGGATCTCTGTCAGCAAGTTTTATGAATCACCTTTTGTCTTCCTTGTCCTTTTTACCACTACAAAGAATCTCTATATGCAATCCTCAGGCAACAAACATCCTATCTTGAACTAGAGCCATTTTCCATGCTTAAAGCATTTTTTAAAACACTAATCAATAGTTGGTAGTGAGAAATATAGCTATCGTTTCCCTTTACATAGTTTGGGATGTCCCAGAAAAATATACCAACCCAAATAAATTAATAGAGACTGCAATGTGGTTTGAGATGTCTGACAGAATGGCCTCAACTCTGTTCAATTAAATTTACTGGGGGATAATTATTTTAATCTGGTTTTTGTTTATTTGTTTTAAAGATATTACATGTAGACTAGATCCACAAATAGACACAATGCTAAAAAGCTTACATTTTAGCCTTGAGTTATACCACTAATCAGCCCGAGGTCTCTGGTACAAGGGATAAGAGAAGTTAATTGCATGGAGCAAGCAGCCTAACCAGCACACTGAACAGGTACGTGCCCAACCCATTAAAGAGGAAACACTGAGGACGTAAGACTGCTTAGTTCAAATCCTTTTAGGGCTCATACACATTTCTTTGAGGAACTGGGCAACTCTTCACTACAGCTGGGTTCCAAACCCCACCATGACTATGCTATAGTGCTCCTTAGGGAGCTTAATCCTGCAGGAGAGTTTAACAGGGCTTAATTGACTGCATTTCTAAGGATAGGCAGGCAGACAAGTGCTTCAGCTGCAGGTCAGGCTGGAAATTAAGCAAAATATTAGCACCCAGATGGCCTGTCTTCTTCAGAGTGAAGCACCTCTCCTGAAACAGAACTTCAAGCTCTTCAGGAGTCTCATGCTTGAAAGTTCACATCCATGCTTCAGGTTTTGGGCTGGAGACAACTCCAGCTGTAAGCAACCCAACACAGGATTCAGGTCCACAAGGCTTTTTAAACTCCCATTCAAGTTATCCAGATTCTTAGGTATCTAAAGCATATCTGGACCCAAAAGGCTTTCACTTGAGGGATAAGGGAACAAAAGCCAAAAATCCACATTTAGACACAGACAATTGTCTTTACATCTAGGACAGAAAGCCATTCTACACGATGCTCATTTCAGCTGTAATGAAGCAGCAATGACCTCATAGCTCACCACAAGCAGTTTTCCGCTGATGGGGACTACTGCAGGTACTACTGCAGGAATTGCACGCTCAGATGGTGAAGTCAGCATCTTTACACACAAACTTACCGCCATACAGGAGCTCAGGTGGGCACAGATGAACACAGGTTATTAGTGTCACTGACACTTTAGTATTACCAGCTAAATACAACCGTTACTGTCTACTTTATCAACAGGACTCTTTCAACAAGGTCTGAATTCGGCCTTTATACACTGGGAATGAGACTCATTCCCACCTGATCTCACTCATCTGAAATTATGCATGTTGCCTAAGGTAATTATCTAGGCTCCTTTCACAATCAAGACAACAGACTTTACCCTGCCCTATGATAGAATTACAAGTCTTAAGTTGGAAGTGTGTTATTTCTTTAGAAAATAAATTCTTGAGATAGACAGAGTCTCCCCCTCCCAGGGTACATGACTCCCTTAAATGAGAAACCGAGTCTTAAGCGCACTACTCTAAAAGTGTTTACCATTTACAGGAAGAATAGGGAATGAAAATTAAATTTACATTACCTTACTAAGTATATTCACTTAACATTCCATTTCCTGAAAGGAAGCAACTGAAAAGCACTAAGGAAGTCAACAAACTGTAAACAGTGACAAAGGACAGAATGTCATGGAATTAAGCTATAAATGAACATAGCCCTCTCCACATGCTGAATCACCATTAAAAACGGTGCGCTCTTAGCACTGCATGAAACCAAGAGCTTTTTTTCCTTTAATTTTCTGAAGAGGGGAAAAAATGACGACAGAAATAAGGATGTCACTGATTCTGAAATCTCAGTTTCACTGGTTATGAAAGGACCTTCTTCTTGCAGTACTTTTTTTGTCAACATTTGTTCGTTCCTTCTGGCATGGGCGACAGCACTGACATCAGAGAAGGGCACTTTCACATCTCCTATGAGTAAAACCAGACTTCGCTACTTGCAACAGTCAGAACCAATTCGTGGTATCCAAGACTTGTATCACAGCAACTCTGGAGTTAGCCTGGCTAAGGGACTTTTAATGTTTACTTGTGTGGGTTCAATCGGTCTCTATATCCAGCTAAATTACTATTTTTCAAACACGTCATAGAGGTTTTCCCCTACAGGATTTTCTGGAAAGCCTCTTCTCTTTTTCTTCTTGAGAAATCTTTGGTTTTGGAGCCAATTCTCTTTCATCACAGCAGTTGAGATGCATTTGTCTCAGTCTGTGTTTTCCCCTAGCTGTAACACGTTTTGAACTGATTTTAATTCCATTTGCCAGATCACCAATCTGTTTTTCCAACATTTTTCCCCACACTGCTGTTTATCAGTCTTGGCCTCCATATTTTAAAGCATAGAGAGATGATAATTCATTTTTGGGTGAATGTAACATTCAAATTAGTTCCTGTAAAAGCACCCGCACCCTTTGCCTGTCACGCAGACATTCAATTATTGGTGAGCTCAGGGACATAAAAAACTTTTCAGAGTCCACAGAGAAAAATACAGTACTTTTTTGGGGGTGCTGATTTACTGGCCTCCTCAGTTGTGAACCCTTTATGGATACACAAACAATCATGAAGACAGCTCGGAAAGGGTATTCTTAAAATGCCTGCAGCTATAGTACATTGAGAGAAGCAGTTTGTATTTATACAGAGTTATTCTGTCTCCAAGGATTTCAAAGAACTCCATAGTCTTTTATAATTGTTAAATAAACTATGTTCATTTGTTAGTTATTTTTTTCAGGATTTGTCACTCTACTTTTTAAAGCAAAAGCAAAGTAAATGTGCTGCTTGATTTGATAGAGTTAACTGCATTAGCCTGAATCTAGTTAAGCAACTTAAATTATATTTGGAGTTTAGCCTCTTGTTTCCAAGTCCACTGGGATCAAATGCAAACTTTAAATGGCTGTTATGAACTGTCATGCCTTTCAATGGCAGTATGGGTAATGCTCTTAAATGGGAGAGAGGAAAAGGATGCTTTACTAAAATTGTTCGGGTTTTGTAATCAAAAAACCCACACTGTTGTTTGACCCTGATGCTGACTGCACCAAAAATTTTTTTCTTAAATATTTTAGAATGTCCCTGAAAAATCCCCCTCGCCTCTTGAAGGGGTGCAAAGGCTTTGAACACACATGTAAGTGTTTTGCATCTGAGAAAACAAAACAAAAAAGTCCCTGACATTTATACACTTACCCCATTCCCTTATTTGTATTTGATTATGCACAACCTCAGGAGCAAGATGTGAATGTCAGTTCCCATGAGTGACTGAAGTGCATTTGATTCTACATTCCCTCCAAATAGACTGTGTTGTGTTTTTTTCAGTTATTTCTGCTTGTTAGTCTTCTAACTGTTCATCCTCTTTTTTCCCACCTCATTCTGCTGGCTACAACTTGTTTAATCAGAGTATAGCCTTAACATCCCTCCCTTACCTCCGAATTTCCCAAAACTTCTATTTAGAAAAGTTACCAGTGTTCAACTCTAATATCCATACATACATATGTAAGCAGAAGTTAACAAGGAACACAATGCAATGCTCTAGTTAAGCCAGTGAGAGAATTATTTTACTGTTTACACAGAGCAGTTCCATAAACAAATACCAAGAAGAGTGGAAAAAATATCTAACCCACTGAAGACCTGAGGGAGCTTTTCCCCTGAAGTCAACAGACACTGAATTGTGGTAGAATGTCATATCATACAGATGCATTTACATGGAACACGTGTGTCGTGGTTTAACCCTAGCCGGCAACTAAACACCACGCAGCCGCACCGCCCCCTCTCCCCCCCACGTAGGACTGGGGAGAGAATTGGGAAGGCACACGAGGGAAAACCCATGGGTTGAGATAAAAACAGTTTAATAATGGAAATAAAACAAAGTAGAACAGTAATCATAACTATGACAACAACAATAATAGAATATACAAAGCAGGCAATGCACAATCCAACTGTTCACCACCTGCTGACCCATGCCCAGCCTGTCCCAAGCTGCGAGAGCCCTCCCCCCTCCCTCCCCCCTCCTGGACCACGCCTCCTAATTATATACTGAGCATGACATCACATGGTATGGAATACCCCATTGGCCAGCTGGGTCAGCCACCCCAGCTATGCTCCCCCCACCCAGCTTCCCATGCACCTGGCAGAGCACCTGGCAGAGCATGGGAAGCCGAAATGTCCCCGCAAGTGCCACTCGGCAACAACCAAAATGTCAATGGGCCATCAACGTTCCTTTCATACCAAACCCAAAACACAGCACCCCCTAGCTACTGGGAAGAAAGTTAACTCCGTCCCAGCCAGAACCAGGACAACATGTCATAGCTCTGTATGCATTTTTTTTAAACAGTAAAACTTTTATGTATTTTACAGCTGTTTAGCCATACCTACTGATGAGGAAATACTATTATTATGATAGAAGTGTCACGTAGTGAAGTCAGAATGGTGCAATTTCACAGGAATAGTTTAAATTGGAATTTCAAAGCAATACCTGTTTTTGCTTAAATTAACCTATGAAGCCATCAGTGAAACCAGCATGTATAAATTATGTATGAGTTTTAAAAAGAGCTTCTCTAAGTTATCAGTGTATTATGCTTCCAGTAGTAGGAAAGCTATYGTTACACCAAAATTGTAACAGAGTATTCTGCACACCACGGTCCTAAGTGGTGGGACATTTTTTTCCACATTAATCTTATTTCATGTATATAAACATATGTAAAATTATGTTGTAAAATATGAGACAATATAATGTATCGATAGTTAGAACAGTTAAACAACTTTCATATGATTGTTTCAGCTTCATCTTTACACAGGCATTTAAGTGCTGCCCACAGAAACGTGCAGATTCTAAAAGTCTAATACCCATACACGTATACTTGTCCAACTTCAAGCCACAACACACACAACTAAGCCATAGTAGGGTGCCACAAGCCTGTACTCACTAACCATTATGTAACCTGTACCACTTAAATTCAAGATGTTTTCATTTTCTAGCTAAAATAGAAAGGAGACAAGTCTCCTTAATGCGTTTTATAAAGAATTTTGGTGAAGACCAAAAAAACCCCATCTGCCTAAAAGAAAGGAAAAAAGTCTTCCATCCTATTTAATTCCATAAACCTAACACACAACTTCAATTGCAAAATTCATATACATTTCATTGTCTTCCTGAATAAACAGATTAGGCTCATTTTCCTTCTTAAACTTATATTTATCCTTGGGATAACAGTTATATAAACACATGCTTTATTTACTTCACACAATGCCTCTCCAGTTGCAGGTAAGGTAGTCTACACCTACTCTTGAGTTTTCCTTTTGCTTTTAGTGCAATTTCTGGTTGCCTCAGCCGCTAACTATATTTTCACAACATGCCTCTAAGACAGGGAAGTGATGGCATCATCATTGTACACATGGGGAATTGCAGCCTGGTGAGGGGTGTGCAAAAGTGTCCTACACATGCAGGCAACACAAGCTCCAACATCACAACTGATTTCAGAAGCAGAAATTCCACTTYTTCCAACTCAATGGACAAAACGCACAATGCCACTAAAAACTAGCCCTCAACCGTCTCAGACTGGAAAATGAGGCCTATATTTAAGTGCATTTTCTGAAGAATCATTTAACACCAGAAGTGGACAGAGTGAAACCGAGAACTTCCTAGCCTCTTACTGCTGTAATAAGCAGTTTTCACAATAATGGTGTTGAAAGGAATTCCAGAAAGCACACATTCAGTTTAGAATTTGCTTATTATGATATATTTATACATTTTAGACCAATAGAAACAGCACAGAGTTTCTTTAACTAATTTTCTTCAGCATTAAATTTATAAAGCCAGGGAGATCAGCACTGATATTTAGAGGATCCATGCTCAGCTCATGCTGACCAGTAGTTACTATTTAACAGTGCCATCGAAATAGTGGAAAATGTCTGAGGTAGATGTACCTGAATTACTGAAAGTATCATCTTCCTACTGTTTTTACTGTTTTATAGATTACTAGGTTACAGATAGAATTTTACAGTTGAAGTTTCTGTGCTGATGCCATCGCTACTGGTAGACTCTTAAAGGTTTTTTAACCCTGAGGTTTCAAATATTCAGGCAGATTATAGGTCAAGTGTGCTGCTATGTACTTTTAAGAAAGCAATGCATCCCATGAGAATTACTCAGAGCTCACAGTGAGCTTATATAAGAGGCTATTTGACTGGCCTCAGCTACGTGTCAAAGTATTTTTGATGTTTACACTACAAATGTTGAGATCCACATGATCTCACCCTTTTCAGTTATACTTTGCTGATCATATCAATTCCACTGCAAGCTTATTTTCATCACTATATATTCCATCTTCCTACTCACGGTAAACCGTATTTATACTTTCTCTGCAGCTGTCAGTCTACCCAACATGAGCTACTTTCATTTGCTTGAGAAGGCTCTGAATTTCCAAAGCCTTATCCTTAAGTATTTGCTAATTCTGCACAAAGATATCTGAAGATTAATTTGCAGTAGCTTAAATATAACAGCGTACTGATTAAATAGAATCAGATAGATGCTTTACAGTGCAATAACTTTAACAACAGACAATTTAGAAGCATGTGAACAGAATAGCATTTCAGCTCTGAAGACAAGCACTTTAGAATTATACCATGCCGTATTTATGGGTTCTGKTTTTTCTCTCTCTTCCTGTACTGAATGCCATATGAGCCCTTTGAAAAAAGCAATATATGGCCATATAAATAAAACTGTATTACAATACTAGGCATAAGGAGACAATTAATTATGGAGTAAAATTGTGACCATTCTGAAAATTCGAATGASTCCGTGAACTCAAAAAATGTTGTCCTGGTTCCGGCTGGGACAGAGTTAACTCTCTTCCCWGTAGCTGGAGGGGGTGCTGTGTTTTGGGTTTGGTAATGAAAGGAATGTTGATGGCCCATTGATGCTTTGGTTGTTGCTGGGTGGTGCTTGCACCGACAGCCTCCCCCRCCCTTTTAGGTGCAGGGGGACCTGGRGGGGAGCATAGCCGGGGTGGTTGACCCAGCTGGCCAATGGGGTATTCTATACCATGTGACATCATGCCCAGCTTAAAAACCGGGGGCGGTTCCTTGGGGGGGCACGTGGTTCGGGCGGTTGGTCCGGAACACGTGGGGGTGAGCAGTTGTGTTGTGTATCGCCTGTTTTGTATATTCTGTTATTGTTGTTATCATTGTTATTATCACTGTTCTACTTTGTTTTATTTCCATTATTAAACTGTTTTTATCTCAACCCGCGGGTTTTCCTCCGTGTGCCCTCCCGATCCTCTCCCCCATCCTACCGGAGTGGGGGGGTGCGCGAGCGGCTGCGTGGTGTTTAGTTGCTGGCTGGGGTTAAACCACAACAATGTTTAATTCAAGATCTTCAATATTATTTCCAGGGTGAGTTTTTGGTTTGTTTTGTTTTTAAAAAACAAGGCTTTTTAAGAAAATCACTATGAACAACTGTAACAGCCTCCCCCATTAGGTACAATGAATGAGAATTACAAATTTAGCACTGAAGAACTTGAAATTTTTATGTGAGCTTTATGACTAATTACACTAGCTATTATTAGGAGAAGGCTTATATCCCACAGCACAAAAGATCAAAATGCTTGATAGTAGAAATGGCTACTGGCAGGCAATTGCATTTCATGTCCCAGAATAACTTTAAATGCTGTTACTGTAACCCCAATGGCTTAGTGAATTTTCAAGCTCTGTTGATGTGATATATAAATTCAGTTTAAAAGGCAAAAAAAGAATAGACCATTTTGCTGTCTTTAATAAGACTACTATACTGCATGCTCTGAAAGCTATCAGAGAAATGGAACTGCTCATAAATACACCACAGTAAATGTTCTAGGAGGAACCTTAAATGAATTTTAATTGAAAAATGTTTAACATGACTAAACTTTAACACGTTTTCCCTAGTATCTCCAAAAGCTGATCTGGCAACACTATAATGGGATATTCAAACACAACCGACTGTCTGTGAATCAGAAGATGCCCAGAAGCACCCGCTCAGGGTTGGCAGTTTTCCTCCCAAAGCACCATTAGCCCACATCTCATTTGGCTCTGCCAGGACAGACCTGTCTCTAAAGGTATCTCAGGACTGACAGCTGTTCCAGTTTCAAGTCTATCCATTTCATCTGTAGAAGTCCAGAAAAATCAATACCAACTGCAGCTACAGCTGGAAAAATAAATTTATTCTATGGAGTACATCTTTCATAGATGCCAATCTCTGTCACAGTGTTAATACTTTAAAATAAAATGCATAGAAATGCTCAGAAAAAACAACAGAATTATTTGCTTTGCACCCCATATTAATTGATAACTATGAACTCTTGGGCAACGCCACCAAGTATTATATGGCTACTATTTCTTCTCTTCTCTGAAAAAAATTTAATGATAAAGGAAAAAAAAAAAAAAGGTCTTGCAGTATTCAGTGCTAACTTTCTGGCTTTTGCTTTTTAATAAAATTATTACATTTTTTCCCCTCTTCCTTTTCAAGTATCTCCACATTGCCATTACTGGTTCCTTTGCTCAATGAAATAAGAGGCTCTGCCATGAATCAAGATTATCCGTTTAACMGCAGTGACAAAATACCATGAGATTATCAGCCATTCTCATTAATTTCCTCATATTAACTAGACAATGAATGTCAACCCTGCCATAAGCATGACGTAATTCGCAGGAGCTCATCCCTCAGTTCACGACAGGGCTAGGAACTGCATATTGGTGGTTATCATAGAACACCTGACATGAAATTTCACATCCTAATCTTACCTCACTGTAACTAATTCAAACATCCCTAACATTAAAATATTGACAGTTGAAGTTTAACACTCAATTTTTATGGAAACAAGTAGTCTTCTATACTTGGAGTCCATTCCAGCACCTCTAGAAACCAGAAGCCACCCTAAATAGATACAGCAGGCCACGTTCTAGGTCTCCTGTTCAGGCTAGGGATATTCAGTCTTAAACTCTTAATAACACACAGCTCAAACTGCACTCTGTACTAGCAGTATCTAAACCGCTTCATCAGAAGTTGCAATCACTGACTCCCACCTCACAAATGCAGAAGTGGAGGCAAAACAGGTAAAGTGACCTTTTTTAGGCTGCTCAAAAGCCCAGTATCAGAAATTTCAACACCATACAAATAGCCTCAGACTTAGTCCTGCATTTTACCTCTGAGACAACACATAAGTCATGACTGATCTTATCAGGCCACGAAAACTGTTTTAACCATCTATCCTTTGGGTGTTTTGGGAATCATAGGCTTTCCGATAAAGGTAGAGTGTTTTACTAATGCACCGCTTACTGAGCATCTTCTTAGGATTTGATAACAAATACTCTACRTCTTCAGCTCCTGGCTTTCCTTCTTCCAGTCATGTCCCTTAGAGTACTGCAATTAACAGAGGAGCTCCAATAAGCTAGAAAGAGCTAGAAGCACTGGCTCCTTTGTCTTAGAGTTGCATGGAATTACTTCCTTATGCTACGATAGAAGAAAAAAAAATCTCACACAACCCATTTGTTTAGTGGCCGCTTGGTACTTGCAAGCAACGCTGAGTGTATCTAAGGTAGACTAACTCAAACAGCCTGAAAGAAGGGGGCAAAAGTGAAGATTTTTTGGCCAGAATCCAACCAGCAACAGTCACTCCAAGTACTGGGAGAACTATATAACCTGGGATTTGCATACTCTGTCAGAGGAGAGGGACACAATCCAAACCCGATGGCTACTAATATCTTATTTGCAGGAAAATTACAGCTGGCTGGAAGAAAAGCAATGGTATCTTATTTACAAAAGGGACTATTGGTTGACATTGACAATGTGATGAAGTACCTTTTTGAAACTTCTAAGGGGTGTGCTTTGCAAGCAGTATACTTCACTACTCTTAAAGTGTTAATTGGAAGACCTCCGGCTGCCCCCTGTTCTTCCCATTAGGGCCAAGATTCTAATTAACCATCAATGAACTTACACTTGAGGAAAAGGAAGCAGGGGGTTGCATTTAAGTATAAAGGGACAGACCATAAAGATGTGCAATGCAGAAACACAAAGATACTCAGACAAAGAAACCATATTTACAGATTTAGAAGGAAAGGCTCTTCCCTAAATCGTCAGAACGTATTTCTCTGCTACAGCAGAGGAAGTCTGTCAAGAGACTGCAAAAGTACCTTAGCTCTCCATGTTAATCAGTCCATACTGCAGGAACTTTCTCCAAATCAAGCCAGCAGACGCTCTGTAATACCTAACCCATAATTCATCAAGCTCTTCATCTTTTAAGCCAAAACTTGTCCTCAAGCTTCCCACATAATGGGGCATGAGCCAAGGCCACAAGCTGGGCACCTACACAATCCTTTTTTTTATAAGCATGAAGCAGAAACTCTCATGCAGCCTCCATACTGTGCAGAAGTTCATAAACACATAATAAATTAAATATAGAGAAAAATAGTCACCAATGAGACCACAGTCCTGGACACCAGCTTTCCAAGAAGGGTATCCATCATACTGAAGTCATCTTACGCTGACTACACTCACGGTTATGCCTACTTTAGTAAGTGCTCACAAAGCACCTTTTATCTGAAGGAAGAACTATCATCTAGTACTACTATTATGAGATTCCAGCAGTGAATCAGGTTCAATTTTTTTCTTCATCCAGGAAATCTGTTTTGCCTCTCAACAGGATGAAGAATATTGCAGCATTTGCTAATCTAAGAATTATCTCATGTTTAATTATTTTAACCTTTTTCAGTCTTGAAGTGTTACTGCAATTCAGGTGAACAAAAGAAATTTTCAAAGATCTTAAAGAAAAAAAAAAAAAAGGCGGCAGGAGGCCTTTTGAGGGGAGAAAAGGGAGTACACTTTTTGCAGTTGTACTCACATTGAAAAGGTGATGCAAGTTGATCCTGGCCCAGTCTCAGTGGTAATGAGCCCTCGGTGGACTGTTCTCCTGAAATCACTTTTTTTACTGGGTAATATTTGGGTTTGATCACATATTCCTGTGTTTGGCCATGATGAAGATTCATCATCAGTGTCTGAGACGAAAGGGGTATCATCCTGTTTTAAGGAAAAAAAAAAAAAAAAAAATAGAAGAGGCAGAATGATGTAAGAATTAATAAATTAGACTTAGAAACTACTGGTAAAAAATTAAAGACAAATTAATCTGTACTCCAAGTTCTCAAAATACAGTTTGGGAAACTTACTAGCTTCCCATTAAGCACCTGATTTTCCATGCATTTAAGCATTCTCATCATCTCGTCAGCTCAACAAACACCTAACAAATAAAGACTACAGGGATTATATCACTTCCTTTTCAACATAGCAAGAGAAGTATCATGGACAGCTCAGAAAACAGGGAGGAATGGGAAAAAGTCTTCCTCAAAATCATGAGCTGGAGCTCAACTTTGTTAGCACACAGAGCATTCCAGACTGGTCAGAGAAGTAGTGGTGCATTTAAACCTCTCTCATTTCTTACAACTGTCATTTCACACCAGGTATGTTAAGTAGAACCTAAGCTCAGCTGACTTTCCCTGTCTGTTCCCAGAAACTCTGTTTCCTTCCCCACCACACCCCTCCAGCCATAGAGCAGACTGTTCCTCTTCGCTTTTTTCAGCCTGTCTCTCATCTCATCAGAAGGTCTGTCTCTGTTTCCCAGCTCCATGTTACTTTCCCCATCCACTTTCTCTGCCTGCACTAACATCTCTGACAAATGTCGCACGTGTCTTCCTTTCACAGCAAAACTATTTCCTCTTCCTGTTAAACAAGAYGATTCCTTCAAGCTCACCGATTCTCTCACTGCCAATCCCAGTTTCTTACTTGTATTGTTAAATTCCTCCCTAAGACCGCAGCTTCTCACTGCACAAGACCTTGCCAACTTTCAATAGAAATTCCTTTCTCCCTCTCTCAAAAACCATGGTTATTTAGCCACCATCAGCAGTAGGAACCATTTCTTTACTACAGACAAACTGGCCTTCACTCTTCCACAGTGCTACCCAGCAATAAACAAGCAAGGGAGCAAATCGTGCAGCTGTTAGCCACATGCAACAAAACTGCGAGCTGCTTTGGGGCCCTGGGCTGCAGAGTTCCACTGCCTAGCAAGTAATAGCACACCTTCAAGTAACAAACCTACTAATAGCCAGTCTTCAAAAAGTTGTAGCTAGTGTAGATCACACGGTAGAGATACACGTTCCTCAGAGACTACTATCAATTACTAACCTAATAACAGTGGCTACTAGGACTACAGTGTCCTTTGCTCAAATGAAGGCATAAAGAGCGGGATGCTGTAAGCCTCATTTTCTTCTCAACTTAGAGTCTGTAATAAGTTCAGTCTGCAAAAGTGGAAAAATGGGAAAGTCATGGGATTTGTAACAACCATCCCTCAAAGAGCCACAGTTCTGCAGAGTAAATAASTGTCCTCTGAGAATAAGGCATGGGCCCTATATCACAGAGGATAGCTGAGCAGCACTTCCCCACAGTGGTGGGACTGAAGAGTTTCAGCTGAATGAGAAGTCAGATGATTACTGTATTGTTTTCCAACATGTGGAGCCTGAGCCAGCCCCTATCTCCAAAGCAATGCCTGATTCCTTAGTCATGTTATTCRAGGATGCTTAGTAACTGCTGTAGCCAATGGATTTGTGGTTAGAACAAACAATGGGGTTTTGTCCTACACAGATGCTCTTGTTGACTTGGATCAGCTTGAGAAAAAGTGCATTCATTAACAGAGACATTCTATGACTCTTACATACAACAGAAACATAACTCCTCAGATTACCTCCGAGTCAAATTTTTCTAATACAGTGCTTACACAGTCTCATTACATGCATTAAAAGTCCCTTCCCCAGAATAAGAGAGAATACTGTACTTTCTGTGTAATACTGTACTTTCTGTGTTGTCTTTACGTTTCCTACCAGCAGATCAAAAGAGAGGCTTCAGGGCTGTTGGAGGCTCAGAATTCAACATAATCTGGTAAGAAGTATCACCAGGAAGACCTCAGCCTGTGATAAAGCTGAAGTCACTGCCTTCAGTACTTCATATGCTTACATATGAATTTCATTTCTTTGAAGAGTCACTACAATCCTTCCTGCACAACCTGKTTTTTTTTCTACAGATCTCACTTGATGCCTATGTATAAGGACATCCATTTCTGTATCTGGACATAAGAGGGTCTATAGTGAATTCTTCCCCTGTTATGTGTAAGCAGGTCACGACAACAGAGGTCAAAATACTACAGAAGTTGACACTACAGCAATCTATTAGAAGTTAAATATATTTAAGTTTAATGATGTTATCTTCTTTGACTGGACACAGACAGATGCTGCCATTTAAGTGCCTGTCTGTTTTCTGTTAAGGCTATAACATGTTGTAAAGTGTTACCTTTTATATTGCCACATATCCAGCCACACTGTAGCCCAATCCTGTCAACCTACAATAGAGTCCATCGTAACAGTTGAAATTAAATTAAAAAAAAAAAAAAAAAAACACTAAAAAAACCCAACACCACACCATGCCACATCAAAGACAGGAATGCCATATGTTGGAGGCTAAAAGTTTTACCCCCAGACTTTATAAAAGTTGCCTGTTCCTTCCTTCTGAGGTATTGTAATTTTCTTCCTTAATTTAGCTTGCATTAAGTATTAATATTAATTAATTTTTGTTAAGGCAGTCTAAGCTTTGTTTYGCAAGAGGGTGGTTTACTCAGTAGTACACAGGAAGGCTGTAATCTTTACTCTAGAACCTCCAGTTATTTAAAAGGAAACACCTTCACCTGATGTGCAAGTTGTTGATCTTAGTTTCAATACAGAGTAAATCACCTATTCCTGTATTAATGTGTATATTTACAATAGTTGCAYGAAACCAAAGTTAAAGAGTTGTCTAGACACTTTTTCTTGCACATTTACCCTCAGTTTGATGATCTTGGTATATAACTACCAAAAAGCTTGAGTACAGGTACGCCCAAAAGTACTCCAAATGTTTAGAAGTTGCCCAGTATTGGACATCCACCACTAGTGTGGATGTAGGCTAACTGGCAACAGGTTTTTGCCAGCCATCCAACCAGCTTGACTGGTCTTACTCATGAGAAGTGCAGTTCCAGTAGGAGTTGATATGGTCAAACATCAAAGCATTTATGAGATCCTTCTGTTCTGACTGTTCTTTTGATATTCAAATTCTTCTCAACATGACCTACTTCTTAAAGATGTTAGTTCATAATCAAGAGGATATTGCATAGCTAACTGAGATACTGCATCTTTCACTAGAATCAAGGATACTCCTCTAGCTACATCATGGGAGCTGTATGAGATCAGTCATGTAGCTCTATCAACGGCTTGGGTGTAGACACTAGTGAAGGACCTGGGTTTTTCTTTCTAGACCAGCACACAGGAGGTCCTTCGGTGCTCCAGGACTTCTAAGAAAGAAGATATGATTTCTAATGGTCTCAGCAACACAGTGAGGGGTATTTTTTTTCCTTGTATTGATCCCTGTGAAAGAAATCTCCAGAACTATCCCTTCTAATTGACCTCAGAAGACAGAGGAAAGCCTGAGCCTTAGAGAGAAGGCAAGTAATATGTCAGCACTGAAAACAATTAATAAAAAAATGCAAGATGTCACAAGGAAACATTTCAGGCCTAGTTTGGTAACAAGCATCACCCTAGTCCTTATTAAGCCTTTGGAAATTATCTTAACAGCTCTACTACAATGTATTCCCAATCCTCTAACAGCAGTGGCTGTTGCTATGACTGTTGGTGCCAGTTTGCCAAACAACCCTCCTACCAGCCTGGGAGTACTACTGTTTCCTCCCCTTCCCGTAGGCCGGCCTCTGCCAAGTTCTGGAACTCTGCCTGAGCCCCTCATGCTGGTCCTGTCTTTGCACGGGGGCCCAGGTGCTGTATCCACAGTCACATCACCTGTGCCAGGGGCCTTTGGCACAAAGCAAAAGCCAAGCCTGCTATTATGCTCAGATTCATTTTGCTGTCCCAAGGGAAATGGTTCTGGCAGTTCAATCTTTGTTCAGAGTACACTAGGGTAGCAATGACAGGCACTGAATGGAGCATTTTCATCTATTCCTGGTGTTGGAATATCCAAGTTAATAACTAAGTAGCAGGATAGACTGATTTCTTCCCAACACTACGCAACGTTCAAGGCCACTAGGAATAGCTGGTGCTATCTTGCTACCACAGCCCACAATAGGATACTTGAAGTAGGTCACAGACACTCTAAATCAGGTTTTTGTAATTTAAAACAAAGAAATGAAAGGCATACTCATCAACTCCTGGCCACTATACTTAATATAAGAGAGAAATAGTTCTTATCTATTGATAAGAACCATCACTGCAACTAAAGGTATTTTATTGCTTCCCAACTTTAGCATGCTGCTTACTGCACATCTGAACGCTGCACAACTCAGTGGAACAATTGTTGCAATACAAAATATTCAAGTACTACTAATGCTCCCTGTAACGCTAGTTAAAAAGATGCAGTCGTTATTTCCAATCTTTATATTTCGCATGAAACAGCCAAGACTACACAAGATTTTTGCATCAGACAGGCTTATGTCACTAATTTATCTGGTAGTTTGTAATTAGATTCTCAAAGCTGACATTAACTTAATAAACTTGACAAAAACTTTCCATTGCTGAAGTGTACACTAGGCAGACAAACAAATGCCTAATTGCATTTTCAACAAACAAACGATAAATGCTAATAAGGCTACAACAGCACTGCAGAGGGAGAACAAACATTTGCAGCTAACTATCATGCAAAAGAAAGCGCTCTTGCCTGATAAAAGCAAACCAGGAATGCGATGTATCAAAGTAACTCTGGCAAGCAGAAACGAGACCAGCAACATTTGGCATGAAAAGTACTGTCTAGACTAAATAAGACAGGCCTGACTCAGGCTGCTTTCTTCATTTTATTTACTGTAAGTCTGATGCTCCCATACTTGGCTCCTAGCTAGCAATACTTCAAAAAAAACAAAAAAAAAAAAAAAGAAAAAGAGAAAATCTAAATTGCTAACACAATCGTTTTATACAAACCTACAAATTCCTTCTTCACTCCCTCCTCTCAAACTCACAATGAACAGTCACAAACGGAGAAGAAAACCCAGCATTTTCTAAAATTATGAGATAATAAAGAAAATATGCAGGACAGTTTAAAAGGCATGAAAATAGAACTAAATCCCCCCCACCCTGTAAATTATTAAAATTCAGTTGCTAATTCAGYCTGACCTTTGCCAGCTGTTTCCTCCTTACATTGCTTCTCTGATTTTTTTAAGATACATGAAAAAGTTTAACTTCCCAGCTGATGATGAACAGATGGAATTTCTTCAAAGCCCTTTACATTATCATACCCAACATTAATCAAGCATGGCCTATTTCACAATGTCCTACCAGTCACAAGAGATGAAAGAGAGGAAACATGCAAGCTTTTCTTTCTTTTCACCATTGCAAAAATTCTGCACAAAATTGATTTTATGTACAAAAATGTATTTTTAATGCAAAATTAAAAATCCTGTCCCTGAAATATAGTGCAAACACTGCAAAACAAGCACTGAGACCTGCCTGCCCTAGAATAACTATGGTTGCATTAGTATTTTCATTATAAACCTGCCTTGACTTTGTATCTTTGTGATACATTTTTCCTCAGGCAAAAATTTGCAAAGATCATGGTTTGGATATGACTAATTTCTTTTCAAACAATACCTTCAATTTATTAATTTTTAACCTTTTAAAGGGGTAAAAAAAGGTAAGATGTTATTTACACCATAGACAAGATCTTATTTGATCATAATCAAGTTGATTYGATTTGTAAAGGCAGTAATACTACAAACCTTAATAAAGATATTTGATCTACCCCAAGATAAAAAAAGGTAAACAGGGAATAAAATTTGTTTATAAAGTTTCCCACAGAAATGTAAAACATTAACTTTTATCAACAGCTACCAGTTTTGCCCAACTTAAATATAATTTCTGTGGTAAAATCCTTGTTGAAGATGCTTTCAGGGATTATCTACTCTTAAGTGTTTGTTAATAAAGCGAGCCCTGTATTTGCAGACTCAACTGAATTGCTCATTGGTTAGAAACCTTTTGCCAGCATAAGCCAGTGTAATAGCTGAACTAAAGCTCTGTGAAACAACAGTGTTTTCAAACTAAGCACAACTATGACTCCATTGATTCATTCCATCTTCTGCATACAAAGCAAACTGAAATGTGTAGATTTAYGAGCATTCTTCCAGGTTTCTAAAGAGAAGAGGTACACTGAGTTGTCCAGAAYCACGAGCAAAGATTCATTTCCTAGATGTCAAAAAGCATATGTTAATTTTACTAAAGATTATGTATTGAACTTGCTTAGTGCTCTGGTTAAGTAAGTTTGCCATCAACTAGTGAGAGCAAAAATACAGATGTTCAGTCACACAACTTGATGGTAGCCACAGTTCTTGCAAGTTGTGCAACAAAAGACAAGCATTTCTTATACAATAGAGCATTTAAAGATTAAATTTGAAGAACACTCCCTCTGAAATGGAATTAAATTATATAAATGGTAATTCTATCAGTGAGAAAAAGGAAAGCTTGCCTACTAGATCTTTTCATTAGAATGAGCACAGAAAGTTTGTTCCACCCCTCTCCCAAAGTGCCATCAAGATACAACTGATGCAAATCTAAAGAAAAAAATCTTAGAGTATTAAGTCTTAACTATCCTCAAAGTAAATCAACACTTAAGGAAACAGTATGCACAAAAGCTAGGAAAATCCAATATGAGACAACGATGAACAAGAAACAGACACAAGTCTGTAGCATCACAGTAATAGCAACTTACAAACAGAATTCTGTTTTCACCATGCACCAAGTGAACAACTAGAAGCTACAAATGATTCATTATCTTATGGATGCCTTCACTAAGACTTAACCAGTGAAGCTCTTCACAAATCCAGATGAGTTAATTTGATATCCAGATTATTTTATACAGGTTCTCAGACATACAAACACCTTCAACTTGTCAGGCATCTCTTACCAGCAAAGTTCAAGGAAGCAAAAAGAAAACCAGACCCCAATACAAAAAAACTAGATGTGTTGGTGACTTGCTCTTGTTGACATGCTTTTGTTGATTTTGTTGTGTTTTTGGTTTGTTGTTTTTTTTTCTAGGACACTAYGTTTGATAATACTGCATTCATGTAAGATACTTTGTCAGTGTCTTTTGGAAATCAGGGAGAATATCAAACTCATTAATAATTCAGCTTTTAAAAGAGTGGCTGCCAGTGTCACAAATATTTGCATTAAAAATTTGACCTTCAGGCATTCACTGTGTTGCAACAGTGAGTCAAGATGAAATTCACTAGTTAATGGCAAACTTACTTAACCAGAGCACAGTGCAAGTTCAGTACATAATCTTTAGTAAAATTAACATATGATATCCCTTCCCTGTTTCACATTACACTTTCTACAGAAAAATCACTTTTGTTTTCATAGGGCTAGTGGCATCTTACTGAATATTACACTGACACTGTGTAATAAAAAAAATTACTCTGATAAGGACACATTAACTAGTGATAATTTCTAATCTGTCCACCCATGAGACAGACTTTGGTATTTGAAAAGTATGCTGAAATGACAGTTAAAAATAGAAACAAAYTCCCACGATGGATGTTATACGATAAAGGCAAATGAGCACAGCTGCTGCAAAGGAAAACCATGCATCACTAATCTACTCAAATTCTTGAGCATGTTAAACAAAACAGCAGACAAAGAGCCCAGTTAGTTGATATAATTGATTTGAAATTCAAAAAAGACTTTGAAGACTTATCTTACAAGAGGCTACTAAGAAACCCTAAACTACAAAACAGTGTTGCAAACTTAAAAGGGGCAAAGATATGGAACAGAACAGATACACTTTTTTTTCTTGGACATACATTAATTATTGTATGTCCTTTTGAAGTCTACCAACACATACATAGTTTGGTAATATCTCACTTCAGTTAAATAAGTAACTTAGAAGTATATGAAATTCTGTTACAGTAATTCAGAAAACCCTCAAATCTAATTTGGTCTTCCAGACTAGCAAGCATGTATTTACACAAGATAAATTCATTCTGAGAATACACTTACAGACTTGACTGAATTAAGCAGAAGTCTGTAATTTAGGAATTTAATAACTAAATAAAAGTAAATATGCCAGTGAAGAACCTGAAACCTTGGTCTATCCTTGAGATTGACAGGTTAAGTCATGATTATGGAAAAAAAAATATGCAATGAGCAAGTACCTATACCATCAAGTTTTTGTGTAGATGCAGATGGATTAGCAAAAATGTTTTGTTACTGCAGCTTGTTATATCTAGGAAATGTTTTAAAAGTATGACCTTGCTGGTATAAGCAGAGCTTCTCAGAAGGGGTCAGAAATATGGAATACATCATAGGTTTATAACTTGTTTATAAATTAGACAAGTAGTAAAAGGCACAAAAAAGACAAGGCAATTAATAGTGGCTAGACAGGAAGAGAGAAGGACTCAGAGTACCTGGACTGTAGATGAAATCAAGCACTGATGAACATGGCAACGTGCATCAGAAGCAACCAGAACTTGTCACACACATTACTAATGTCTACGCTGACTGCAACCAACCAACCAAGAGACTCTAGCATCAGCCTGGTGAAAGTTTCCAGCATACAAAATTGGATTAAAAGATAAAACTCAAAGCATTACTGAGTGTAAAGAGCTAAGGGAAAATAACAAGGAAGGCTTTTAAAAGCACAAAGCTAAAAGAGAGTCCATGAAGTGCCCAGGCAGGGAAAAGCCAGACTCTGGTTCCAAAGGAAATTCTTCAGGGAAGGTATGACAGAAAGGTACAAAATAACCCTTAATTCAAAGTGAAATGCAGTGAATTCTAGACTAAAAAGGAAATGCATTTTCCACATACTGCAGAATCAGTTTATGTGAAAGAACTATCACAAGATATTATGGATCATAATTGCTTCCAAGGATGCCCAGGTAAATGAATGATGAGCAYACCTCAAATTTCATTATGAGATCACAGAAAAACAGAAATCCCTGTGCTTAAGGGTATCAGTTTCCTACATAATAAACAATGTAAATAAACCTTAATTTTCTCCTCGTAAGGAAGTGCCAACAAGTGTGCAAATCAGAGCACTTTATCCCTCTGTAATACACACGGACTTCGTATGTAAGCAACTACTAGCAGATGCAGTATGACACTAACTTTGCTGAAGTATTATACACAAAAAGTGCCATGTGCTCACTAGATGAGAATAAACTATGTCTTCATGTATTTGAATGGGGAGATGGTTATTGCACAATAACCATCTTAAGCATATTTACTGAAGGCTTTCTAAATTTACTTGACAAGAAGCATAAAATGCATAGTACTTCAAGACAGGCAAGCCTAGAAATTTCAAGATTAAATCCAGACTCCACCTTCAGTACGTGTATTTCTCAGCAAAAGCTCTTTTTGGTATACTAAATCAGCAGCAAGAAGCTCTGACAGACTGTACTGGCTAGAGGTTACACTCTCTGAAACACCCCAGGGACCACTCTTACTGAATTACGCCACAGAATTTGGCAATCCTAAAAATGGAGAGTCAGGAAAAAAAGCAAAACCAAAAAGTTTATCCAAGTTCTCCTCCACAGTGGCCACCTAAATTCAAGTGATGTAACAACAGCATGCTCCCTGCCACATCTGGGAAGTTTGGAAGTGATGCAAGGCAAAAACAGAAGTACATGTGCTGTACCCCTGATGGTGAAAAGATCAGTGGTGAAAAGTTTTGGAGATAGAAATAATATTTGTATTGGGCCAAGAACACTTTTAACATCTAAACTTTCAAATGTACAACTTCTTTCTTAGCGGAACTAAACAAACAACTCAGATGATCTATTTTTTCATACCACAAAATTGAGTAATAAAGATTATCCTTTGTTTTAAGTCATCACAAAAATGGAATGTTTCCATTTGCAGGCAGAACCAGGGAAAGGGGGGGGAGTGGGGGGAGAACAACAGCAAGCAGTTACACTTACCAGGAGTCTAACTTTGGGGGTCAGGAGCTTCCAAAGCCTTGTGACATACATCTACAAATAGTTTGAACATAACATCAAAGAAAAAACATTTTCTAAGTAATTAACGTAGTAAATCCATGAAGGATCAGAGGACAGCAATTTCCAAAAGTTATTAGTGAATTTTAGTTGTTTCTTGAAATTCAGCCATGCAACTTTTTGTTCATTAGAACTGCATACATATGATGCAGTATAACTATGTTTTCATCATCATGGATTTTCAGATAAATAACATTCAGGGAAATTGTGTGTTTGTGCCTACACTGTATAATGTCTTAAAAAGATAAATAGAAGGTAGCTYTAATCCTGTTTGTCGGTACAAGATCCCTGATGTAAAAAGATCACTTCAGCAGAGCTAAAGAACTGACTAAAGCTAATGGAACTAATAAAGCATTTATTCACTGTCATGACCTGGGAAATTCCTCTGCAGAAAAAACCTTGACAACAGATTAACAAACACATGCTTATTTATACTTCTAATAGAGATACCACAAAAAATAATTAAACCCCACCAAAACACTATCCGCTTATCAGCTTGTTTAATACTGGAGACCAGATATAGCTGATTCTACCTACATGACTAATTGCTTTAAGGCTTAACAGGAACAGCACTTTAGGAGTATCTCTATTGGCTTAGTGTCCCAGAATCAGGAGAGGCACAATATATACCTTTTAACTTCAGACATTAAAGGAAGAAAAAATAAGTTTAGCACATCAACACTAACTCTTGGCGCATATATATAGATCACCACAACATTTCATACAGCAAGTAAATCTAAAACCAGCACACATAGAATCTAGATTTAAAAATAGGCTTTTTCTCATTTACTTGCTTAACTTAATCCTACTAGAAAAAGATCAGTTGCTTGAAAACTGAGTGTTAAAATAATCTTTCAGAAAGCAAACCCAGACAATATAAAAATAACAATATTTTTGTTTGAGAAAGGTTCATGATTTCCAGCAAAAATTGGAAATTCCAGCCCCTCACCAGGGCTAAAGGTGAGCGTAGATTTCAACTGAATAGTGACTCATCATTCCACTGCTAATGAGCCCAACGAATGCTATAATTATAACTAATATTTTAATGATGCACTGTTGTTATTTCTAAAATAATTAGGTAGAAGGTAAGCTTATCTAGTGCATTGAGGTCGATGATGAAAGCTAAACTGTTTGAAATCTCAATTTTACTTGCTATACTAAGCAATATAGTTTACTCCAGAGTCAGAGAAGTTAGCATAAAAGGGTTAGAATAGGCAAACATTTTTTTCTCCTCTCCATTTCTGTATCTGTAAAACAATGATCTACATCACAATCTAGTAAGATGCTTCAAAGCATTTAACAGTGAAAGGTTTTAAGATTGTACAGCGCTTGGTACACATCCAAAAGAATACCGAAACATTAAACTGGTTTTAACACAATCTGTTTGCCCAGACACTAGCGTAAAATCCTGATTCCACTGAATTCAACAGCAGAACTCTCATTTATTTTATTGCTGGCCGTGATTTCATCACAGGACTTTGTTACTTGTCAAACACAGCTTTGCACCTTTGGACTTAAAACCCGTAGATACTACTTTCAGCGGCCTTTACCCTGCCTTCGAAAGTCAGAAGTAGAGATTCCTCTTGGTTCCTGATTCTAGTTCCTGAAACCCACATTTCTCACCCTGGAAGGCAGTGAAATGCAAACAAACTTAAAGAACACTGTATGCCTGACTTCAGCCCATGATCAATACAGGACAAAGTATGTCAAAGCAGTCTAATTCCTTATCATAAAAATAAGTCCAACAACAGTTCAATCCAGCTTGCAAGAAAGCAGATATGAAGAATTTCTGACATACGGCTGAACCAACAATGTCTGGAAGAACTTGGATCTCCTATTCCAAACCACTTTGCCTACTTTAAAAAAAATAAAAATACTGTGACCAAAAGCCCAGACTGCATTCCAGAGGTCTAGGAATAGCTTGTTTTCCTATTTGCAGTAGGTAAATTTGAAGTCTGTGAGGCATTCCTCTGGTTTTTAAGGATGTCTCCGATTTCTCCTCAAAAATTCACTTTGCTTCTTTCTCTACACGTAGAATTTTGCTTTCCCTAGAACTAGAAGCTTTGTTATAAGAAATATTTTTAGAGTGAATTTTGAGAAAATGCAGTTGCTATAATGCCTTCTTTCTGATATTTGTCAGAAACCCAGTCCTTGGTTTTGGTTCACAGATTTTGGTACAATATATTACGCATATATTCTAAGTTGCTGAAGTTTGTGACTTACAGGTTTGCGTTATACACAGTAAACCACATTTCACAGTACTTAATTTTTTTTTTTCCCCCTGTTGCATAAGGGATTTCTTTTAAATGTAAGCTGAATACTGTCATTCCAACAAGTCTAAACCATGAAAAGGACAGGTTATAAGGTGTTTGAAGTTACATCCTTAGGGCTCAATTTAGAAGCTTCTCCTCACATTGTTTTGATTTGCATGCTTTGTTATTGAAGCTAGAGTTCTTTTTCTTTCCTCATTAATGACTTCAAAGAAATACATGCTTGAACTCCTAAATATATTAAACTAATTAAAGTTATCTTAAAACACCCAGTGACTGCTCAGCAAACCAGAAAAAGCAGACTGTGTTTCTGGAAATAACATACTATTTAGTTAGTGAACTGCACGCACAATCAATTAAAAAATAAACACATCTAAAGAATACCATCAATACATATACATACAATTTGAGTTTGTTAAAGTTGCTAAGGCACCACAGTAACCTAGAAACATAAAAATAAATTAAAAAAAACTTTTAAGAGTACCTATTTTTTTTTTAATTTTTATTTTTAAAAATGTTTTCATGGCATTTATGCTCTTTATTTCCTGAGGGGAAAAAAAATAAAAGAAAAAAGCAAACATTTATGCACCTTCCACAATGAAACAATGCAGATGTGCAATTCAAATCTACAAACTCATCAGTTTATGGTATCATTTTAGCTAGCATCTGATAGATCTAGGTTTGTTAACTTAATGAAAACCAATATCTAAGTACAGCATTTCCCTCTACAGGGATGAGTTCTAGTATAGAATTTTTGAAAATGAAAACAAGATTTCAATTTTTAAAAAATTATACACAGAAGTAAAAAAACATCCTCAATGTAGCTACATTTTGGGCTGTAAAAAAAAAAAAAAAAAAAAGACAGAATTATTTTGTTACTAAAACAGGTATCTTAATTATAAACCAAATCAAAATTTGTATTTTCAAATCAGATGATTGACAGTGACAACTTACTGCCAAAACCAACACAAAACTGATTGTTTACAATATTTGCATAGGCTAATATGTGTTGAACCACAAACAGGTCAAACAACCTTATGCACATACCAAAACATATACATCTTGCTAACAAAATCTGAGATAATTTGTCATGGTAGGAATATAAGCAAAATAACTCGGTACCATCTCAGGACCATTGACAAAAGCCTGTATTTTGAAAACATCCTATTCTGTGGTGCCAGCTAGTTTGTGAATTACATATCCTCAACAGCCTGGCAGAACTTGCTCCACTGAACTTTTGGAAACTGGCATTCCTGCCAAACAGACCTTTGAGGCTTGTGTTCAGCCCCACGYCCAAACAGCCTGTAGAAACTCTGCAGTCCTTGGTTCTACATGAAGCAAATCCACGTCTACCTTAGCAAAGCAACAAGGATTTCAGAAATCTGTGGATACTACTGTGAAACCAACAACATTACACATTTCCAGGTCACTTCACTACCTTGAATCATGATGGTGCTAAGCACATTCCTCCTGTTTCCAGCACTTAAATGTTCCTGTAATTGCCTGGTATTTCTTGACACTTTTTGAGTCCTTTGGCAGGACTTACTGCTCAGTGCTATTTTTAGAAACTCCAGCAACAAATACTGCAGGTGCCTACTCTTACACACTGTTTAATGATGAAAAGGCATAGCTGTTTGGAACCCCTGGGCTTAACAGGCTACTTTTGAACAAAGAGTGAAAAATGAAGCAGTCACTGCTCATCTCCAGTTCTTTAAATGCTACTTTGGCCTTAGCTTGTTCAAATGCCTCTGTCCTCTCTTATCAGATCCAGGCTTATAGGTACACCTAATCACGTACAACGTGAGCAATGAGCAAACACTGTAAGCTCCACTATGCACACCCACAGACAACAGATTTGAGTGATGAAGGCATTGGTTCTGCCCTTTCAGCTGACTAGAGGATACAGAAGTCCTGCAAACTGTCCTTGGTACTTGCTGGCCAGGCAGCCTACCATCTTGAGATCAGTTCCTGTTCTTCTGGGGGAAATGGTTGAACCATCCATAGGTGCTTTCTAAATCTGCAGCCTGCCTTCCAGGGGAGACATATAAAGTTGGACTGGTGTAACACTCCACTTCCTTTCTGTAACAATCAGCAATGGGGAGATACCATCACAGAGATGGTTTGCCCAAGTACTCCTGCTCAGAAGGATGATAGGTGACTGTACTGATACTATTAGTAGGCAGATGATGATCCTCTGCTGTCAATATTAACTTCATGACTTGAACAAATTGGGGGGGAGGGGGGGACGACACACACAAGACACAAGGTTGGGAAAAAAAAAAAAAAAAAAAAAAGAAAAAAGCCCCCGCACAGAAGCCACAGTATGCCTATGTTATTGGGCCTAGGATAGTCACAAGCAGAACTGACTGGCAGGCCTTTTATAATCCTTACAGCTAGCTGCTTCTTAGCTTATAAGGAGCTTTTTCTCGTAAACAGACTCCTATATACATGGAGATAGAAACTGCTATAGTAGAGAGGCTTGTTTTCACAATTAAAACAATCTAGTTACACCAAAATAGTATCTCCTGTGCATACTTGTTCTTAAAGAGCAGCTTTTTTCCAGTTCGGCTTAACTCTTGATGCAGCACAAATACACTTAACACTTAGCCAAGAAATACCCCAAGTATCTTCCTTGATGGAACTGAAGACAAAAAACCCACAAGCAGTTGAAAAAATAGTCAATTTCAGATGCACAGGGCACGCAGCAATTTCCTACTAAAATTAAAATCAATCAGCTGGATGTTGACAATATTTTGACTTAAAGTACTTTTAAGTTTTTTTGCATTCTCTGTTCTGTAGCTTACTGCATGAGCTGCTGTAGTTCTTAGCGCTATTCTGTACTGTATGAAGCTCTGCAGTTTCGCAGTTCCAAGTGCTTTATTATTAACTGTGAAATAATGAATAATGTTAAAAAAGAACAATGTTTTAAAACAACATACAAAAGGGTAAAATTTGGGCTCCACTTCCAGCCATAACTATTTTTCCTGCCTACTGATCACTTGAGATCTTAACTGCAGCTCCTATGAATGCCAAAACTTTTTGTATGAAACTGACACACACAGAACTGCATGCAAGCTGCAATCATTTCATTTTACTAAATTCTAAATCAATTTAGAAAACAATTACAATAAATATAGTGCACAACAATTACAATTGACTTAAACTATACAGGTTGGGGTTTGTTTGGTTTGGTTTGGTTTTTCCCCCGATAACATAGGAGGGATGGGAGGAAAAGAAGCAGGAACGAACAGAAAAGCCAAGAGCTGACACTTGAATTTTGTAATAGAGGCCCATATTCTTCAATTCTCTGTAACAAGTTTGACAATTAAAATGGTATATTTTTAGAAGACAATCACTGTAAGTCATAGTTTAATTGAATCTGAAACTAATTATTTACCTGAGTTATATAACCACAGTCAAAACCAGCTATGGCTCCCTATGGCATGTTTAAGGGTGCAACTGAAAAAGTAGTTCTGAAAGCTTGTGCCAAGCATGCAAAAGGTCTCTAACAATAAGTCGTTTCTAGCAAGCACTATCGTGTTAAGAATTTTATCGTGTAAAGATTTTAAGAACACATGCATACTGTTTTCTATACTTTTAGAGAAGTTTTCAAACTATTTTCAATTACTATAACTACATTGTACTCTGTGTACCACGAGTATGTTGAATCAGAACAGCAACTACTTCTGATATGAGTCACTGGATTTTAGAACTTCATTATCAAGAGATGCAAACTTAGTAAAGCCACACCAAGTTCAATATGTCAAGCAACTTGACGACTATTATGCACAGAGCTTATAATCTACCCCTCTCAGCATCAAAAAGGAACTTTGACTTTGAACTGTACTTGCGGGAAGAGAAACATTTAACAAGTCTTCCCACAGAATTTTGTATCTACAACAGTACAGCCACCAAAGACTGAATAGAAAGAAATGTGTGGCAATCACCAGCTTTTATTGCCTCTTTGGTTTCATTCTTTTAGGCTGGAGGAATCTCCCCCCCTCCTTTCTCTTTAAAGAGAAAATAACAGAGTATTCAAGTATTTTTTTAAATGCCATGATCAAAGTAAAATGGCAATGTGCAACCTTTTGTGTTAGAGATACATTGTCTACAGTGTAATCTAACAAACTGAAAGTTATGCCTACTAAACTCTGCACCTCGAAGCCCAGGTACACAACTGTCACAGTGTTCAGGACATGTTTTGTAACATTTGCTGAGAAGAGCTTCCGGCTTAAAAGACTGAAGCCGAAACATGGCACGCTTGGTCTTGTTTCAAGAAGGAAACTTTCTTTTGCCAGACTTGAAAAGGAGTGGATTTTAACATTTCCAGCTTGGAAGAGAAAAAAAGATTCTTTTTATGATCGCATAACTCAAAAACAAACACAGAAAACCAAGCAGACAGCAGCTTTATGTTTTAAAACTCTAACATATCTTAATGAGGATGAATATTTTGCCCATTTAAAGAAAATTAAATTAATTGAAAATGTTGTAGAGTGCCCATGAAGCATGACATTTTCAAGAAGGGAGCACAGCCAATGAAAGCAAAGAATGCTCATTTTAAATTGAGAATCATCTGCTAGTTTCCATAGCTACTTTTTAAACAATTGTAAGCTCTATCATTTCTTAGAACAACCTTGTTTACTATGAATAACTTAGAAATGGCCGTTCTCAGAAAAAGCTACTTGAAAGCATTTACAAAAAAGTACAATAATTAATAGTGGCTGCTGTTTTAAACTTTTTAAAAAGACAAATAGGCAGTGTTAAAATGCAAACAAACAGCAGATAATACATTTACCTTTTTCATAATATTATTACTAGTAACACAGTGTAAGCCTTAGATACCTCAACCAGGATTCCAATCTTGCCAKGTGAAACACTTCAAAAATACACAGCAAGGCAGAAATTACAATGCAAGGATCATACAGGCCAAATACACACTGCAAGAAGTAGGAATGAAGGAAGAGGAGCTCTGAGAGAGAACAACAGACTTCCCAAAGTGAAAAAGAGGATGAGCAAAAAAATCAGTCACCAGACCTCCTCCAGGCCATTTTCATAAATAATTTGTTTCATTTTCAACAATGACAACACAATACAAGTAAATATCAATTAAGTAGATAGCAGCTATAACATCTCATCCTGCTACGAATAAACTATGCATCATGTAGAAAAAGCAGCTGCAGTTCATGTTACATGACAACACATGATAACGTGACAACATCCTGCTAGCAGCTCTACCCTGTCCAGAGCAACCTAGATGGTGTGTAAATTAAAGGAACTCTCCATCCATATTTAGCAGGCCTTGCTATATCTTACTCTTGGATAAAGTTAAAGCATTCAATACAGAAACTATATAGTGTTTACACAGTTACCCTGTTTCACTTCATATTCCACCAGAGAATCCGGTAGGCTGAAGATTAATAACCCCTATGACATCTCCAAAAGGAGCTCTGCCATAAAACATGCAAACATTTCAGGAAAAGCTGCATTCATAACAGTGAGACCAGGGCTTTCCTCTCACTTGGCTGAAGTACTCCACATGCAGGTGGAGTTAAGAGCACTAATAGCATAGCACTCAAGAAGAAATGGCAATGTACACCCAAAACAATTCTCCAAAGATGTGTTAAGTGCCTGAAGGCAAAATGGCAGGAAGACTATGAAAAAAGTGCCTATGTCCTCTTCCTTTAAGACCTTGATCAGCCAAAGCAGCCAGAAGTAAAACCTGCTCCCCCCCCAAAAAAATGGCATCCCAGCTCTAGGAATAGGCAGCTAGGAGGAAAGTGTGTCTCCCTTCTCCAATGGGAACCTGAAAAAGGGATGAAATGCCATCCCTCCCAATAGACTAGCTATTACAGAAAGGACTGACAGACTGACTACTCTGGAATCACCCCCAAATGATCTCCCTACCAGGAGCACTGCACACAGAATTAGCAGTTCCCCCTCTACTCTTTCAATAATAGCAGAATTTGGCAATGAATGGGAAGAAAGGGGGAGAAAATAAAATAAGAAAATAAATAAATCACTGAACTTATACACCTCTTTTTCCTTTTACAACCTCATTCTCTTCAGTCTTCATTGCCTGAATTCCCATTAGAAATGTTCCGAGTGTACAGCTGTGGGTTACATGTCCTTCTAATCTCACTTCCAGAAGCACATGAAAAGACAATCCAATTTAGGAATTCACTGGATTTCTAAATAGTCCATAAAAAAAAAAAAAAAAAAAATTATAGATACAGCTCTCCAGGGTGCAACAGAAGGAAAATACTTCAGGATGCAAAACATACCCTTCAGTGAAAAACCACTGGAATAGTGAGAGGGGGGTTGAGGGGGAGTTGGCTTCTCGTTAAGGATCTGCATGTGTGCAACAGCTGGAATTCCCAAACAGGCATTATATAATAACAACAAAAGCTGTTCAAACCAGTAAGGAGGCACAGCTGGGACTGTGGTGACCAGCAGTTGTCCTCCACTTTAGAGCCTCAAGGTTCTAGTGCAGGAAGCAAGAAAGACACCAGAGCTTTTTCTTCAGTAAATAAATATAGAAATATAGACACATATTTCTGCTTCACCATAATTATTAGACAGTGGCATCAATTCTACAACCATCCTTGTCCACCATGCAGAAACCAGAACAGAATCCATATCAAAGTTGTAACTGAGGTCAGAACATTCATCGATTGTACAGGGTTTACATCTGATTGCTACCTTTTCCAGAAGCATATACAGGCTATAAAATGTAAAATGGTCTAAGGAAAGAGCTCTCCCAGTGTAAAACCCATACAAAGGTAAGTCAGTCTAACTTTATGCTCCCAAAAATTGTCACATTCTAAAACTACTTTAAAAAGTACTTAAAGCCAAAGGGATTCTAGACTCAGATATTGCTGTCTAGAGGTGATCACTGAAGACGATTACCAAAGCATTAACTTTGCTTCAAGGTGATCTGGGAGTGTGGTTCAGAAAGTAGTTGAGCAGCATCTCAACTGGTGTGTGTGGGTGTGTGGAATCAAAGTGAGACTTTGTCAAAAAAATGTAAATGTATTAAGAAAGTAAATTTTCAAACTATGAAGCTAATGTAAAGACAGAAGTACTGCCTACAGCCTGTAAGTTTAGATCTTGGTTGACTGTTTCCTGTACCACAACTTTAATTAGAATAATTCTTAAGAACTTAACATTCTTTGTGTAAAAACAATATTCAGGAATCAGGTATATTATATAGAGGCATTTACTTTTTCTGTGTTATCATGACCTTAGCTATTGAAAGGACAAGGGGCAATGGTTTTAAACTGAAAGAGGGACATAAGGAAGAAGTTTTTGCAGTAGGGTGGTGAGACACTGGAACAGGTTGCCCAGAGAAGTTGTGGATGCCCCATTCCTGGAAGTGTTCAAGGCCAGGYTGGACAGGGCTTTGAGCAACCTGATCTAGTGAAAGATGTCCCTGCCCATGGAGGTTGGACTAGATGATCTTTAAAGGTCCCTTCCAACCTCTATGATTCTGTGAAAGTGCCAAATGACAATGCATTTGTCTCATGCTCTAAAACTTGACACTTTTTGCTAACAGTTTGCACAAACAAGGTGCCAGAGAGGTTGACAGTTTCAGTGCATGGCTCAGAAAATGGTATAAACATAGGGGACTTCAGAGTTGTCAGAAACTGGAACAGAGAAAGCTCTATGGAAGACAAAACTCCATTTAAAGCTTAATGGAACTAGGTTGATGGCACTTACAAATATCACAGGAGAATTTTTAAATTGGAGACTGGGAAAGAAAGTATACAGCTCTGAACAATGCAGTCACTCTTTTAGTGAAGTCAGCACACTCAAGTAAAGAACAAAACAAAAGTTCGTAACACTTAAATAGGTAACAGTGAGACACAGAACAAACTGTATACTTTTTAAACAGTATACTTTTTAACAGAGGAGGCAACCAAACCATAAGTACCTGTGCTTCTACATAAAACATTACAAGTTCAAGAAATAGAATGGAGGAAGAATGGCCAGCTTTATACAGACTTATTAGGAAGGAATCATTCCTACCTTGGGAAAGGAAAACTAATGGGAGGATTGGGAAAAATCTGTGGAATACCCTGGATATGAAACAGACCACCTGGTGGAGGAGTGATGCTACTTCTCAAAGAGTAGCCTCTCAAATTAGATCAGCAAATTAACCATATCAGTCACTAACAGAGCATCTCTGTGAACTGTAATTTCCATGCAAAGTAGAAGAAACACAGCAGTAGGACTATATTAGTACCTGCCCAAGATGGTGACAGCTACCATATCACTGAAGCTACAAAGACAGGAAACAACAGTAATATGAAATTTCAATTACCCCCAAACAACACCACAATGGTAAAACAAAATTTTTAGATGTGACTAACAGCATCTTCACGGATCAGCTCATCAAGAACCCAGAAGAAAAGAATAAAATCTTGGTTCGGCCTAACCTGTGTACAAGATCCAATTCAAATGTTTACCACTGAAGAGATGCTGCAAGAGTGAACAAAACTTAGAGTTAACATCCTTGAAGGAGGAACAAAAGTCAAAGATGTGCTACAGCAGTTCATAGTTTCAAAACAGGAGAATGAACATAAAATGGAAGTTAGTTGGAAGAAAGCTAATGAGCTGAAAAACTGTCCAGAAGTCTTTAAAACCAATTAAGCAACGTATTAAAGGAACACATAGGGAAGAAAAGGCCAGAGAAGAAAGTCTTGATTAATTCTTCCCATCTGTGTTCATCATGAAGGAGCTTGAAAAGGTTCCTATGCCTTTCTCTATGAGGGATTCCCAGGATCTGTTTCAAATTGAAGGACAAGAGAAGGTGATAGAACAGACAGTCAGTCAACACCAAGAGGTCATTAGATCAGATAATTCTCACCCAAAAAGTCTAGAAGTTATGCAAGATTCTACCTGTCTACTATGTAGTACTCTGGGCACAACAGAACCCAATAGAGAAGAACATAGTAACTTTCATCCAAAAAAAAAAAAAAAAAAAGAAAAAAGGAAATTGATGGGGTTTTACTTGCCTTACCATTGATGTGAAACATGTTTTGATACAGTTTGTTACAATCCATGCGCAGTGCCTGGAGTGGTGAATCAAACACAGCGAGCTCTTGGAGACTGACCGGAATCTTGGCCGAGCTCTTTTATCTCTCACTGTAATGAAGGCTGTCTGTGTTGGCTTCCTAACATAGCTGAGTCATGGCTGAATGACAGAGGAGGACRTGGAGGACTCCTACACACAGTTGGTTGATCCTTCCATCACACTAAAGGTGGGATTAGCAGAGGAAATTGTACAACAGTAGAGCCAGGCAACAATTTCCCCGATATTACTCCAACATTGACCACCCTTTTCTTGCACCAAAGCTTTACTCAGGCAAGTGGTGTTACATAGCCACATAAAACCATAAGCCAACCGGCTGTTGCCATCACACAGATTAGCTTCTTCCTCCTGTCTGCAATAAGCTCTGGCTGGCTTGAGATCCCAGTTGGCTCCCTATAATTTAAGTCTCTAACAAAAAGAGATTCTATTTCTGAGAATCCTTTTCCTGTCAAAGATACTAATGAAAACACTGAATATCCTCTAATGCCTGTTTGTGAGACCTTCACTTCACTAGATGATAGCTCAAGTGTGGATAAAATGAGATGTTCATGCAAAGGTAGGCTGCATCATCTCAGGAACATCAATAGTCCGAAGTGTAGGACACAGCAGCTGAATCTTATGAACGTCTTGTGTGGCAGTGCAATGGTGATACTTTATATTTTCAACATTCTTTCCAGGAGATATCTGCTTTTCGGGTGGATAGAAGTCAAGGTACTGCTGAGAGTTCACTGCATATGCACAGTACTTGACATGGCCAGATGCTATCTGGCTCTACTGCACCCAAAGGAATCTCTGCTGAACTCTCAACACAAGTAAACCGGATACTTGCAGCCCCAAAGATTTCAACAAAAACAGGTGTGGTAAAAATCACAAATGTTCACATCCAAAAGGACTTACAAACAAGTCTTAACAACAGACTGGACTGTCCACCAAAACACCAAAGGCTTCCCTCAAGGCATTTTGCCATAACAATCTGCCCACTTCTCATAGATCCTGTTAGCTCACAATGGTATCAAACGAATAACCTATTTTGTAATAGATTCATGTTCCTCTACCTTTCACACCACACTTAATTAAGGCCATGGTCTTTAGGTCCAGGTCTGTTACAACCCCATTAACAGCAAGAATACTCAATCCAACAGAGGTAATTACAAATTATCTGTTAGCTCATGGACTAGTTCAAAAAGGACACCAGGACTAAGCCTGATATCATTCTCATCAAAAAAATCATCTCCATGTTCTCTGCCAACATAAATGATCCCAGTCCTGAGGGAGACCAGTCATTTCAACTAAACAGTGACTTCAGCTCCTGCAGCCCGATGACTACATTCCCCTAGAATGATGAATGGAGGTGTCCTTGAGGGCTGACTCAGTGCCTGGCAGCACAAAGAGATGAGTAACTACCTTTGAACCAGTTTTTGTTCTAGTACACAYACATCAATAGCACTGCCAAAGACTACAGAAGTGAGAATAGCTGCAGTATCAGAATCTCAAAACACTGGTCTCAACTTACCAATAATTGATGCCAAAGATCCTTTATGTATGCCTAGTGCTGCTGCAGCAATTAGGTTAACCATGCCCTCCAACTGAGAGCTCAGAACCACATTAGTAGTCCCAAAACACTTCTGACCGTCATTAGAAATAGTGTGAGGACACTGAAGCACTTTACTTCTTCAGCAGTAAAAATGTAAACTCATATGCAACCTCTATTAACATAAGGAGACCCCTACACAGAATGCCCTGCCATAGTAAAAAAAAAATATGTTAATTACTGTTTTAGAATTTCTAGGATAACATAATTAAATAGCTATTTACATTAATATGTTTAAATCTGGTATCAAGAAGATCCAAGATAGCTGATCTTCCTCAGAACAATTATTATAAAGTGCGTGCAGGACAGAGTGAGAGAAAATGAGAGGAGTGTCATTTTTTTAATCCAGAACAAACCTTTTAAAAACTTTAATAGCAAAGCAAGAACTCTACCTCACCCATTATGAGGAAACTCAACAAAGAATTAACTTGGCTAACAGGTAAAAAATGTGTTTTGGAGAACAGCTGAGGAGGTCTAAGCCGGACAACAGCTGAGAGGATCTGCACAGGAGGAGAGGTGCTGTGCCCCCTGAATCCTTGGTACAGCTGGCTGTTAATTCATCAGATGCCAGGTGACTGGGTCTAGGCAAGAAGTCTGAGCAGAGGAGGGGTATTAACAGTCACCCACAACAGAAAGTACCTAAGGACAGGCACTCAAGCATTGCCCTCTCTCCACACCCTTAGTTTTAGCTAGGCAATTTGCTGCTGCTTTACTGTCCCATGCCTGACCCAACACATCAGCAGAGCAGGCCAGGTTTGTGAGGAGAGCTATACCAGGCTRGCAATTCTTGGGGCAAATTGGGGGGAGGGTGGGAACAGACAGACCAGGACACAGGATGGGACACGACACATCAGGAGAAAGGCAAAATAAATATTCTGTTATTTTTCCTTTTCAGTTATTAGTTACAGAGCTAGAAGTGTAAGTCCCATTTTGGGAAAAAGTTGTTTTTAAAGAGTGTGTTGTGCCCCCTCCCCCCCAGCTGTACTGTGGTCCACAATAAAAGTTGAACAAGATAAAATATAATCCCAAATAATTTGGGACTGACTGTGACTGCAATTCATTTGTTTTTAATTTGTGTATTAGTAGTCTGCCTACTGAAGCCATAAGAGAATACAACAGAGCTCACATGTATTGATTTGTGTCCATCTGTCATTTGAAAAAGAGGGGCTTCACTTCAGCATTCAATAGAAAGACAATTATACACAATGAACAAAATAGATGGTTCAAAAAAATGTGCTGCCAATAAATGACATATTCCAGTGAATTCAAACCACCCTTTTCAAAATTCTGGCATTCTGCAATATGAAAATAAACCCTAAGTAGAAGGAAAAGCAAAGCTTGCCACCTACTGCCCAATGACATAATAGTATGTACTAGTATTGTCTATCTCCTTTTAACAGACTATCTTGCCTTTGAAACTCGTTTCCCTGACACAGAACATATGGAATTGCATCTTCCATTGTCTTTTTAATAAAACAGAAAACACAGAGCCAATGCACAGATTATCCAAAAGTAGTATTTTCCTTTAAACCAATTTTAAACTGCTTATAAAATCCCTGACAAGCCTGAAACATCATTTATCATAGCATCCAAACTGACAAGAAATTGCTTTTAATACCCTCCAGTGGTGCTACGGGATTTAATAAAGTCTGTCCTCAGCCACATGATAAGTTTCCTGTATAGAGAGTACTTTAAATTAAAAAAATTATTACATTAGATAAAGCCTATCAGAAAAGATTTTTTTTCCCCCTGTACACACATCTGGAGGAGATATTTTTAAAGCTATAGATTGCATTAGTAACAAAATGGCTGTAATGAAGGCTGGTTTATTGSAAATACTTCCTTTGTCCTGGGAATTCCATGTTTCAACAGCAGAAATGATGCTTCTTTTTGTTTTCAAGCATGGAGGAATTCTCTTCAATATTTACAATGCTTCAGTAAGCGATTAGTCTGAAGGTTATTTATTTTCCTAACATACCACATGTAAAGAGTCCTTGCTGAATAACAATAAGTCCTTTGCTTAGTGTACAAAGTTGCTTAACAAAGTCAAGTAGTCATGATTCAATTGCCTACATAACTTCTGAGCACACTAGCAGACTTATCTTCACATAAAATGCTATCAAATTAGCCAAAACCTCTCTCTAGGGCCCTATGAGATAATTCAGGGAAAAATCTACGAAAGAGTGAAATCAACAAGGATTTACTGCAGAGTCCCTCTAATAGACTACTGGCTGGTTACAAAGTCTCAATTAATATTTGAACAATACCATCAGGAGAAGATCTGGCTTTCTCCAACTGCCTAGTGTTCTTCACCATTTACATTCATGTCTTAAATCCAGTCATACAAAAAAAAAAACCCAAAAACTGTCTCTCACCAGATACTGATGAACAGTAACACCCAAACTTCAACATAAGATGACATGAGTAAAACCTCCTTGGTAATGGTTAGATTAGCAACTGATTACACATTGTGTAAAACAATAGTTTTGGATTCCTGGAAGGAATTTAGGAAAGTACAAGGATACATGTCATAGGTAACCTTTATGGAGCTTAGGTAAACTGGAAACTGCTTCTCAGTAGGAAAAAGTCTGCTTCTCAGCAAAGTATTCAGACTCTAGCACTGAAGAAGAAAATCTTCCAGTTCACTGGAGATGAAGTATGTGTCTCTCAGGGTTCCTAAAGCATGAGCTGAACAGGCTCGTCATAGAGGAGAAATCAATGACGCATTTGTAATTAATCAGACAGGCCCAATCCTGAAAATACATCTGCCTTTGCTTAAGGCCAGCCCACATCATTCTCTGAATGAAGATTCTTGAAACATCTAGTTATCTGCGACACTAGCAAAATGCTAAGATTAAGTAAATCCTCTGAAGAGGGGTTCTTTGTGTCTTTGTTATCTATTTAAAAAGGTTATTAAGAATGAATTCTCAATATAGACTGGAAGTGTTAAGACAATAGCAAAGGTTATACTAATACCCAGGACATATAAATCAGCTAATAGTTGCAGCTTATTTTGTTTTTAAAGGGCTGAAGATCAAATATTAAGCAAGATTTCCGATACAAAGACCAAAGGCAGTGTCCTGGTTTCAGCTCAGATAATTTTCTTCCTAGTAGCTGGTACAGTGCTGTGTTTTGGATTTAGTAAGAGAAGAATGTTGGTAACACACCGATGTTTCAGTTGTTGCTAAGTAGTGTTTACACTAGTCAAGGACTTTTCAGCTTCCCATGCTCTGCCAGGTGCACAAGAAGCTGGGAGGGGGCACAGCCAGGACAGCTGACCCAACTGGCCAATGGGGTATTCCAGACCATATGATGTCATGCTCAGTACACAAACTGGGGGAGGGGGCTGTGCTGCTCGGGGACTGGCTGGGCATCAGTTGGCAGGTGGTGAGCAATTGCATCATGCATCACTTGCTTTATATCTACTATTATTATTATTACTACTATTTTACTTTATTTCAGTTATTAAACTGTCTTTATTTCAACCCACAAGTTTTCTCACTTTTACCCTCCCGATTCTCTCCCCCATCCCACCGGAGGCAGGGGGGAATGAGCGAGCAGCTGTGTGATGTTTAGTTGCTAGCTAGGGTTAAACCACGACAGGCAGACACATCTACAAACATAATGAGCCTTTCCTCCAAGTTCAATATACCTAAAAAAGAGGAAAATGTACCTGGTTCAGCAATCATTACAACACTAAACAAACACACCCAGATTTTTCAAAGGCAGAATACTGTTAAATCATATTTCTATACCTGAAATCAGTAATAAACACTATTATCAGTTTGGTTTTCTTCCTTTGGAAGTTAAAGGTACACATGTATTTTTACAATAGACATTAGATTTCCAGATCAACCTACTGAGATCTATTCCCGCAGCTCTAAAGAAGGGGAATGAAAATGACATGAAAATTATTCCCATTAGCTTATTGATCATACATGCTCCAAGGGAAATGGCTACTTGAAATGTTGTTTTTATTTCAGCCACATCCTATAATCACTACTGTTGCACAGTAGTTTGCTTAGAGGAACAAACTTCAATCTGAGTGGGTTACTTTTACCTGTTTGGGTAAAAAGTATCAGTCAAGTATAAAATTGTTGCATAGTTGTTTTGGTATCACAAACATTTGCTAATAGAGCAACTTTTTTAAAAATAATGTTCTGAATGCCTGAAAAGACTTTCTGCCACATGACAAAAGCATTACGTCAAACCAAATTTTAACAATACAAATACTCCTTCCTAAAACTGAAAACACCCTGTCATGCCATCCACAAAAACCTGTGCTCCTTCAGTCCCCAGCAAGCCACTGGAAAGAAGTAAAGTTCTTCTGATTGTTTCCCAACTTGATGATAAATGGTAAAGGTTTCAACAGTAGTACCATTTAAAAAAAAAAAAAAAAAAAAAAATCTGGAAAAGCCACATTGGAAGACAACATACCAGTTCACAACACAGAAACAAATAACATTGAAACCTCCTCATTAAATCCATCACTGCACATCTCCATGAAAACACTGAATGGCCAGGCACACATTTTTTTAAGCTAGGAAAAAAAAAAATTAAAAACACAATGGTTTGGAAAGGTGGCTTACAGTCAGTCCTCTTTTCAACTAAGCTGAAAGCATCAGTCTAGTTTTAGAAGTAATCTACTTTCCTGAAAAGCAGTTCCTCGAAAGCAGAGGCAATGATTTCTACACACATGGAGTATGCCTAAATCATTATGTCTCCATATTGCTGTTATTAACATACATTAGCAGGAACATATTCCAGTACCACTCAAAGAAAATAACTTGATGACAAGTTAATTAAAAAGTTGAGTTTACCTTGTGGAGTGTGTTCAGTTTGCTGGGGTTGTGGGAGGGAAGGCTACACTGACATTCTCAAAAGGAATGTGCCTTACAGGGCAATATGGATAACTGACCTGCATAAACCCTTTCCAAGTCGATCAGGAAGAAATCAATAACCTGAGGGATAATAGGGTACACTACGGTTCCTTGCAGCAAGTCTCTTGTTAAAAGCATTGTGCAAAAGCACCTCAGAATCCACTCCAAATAGCTCACAATGGAAAATTAACTTTTCCTGATTCTCCCTGAAGCCACCTTGCATTAGTGAACCTCTAACAAAGTAGACCATGAGTTTGTTACACATTAGAACCCTATTCTGAAGGCATACAGTCATCAGCTTAACACTGTGGACAGACTGCCAGTTTTCCACCTCTCTGACACAAACCAGCAGGTTCAAGAACTTCTGGAAAAACCTCACCTCTGACAACTGAAATTAAATTTTGAAGCCTGAGAAGCAGTAACATCCCGATGTTGCAAAGCACATGGTCCTGATACAAGATCACAGGATTTAGATGTTCTTTTCTTAGAATAAATCAGCCAGCCATGGCACTAGGCTCTAGGAGGGCAGAACCTAGTAGCCCATGACTTACAGACAAAAGCTCTGAAGCCCAAGGTAACTGTCTATGGTTGTATCTTAACAGTTTAGACATGGCTCACGCAAACAAGGATCTGTTCAGACTCCTCTATACACTCAATACCCTCAAGTACGCACTTAGGTGCATCAGCCCTGAGCACACATACACGCRTATGCCTAAGAACACAGATTAAACCCTAAGTTGCACCGAGAACACGAAAAATCAGATTTAAGAATATTAATATGGAATATTTTGCCTAGAATAAAAAAAATACTAATTTTCCAAGATATCATCACTGGAATTATAGTTCAGTTGCTTCCAGCTCCCCTGTGTAGCCCAAGAGAAGAGATGGTCTCTCCTCCTGAAGACAGACGGCAGTGTATGATACAAGTTCCTGGCTTTGAAGGGAAAGAGTATCACCAACAGAGAATGAAAACAACTGAACTACAACTTTCAGAAGTTACAAAGTCATCACAGACTTTCTAGTTTTAGCTTGGACTAAAGTTTTTTTGTTTTGTTTGCTTAGGTTTTGTTTGACTTCTATGATGAGATGACTAGCTCAGTGCATGAAATGCATGATGAAACTTTTTAACCTGGACTTTAGCAAGGTATTTGACACAACTGTCTCCTTATGTAAAAATTGGTGAAATATGGATAACTGGGTTATAAAGTGGGTGCAAAAACTGCCTGGCTGAATAGGCGGTATTTGGTGATACAAAATCCAACTCACAGGAGGTTAAGTGGGTAACTATCTGCTTTCCTTAGAGATCAATACTGGGACCAATATTGTTCAACTTTATTAATGACCCAGAGAAGGGGAAAAATGCAGTCTCAGCAATTATACAGACAATTCCAGTTTGGAGGGGTCATTGTTATACTGGAGGGCTGAGGGATTTTGACAGGCCAGAACAATGGGCTCACGAAGTTCAAAGGCAAACACAAAGCCCTGTGTCTGAGATACAGCAACTCTGTGCAACAGTGCAGGTTTGGCACTGAAAGAGCTGGAAAGCAGTCCTGTAAAAAGTGATCTGGGGGTCCTGGACAAGCATGAGTCAGCAGCATGCCCCCAACGTGAAGAATGCCAATCATTAGCAACAGCACAGCCAAGCAGGTCAAGGGAATGATTATTCCCTGTATCTGGCACTTGTAAGACTGACTCTCAAGTACTGTGTCCAGTTATGGTCTCCCCAAATCAAGAAAGATACTGACACAGTGGAGTGAGTCCAGCAGAGGGCCACCAAGATTGTCAGGGACTGGAGCACATAGCGTTTGGGGAGAGACTGAGGGGAGGTAAGTTTGTTCAGCTCTAAGAAAAGGCAGCTCAAGGGGATAATATTGCAATCTATAACTGCCTCTTGAGAATATATAGAGAAGACTGAGGCAGACTTCTTAGAGACATACAGCAAAAAGACAACGGGTAACAATCAATATGCAACAATGGAAATTTCAACTAGATAAGGAGAATTTTTTTTTCTGAGAGTGGTCAAACACTACAACGGAAGCCCAGAGATATTGTGAGATCTCCAACCCTGCAACCTTGAAAATGTTCAAAGCTYGACCTCACAAAGCGCCGAGCAACCTCTTATAGGTGATCCCAGTTTCAGCGGAAGGTTGGACCAGATTGCCTCTACTTCCAACTTAAGTTTTTCTATGCTTCTAACACCAACACTACCCCAAAATTCTTGCTTTCCTTTAACAGGTTTCCTTTTAAAAACAAAAACAAGTCAAGGCCTTTTTGGACAGAAGTCCAATCATCCATCAAGAAGAGCTTCCATAAAGTATTTTTAAACAGTTAAGTTCAAGTGCAGGGCTCTTCTAATTAAAAAGTAGTGAAGTTTCACTTGCTCTGTACAGCTTTAGTACAAAAATCTGTCATAATGGTGATGAAAACGGATGTCCCCCAGAAATATTTACTCTCACACTAGCTATTAACCTTCAAAAAACATTTCCCTGATCTTTTTYTAGACCATCACCTAGTCAGTCATCACATCTTAGAACCACATGTTCTAAAAAATAAATTACGTACAGTCAAAGATACAAAAATGAACCAGTACGCAGGACAGGAAATAGCTAAAAGAGCAGCCTCTTATATTTTGCAGTAAACCTCAGCCAAAAGTTTACACAACAAAGTCAATAAACTTTACGGATTATTTTACATATATATGTAAATCTATAACTTACAATTATAGATTATACAAAAAATATATTCCATTTTCAATTACAACTGTCCTACATTGCTGATTTCAGTAGGGTCACAACAGCATGCCCAATTCTTCTCTCAGTCAGTTTTTTTTCCAATCTAAATTCACACTAATCTCACATCAATTAGTAAAAATTGCAGAACTACTGGAAAAAATACTACATCCTTGAACAGAAGGAAAAAACAGTTTTAAGACAGGTTGATAGGTTCACTAAATTAGCAGGTCATAACGCCTGCCTGTAATAGCATGGGACTAGACCCAGCGATCCAGGAATATAGGTCTGAAGGGGACCTCTTAGGAAACATTTCTAGGTGCATCAGACACACCAGTAAGCCCAAATCTGTCACCTAAAGCCTGTGCATCCACCTCTCCTTTGATGAGCTTTGCTTTGCCCAACACAAAAGCAAACTTTCAAATTTCATCAACAACTGCCTCCAAAAGAGGCTGAAGGAGCAATGCTGTGACACTTCAATGTATTACTGAGCTCCAGCTGGTTGATCCTGTACTCCTTCTGGTGACCACTTCCAAAACTGTACTACAAAGTTCCCTTTCAAAAAAAATAAAAATTTCTGCTCCCACAGCTGGTACATGCAGAAAATCAAGCTGTTGGAGCTATACTGTTGCCAACAAGTGAGAGAATGAGATGTGAAAGGGACACACGGAGTTACTGGAGAGCTATCACAGGAATTCAGGACCACAAAGCACGTCTGTTATTGAGATCAGAATTCCCAACAGGTTCCAATAAGAAGCAGGTCTTTGTTTCTGAGACATTTGTTTTCAATTACAACCATCTACATCTTCTGCTAACATTCTTCCAAGATGAGACCTTGTACCTGGTAATATCCATCTTCACCCAGGGCTATGACAGACTTTGCTAGCGTTAAAGTGCCTGTGTTCTAAATCCAGGATATTCCAGGAAATTAATCTCTCTCCAGGTTTCCTTCTGTTCAGCACCATATTCTTCAAAAAAAGATCTCTGGGAAGAAATACATGAATTCCCTGCTTCCCTAAATATCATTGCCACCATGATCCTAAGAAAACATGTAAGAACATATCTCAATGACTAAAGTGGGAAAAGTTGCATTCATATACAAAACAGAAAAAATTGACAGAGGATGGCAAAACAGAAGCACTGTAGAGACAAGCTAGGAGCTTATTTTGGTGTTCCAGGCTGGGTTCTGCCCTGACTCTCACCAGTCCTTGACAGCTCTGCATATCAGCAGTGTCTAGATCAGCATACCAACTGCACTGACAATGGATGATTCCACTCCTGCCATAGCCTTCCCTATGTTTCCAGGAGTAGGAACAGAAAAAAGCCATTCCAAAAATATCCGGGCAGCCTCACACAACATACGAGATCACAAGACATTCAAAGAGGAACTGAAGCAGGAACTAGCCCAATGGTAGAGACCAGAAGGATCGTTCAGCCCCATAAATTGGCCTAACAGTCTACATGAGAACTACTGCTAGTACTCATTTCAACAGCTGTATCTAAACATCCACCTTCTTCTGCTGCACTTCATACAACTGCTTTGGTTTGTGAAACAGCCCATTTCCTCTCCATCTCTCGCTCCTATGTCTGGCTGCTGCCAAGGTTGTAGGCTGGCTTTCTCACGACTCCAGAGACTCAGTTTTCCATTTTCCCCACTGTATTATTAACCTGGCTGAAATAGATTTATCTTCATGTCATCTCAAAGACTAACAGTCCTATCTACCTGAAAAGGTCTCCTTACATCTAGGAGAAAATCCTTAGGTTGAGAAAGGTCACATGAACAACAAAGCCCACCTGGGTTAACACTGCTTACGGAAGCATGCAGAGGCACTTTGGATAGCAGATAACAGATGATTGATTTTGTTAGTCTGAAGTTGCTTCCTCTACATCTGGCATGTTGTCTCATGCAAGCAAGAACAGACATTTTGGTAAAGCATGACATGCTGTAGGTACCCTCTAGAAACACTTTGAGCATCACAGCCTGGCAACTATCATAGCACCATAGAAGAATACCAGTTTATCATCTTTTTTTCATACAAGAGGAACCATTTATCCCTGGACTCTGCTTTTCCATGAATAATGGAAAAATCAGTCTTTTCTAGAGGCATGCACAAGCCTTCTAGGTACAGTTTCAGAGTGCTTGGAAGAAGACAGATTTTTTTTTTTTTTCAGGCAAGAACAAATGGTGTTCTTTTTTTTTTTTTTCCCTTTTCTTTTTTGAAGTATATTTTACCACCCAATTTGGACAACTGGCCTTATTCACAACAGGAAGAAGAATTCCTTGAGAATGCTTCTGTGTGGAGGAAGGAAGAAAGAAAGAGAAAGACACACAGTACACTCTACAGGAATCAGTACTGATAAGACAGGCGCTGAGGATTAGCAGTCCTGCTGGTCTGGATGGGAGAGAGCAGAAAAAAGCCTGCCAATTCTACTGGTAATTTCCCCTTCACATTAGTCACTTCAGTAACCCTTGCTTCACTGATAGGAATGAAACTGGGCTCAGAGTATTGTAAAATATTAAAATCGGGTAGCAATTTCTCTGTCCTTTAAGACTGTGGATGTATTTGTTCCTAAAGCCCACTCTGCCCCACCTTCTACCTTTCTCAAAGAACATACTGGCTTAGGGTTTAGAAGTCCAAGGGAGTTCAGGTAAATTCCTCTTCCTATTACAGAAGACATGTATGAACCTAGTTTTGCTTGTGGCTCCACAGTTAGATGAACTAGGACAACAGTAAAAGGAATTGGAAGGGTTTAGGAGAAAAGAACCCGATAAAGAGGTTACCAGACAACACCTGAAACTGGAAGGACAGTAGTTGCTGCAGACACCTAAACCTGTCCACTTTCAACCTGTTTGCCACCCTCCTGTGCACCTCCCTCCCCCCATATCAAATGCACCCCTGAAACAAGTTAAGGTCAGGCACATTAATAAAAACAACATTATAATTAGAGAAATTTCAGAATGACTTGAAGTATTTAAACTAATGAAAGTAGTATCAAAGTCTGGCTAAGTCACCAGCCACTGAAGAGGTAGAGAAAAAAATTCTCCAGCAAGAGGGGTGTTTCCTTGCTACCTATGACAGGCAGATACAATCCTCAACCTCAAATGCAAGCAAGCAGAAGTATCCGTTGTAGGAAAACCATACACGCTTATTTTAAAAGAGAAAATATAATGCAAATGGAAGAAAGAAACCAGAATGCAATACAAGCACCAAATCTTACTCTCTTCAGTTATGTGATGTGTTGAAATTCCATGCCAGACACTGTTCTAGACTAAATGCAAAAAGTCACTAGTGTAAATTAAGAATAACTCCTCTGAAATTAGTACAACATTGTCATTCTAAGGAAAATAAAACTGACTGATATTAAGGGATATCCTGTTCAGGTGAGGAGATCTGGCTCATAAGTAACAGAAGTTTAAAAATCCACTGAAGTCTGACAGTTAAAATAAAGAGTTCTCAAAAAAAATTCTGTGTAAGTTTCCAAGTATGATTATTTGAAAACACTTTCAAGGAACAATGTTTTATAGATCTAACATACTGGACTTCTTTGAAAGCAAAGAAAACACTTACTGTGGTTGCATTTGCTGAGGTAACCCAACAGGAGGCTTCTGCTTGATGGTGAATGCCATCTGAGTCATAGGGCCAACCTTTGGTGGGATCTGCACTTTCTGAGAGAAGGTCTGCTGGGCAGCCTGCTGGGGTATAGGCCACGGGGGAACAACAGAGCTCCGGCCTCCAGTGGAAGATGCGTCTTGCATGACTGTATCCTCACAGGAATTACCTTTTGTTCCTGGTTTACACACACAAAGCTGAGGTCGCAGGCACATCCCTCCATTTTGGCATGGTGGTGCACAGTTAGCTAAGAAAAGATATTTTAAAAAGCACCTGTGAAACAAAGCATGAAGGAAAATGCAAACCCTCCCCACAATAAAAAAGACATTAATTGCTAATGTTAATTGGAGTAGGAGAGAGCAACACTGCTAAGCTCCACAAGATAGTATGTAAGTTGGTATAGCGTTTACTGCTTTCCTACATAAGACACGCACAACATTTGAACAACTTCGAAAAGTGAAATGCTGGTCAGCTAAAAAAATAGGAAATGCACAAGTTAAATCAAGAAATATAGCATTATTCCAAATCTTCCTGCTACTGGCCTTTTTTACTCTCCTTCCCTGCATCCTCCCCCCCATACTTTAACAACCAAACTGCATCCAATGAAACAATATTATGCAGATTATAGAATTTTACTACTGATCCAGGCTTGGATTAATTCTATTACTCGGTACCTAGAAGGAATCCTTACAGTCACGTTATAGATGACCAAAATGATGCAGAGAAGTGTGAAGTGATTCAACCCTTCCCCCTCTAAAGCCCAAATGAAATTCCCTCTGATATCACCACTATAATAACATAAAAAAGGAGACGCATAAACTGCTGCTACAAAGACGTAGCTATGCCTAGGGGTTGCATTCTTTGAAGAAACAGACAGGTACTTGTGATTATCCTGAACTAGCCTCTATACATTCTTTGTACCGCCAGTGAAAAGGGATCAGATTCTTCAAAAGACAATTCACTTTCAGATACATGCCTTCAGATAGGAATAATTACACCATTTGTGTTGCTCTATCTGCTGACTATAGAGGGAGTCTGAATAATCATCCTAGACTCAATACCCAGCTTGTAAACCTAGTTAACGCAGGATCAATTCCATTCTGAATGAGCAAGAAACTTTGAGAAGAAGCAAATCCCACCAAAAAAATGAAAAAAAAAAAGCAAAAGCAGATGCTGATCATATGTATATATAACATTGCAAAGGTATGCCTAATTTGAGGATTTATTTCGGATGCTTAAACTTACAATGCTATTGTATTTAGAGAATGTTAAAATAAAGATGGCAGAACAAATTAATTCGCTTATCCAGAGGATACAATTTAACAGTAAAATACAATTCTAATTAAAATAGCTATCAAAATAATTTCTTCATTAGTCTCATTAAAGATGGCATACAATGAAGCATTTATAAGAAGAATCACTGCTGAGCTACTTTGCTACTTCAAACTGAGCATACTTTTAATATTGTTAAAGATCCTGTAACATAGACAAAATGATATGCCAGATCATAAAGTCTACAGGTTTTACTAAAATAGGTAAGATCATATCTTAAACCACAACATGTGATTCTGCACCATATTCAGGTATATCCAATTGCACAATTACTTTATTTAAAAAAAAAAAAAAAAAGTCAGTTCACAGCCCTGGTCCAAATAAATTGGAGTACTTAGCACTTCAATGAAGTTTTAATACATACATTTATATATAAAAATAAACACACAAGTATACATATGAAATAACTTATTAGGATGGGACTGTGCTAATTTGGAGGACTAATCTGTCAACTGATAACACCATCTGATACAGATATATTATGTATACCACCTGTACACGACACCAGAATTGCCCTACAACTTTAACTTGAGCTTTGCACGGGGTTCTTCTGACATATACTTCCCCCTTCCATGTTGTTCAGCAACATATCTCCTTTTCAATACTACTTATCTGAGCTAGCTTAATTGCATATTATGCACGTCCCTGGCAACAAAAAAGTAATAATTTTCTTACTTATATTTCTGTTTATTTTTGAGACTATATTTTGTCTTTGACTGCTGGAAGACTGAAGACCATTTTCACTGTAAACTTGAGAAGGGATTTACAACAAGCATATTGTTGTAATATACAAGGCAACTCTTTCTTGCGCCTTGCTTTAAAGACCTATTTTTTGCTATGAACAGTGAAAATTTGCTTATATGCACATGACTGAAATTAATTATATCTTTGGAAAATAGATTAAGGAGCCTTAAATTCTAATTAAGTTTCACTGGCTCTGGAGAGACTCTAAGACCAGAACAGTGACCCCATCATCCAGGTCATCTGTAGAAAATGTGCAAAGATCACAGTGAAACAGTTTGGGCACAGCTGGGAGTGCTTTAGAAAAATATCATATAAAAATTTATGTAAAAAAAAAAAAATCAGGATTTTCAAAAGTCCCATTTTTACAACATTAAAAAAAACATTCATACTGAACATATATTTCTGGAAATTTATAGACATGCATATATACTAAACTCTAGGCTTCTCAACCAGTTATTTAAAAAGCAAAAGTAAGCTATCAAGACCCAAAAGTCAATATAACAAAATACCCACTCTGCTAGGACACTGATCATTGTGTATCTCCTAACTCTCAAAACTGAAATAACAATTTATACATGCACAAAAGACAACCCTGAGAAAACTGCAACTCTTTTTCCTGTAATTAAGAACCAAAGCTGTGCTTCAGAAGTCTAAGAAAACTTAAGTTTCCACTTATCAAAGTGAACCTAATAAGGTTCCAATGAATTTAAAACTATGCAGCTGAAAATAGAACCTGTTTTGAAATGACTTTATCTTTTTTACCCAGACTTGAAGATTCTTACTTCACTGATAGCAATGTAAACCCTGAAAGTTTCTCAGCTTTACATATACATAAAGCATATGAAGCTCTGCAGGACAAACTGCACTACTCTAGCTGGCCTTAAAATAAAACAAGCATCAGCAGATTCAGCAACTAAGTTATAAAAGACCCAGTTTCAAATCATGTGAACAGTGACAACAGGTTAAAACAACTGATCCATTAGATCTTCACAGCAATGCACCCTTTGATTGAAGTTCTTCATTAATGTTGTGTAATAGAAGATCACAAAATAGGATAAAAGATCACATATTTGGAAAAGAATTAAAATGAACATTTTAATTGACATAATACAGAGTTTAGTTTTAAAAATGTTCAGGACAGCTGCAGCATGCCAAACGTATGACTTAATTATTTTGTTTGAAGACAGCAATAATGGCACATCTAACTGAAAACACCACTATTCTCCATAAAGCTAAGCTTCCAAAAACTGGAGCATGGAAGTATTAAGTTTAAAACTGAAAAGCGGGCCAATATACTCCTGTTAAAGGCAATAGGCTTGGTCCTATTCAATTCAAGGAGGTCATGACTGGAAATTCAAAATGGAGCTTGGCAAAGATGCAAATAATGAGACTAGACTTAGTGGGTCAGATCAAAGATCCACTTAGTCCAGTCTCCTCTCTCCATTACTAAAGTGGATGCTTAAGGATAGGTGTAAGGACAGGATGAGAAGAAGTAAAAGTTTGTACCACTACAGTCTTCAAGAATTAGAGGCTCAGCAACTTCCTGAGCAAGAGTGCTGTTTTTGTGTTTAATAACCCTCAACAGATTTTTCTGTCAGGAGTTCACTGATCTACTTTTTGAACCTGTTAGCTTCAGCGTCCAAAACCTGCTGTGTCAAGGCAGTTGGCCACGTTGGAAGGCCAGGCATAGTCAACATAGCCAACCTCCCCCCACTTTCCAGAAGTGTGGTGAAGGAACATGGGGTTCTTTTGGGTTGGTTTATGTGTTTTAAGACCATGTAATCTGTATCTACTAAACATAAAGCCATAGTGCAACATTTGCTTTGGAAGTCCCTGAATCACACAAAGCTGAAAGCATTTTCTGTGACTGTATCCCAACACGTTCATCTTTTTTATGCATCTTTCCCTAATCAACTACTGCTCACCACCGTCACAGACAGAATACTGGATTAGAGGGATGCTTATCAGGCCTGGTATGGTTGTATTTATGACACTCAGAAAAAAAAGTATAAAATAATAACATTACCATTAGGCTTAAACACACCCCTTCCAACACATCTGTATGTTGGTTTGGGACTGATCTATACACATGCACTTTCCAGTCCATGTGTTCATATTATTTTGGTTAAAGAGTATATAAATACTTGCAGGAGCAAGACCTAAAAATATAAGGTTTAGAACTTCTGCATATACAGAATGTATTTCTGTTTTAATACATACTAAATTAAGCATAATTTATTGTATTAAATCAGTAAGCATAAAATATTATATTGAAGAAGTTTAAATAAAAACTGCTTTTTTGGACCTTTTGAAAGAATCAAAATACAGGTATAGCTAACTCCACTTGTCATGAAAAAGCTTATATATTAAATTCCTGATAATTCTTGAATTAAGATCATCAAAATCTGATTCTCATGCTAATCACTTTGATTTTATCTTGATTCACAATTACCTTCTTCAGACAGTAACACCTCATTTACAAGTTTATTTCCCTGTGTCTCTAGATCAGGTGGAGAATTGAAATTCACAAAAATGTACTTTTCAGTGAGAAACTCACAATAAACAATTTAAATGTCCCAAAAGTTTCCTGCACCCAAAACTTTCTAATCTTTTAGCCTCAGCTCCATCTTTAAGCATCTCCTTTATCAAGCAACTGCTCTTGGTTAGTACTTACAACAACCACARAAATTTTTCAATGTTTTAATGTCATTCCTGACTTTCTAATACTTTGATACAACGATTACACTACAACAAAGTGTTGTGAGTTTTGTGCTATTTCTAGTAAGCCCATCCACTAGATTCTTCCTTTCTTTTTCCACATAAAATTTAACATACCTATTTTTTTTCTCCTCTTAACCACACATAGTCAAGCATCAGTTTAAGCAGAATGCACTGACTTCTAACAAATTTCACCACTGCGCACATTGGMACAGTATATATCAACTTCTGTCATAGGAATACGCAAGTCATGTCAGATAAAATACATGCTAGAAGGCAAATAATAGAAAATATAGTAATTGGAAGGAGGATTAGAAGTGTGGAGCTTTTTCAGATGCCAGCATAAAATGGCTGAGAAATGATGCATGCATCAAGTTTACAGAAAAGGGAAAAAATGACACAGTGACATGAATATATCTCTGCTAGAGCAGAATTTTCAAGTTCCTTTGCATGCAACGTAAGAATACTGTTAAAGGCATAGCAAATACTGTCTTTCTTATTTCATTAATTCAAGATTTCTATTCCTCAAGCACACAAGGAAACCAAACCAAAGCTCATCTTGGTTGAGTGCTCATTCCAAACAAAAAGTTGTGATACAAAGGCACCTTTAACTCCTATTGTGTTGAAAGACAGTGTGATGAGCCCCCACCAATTCCAAAAGAAAAGCGGTGAAGCACTTTCTCTGGAGAGCAACAAACTGCAGGTTCTGAAAGGAAAGAGGCATATTCCAGTTTCCCTCAGAAAAATCTGAATATGGTGCCAACACCCTGGAAAATAGCAAAGTTAATAATCACTTCCCACTCTCTGAATTGCCTTATCAAGCTCACCACTTAGTTTTACCCTTTTATTCTGGATACCATTTTGAGTATCTTAAGTCTTTTAAGTCACTGTAAGTGTGGAGACTAGAAACTCAAGAGGTAACTGAAGGAACACTTGGTGCTCACCATCTAATGCTTTTCTGGGGATCTAGTTCTCCATTCAAGTATCTCTCTCCAAACAGTTTTTAAATGTTGAATTTTACAAGAAATATATCCAACAATTCTACACAGTCATTAAGGATGGGAGAGAGAGGAATTTGTGACCAAGGGTGAAAGAACCATGTTGCAAGACCATTCTATAAAAAAAAGTTGAAATTACTTAAATAATCAGAAGAAACGGCATTAACTGCAGAAAACCTGTATGACCTCTACACTACTGATGGAGGATGTATTACGACCATCTGTGTCTTCCTACACAGGAACTTTGCTTTTATCATAATTACACAGTCTTAGGGAATTTTCTCCCTAAATATACTTCAAATAAAAGCATGCGTCACTGTTGGAATTCTTCACTGGTCCACTTCAAAACATCTGATGCATTCTCACACTGGTGTGGATGGCTACATAAACATGACCTCCAAGAAAGGAGGGAAACAAAAAACAATACTTTTGGCATACATATTTCTTTTAAAACAAACAACCAAAAATCACAGAGTTTCTCTTCTAATCTAATGATAACATACTTTACTAAGATTATTTCCTATAATCTTCACACTATTACCTCTAAATGCTAAGATTTCTCAAAATTTAATAGCAGCTATACTCAAATACTTCAAAAGCCTAACTTCAGCAAAAGGACACATTATTTTATCAGTCATAAGAATATAACATGCTGTTTGATACTTGGCATTTTCACTAATGTTGTRTTTATTGGAGTTTATATAGTATAAATACTTAAGTTTGTACAATCTGGGAGACATTTTGAAGTATTTAATTATATGAGATCATAATTATACATATTCTGACAGTACAAACATTCCACATGCTATAGATCCTTCTATCATTTCAGTATCAAAAAAAAAAAAAAAAAAGTCATTCACTACAGAACGACTAAGCCAAGGAAACCACCAGACTCACATGTTACACGCTGTTCTTGCTTGCTGGAGTGGTTAACACTCCAGTCCACAATCCTTTTAATTCTCTTAACCTTTCTCATTACAGTGCTTATTCATTTTGTGACAAAATATTGTGTAATAAATGCGCAGGAAACTGAACAAACTAAGAGAAACTCAATAAAGAGACAACTGAAAATTTTTAACTGGATGTAGGATTCAGACAATTGAAATGTTACAGAAAAGAAACACCAGAGAAAAAACTATTAATCATAATAGAGTAATTAAAATGCTAAGAACAATAAAGTTTTTCCTAAATCCAACCAACTCTCAATAGAAGTTCACCCTCTAGCTGAGCTCCTCTGAAAATCCAGGCCTAAACTGCCATCTAGAGATAATTAAAAAAATGATTTGAATTATGAAAAAACAAATCTTGCCATAGGACACAAAACAATCCCCCTTTATCGGGAAGCAGCTCTCCAAAACTCTAGGTTTATGCAGGGATTGCTATCTGCATTTCACAAAAAGGAACATGGCTGAGCAGAACTATTTTCAGCTCTGCATTTAAATGAACATCTTGCCTTGCTAACACATAAAATCCTTGTTCCCCTTCTATGTGCAGTCAGAAATGCGGAGAGAGGCTAAAGCTTTGCTTTCTTTCTGTATTAATGGAGAGGATCTGTTTTCTAGGAATACATTAGGCAATGCAAGTCAAGTACTGGTGCTTTTAAAGGCACAACAAAAAAAACTCAAGTAAAAGCCTCAAACCCAACCCAGTAACAGTCCATGTTAGTAACAGACCACAGACTCACTTGGCAACCTGAATCATCCATAATCTTCTAACACTCAGTACTGCAGTACTTGAACAAGGAGCCAGCTGAGGGAGGTGTGTGCCCCTCTCCACCCACCCTCCACTGAAGCGTGCTTTAAGGCAGGATCAGTTGGCACAAGCAGCCCTTCATGTTGGAGGCTGCAAAGAAGGGTATCACTAGCAGTGCTGCACCCAGCTTCTTCTCAAGGCCCCACAGAGTGTAGAACCCCACCCCTCACTACAGCCCCGCTTTCCCAAAGGCTGGGAGGCTCACTGATCCCATACACACAGCCGCTCTGCCCTGCGCTCTCACTTTGCTGGGAAGGAAGGAAGGGGGAGCGCACCCTGCTTCCAGCTCTTCCCTTCTCCACGCTCAGGAAGAGCAGCTGTACATAAGAGAGGTTTAAGACTAGTATTGTAAGTATCAAAGTATCACTTCACTGACAACATGTAATTTTGTTCCTGCACATGTGCAGAACTAGGAGAACACAATTGCTGGAGGAACCACAGTTCCCCCGGCACCTACACAGCTTCCTACACCACTTCCAAGTTACACATTGAAAACAAATAGCCAACAAATCCGAAAGGGAAGAAAAAAAAAAAAAAAAGAAAACACCCCCACAGTTTTCTGGGTTCCTTCTGATACTGTATTAACAGAGGAAGCATTCGGGACTTTTTATCCACTGTAGATTTACCACAACTTTACTACATGTCCTGCTTCTTTTGTTAACACTAACTGCTGCAATGAGCTGAACGAGTTCACTATCGATCTGTCGTCTGCTTCAGTGCAGGAGCACAACATCTTGAGAAGTTTCTTTTAAGGTTCTTTTTTTTGTTTTGTTTTAAATCTATACACACACACACACAAGTAGTATTTGTATGAATTAGAGACTATGTATCATTATAACCGTGCTTGTTTCCAGTAAAGTCCCAAATGGCTCACAAAGAAAAGGCTGGGTAGGTTTCACCTCATACTAAGTGTGGACTTACATTTGCTCACCGAAATGTGGCAACAGCACACGGCATGGTCATGTCTGTACAGCAGGGAGCAGCTAACAGCCCCCCATCTTCTCACAGCTCTTACTGCCTCCTCCCACGGCAATGGCCAGGAGATGGACACTGTGCTCAAAGTCTGTGTTACTGCTTTAGCTTGGGTCAGGATCCTCTCTTGAAACAAATCTTATCAATCACACTCACCGAGGTTTGGTTCATGTTGTGGGGCCATCTTAAGGGACATGCACTGTATTTCTTTTAGATGCAAAGAAAAAAACATTTTAAAAAACCAACCTAAATCCAAAACGTGAACACTCCAGGAATGTACCTAACATATTACAGCGTCATATTGGCATTCATTCCAAGAGACCTGACTACACCTAGTCCAAAATAAAACACGAAGCCCTGAAACACACATACCACGGGCCTCAGGTCATCACAAGCAAAGGCTTTAGTCTATAGATATGCTCCTGTTAGTCCATGCTGCTTGCTAATGTAGACAAAGTCAAAGATTACAAGAATTTGCATCCTCTTGTCTCCCCCCTTCCCAAGGACAGTAAGCAAAAATAAAGCAGAGTGGAACTACCACTGAGGGCTAACAAGAGCTTTCCCACTACAAAAGCCAACATATTCCTTGTATATGAAATTCAAATTTTATTTACATATTACAGTAGCAAGCACAGCAGTGGCAAATCCAAGCTACTCAAGTAACAGCTTTCAGTTTTTCAATTTTGAAGTGTTTAAAAACAACATCAAAGAAGAGATTAAAAAGGACTAATGTATAGGTCACTTACATGAGGTCAAAGTAGTTATGTGTCTTTAAAACTGAGACATTTAATTTTGATTTAGACATAATTTGAAGGAGATTGATACTGTTTTTACTGAGATGATGGTCTTAGAACAAGAAGAAACAACATTTGGGGAGAGTATATTATATTTAGGCTTTGTATACACAACGTAAATAAACAGAACTTGGTAAAACTCAAAGCCATAAAACTGATTAAGCACAAGCCTCAGGAACCATTTATGATCAGAAAACCTCCATGAAGCACAGCTGCAAACATTTGAAGTACTCAGTTGCAATGATGAGATGTACAGCTCGCCTGGATACCACCATTTCTAAGAGCTAAACTGAAGACAGAGAAAGAGTAGATTCAGAGCAACCCATATTAAAATATTTAGTGGCACAGAGTTTGATACCTAAACTGGGGGACCCACGTATGCTTCTAAGTTTCCAGGTCTGGATTCTAACCCTATATCAGAACAAGACCTAAGCATGCAACCTTTCCCTCACCACCTCCAAGAAAATTCAGGAGCACAAGCTAGAAGCAACCTAGGGTGTGCTCCATCCAGGTCTTGGACAACTGGGGGTCTAGAACTACTGGTCACATTGTGAAGTTCCCTTGTCCTGAAGGAGACACAAAGCTGTAGCATGCTAACTCAGCAACAGTGAGAAGTACAGCTCTGGAGGTTTAGGGATCAGATGGCTCAAACTGAACAGCAATACACAAGCAGAGGTCATGCAGTTTTGGGAACTGAACAAAAGGGACCTTCCTCTGGGCAAGCATTAAGACAACCTTCTCATCTCTTTCTTGTCCAGCAGGAAGACTCTACTGTTATATATTTTCTTATTCTGAAAAATAAATTAAACCTTGTTTATCTATAGCGCATTTATTTAATGTTGAGTCAGATAGTCTTTCAAAAGAGAAGAGAATAAGCAAGATAATCTTTTAATACAAAAAAAGACAACAGACTGTCTTATTTTCTGATGACCTTTCCAAAGTGCCTGAGCACACGACACACAGGATAAAACTTCATGACCAAACTCAAATAATCTAGTTCAGTTCCAACTCCTTATGCCCATGCACAGAATACATGCATGCACACATACAACAACTTCAGCTGACAAAGACACAAGATCCTTTTTCTCTTAATTGACTAGGATGGTGTACATGGGTTCTACATCTACACAGACAGTAATTCCTCTCCCTGTAAGAAATTTACTCTAAGCATAATCCTGCAAAATCCATTTCCTCACCTGTTTGCCCTGCGAGCCTTCCTTACACCTCTGCAATAAGGAGCTCATACTTCAGTACTCCATTAACAACCAACTCTCTCCCTCCCACTAGCATTTGTTAATTCTCATCATCATGTTAGTGAAAGTTAGAATTCCTCCAGGCAATGCTATTTTTTAAACGATCCAGTTTACATTGAGAACACTCACAAAGAATTTATATTAATACTCCAGACAAAACATATTATTATACATTTTAGAAGGGGTTTACTATTACAATAAGGTGGGTTCCGTTACTTTTTTTTTTAAGATATCAGATCCTGCATACAATAGATAATTTTTCTTGACTTTCCAACATGAAAAACAGCTCCTTGTAATCATTAAGAAAAAGAAAACAAAACCAGAACAAACAGAAGAGCATATTTTGTAGGAAGTAGTATTAACTAATAGAAATTTAGTAGCCAGTAACAAAGTAGGAGACAACAGGTTTCAATAGGATAAACATGCAGTTGAGGGGTAGGAACTCCTAATTTCCAGCTTAGGCCTTCCAGTTAGTTGTTATAACTTGTCCAAGGCTGAATTTAACCTATGGTTCAATTTCCATAAATGAAATAAATAACAAAAAACCCAAACTCTAGGTTTTACTTGCCTTACAGCCATGTTATAGAGCTAATTAATGTTTGTATAATGTTCTGGAAATGCAACAAGTACTAACAAAAAATGATGTTCTCCAGCCTTGGTGGTATCTTATTATTGCCCTTACACAGATTATAACCTATGATAACTATGACTAGAAGACAATCTTTGTCATAAACCCTTTCACGTGCTTATAACTTTCCAAGGTGTTTATTGCTGTGGTTGAATTTCTCCCACCTTTGTCTTTACCCAACGGTGGATGTTCTGAACGCTTCAAAAAGGTCATTTTTGATTGTTAAGACATCATTCTTCCAGCGTAAAGCAATTCTGAATACTTTTAACGCTGAGCTTTATGATTTCATCTTTTTAATTAGAATGATGCAATTCATCACAAGCAAAGTCACACCAGGTTTGAAAAAGAAGTTCTTAAGATAAAACTTTACAATGTAAAACTTAAGTATTAGGCACAGAGGGGGAAAACCCATATGCCTAAAATCAGATATGGTAGACATTCTCATACAGGTAGTTAACAGGAAAACAGAAGCTCACCTTCTAAAGGCACATAGTAAGGCTTCCAAGAGAAATACTGTAAACACTGAATACTGTAAACACAACAGGCAGTTCAGTTTCAAACTAAAATTTAGAAAAAGGACTTGAAAAGTCCACTTGCCTCCTCCATACAGGTGCTGCCTCCTGACCTGCACAGAAACATTTCAAATACCCCCTGTGGCTCTACCGAGGGAAATGCAATGCAGCGGCCACTGCTCCCAGCCAGACTGCCACCCGCCTGGGACAGAAGTCATCCAAGGGAACAGCAGCCTCAGCCATAGTCCCACCCATGAGAAAGTAGGGCTAGCAAACATCACCACGAAAGAGAAAGGGAGAGGGGAAGATTAACAAAGCCTGGGCTGCAAGACCATACCTCTTCCCTTCAACCCCTCTTTCTGTAACCCCTAGGTTACAGGCAGGCTTATTCACACAGGTGCAACAGAGCAGAAACACATGGTGCTTGTTCCAGCCTGGGATTACACCTGAGCTAATAAGCCTCGCTGATCAGAGCTGGCTCTCAGCACTCTGGTTCTGGAAGCACAATGCAGACAAATGGAAGTTGGCTCTGGAAAGAGCCAGTATGGGTCTGGGGTTTATTAGCTCAGGCTTTGCACCATGCAAAAGGATATAAACTGGCCCTAGAGGCCAAATAGCTTATTAAAGTGATACTGAGCCTGAGCTAATAAACCGTGACAGATCCAAACTGACTCTGCATGAACTCAGCTCAGGTGTGCCTGCATCTGTGGCACAATTAATCCACAACTGGAACAATCCACTCAAAAACAACTGAAAGTCCACTATCTGAATTTAAAAATCACTTATTTTTACAGGCAACAAAGGGGTTAACTTTTGTTCAGTTATAGGCTTTCTGTTCTTCTGAAAGGAACATCGGGAGGTTCAAGAAAAGGAGGTATCTGGCTTTTATGACTGTGAGACTAATCTTCCACAGCTAAATCAAGTCAATGCTATCTCATGGTTTGCCTAAGTTACAAAACAGACAACTTCAGTACATTTAGTGCTTCCCTTGGCTTGCCAAGAGAGGGGTAAAACTGAGAAGATCAAAGCCAAGTGTATTATACCACTGCTAAGAGGTATCAGAGTAGCATCAGAGCAGGCAGCAAAAATATTGAATGTGAAGGAGAGGCCACACAAAATGAGAAAGAAAGGTCAAAGGGAAAATCCCCCCCACCTTTCTTTTAACTCTTTCTCTGCTCCTCCATTCCTCCAATAACTGTATGAATGAACCAAGTAATTAATGGGTTTAAATGAGATTCTACACAGTTATCCCATAAAAATCTAACTGCCTGACTTAGTCCTTACTGAAGGCCCTAAAAATGGCAAGGAATAAAAAAAGAGAAGACAAAAAAGAGAGAACAGTTGGATGATAGTGGGAGAAGTCAAAGAGATGAAACTTCACGGACAGAAAGCAAAGAAAACTACTTAATTTATAAACAAAAGTTTAAAAGGACGAAGTTAGCTGGAAATAAAAGTTACTAGAAGACAGAGAAAGAGCCACAAAAAAGAAAATTGTGTTTTGTTCAAAATAGTGAAAATAAAATTGGTTGACAATAGCATTGCAGTTGAAATACAGTTTTTTACTTTTAATCTCCTGAAATTATTAGGAGGTTTTTTCACTTTGATTAGTCTTTCAGCTAAGGTAGGTGTTTATTAAGCTCTGCAATTAGCCTCAAAATACCATCTCAAACAATGTAAGCGCAAGGAAATCATTCTAGTACTTGTAATGTGTTTAAGCAAAAAAGTGACTAACCTAACACAGCAGCATGTGTTTTAAGCTGAAAATGTTAATTTAGAAGACTACCTTAAATGCATGTCTAAGTTGGTCAGGGAAATTGTGAAGTTTTGTCTTTAACAGCCTACTGTAATAAAGTCTTTGCTTTTTAGCAACAGCTCCATGCAGGTCAAAGATGCTTGACCTTATTGGGGATTACAAATGTGATTGCTCCCTATTGTGAAAAATCCCACACAGGGACAAAAGCCACTATAAAAAACCCCAAACAGAGTTTGCTCCTTGAAAGCATTGTTTACTCCAATTCTCTCAGGGACAAGAGTCTGTCCTGCTGAACAAAAGCTATGTTCCAAGATCTGCCCAATCTTGCTGATACCTAAAGGGATTTCCTGAAGAAGTATGTCATTCTAGTCTTCCATGACCTCATAGCAACATCACTCCAGTTTAGCCATTTGCAGTCATCCTGAATCCTGCCTAACTTAGCAGAGATTCTTCCTGTTTCACATTAGAAAGGACAACCTGAGTATAACAGTATTGACTCAATCAGTGTTATTTTATGCACATATTTTGCGTTTCTAGATATCCCAGCAAAGTTATATCCCTGTACAGGAGCTTCTCCAAAACCCACTTCCTTTGCCTTGTTCAAAGCTTCAAAAATTCTATGCCCTAAGCACAGGATCATCTTGGTGTGCTGCTGGTGAAGGGACAGTGTGGGTAGATGGCAATTCCTTGCTCCCCACCTGTGTTCCTCTGGCAGGTTCTTCATCCTATTAAGCCGCCCTGTTCAAAAAAACCTCCTAACACCAAGCACTAATGTGTGTGGGTTTTTTCCACAAAAAATAACCTCCACAAAGCTCTCTCCAAAAATGAGAATAAACATAAGAAGCACCCACTGCTCATGCTTTAGCAAAGCTGAAGGTTAGCAAGCCGGGATTTAGAGATAAAAGATGGAGTGTTACAGCCACCGCACACCACGATGCTGTGGGAGAAGGGCTCGAGCAAGCGCACCGGTTAACCGCACCAGTGCGGCGCAGGTGGGATCTGCAGCTCAGCCGGCAGTTCTTTGCCTACAGCCGATGTCGGGATCCACCACCTCGCCAGATGCCAGCGCGGTCCCCACAGGTCCCCCCAGCACTGACCGCAGCAGCGTCCCCACACACCCCCGACCCACACGGCTACTCACGTTTGATGCACCTCTGGGAGCCCGTGGCCTTGCTCCAGCCGTGGCAGCACTGCCCCCCGCAGACATTGACCCTGCGGGAACAGCAAAGAGGGGCGAGGGTCCGGCGGGGCCCCCCCCCCCAGCCCTGCTCCCCATCGCCAGCCGGGCCGCGGGGCGGGCGCTGGGCCGGGAAGAGAAAAGGCGGGAAGAATTAAACGCCCCGAAGAGTGTTTGAGGAAACTCCTCGCCCGGCGCCGGCTCCGACTAGAAAGGCGGGCTGGCGCCTCCCGGAGAGGGACAGGGACGGACAGGGCACCCCGAGCACTGCTTTCAGGGACGCCATCGACAAAGGCGGGGGCCGCGGCTCGCCCCTGGTAGGGCCGGGCCACCCCCGCCGCCCCAGCGGGAGGACCGGGAGGAGGGCGGCTGCGAGCCTCCTCGCGCACTCGACGCCTCAGCCCGGCCTCAGGTGCCGCGGGGAGGCGGCAAAGAAACGGCGGGGGTTACGCGCCCACAGCGGGTCTGCAGCCAGCCAGGCACCGGCGGCGGGCAGGTAACGCCGCGGTGCCTCCCAGGAGCCCGGCGCGGGCTCCCCGGCCCCCTGCCCCTATCCCCCGTCCCGAGGGGAGGTAACAAAGGTGCTCGGGGAGCGAGCACCACCGTCGCCTCAGCCGCGCTGGGGAGTGAGGGACGTGCGGCGCACGGCGGGCGGGAGGGCGGGCGCCTTACCCCGGCAGCGGCGGCAGCTGGTGCTTCTGAAGGAGGGGCAGGCCGGCGCTGCTATTGCCGTGGGGGCCCGGCGGCGGCTTGGGCCGCGGTCCGAAGCGGGCCGGCTTGGCGAAGGAGCCGGCGTGAGCGGCGGACTTGGGGTGGACCTGCCCGGCGGGGCTCAAGCGGTGCTGGACGCCCGCGCCGCCCGCCTTGCTCATCCGCCGGGTCCGCTCCACGGTGCCGCCGCCGCTGTAGCGCGTGTTCAGCTGAACGTTAAACGTGCGCTGCTGCTGCTGCTGCTGCTGCTGCTGCTGCTGCTGCTGCTGCTCCCCCCCGAGGAGGGTCGGGCGCTGATGCCGGCTGCCGGAGGAGCCCGCCCGGCCGGGCTGCAGGACGTACGTGATCCTCCTCAGCCTGCCCTTTTCGGAGGCAGCGAGCGCTGGTGACAAAAGTGCACAGGCAGCGAGGAGGAGGAAGCCCCATCTGATCCGAGCCATTTCCACAGCGGGAGCCCTTGCAGCCGGTGAGCTTCGCGGAGCCCCGGTGCGAGGGTTTCCTCTCCTCCCAAGGACGTACGTGCGTGCGTGCGACCTGCGCCCCGGGTGCGGATCCTTCCTCCGCTCGCTGCCCCCCAACCTGCTCCGAGGGGGGGAAGGAAAAAAGCCTCAGGTTCCCCCCACCCGTCCCCTCAAACTGTTAGAAAAGTTCAGCAAACACGTCGCCCCGTGGAGCAGGAAAACATCGTTGGAAGAAAGGAAGCGGCGGGTGCGAGCCGAGCTGCGAGCCGGAGCGGGAAGGGAGGAGGAGCAGCAGCAGCAGGGGAAGGGTGTTTGCTGGAGGGGGGTGGTCGCAATGCAGAGCAGATGTTTCGGTTGCCGGAGCTGCCAGGGGTCTGCTTGCGTGTGTAAGAAACGCTCCTTAAGCCAGTCCGGGCTGGGGAAAAAAAAAAAGAAAAAAACCCAAACTCTCTTTTTTAAGAGTTTCTCCACGAGTGAGTGAGGGGGTGGGGGGGCGGAGGAGGGTGCCCCGGCCCCGCTGCCGGCCCCGGCCCCGCGCAGCCAATCTGGGGCCGCCGTGACGTCAGGCGGCGCTCCCGGGGCGTGGGGGGCCGGGGCCGGGGCCAGGTGACAGGGATGGGGACGGGGAGCCGGGAGGCTGCGGGGGTCCCGGCCCCGAGCGGGGGCATCAGTGCCTGCGGCAGACCCTGCGCCGCTAAGCAAGCCTCAAAAATACGTATTTTAACTCTGGGCGCTAGCTTGCCATCTGCCTGTGGCACAGACGACGTTGCTGTCCCGTAGAGTTGGGGTAGCACACCGGTACTCTTGCAGCAGTTGAGCGTTTCTTTTCCATTGTAATGGATATGGGGGAGGCGAAGAATAAAAGCGTAATACCCTACTCGCTGCCTGTGTCTTGCTGTGGGGCTCAATGCAACAGATTAAGGGTCCGCCTGGGTAGAGCAGTGATGTCAGATGGAGGTAGGGCTTTAAAACCCCAAAAGCTTTATGTACATGCTTCACTTTGTAGGTGGGAACTCAATGAAAGCACTTACACACGTTAAAGGTAAGCCCGTTCCTCAGCCTCTGCCTGATGAGAGCCATAGATTTGAGATTGCTCTTAGCAGAAATCCTAGCAGGATTAGAAGGGACCCTATTCTTCCTTGTTTATGTTTGTAAAGCAGTATGTATTCCTAAAGAACAAAATACAAACCACAATTGTACACTTAGAATCAATATATAAGCAAAACTGCCTACATTTTTCTCCAGTGTGTCTTAACCGATGTCACCCTTTAGCATTGTAAATAAAGAAAAAAACAAAGTTCACAAAATAACCCGAAGGTTACACCTTTTAAAATATTCAGAAGCTGATGTGTCCAAGCTCTTTCCAAGAAACTTTGCAGAGATCAAACAGTTTGCAAATCCAATAGCTTGGAATCCAGGTCCTCCTCCCCCGGTTCTCCTCTGCTCTTTTCCAGAGCTTTAAGGACACTGACCCTGGCTCCAAACTGATGAGATTTTGTTCTTAAATGCTCTTGGTGCAGCTACACAGCCGGCACAGGGAGCAGGAGGGTTTTACATTGACAAGATTCCAGGCGAGAGCCAGTGTTAGGAGCACAGCGGTCCCTTCCTCCTTAGTTCTCATCTATTTAAAACTGCTCAAAAATAAATAGATGTTTTAAATAGATGAGAGTTTGGAGCTTTCTATAGTCAGAGTGTAAGGGAGCCACACTGGCATTAAAGGCTTCTGCTCCTGTGCCTCCAGCGCTCTGATTCAAAACCCAGTGTTGAAAAGAAAATGCCACTAGCACTGGGGGCTTGTAAATCCACCATGGGTTAAACTAGAATGAAATTCTGTGGTGGGTCAGAAAAAAAAACTGAGATAAAGCCTGAAAGTAGCTCCAGCTTGAAGATAACTAAGAAGTTAACTGTGAGACCACTGCCTCCTCTCTTAGAAAACATATACATCTGTTGTTTTTTTAACTTGGAAGACATTCTTAGCAACTGAACTGTTCAGTCTTTCGAAGGCTAATTATTGTCAATCCTAAGTATGCTAAATGTTTTTACAGTGTTTCGGGAACAAAAAATACCTTGAAACCAGAGAGGTGGGGTGAGGACTGAGTAAGTAGAGAGAAACTGATGTGGTACTCGGGATTGTTGCTTTGCACAAGGCTGCTGTCCTTCAGAAGTTTTCCAGAATGAGATCACAACTACGTGTGTGGCTGGGTTTGTTGAACAGAGGGCAAAAACTGCATCATTCCACAGCAGAAGCCAGTTGCTTTTAAGAAATGTAGGGTTTAAGTCATGTCAGGCAGAGGGCAAATGTGGTGTATGGCTGGCTACTGTACAGCAAATGGTGAGGGACCTCAAGGGAAACATATCCACAAAGGTGGATGCCTTGCATAAAATGATCTAGGTTCAAAAACATTCTTGAAAAAATGTTAAGTATTAGCTGAGATTAATTGGTTGAGGTCAAGCACTCCTCACAAATTTACATGGCAGATCTGGCTTTCAGTGTTCTCTTTTTTCCTCTAACAAGGAAATCCACACTTTTATTCTCTGTTTGTCTGGTTTTGATCACTTTTTTTACCCCCCACTCCCTCCAAGTCTGGAGGGTCTTGGGTGCTGGGGACCTAGTTTGGCTGCAGTAACATGTGGGGTTGGCTGTAGAAGTTTTAACAGCTAAGAGAGAAGTTCAGTGAACCGCCACTGTAGTCTAAAGCTCAGCTCAAAATTTCTTCACACTTGGAGTCCCTGCTTCCAAAGGACAAAAAGCGCATCTGTACAGCAGCAAACAGCTCAATGTTGGCCTTTCAAAAAGAAGCCACGTGGCTACTGAAGTTCCTGAGGATCCTCTAGTAAATGGTATCACTGCTCGTAAGAAACCTCCTCTGGCTGCCTCCCCAACTCCTGTGGACAAGGCACCGACTGAGTTTGCAGTTAGAAGCAGGAGTTAGTATCTCACACCACCTACCCGGCACACCACTCTTAAGAGTTGGGAAAGCAATTCACGCTGTTTCTGTTCCTTTCCCCCATGGTTTGTGACTAACGGGTGAACATAGGGAAACATCCAGAAGGGTCCTTGGTCTGCACACCTCCCGCCAGAGGGGCAGCCCTCCGGGTGCCCTGTTGTAAGGGCATAGCTGAGGCTGAGAAGGGCAGAACTGGCTGGAAGATTGGGAGCAGGAGGGATGCAGGAGGCAGAATTGCTGCCCAATGAGATGGCAGGATTGCTTCAAGGGTTAAAGGCTTAATGRACTTAAAGCCAGTTTGAGAGTGTGAGTATCTGCAACAAGAACCAAAAAAGCATTATTCAAACCAAAATGAAAACAAGAACTAAACCGCCATATATGTTTTTGTTCAAGTCTCATGATTTTGTGGCCAGTCCCATGAGTTGAGTGAGGAAGGAGAATTGGTTTTGAGCTGTCAAAGCTGGCAGCACTCAGACCTCCACAGTTCTTTTTTCAGCAAATGAAGGAGACTTGACCGTGGCCCTGTGTTTCATGGAGGATGTGTCTGGTGCACAGGCTCGCAGGGCAAAGCAGGGACCTTTGCAGGACGCTTCAGGGAAGATGTACATTATGTTGAGGGTGAAGTCATCTGAGCAGGGGTGATCACTCAGCCTTCCTTATGCAGCAGAGTGCCACAGCGTCTCCCTGTGACCCAATGTCCAGGTTAGCCAGGCAGCAAGTTGAATGATCGGCAATGCCCAATGTGTCGGGCTACAGGGCCAGCAAGTGGCCCTGGTGCTCTTGTAGATCTGTCAGGCAGCAAGCCTGAGCCTGCAAGGAAAGCTGGTTTGGGAGCTCACAGTTAACATATTAGAGTTTGACAAGGTTGAATGCTGTGTTCAGCCCCAATTTTGGCTCTGGAAGAGCACTTTTACAGTAGTGTAGCACCATTAACTTCAATAATATTAGTCCAAACTTCTTCTGAGCTAAAGGAGGAAAAGCAGTCTCTCTAATTTCTTGTAAGCTGAGAATCAGCTGGAGACCTGTATCTGCTGTTTTCCTTTTTCGTACTATACAAGTATCTGCAAAAAACCCCTGTATTTTGCAGGCTAAATTATACCTTTAGCCACAGCTTTGTACAGGTAACATGACTCTAATTTAGAAGGTATTTCTTTTGAACAAAAGAGAACAGCTTAGTCTCACTGTCATCAGAGTAGGGGAAAAAAGTAACTGATCTTTATTATGATGTCACTAAAGTATATAGCACACGTGACTCTGAATACATACATGGGGTAGATTTGCAGAGTRAGACCGTGTCAATGTTAATATAATTTCTACACAGTATTTTTTCAACAGAACTGTACCTTCCAACCATGACTGTTGTTTATTCCTTCAGGCAGAAACTGTAATTACTCTACAGTTTGCAACTAATATCCTGAGGCCTCAACCGTTCCTGAGTGTTACCACAGTATAAATATAATTAATAACTTTTCACAAAAAGACAAGTCTTGCTCACTCTATTCATGTAGGCACTTACATTCGCTTCCAAAGAACTCAGATAGTCAGACTAGGTCTGGACGGATGGGTGAGGCTTGGAAGGAAGTGGCTTAGCTTTGCTGAACCCATTTGCCATTGGTGGCCTTCCTTTGTGACTTGGAGATCTGTAATGATCAACCCTGGCACGTCTCGGTGTTTCCAGACTCACACTACATTACCTTGCGTAAACAACCTTCTGCCTCCCCCTCCTTGGATTTGCTACCATGAATGCATCTTTGTAGCACCTTCCCCCACTCCTGCTCTGAAAGAAGCCATCCTCTCAAAATGCATCGTTATTGCCACTGCGATCAGGGCTCTGTTGCATTAGGCACTACACACACATGCCAGCAGATAAATCATATCGGTTTTTCTGACTGGGAGTCACACAGCCCTGAAGCAGACTAGCTTTTCAGGGAAGGAACTTTTATGATGAGACTTAGAGCTTGGTCTGTATATGAATTCATATCTTGGAGCAATACGGGTCCTGTGTGGTGCTGGGTGTCTGAAAGCAGTCATATTAGCATGCAGATAGTCCAGAGCTACAAGTCTGGATGGGAAAAGAAGACAGACTAATGATAGCCAGGGTAATGGTCATCACTCCCCCTCGGACTACTACCAAAAGAGATTGCCATAAGGACTTTTTTTTTTGCATTAAGTCACACTGAAAGTTGGATCCATTTGGCAAAACTCTAATGCCAGTCTATCGCTACTGACCACCGCCATATCCAACAAAATATACGGTTAAGGTAAGTAGGAGCTGGCTTCTTTTCAAGTTGCTGACATAACTGTCATAATAAAAGAAGCTGTGTGGATTTGCATAGTCTTGAATTCCATTTTCCTGAACTAGCAGAAATCTCTACTAGAATATTTGGCAGTTTCGCAGTTATCCTCACATACATAAAATAACCGATTCAGAAATACAAGATTTTTTTCAAGACATGAAGATCTCCACACTGTGCTGTTGCAATTATTCTTCCTCTCAAGGAAATAAATATATCTTGTCTACAAAACAATTCAAATATCCATTGAACTTTGTTATTACACTATTCCTTGCAATTGCTTGTTTCTTTGTACAATCCCGTGTACACTGAAAATAAGTAAACTGCAGAGGAAATTAGGTGGAAAGGACCACAAAAATGAGAAAATACATTTAATTATTTCACTTTACCTTAGGAGAAGACAAGTTTAAACTAACACATTCTTCACAAAATCAAAGTAAATATTATAACTAATATTTGAAAACTCTTGCAGCATGGCTATATCATATGCCAAGAATACTAACCTCTACAAAAATAAACTTCAGCGGTGGATCCTGATTTTTCACTGTTGCACTGTGTGCTGCTCAGACTTATGAAAGCTGAAGGAAAAAGCATCTGAGTAAAATAAAGCCCCTCCTGACTTGAATTAGCATCGAAGAATGTCTTAAAGATTTCATAATTAAACACAACCCAGGCCGACCAGCCCATCGGCATAAGTGGAAGAGAAGCAGGCAGAAGTCGTATGAGACTATGGAAAGAGGAGCTACGGCTCGTGGGAACACCCCTGCAGCAGCTGCTTAATAACCTGAAAGGTAACATTTTCACCCCCTTGTCTGTGCTTGGTCTCCCCCTTTGACAGCTTGGGATGATGCTGGGTGGACGGCTTGGGTATCTACTGTCCATTTTATCCTTGCTCTTCATGTCACAAAGAGAGAAACCCAGCCCTGCTTAGACTGCTGTGCTAGGAACTAGTACCTGAGCTTGGCTGTCAGGGTAAACAATTGTTTAAAGAGCAGCTGGGCACACAGAGCAGCAGATCCTGGCTCTCTGGATTAAAAAAAAGGGCAGAATACTACTTCTAATGATGCATTTGGAGCAACTCCCAGCCACACCAATGTTAGAGGTTGGGAGTATGTGTATAGGTCCTCTGTCTGCCGCTCTTTCAAGGTTTGTGGTGGAAGGTGATGAAATGAAAATTACAAGCTTTTTTTTTTTTAAAGTAGTTAGGGAGAAAAATGCTGGGCTTTCATTTCCATCACTTTTTCTCCAATAGCAAAAGGTGTCTGCAGAGGTGTTTAATGTCAGTCTGCAGTGCGTCTGTCTGTGTTTTGCATCAGGGTGCTTGAACACTGACCCTGGTTTGAGCAGGAGGACCTCTGAGGGTCCCCTCCACCCTCAGTTATCATGTAAGTCTGTGATGAGGTGTGGCATCGTGCCTAACAAGCAGCCTCAGGTGGAAACATGCCCATTTTGGGTGGGACAGAAACCAGTTTCAAGAAAGTAAGCCTGCAGGGTAACAATGTACAAGGCTTCCTGGTGTAAGCTGCAGGTGGGAAGGAGCTTGAGGACTGGGAAGAGCTAGGACATGCCAGAAGGGGTGAAGCAGACCCCAGAAAAAGGCTAAACACCTGGGCTCAAACACAACGCCAGGCACAGCCTGAACTGATCTTGCCACCAGGCAGGTTGTAACATCAGAGTACCATAGAGAGACACGCCAGCCCAGCACAGAGCCTCACCTGTATTTAGAGAACAGAAATTCAGTCTGGCCTTATAGCAAAGCGGCTTAGCCAAGAAAGGCCTGGTAGGAGCTGACAACACCAGATAATTAAAACATGGTTTGTAACCAGCCAAATCAAAGTGATGTGAGTGACTACTTCCAAAGCAGATGAACTGTAGCTGTCCCAAATAGCCTGCGAGATCCTGAGCAAAACAGGCAAGTGGAGGTCAGAGGAAACCAGTGACTTGATTTGTCCTTATCACACTAACCTCGTGTCTAATTCCTAATTAAGGGCTTTTTTCCTGAGGCAGGCTAAGTTTGCCCAGCAGCAGTTCAGATGCTGTTGCATTCCTGTACAAAGGGACGGCAGCGGGAAGCCCTGCTCCAGAGTGGTCTTCCTGGGACACAAGAAGGAGAATAGGGGAAGGACCTGCCTAGCAGTTCTCAGCAAGAAGGACTGTGATCCCAAATTGTGTGCAATGGACCACTAGCCTCTACAAAGGGGTGGAGCAGGGGCATAAAAAAGTAGATATGCTATTTTTCTCAAAAGGCTTCAATCTCAGTGAGCTCCAATCAATGGAAAGACTTCCTACTGATTTTGCTGGTCTCTGGATTGAAGCCCATATGTGGAGGGTAGAGTATTTTGTGCAATGGCTTTAACCTGCCTCAGAGTCTGTCACATCACCAGATCCGTTTTCCATTCCTGTTGGTTAAAGTCAGTTTTGCAGTGTTTGACTGTTGGGCTCAGCACACTGAGCCTAAACAAAGGATGACTATGAAAATTATAAATTTGTACCCTCCCTTAACAGCTGTGTTTAAAATGAGTCTCTATAATTGTCAGATTGTTTTAAGCTTGCCATCATAATTTACCGTGCTTCCCTAAAGCAGTAGCAGATGAATCTAAACAGTGTACAGCTTGTGGTCCCTCCACAGCATGCCCACAACATCGTCCTGCTCTCAGACATTCCCGTGACGGCCAGCCGGTGAGTCACGCAACCGCAGCTCCTCACTGCCAGCAAAGGGAGCCCACCTGAGGGGTAGCCTTTCACTCCTTCCTTCATTCAGGCGCTCACTCACTTCTCCCAGTGGGCCCCCAGTCTCCGGCATAGGCAGTGTCTCCGCAGAGGCGTGCTGATGGTCTCTTCAGAAGCCTTTTGCGCACAAAAGCAGGCACTCCTGCTACACATCTGCAGGCTGATTTATTAGAATACACAAATTTGCAGGGCAATATAATATCGCATGCAGCAGATAGGAACAGCATGCACAGAGTCTTTTAGCTACACACATCTGTATTCCTATCTGGAAATAACCTGAAGATGTGCCTCAGTGCTAAATTGTCTGTGAGTTAGATTCTCGTTTGAATCACACCTAGTTGGGTTGTAAAGAGTAGAGCCATTATCTGTGCAGACTAGGGTCATCCAGGAAAGCACGCATTTCTAGCAAGTATCAGCGCATGTAGCCCTTTTCTCTTTTTCTCATTTTACTTGTGTTGACTTTTAGCCAGCAGCACACAGAAAATCAAAAAATTCTCTAGATTTAGGATCCACATGTAGATGAATTTGCTAGCTTTGTTCATATTAAAATTTAAAATTTTCAGGAAAAAAAATGCAGACTTCTATCCTTTTCTTTCAAAACAAGTATAGTATTTCCAAGGACCACAGTTTTGACCTATCAGAGTATGTACAATCTTGAACTGAAAAGATGTAATCTGAAGACAGAAAGAATGATCTACCTCTGTACAGAAGCTTCTCATCTATTCCTATTCAAAGCACATCAATGGCCACCTCTGAGCTAATATCAAATAATTCCTATACTCCTTCTAAGCTGAATTTATCTGTATTGCCCCTCATTTTCTGTGGGGCTGTAGCCATGGCTGACAAGGATCGGGATTCTTCTCCAGGACGGTAAGTTTGATGATTTCCAGCAAGGTCCCTTGCAGGAGTTTTTCAAGCAGAGTTGATTTAAAGGCAACTGCAATTATGAAAATTAGAAATTATGACTGCCAACTATTTAAATTGAGAGAAACCATCTCCAGTTGAGAGAACCTGAACAAAGACCATATGTAAGTCCTTAGCATTGACTGGGAAAAACACCAGTGGGTTTTTTGAGTGTTTGCCAGTTTTGCTTAAGATGATACACTACATAATATTCTCAGAGTCTGCAGAAATCTCTTGTGATTCTTTACAGTTCAGTTCATCAAATACTAACATTTTCAACTTCAGTGTTTCATTATTTAAAGCAGCTTTTGCAAGCCACAATCATACAGTTCTTCAGTCTTCTCTTGTCTTCTACATTATCATGTATCTTTCAAAGACTAGAATAGATTTCTACTAAATGAATTAACTCTGCTCAAAGATAGGGCTGATAAATTGAACTTTCACTCCTACTACCTGTTATTATGTTTTATTAGTTTTAAAATGAGGTGGGTTTTTTCCTTCTGAAAGAACTTAAGATTTGTTTTTATTGCAGAGAGGATCTAGGTGATTTGACAACACAATTAGGTAGAACAAAGTCTTTTTACAAGACTATACAAATAGTTAGTTACTCTGAACAAAAGATTCACAACAGCAGTTTAAATATTTCCTCATAATTTGACATAAGGTTTGTAAAAAAAAAAAAAAAAAGATGATCCATATTCATAACTCATGTATTAAAAGTGTTTGTTTGGAATCTGCATCCAAATCTCATCTTTCTTCCTCTCTGTGATCTTCAAGTTTTCAGGCAGGCAGCACCTGAGGATTAAGTACTGCCCTGTTCTGGAGAAACTGGGGAGAAAAGAAACTGCTTAACTTATGCATGTTTTAGACTGCTATTAAGAGCTCTGATCAGCACATTAGGGAAGTAGGGGTTTTTTTCCCTTTCTATTAAAACATGTTTGTACAGATGAGCTGAGGCTGAATTTGCATTTAAACTAAACCTCTGTAGCAAGTAATTTTCTTGAATGTAACTCTTTCCAAATGTTTCCACGGCAAATTTTTTTAAGTGCCCATAATGTTGTCACCAGGCAGGTGGCTTATTATTCACATCAGGAATAAAAATCAAAAAAGAGTTTTGACTGAATTCTCTAACGGAGCTTTTTGTGAATGAGAATATGGGTATCATATTGTTGAAAGAGCTACTAGGGATTCTCGGTTCCTCAAAGCAGGGAGCATTTTTATTTATTTTTTGGTAGGTGTGTCTGCTGTAAAGAAATGCATGATGGTTTCTCTTGTGTATTGAAAAAGAGTTAATGTGACTGTCTAGTTAAGTACAATATATGTGTTGAATGCTCCATTAGCTAGTTTTCACAGTTAAAAGAAACATGCTTTAAGGCATCTTTTTCCTCTCTGGCTGTGCAATAATCTTCAGAACATGTTAGCCTTTATCCTGTAACATGAAAGCTTATCTTCCCAGCAAAGGAGGCTTCAAGTTCTCTCTCACTGGTAAAGTAGTTTAGCTCTATGCCAAACTGGAAAATTTCACCCTTCCCCAGGGGTAAATAAAATCCCTATAAGCAAGAGTTCAAGTCGAGCAAGTTCTTCACTAGTTACTCTTTCCATGAGTCACACGCTTCTCTTCTGCAGAATCTGTCCAGCTCCTTGTCTCAGCGATATAAGATCAGTGTAACCCAAATTATCCTTTATAGCCGAAAAGAATACTAACCTCTAATACTAACAAGAATAAAAGCCCTCTGCAGTTACAAACCAAACTTTTCACCTCCCTTCCTTCTGCAGTTTTCTTCACTTTCCCATTCCTCTTGCTGTTTTCCTAGGTCTGGCTCTCTAATCAAAACAACATGCTTACCTTTTAGGTTTCTCATATTGTTTATTTCTAAAGCAGCCACCAGTCTTCCTAATGTTTTTCAGTCAGGGGGATGCTCTTCTTTTCTTATACTATCTGATCGCACCTGCATTAGGAAATTATGTTGTTCGCATGTGATCATTCTTCGCAGCGCTCCAGTGCACGAGGCTTAGACTGAAATCAGCAGCAGCGTGGGGGTGGACACCAAGCCTGGGTTCAAGGGCTAGCACCGCCTGTTACAGTCCACTTCTAATTTGCAGTAAGATTCTTATCTTGGGAAAAGCTAATGCTCTTTGAGTGTACTGGCTGATCCTGTGATCAATTAATCTTGCACAGTGTCTTAACTATTCTATACAACCATTGTTTCCACAGGGTAATTCCAGTAAGAACAATAAGTAAGAAAATGTTTTTACTTTTGTGACTTAAAAAAACAGAAATAGTGTCTCAGAGGATAACCTGTTTTGTCCAAACAGGGAAATATAGCACAGTGATTAGCATCTTCCAGGGCTAGGTGTTGTGTATGGTACATGGGAAACCTTTCTTCAAAAGTAAGAAAATAACACATTCAAAAGAACAATGAGTGCTTAAACTGAGAATGTGGGTGAGAAGTCATGAGTTAGTTTTCGTCACTGATAGTGCTGATTCCACATATTGCCAGCCCATCTGAAATACTGTTCACAGCAAGCAGAGCAGTCCCGAGGGGGAGCTTTGATTTTTATTTGGTATTATGGCGATACATGCACAAAGGTCTGTGTATTGTCCAAGAGGATCTTGTCATAGACAATAGTCCCACTGAAGCGCTTGGAATGTTTTCACAGTTTCATTTTCCAGGATATCTCCAGAAGTGTAGCTGGTGATGTCTAGGCATTGTGGAAGATGCATTGTATTCTCCTGACCTTCAGTAGTAGGTTAAGCCACTAGGTAGCCTGCTGAATCCAAAAGGAGTTACACTAATATTTTGGCTGCCTAAACCTGTAATTCAAAGATGTTTAGAGTCACAGGTTTATGAGTATACTGGAGTAACACAAACTATAGCACAAAACACTTTCAACTGCAGGCAATGAATTATTCTTTGCTTATCTATATTTGTTTTGCTAGGTCTCTTTTTTCTACCTACAGGTTTTATGGTATACAAGGACAAACATTAGGATTTATGTATAACAAATGCCAACGTACTTAGAGGAAAAATCCAAGCCCCATAACAGGTTTTGCTTTGTTTTAAAAGTACAATGGTGTGAAAAATGAGGACATGTTTTAGGTTCCCTTTTATCGCTTTAGAGTGTTGTCTGGCTTTTCCAAACCATATACATAAATATGACTATATAACCTGGAGATAGGAAAGCACTTGTTTAAACATGCGCATGCCCACAGTACCATAATTTACAGAGCCTCAGAGTTGGCACAGTGTTCTGACATAGAAATTTAGGGTTGCACCACATGTACTGAACAATTGCTCTAATGTTTGAAATACAATGGCCACACTGTTTTGTTTCCAAGTTCTTTAGGAAAAATCAGTACAGATTTTTTGGTACGATATTACCTCTCTAGGTACTGTAGAAAAGTATTCAGTGTATTATTTCTGGATATAGCTGTTACTTATAATACTGTAAAAAAAAAAATCTTCAAATTAAAGCTTAGGCACAACTTACCCACTTGGGGCCAAAACTCTGAAATTCAGTGGAAACGCTGTGGTGGCCTGTGGATTCAGAAGCTGCAGGTGGAACACTAAAACAAAAACAAACAAACAAACAGGCTTTCTAAAAAAATCTCCAAGTTACATATACCAGTTTCATTGTTATAAACCACCACGTCAACCAAGCACTTTGTTTTATGAGGTGTTACAGAGCCAGAGGGAAAGGGGTTCGAGGACTGTATCAAAAAGTAACAGTGCAAGGTAGGGGAGAAAAAACCCCACATTTATCCCTGTTAGAAGACAATTCCCTGTGCTGGGTGCAGTTGCAATCTATGCTGTATAACTGCACACATCCTGGTGCTCCTCAGCCCAGAGCAGTTCACTCAGAAAACCCCAAAGGTTTTCCCAGCTTAATCTCACAGGTTTTCCCTCCATAACACTGCAGGGATCACAGTTCAGCCACCCCTGCATACGGCCACTCCTCAGTGAGCAGTTGTAAGACAGAAAGATTTTGGTGATATGTTCATTCTAAGCTTATTTCTTGATGGGAAGTCATCCCTCTGCTTTCCTGGTGTCCAAAACTGACCTTGTCATCTCGACTGAAGGAAAGCACCTGTGTGGAGCAACTGCACTGAGCACAGAGCTGCCAGTAGTATGAGAGGATGTACTAGCCTGTCAGGAAATCTGTCTGCAAGGCTCTAAGAGGAGGAGAAGTCAGCTCAGCTGTCCAAAATGACATTTTTTTGAAAAAGATGTTGAAAAATGTGAGCCAAAAAATTATCTTTGTAGCCTTGCAGGACCTCCATGGTCTCTGCTGCATTTGACTCGGCTAGACAGAAGCCTTTGAGAGAGTTACAGGAATGCTACAGCAATTATTTTTTTCCTTGAGCTTTAGTAGTTTTCAGCAAAAACTTCAGCTATCTGGGTTTAAAGTGACACTGCTGTGGCTCACTGTCTGCCTCAGGTTCATTTCTAATGCTGTCTAGTTCTATTAAGCAGCTAATAATACTCACACCTATGCAACACTTGTCATTTATAGACTTCAGCACACTGGCACAGCTGCACCCTCGTTTTACACAGGGGAAAAGTCRAGGAACGCGAGACCGACACTGGACTTTGTAACGCATGCTGCAGTTTGGGTGGCAAGAAGCTGACGGATATTACTTGGTTTTTTCCCCCTGGTGTGCTGGAAAAGGGTTTAATTAGCCACAGCGGACTTCAAGTGTGCAGCCATTTACGGGGCTGAAAGCCCCGCAGGGTTCCCCCTTGTCCTGCAGGCGCAGCTGGTTGTGCTTTGGGCGCGGGGGCTCAGCCCTCCCGATGCAGTCCCAGAGCACAGCACATCCRCTACACCCAAACACAGCCAGCTCCCACATTACAACGATAAGCAGAAATAAAGAGGAGGGAGACACGCAACCTTGCAAAGGTTGGTGCATGGGGTCAGAGGGAAGGCGAAGGTGAGAGGGAGACTGGGTAAGGAGGAGGGGACACACTGCAGAAACTTCCAGGATGGTGAGGGAAAATGCATTCAAGGAAGGAGGAGGGGGGACACTCTCCACCTCGTACACTCAAGATTTGATCCAGCAAAAAACCTAAGCATTGCTTGAGTGTCCTTTGAATTTGGGGATCTGGAATACAAATGAGGTGCAGTGTGCACCTGCACCTGGCAAGATGTGAATTAGGGGTGTGCAGGCAGATTTAAGCCTGGAGTTCCCTATTTTGAGTGCCTGAGTTTTGCAGTCTTAACATTTTTCCACATAGTCATCTGTCCATGTTCCTGCCCTGTATTGGAAACATTCACAGATTTATAGTCCAGTTCTCCTAATTACCATGCCCAGGTAAATGAAAGCTTAACAGAACATGAAGCCAAGCCTCTATCATTATGCAAGAACAAAATGGACCATAAAACAAAATCCCAGGGCTAGATGGGCCAACAGTGCAGTCCTCGTTGTTAGGAGCAACGCCATCATCCGTGGTGCAGAGGTATATCAAGCTTCATTTTCATAGCCTGTAGAGTTTTTGCCCCACCACTTCTCTGTAAGCCTGACACCCTCTTTTAATTTCCAGCCACCATTTATCCATCACCACTTTACATCGACTCCCTGCTTTTGGTGTGAGAATTTTCTTTCCATCTTAGCAAAGTTTGGGGCTTTTCCTGAGTGAGTAACAGGTATGTCAAGTTAACTGCAAGTCTGTTGGCACACCACCTATGGATTAATAACAACTCCTATGTTAATACAGCACTCTGTATTAGAAGATCCCAGTTCTGGACGTGAGAGAAAGACTATATATTAAGTGTACTTCCTAACATCTTGCAATTGTTAATATATAACATTAATTTCCTTTACAGAGGTGTAGACAATATTCTTGACTTGAACCACTAAGAAGTGTGTGATGTTTAAGAATTACTAAGCAGACGAACAGATTCATCAATTAAATAACTAAGCGTTAGCCTTAACAAAACATTTAAATAGCATGGAATTAAGGCTTAAATAACTAGAGACATTAGAGACAACACACTTAAATAACTTTTTAGAAAACACCAAATAATAGAGAGTTTAGCCTGACAGTGAAGCTTATCAGCTTGAAAAAACATGAAATATTGGGAAGCATACAGTTACTTGACAATTAATCTCATCACAGCTCATGTGTTGAACAAGAAATACACACTGGGCCTCTCTGTTGAGTACAAAATACTTTTTATGTGATTTAAGTTTTAAGGTATTTGTACATTTACTGGTTAGATTGCTAAGTCAAAAAAAAATCAGCAATGAACAGAAGTATATTCTAAGAATAGGCTATCAAATTTTATAGCACATGCATCCAAACACTCAGAAAAAACATAATCTGAATTTTTCTAAAGCAATTTAAAGAAAGTCACCAGCAGCTGCTAGGTTCTGTTTCCCTTTCAAAATTAGATTATTAATTTAGGTGCAACTAGAAGGTAAATCTGGGCATCCCAGTTTAAATCGCAGTCTTTCTATAATGTTGTTCCCTACTTTGTAACAATTTGCTATTTACAAAGAAATTCTGAGTTGCTGGAAAGCTGTGCTATCAAACAGCTGGCACAGCCAATCAAAATTAGAATTTTCTTTTTAAAGTTAATATTGCCATTCATAGCCACGGGTCGTGTGTGGCTCTAATCCAGCTGTTCAGGATAACAAGGGAGCAGACAAAGGCATGTTTCGCCCTTTCAGACCTTGCTGCACTGCTTCTGGTTAGCTTTTGCTTTGGGAAATGAAGGGAGGGCACCGGCTGCTGGCTGGGGGATACCCCTGGGAGCTGAGGGGCAGAGATATCCGTTTCCTTGAAGCTCCTGCCCACTCGTCCACATAGGCACAGACTAGGACAGAAACACAGTGTGGGGCGAGGAAGCCGGGGGCTGCAGCTCAGCTTCACTGCCCCTCCGCCTGCTGCATGAGGGAACACCCCAGGCTGGAGCCTGAACACTCAGCCTAACCCATTATAAGCAGAGAGCAAATTTGTGCCTAGCAGCTGYGAAGGGGAAAACCAAAACCAGGCACCCTCACCACTTTGAATCTTTGGTCACGTTTGAGTGAGTGACTGTAAACAAGCGTGCTGTGATACCTTTGTGTGCACGGGAAAGCAGGCAGAAGGCAGGGCTGGAACATGCACACGGGAGGTACGCATAAAACCCTAAAAATAAGAGACTATAAATGTACTGCAGAGACAAAAGTGAAATGTTTTCAGAAAATCCTAAAGGGAAGAGTGGAAGAAAAGCAGACCAGCCCTCTGGGAACTCGGCTTTCCTAAGTCATAAAAACCTCTGTTTTCCCTGTCTGGAAAAGTTGTCCACAATGCTCAGAACAAGATGTTTTTATTTTTAGTCTTTTACACCAAATAACCATGAAAAAAAAATAAATCCGTGTCAACTGCTGTGAGTGGACAAAAGTACCAGCTTGTAGTTGAGAGACGTATGTTTTTAAAAGCTGGAGTTTGAGACATGAAAGTGAAATTGTTGAACAAAGTTAACAAGTAAACTTAGTATTTCAGAAACATGTTTATGTCCTTAACTAAAACATGTTTTCCAAATTGCTTTAGTTTTTTATGCCATATGTAAAAATACTTCATGTTCTTCACTTAGGAAATTCACAGAAATTTAGAATCTCAAAAGTTTTGAAAAATGGACATGCCAAATATGTTGTTAATAAACCAAAAAATATATTTTATTGAATGAAATGGCTTGAAAACAATCCAAACTTCCAAAATGGAAAGGAAGATACATTTTTTCTTCCTTTTCTGAAGGCATCCGACTGTGCAGGAATGCTTTGTTGAAAATTTAAAGATGGACAAATAATCAAAAACTTGGTGGAGCACGGAGCAGCAGACTGTATTAATTAAACCACAATTATCTTTGTGGCACTATTTGGTTTTGCATGGTCGYGCAGTATATTCATGCATATTGTATCTAATCCTGCTATCACTAGATAGACAAAACTCCAGACATCAGGAATTTGTTTGGCTAAGTCAAGCACAGTGACTTATTTCAGATGCTGATATCTGTTTCTTAGAAAGAAGCATTGTTACTTTTTCCTGTATATTCTATAGCCGTACTGACTGAGGCTCAGATCACATGGGCGTGCTCAAGGGAAACCTTCAGACAACACCCAGATATTGCAGAAATTTATAAAGCTGTTAATGAGGCTTTGCCTGGGTGTGTTGCTGTATCTGAACTGGGCCAGAGACTGAAGCTCCTGGGCACCCTCCCAGCTGCTCACTGTTGCTTTTTCTTTTTTCCCCTGCCAGAGGTTACCCTCCTCTGAGATCTGCCTCTGTCACTGCATGCTTAGGTTGACACTGTGAAATTATGCAGCTGTCATTGCCATGATTGCTTTATCACTGATATCTCTCAATAGGTACTCACTTTATGGATAAGATCCCACCTGTATCTCTCTTAGGTCAGGGACAGTCATTGGCTTTTTAGTTTTTCATGGGTGGTAACCGAAGCGGAGTGAGCTTGGTCAGTGGGCTTGCTGACGCCTGCACCCACCAGTGTAGTAAGGCTGCTGTAGGAGTCCAGAGTTCAGAGCAGCAGAAGGTCATCAGAGACGCTTCTTGCCTCGAGGGGCTGCCAAGCCCCTCTGGGTACATGAGCCCCTCTTGAGCAGCCCTCCTGAGAAACGTAAACCTCTGCTCCAGTTCGCTGGGCTAGTCCTTATTCTCAGACACTGCTGTGCCATAAATGCAGACTCCCTCAGATGCCAATCAAAGGCAACCTTTTAGTCTCAGTTTGGCACACCACAGGATAGGTGTTAAGGAACAGATACAGATAGGGTTTCGCTGCATTAACATGTGTGGCAGGGTTCCCCAGAAATCTAACAAACTGTAAGCGGGGGACGAGGTGATAAGAGGCTGGGGAGTTTTGGCAGCCTGCCGCCCCAAGCTGGTGTTTGCTGTGTGTATGTCATGGGCAGATCCTGCGCAAAGGTCACAGCAATCTAAACATTACAAATCCTAAAAGGTCCTTGCACAATTAACATTTTAAAAATAATACATATTATATATACTGCTGTGTTTTAAAGAGGCCAGGAACAGGAGAAGGTAGCCTGCAGCCAGGAATGTGCTAATTAAAAGTATACAATAGAAATATTAACCAAGTGACCTTAGGGGTGGGAAGGAGGCAGGAGGAAGAGGGAAGACGTGACATAATCCCCTTAGTATCATGTTATACTCCAGTGCCCTGAAAAACGGGACAGACAGACAGGAAGAGAGCAGTCCTGCCATCCTGGCTGGGAAAAGCTGTCTCCACTGAGGCAGCGGCTCTGCCTGAGCCTAAAAGCCACGTATAACGTATCTGATCGCCCACCAGTGCACACCACAGCTGGGGTACACAGCACACAGTGGCCTGCAGCCTCATGAGGCCATGGAGACCCTAGAGAGGATGCTTACCAAATGTAGTTTTAATAGAGGGTTTTATTTTACTTTTTCCTACCTTTGTATTACAGATCAATGGTTTGAAGTAAGCCTCTTCTTTTAGCCTCAGTTTAAGGAAAAATCTGACTGTAAGTAACCTCACACAATAAAGCACTCTGTTCCTGCGAGCATGGCGACGTTTAATGCTTTTCCTGTAACCATCATCGCTATCTATATTTTTCAGGATACCGTAATGATAATATAGTCAGCCTCCTCTTAGTCACACAGGCTGTTTGGGAGATGCTATCTCTGGGTCTGAGGTGGGGGAGCATCTGCCAGCAGACTGCTTTAGCCAGGAAAATCCTCTGGCACACAGGGTGAGTCAGGAGCCTGCCAAGTACAGAGCACTACGAGGGAGTTTGTAATGAAGCAATGAAGCCTGCACGTGCTTCTTTGCCTCTGTTTTCTTGCTGCTACAGAGGAGCATCCTTACGTTATGGCCCAGCTCTTGGCTTGTTTTGGTTAGATCTACCAGCTCATCTTCCTTTTCTGTCCTCAGATGATCTTGCAGGTAAACTGGGCTCTTCCTATTGAAAAATCCTTTTTGTCTCTATCCCCTCTTCCTCAGCACCACCCTTGTGCGTGGCTGTGAAATTCCTCACTTAGCTCTTTCTGTCCCTTGATCGTGACCTGACATCTTTATCAGCCTCTGATGTTCAGGCTGCTGGGCGTACATCACACAGCAGCTGGGGCTGGATTTCCCTGGCAGGAGCCTGGGGAGCTACCAGCAGTAGTAATGAGGAAGAAGGATGAAGAATCTTAGCCAGATTCTGTCACATAAATATACTATCTTAGAGTAATTAGAGACCTCACAGCAGCTTGGATATACATGCCCTTTACACCTGCCCACAACTTGCTTGCATGCTCTATTTTTCTTAGCAATTTTTTTCCTGATCTTTTGAATAGCATTTTGGAGTGGCTCTCAGTATCAGAAGCAGGATGAATAGGGTAGTCCCATTCAACTTCAATTTGTAGTTTGTGCCAAAGATAGTATTCAAATATCAGCTCTTACTATTATAATTTTATAAACTTTCTTGCATGCAAGCTCCCAGTCAAAGGAATGCATGCCCATACCAAAAGTTCTTTCAATATCTTTGCTGGCATCTGTTGTATATTGCCTGAACAAAGAAAGAGAATGGGTCTTTTCAGCCATTTAGCAATTCATACCTAAGGTCTTTGTTTCTGGGGCACAGGAATGAAGCTGGTCCCCAGGAAAAAAAAATAATGGTTAAAAAGACCTCAATGTAATCTTGTTTCCCTCCATGATTAACTGCAGCTAGGGGAAAAAAGGGATCTCTTTCATGAGCTTTAGGTTGCTGGAAACATATTGGAGTCATGCTGCTTTGTCAGCTGAACAGGAGCTCCCAAAGTGACACACTGCAAAAAGAGACAGTGCTGCTCTTGGATACACAGGCATATACCCAAGGGTATATCAAGTAGGGTGGCTATCATATGTCTGCATGCAATTACTGCTAGAATACTGTCCAGGCTTAGTGCCTGCAGTTCAAAAGGGATGCTGATAAATTATAAAGTTGTTCACAGAAAAGCCACAACAGTGATTAACATGGACATGACCAATCTTCCTTGCCCTATAACCCCSGTGCCAAAATCTTTGATCAAAAGCCAGGAAAGGGGAACTCCAGGAACAATCACTAGAAGGCAACATTGGTCCCCCAGGAGTCCCACCGCTCACTTTGTGGAAGATGAGACAAGGCCATGATAGAAGATGGGCTGATGACTCACCTTCTTCTGTAACCATGCCGCGGTCCTGGCATCTGATTGCACCTTAACTGCTGGCATTTCATGTAGCTCAAGCGATCTGGGAAATATACATCATATATGAGAAAGACCAAGAATTCAGACTACTTAGCGCATCAGAAAGAAGGTTAAGGACCRACATGTTCAGAGACTGATACATGAGTAACAAAACTTTGATAACAACTGTTCAATTCAGCAAAGGAAAAGGACTCTGAAGGTTGCTTATGAATAGTATCCTCGTTTCTTAAGGTGAACAAACTCTTTTTGAATGTAATCCAGCATTTGGCATTTTGAAAAAGAAAGCTCGAGGCAGCCTGGACAGGCTGGATCAATGGGCCGAGGCTAATCGTATGAGGTTCAACAAGGCCAAGTGCCGGGTCCTGCACCTGGGTCACAACAACCCCAGGCAACGCTACAGGCTTGGGGAAGAGTGGCTGGAAAGCTGCCCGGCGGAAAAGGACCTGGGGGTGTTGGTCGACAGCCGGCTGAACATGAGCCRGCAGTGTGCCCGGGTGGCCAAGAAGGCCAGCAGCATCCTGGCCTGTATCAGAAATGGTGTGGCCAGCAGGCAGAGGGAGGTGATCGTGCCCCTGTACTCGGCACTGGTGAGGCCGCACCTCGAATCCTGTGTTCAGTTTTGGGCCCCTCACTACAAGGACATTGAGGTGCTGGAGCGTGTCCAGAGAAGGGCGACGAGGCTGGTAAAGGGTCTGGAGCACAGGTCTTATGAGGAGCGGCTGAGGGAACTGGGGTTGTTTAGCCTGGAGAAGAGGAGGCTGAGGGGAGACCTTATTGCTCTCTACAACTACCTGAAAGGAGGCTGTAGAGAGGCGGGTGTTGGTCTCTTCTCCCAAGTAACTAGTGGTAGGACGAGAGGAAATGGCCTCAAGTTGCGCCAGGGGAGGTTAGATTGGATATTAGGAAAAATTTCTTCACCGAAAGGGTAGTCAGGCATTGGAACAGGCTGCCCAGGGAAGTGGTGGAGTCACCATCACTGGAGGCGTTCAAAAACCATGTGGATGTGGCGCTTCGGGACACGGTTTAGTGGGCATGGGTACTGGGTTGACGGTTGGACTCGATGATCTTCAAGGTCTTTTCCAACCTTAATGATTCTATGATTCTATGATTCTATAAACTCCTCTTCTTCCCTCCTAAAGCCATTCTCCTCTGCACAACCCTGTGCACAAGCATTGCTTATTCACATGGTGAATGGCTTTAGCTGTATAACCAAAAGAAATTTCATCGAAAATGATTCTTTTTTTTTTTTGCTATATTGAAAAGAACAAATAAAAATCCTCATACCCATTTCTAACTTTCTACTTCAGAAATACCTATTTATGACATAGGAATTCATAAACTTGAATAAAAAAAATATACCCTGAACTCTAAGCAGTCCGGCTACTCTGGCAGCTCGCCTCTTTTCTGATGGTGGCGTGTAGCTGCTGACAGTGTACACTTACCAGCAAATTGTACAGCGCCTTCAGAGTTACTACAGAAAAAAAAACATTCAGAAGCCCTTGGCCAGGATGACCCCTGCTAGCAGAGTTTTAAAGCTTCACAGTGTATTGTGGCACAGAGCCATTTTTTGCAGTCCACAGGTATACAGAAGAGCTACTAGGAGATGAAAAAAAGCAGGGGATTCTGGGAAACCAACACTCTCAATTACAAACCCTTAATTAACATTAAATGTATTTTTATGAAACATCACAACCCCTCTTTCTCAGCTTCCTTAAGAATAGGCTAATAAAAATCACGTGACAACAATGAGCACTTCAGCAGCCATTATTGTGGCTAGTGGGGTTTTAAAACAACAACAGAATTATTGTATGTTACTATTAAATACTCTTTGTCACCATTGATAGAATTGATCGAGTGCTCTTCAGCGAATAAACACATTGGTGAATTACTCTCTTTCTTGGTCAGCTGTTGTGTTGACAGGACTCTTTTATCCTTTGAGTGGCAGATGGTATGTGTTGCTGCTGGGAGGCAGCAGACAGAAAGTCAAGTTGAGGGCTTAGGGGACAGGCTAAGAAATGCCAGTGCAAGTTTGTGCAATGTGTGAGAATCAGCCAGATTCAGAAGGGAAGGAGAAGCCCTGGCTAATGACTGTAAGACTGATTTTGGACAGCCATTTGGATTATCATCCTGATGACATGGCTGATAGTTGCTTTTAAAGATGCCAAAGTGATTTCAAACATTGTTTTGGTTTTCCCAGCAGTTTCAGAAACCATCTCAACCTCCAGGAAGTCAGACATTGTTGAAATAACTTGCCAGAGAGGACACCACCAAACATCCTCACGACAACAAAGGGAAATGCCACTTTTCACATGCAAACATATTAGAGGAAAAGGAAAAGTGATTAGGAGAGTCTTCCTCTAAATTTAAAAGTTGCATATGTGTGAGTCCAAATGTTTTTGTTACCATGAGCCCAACTCTACCAAATTAAAAGGGAGCCATAGAAACCAGTAAATCAACCTATACTTGCTTTCTGTACCTCAATATGCCACATCCAGTATCCCTGTGGTTTCCAGTGATCAGAGAAAGAGCTGCCTGCGACATTAGGCATGTATTTTTTCTCAGCAGTTAAGAGTTTGTTTCCTATTTCTGCTAACGCTCTGTCCTGTCTCCAGCAGCGGGCCCAGCCCTGGCATCCCAAGCGCCATCCCTACTCCCGCACGCCAGCCGGGCAGGGAGAATCGGTGCAATGAATTTTGCAGCTACTCTCTGTGTGCACCCGTCAGTGTCACTGACCACATTCCTGGGACCTGACACACACTGGAACACCTCTCCTACACATTTTTCTCCTCCAGTTTTGGCTCATTCCGGTGGTTTTCTTAGAAAAATGAACTAACTATGGTTGTATGACTTTAAAATGTAAAGCAGACATTTTGGCCCCTCAGCAAAACAGTTTTAGAGTGAAATCCCGTAGAAATGTACGGATGTTGTTTTGACCACCAGAGGGGGCCTGCATTGTCCCAGATTCATGGTAAAAACAGAAAATCATGTTTTAGCAGAGGAAGAAAACGGCAAGTATGTATTTGTACTAAGGTAGCACTTACAGGCACTGAGCAATGATCAGCTGATTGCAACACACCGACGAGATGAAGGGAAAACAAGTTTACGTGGGGTGAGCAGGGAGTGCTGCCTGGTACCCACTCCATCAGCTGTGCCCAGAAGGCATCCCACAGAGGAAACTCTTGAGGAATAAGTTTTTCTGTGAATCTGTATGTGAAATACGATGAGATTATTTTGGCTGTTGTATTGAAACAGTGCCTCCCCCCACGTTCATTTCAGGAGAAGTAATGCTGTAGATGCAAGTCAAGTTTTCAAAACTGTTATCGAATGTCATCATATTAATATCTCTGTTTTAATTTCAAATGGGACATTTTTCAATTATCAATATTTTATCAGCATTTTGCATAGATCTAAGACAGGGTTAGGCATTCCAGCTACAGTGCAAAGAATACACTTTGGAAATACAGTTTCCAGTTAATACCTCTAACTATAGTGAGAAATCCTGGCACAAAATTTAACATGTAAGAGTGGAAAAGCTTAAAGAAAAAGAGTTTTTTTCCCCATAAGAAAATGAACCAATATACAACAGAGAGATATCACTTTTCATCAATACCTACTTAGTTATTGTACTGTAAATCTCAAAAGCACTTGTTTTTCCTTTGCCTGCACTTTGCTTTTTTTATCTGTGTAAAATGAATGCAAAGCACGTGTAATACCATACCCCATGCTTGCGCTCTAAAGCAACTTTCGACAAGCATCCATATATAATCATATAAATAACAAGGCAGCAGAAATTCTAATCCAGTATATAATGCAAAAAATCCTGTTTAYGTTCTGTGACTTTTACAGTAGGCCATCTATATAAAACAATGGCATTAACACCACCATACAGAGTTTAAAAAGATAGGAAAGTTACTGCTGCTTGAATAGCAATTGACAATCTTGCATGTTCTTGCTTGGAAACATTGTACAAAGAAAACAAATCTTCCAGCTGAAAGCCTCATTCCTAGAGTCACCCAATAATACATAAATAGGACCACTTAGGCACACAGCATTTTTCTCCCACCCTGACTTATTCATCTATTAGTAGCGGATATGAGAGCTTGTGGGTGGCCTGACATGGTCCTCATTCAATTTTATTTAATTACTCACTTGATTTCACTTGAAAGCACTATTAAAATGGCATCTTAATTGCTCAGTGTTATCCAGAATCTCTTTCAAAGCCCATAAACTGTCAAGGATTAAAAATGATGTCGGTTTTCTGAATTCCCTATTCAGAGGGGAAAAAAAAAAAGAATCTCCATCCAAGCCAAAATAAATACATAAACACATAAAAATACACAGCCCTTGAGGAGGGGGCCAATTCTCCCCTTCCCCCTATGCTGCACTTCTGCTGTGAGCAGGATCTGGGGAAAACAGATGATAGATGAAGCACTACAGACATAAAGCTTTAGGCAGGAGGAGAGAAAGTCATGTTTGGGATCCTCAGATCCTGGAGGATGGAGGTTCACATCCACACCCCACTCCACCCCCCAACCACACAGGAACTGCCATCCCGGGTCAGATGAAAGATCCATCCAGCCCAATATCCTGCCTTTGACAGCAGACAGAGGCAGATGCTTAAGAAAAGAATATAAAAACGGGTGTGTGCAGAGTGATTCCCTCGCCATCCCCCAAAATATCCTCCCTGTTTCCGACAATCAGCAGTTTAGGGATTTCCTGAGCCAGATGTTGCATCTGGACCACTGCTTTTAATAGCCAAATAGAAATTGAGACCCCTTTCTACCAAGAGAAAGGCTCTTGGCTGTAACTGCAGTCTGGCTAACGCAGTAGCAGCTGCAGAGAGTGGCTTTACTGCTTCTCTGAATTTGGAGGTTTCTTCCTGTTTCCGACCTTCACATATAAAAATGCCATAAATTCAGGATTAGCACTAAGGAGAATTAATAGCCATCAGACTTTATAAAGCTAGATTATGCCATCAGTAGTCTTATTAAGCAATCTACTAGTTGTGTGGAAAGCCCTGTTTTTACACGCACAAGCATCCAACCTATGTCTGCAAGCAGATGTTAACTTCAAGGCATACAGAATCTACCCCTTAAATATCTTGCCTATCAGAAAAGTTTGGTTGGATATTTGTTTCAAATGCACTTCAATCTAGCTGGGAACTGGGAAAATAATAAAAAAAAAATAGATAAGTGTTGGTGTAGAAGCATGGGGCATTAGTGCATTTGGCCATAACTTCCCTTGAAGTGCTGCAAATTCCTTGTGCAGTAGACCTCCCATACATGGCTATAAGGACCAGCTCTCATGGATCCAGAAACAAGATTAATTTTTACCTTTGAAGAAGGGAGGAAGTGAAGAGAAAATACTTTCTTTAGGAAATCACATTTTCCTGTGCTTGATCTCCATGCATAGCTTTGCCTTTTCTTTGTTTTATTAACTGATTTGAAAGAAAAATTGTCTTTTATTTCTGCCTTGAATAAAATCATCTTTCCTTCTCCTCCTGATCAAATGCCACCCACTTCCTTTTTTTTAATTTTTATTTTTATGGAGTTAACTCAAAAATAACTGAACTCTGAAACCTGGCATGCAAATAGTTCTAATCTTAGTGCACACACATGTTCAAGCTTGAAAACAAACCGAGTAAGATAAAAATAAAGGTGTTAACAATTCTGAATATGGCTGCTTGGCATCTGCTAAGACCTTTAGAATGTCCTGATTAAGCTCCCCCATATTTTGTGACCTGACACAGATATACCTGCCTGATCTGGATGCTCCGAAGCCTCTGCAGAGGCAGCAGACAATGGACAGCGATGCCTCACAGTTATCACAGCGGAACCTTGTGGATGGTGAGAGAAAAGGAAGAAATTGCCTAAACACAGACTCACTGGAGAGTGTTTTCTTCCAAGAACTGCAGCTCCCAAAAACTTTTTTTGCATTCTGCTACTTTAAGCTCTGCAGTTATTAAGCACTTGACTCTAAGCGGTTCCAGTTCATCAGTTACTCAGTGTGTCACAATGTACATTGAACTGGTCATACCACATTCCATTCCAGTGAAAAAAGAGCATCACTAACTAATTTTGTGACAATTTAGCTCCTGATTAATCAGAGTGTTTAGGTTCAAGTTCACCTTCAAAGAAGGATACCACTCATGTACCCAAGCAGTTTGCTTAGTTGGCGTTTACTTAGTTTTGAGTTTACCTGCTCCAAAACCCAAAAGCCATAAACCCCAACACCCGTGCACTGGAGTTCCCAGCATCTTTAAGCTGCCCAAGGGAGACTCGAAATTGAGACATCCGCCAAGATCAAGGTGAGACCTCCCATTAGGTAGGGATATCCAGATCTTCTCTATTTCTCCCTTTCTCTCTCAAGAGCCTTTAGAGAAGTCCAACACCTTCAAGGAGCTGGGGTCCTCTCAAAACGCTTCTCATATCACAGAGGGTTGCAGGCAGTAGAAGTAAACATTCACTTTCCTTCAAACACCCTCCCCTTCCCCTCCGCCTCGTCTTCTTTTGCCCTTCTGCCGAAACCTCTCTGCACTCCACTGTGCAGTCACCGGTTCTGCCATCCCTGTGCAGCCATACAAGAAGGACAGAAGAAGAGAGTCTGTCTGCAGGGCTGAAAAAGGAAGACAAGGCAGATGAAGAAACCAAAATCATCCCTTTCTGTAGACCCCCTTCAAGGACAGATGCAAGAGATATAATTACCAAAAGCCATGGGTAAGATTATTACATTTAAAATGCTATTAATTTATCTTCATGTTGTCAGTAAATTCTTTTAAAATCACGAGGAAGTATCGCTATGTAAAGAGAAATTGTCAGAGACTTTACACATTGATGTGGCAGGTTAGGATTGCCAGAAATACCCATCTGCGTGTCACAGCCAGTGACTCATGTTAGAAAGAGTAGCACCACTGCAGTGTGTTACCTCACACGTGGGGGTGTGTGTGTCACTCAGGAGAGTGTCCAGCCTGAGCCCTGCCATACTCATGCTGGACTTAAACATTAATTCACTGAAAAGAAGGGAATGGATAGTTCTGGATACCAGTGAGGCATACACACATAAATAAAATAGATAGTGGCAATCTTCAGGGCCCCTGAGATGCAACAGATCATCCATCTGAAAAGTCTTTTCTATCATGTGAGAAAGTGCACTTAAATAATCTCTGAATTTTCTGAGCATGAAGCATGGACAGCTTCTCAGAAAATGTTACAAATATTCAAAAATTTCAAAGTATGTTTTAACTCTAAGTTGGACTTCTCATCAAGAAATGAAGTACTGAGAGCCATTGCTAGCAGATCAAAACAAAATACACATTGTTGCCTTTGTGTGTCTAATTTTATACATTAAAATTTGGCTTTTTCTCAGGCGTGACTTAAAACCAGAAGAAATGGATCAGTTTCCTCTGTGCCTATGTACATGCATACATGGACATACCTACATATAAGAACAGCAGTCATAACACGTTTTATCATTTAAAAAAATCCTCTTATTGGAAAATAATGCTGAAAGTAGCTTTTTCCATTTTGTTAATTAGAATTCAAATGGTTTCCAGTTATGAAGGTAGTGTTTCTGCCTATTACTTACCTGATTTACATTCCATGTCAGTTAAAATTCAAGGAGTCATTTAGCTTTACATCTCCTACTGGCACGTGCTGACTGCAGACATGTAGTCACACACAGTCCTGCAAGCACCACTCTTGTCAAGCTTAAGAACTCAGTTTTCCAAAATGCAGCAATGATAATTCAGTTCAAACAAGACAGTCCAGTAGTTGTAGTTACACCGTAATCAGAACTGTCAGTGGAAGCAGCATATTTTCTGACTAAGAAATTGCTGATCACTTTAGGCCTATGCAAAATAAGGGGAAAAAAAACCATTGCTTTGGAATATTACACTAAAGATTTTTTTTAAACTGATTTCTTCCCGTTTGCTGCTTGCCAGATGTTAACAGGGTTGCTGGTGCATTTGCACAGCTGATGGAGATATTTGAGGGCAAAGTTTACAAGAGACATAAAATGCATCTCTTATTCTCAAATACAATTAATTTTTAACTACCCCAAGTGAAAGCAATAAAATTTCCTGCTCAGCACTTGAAGAATGAGTATCTGACAAGGAATGCAGCAGAATTGCCCCCAAATAACTTTGCCCTGACCCACCAAACACAGGGATAAAACAAACGAGATGGTTCTTCACTCCCCTCCTCCTTTTCTGAGAAGTCAGCATTCTCCACTGAAAATAAACCAGTGTCAGTAAGCAACAATTCTGGAATTCTCCCTGGGAGTTAAATCCCAGCTGAGACACTAAATCACTTCATGAGAATGTGTCCTATTGCGAAACATTTGTATCAGGGTCCCATTGCACCATCCCTGGGTGCATTTTTTTTTTTCTTAATAAAATAGACATTTTATTCCATTTGGGCACATCATAAAATTGCCACCAAATAATACTTCATGTGGCAGTTATGTAATAATCAAAGAGACATGCCGGGTACATTATTCTAAATGTTAGTTCTAATCCTCCAGGCAAATACTAACGGATAGTAGCTATTTGTGTAGTCATTGGAGCATAAAAATGAACTTTTTAAAATATCTAACGCTTAAGAAGCAAACAAACAAACAAACACAATAGTTTGCTTGTCAGAGCACAAACAACTTCCCCACAAAACATTTGAGAAAGAATGAAATGGCAAAAGTTTGGACAAATCCAGTTTAGTCGTTGTGTGCAGGTCTCTGCCTGCACTAGCAAATTTTGATGCTTTCCTATTTTATACTGGCATGAATGCTGCTGCACTAAAGGAGCCACAAAGGAAGCAGTAATATGCACAAGAGGAGACAGATTTAGCAAACCAAAAAACATTACCTGTTTCTCTGCTACAGGACAGTGGATACCATAGCTATCAGTAGACATGTTAGACCAAAATGAGCAAAAAGTGATTGCAGAGACAAACACCAGATGTGTAAGTGACATTGCAGATACACACACAAAGCCAAGGTCCCCAAGTAAACAGGCCCATTTCTACTAGAAAAATAATGACAGTATGCTATGTGTGATACCTTACCTTGTAGGAGGCAAAACCCTCTGACTTCAATCCACATGGCTATTATTCAAACTTAATTTGTCACCTGAACTTTTCCAAACTTCCACTGAAAATGGAAGAACACATTGTCTTGGAATCATTGAACATTTTTAATGTGTCCTTTTCTTTTCTAATTAAGTGGCTGAAAACAAACAAGCAGATTGACCCACACATGCAACAAGCCTATAATTTCCCCATTTTTCACTATGCTTCCCCCTCTTCTCCACTTTCAAATGCTGAAACTGCACAATTTGATCTTTTCTTTTTGGAAATTAGCAGCTTTCACGCTTGAGGGCAGCAGGAAAAGCTACTGCCCACCTCCTCGCGTTCAGACGCTGGACAGCAAGACACCCCCACTAACATGTCCTGGGAGCCAGCTGCTGAGGTCCAGGCAGTGATTCAGAGCTGCCCTGTGGGACCAGCATGCTAGGAGAGCTATCGAGCCCAGCATGACTTGATCTGGCCTCTTCAGAGCCACATGTCCCATGGCATCCTCCAGCCATCCTGGCTCCCAGAGAGGCTTTTACCCATGAACCTGGAGGAGCAGGGACAGCAGGACGTCAGATGTCCATGCACTGCTGCACTGATATATGCCTCCTGCCATGCTCCTTCTGGGAGCACCAGGCCAAGGAGGTTAGACACAAGCTCAGTTTTTTTCAAGTTAAGGAAAGCCAAGTCAYGTACAGTAAGCCCAGGACAGAGCTTACCTCTACCTCAGTGGTCAGGGCATTCATTTAGGAGGAAAGAGTTCTGGCCTTGGTACCTGCACCAGAGATCATTTGTCACTTCTTTTTCATAAACAACAGACTTATGCATATATACATATACATATATAGACATATATATATATTTAAGTAACTGAGCTTTGGTCTAGCATTTGCTGACGGTGGGTACCCTCAGCTTACTGTGGTAAGTGGTACATGGTACTAATGAGCACTATTTAAATTTGAGGGAGTCATACCCATGTTTGTGCAGGCCTGATCCAACTGGCTGTGTGTTAAATATGTTCTCAGCTTACTGATTGCACTGGGTCCTTTCCGAGGGCTGCAGGACCACCCTAAGCATAGTCAGAAAAGTAAGTGCTCCTGAGGCTTCAACTGGAGGTGCAGAACAGAAATTCAGGCACCTCAAGAAGGGAGGGACTTGATGACTATAGGACTGGGAGGCAGCAAAGTCAGGGCTTTTTGGCATTGTATTTTGGCATTTCCAGCTTGAGCACCTATGCCCTTTGTGGGGTTGAGCCTGAAGCTCCATGTTTGCAGTAACATCTTGCATGTGTTACCAGATAGGAATGCTTCTTCTTCAAATCCGACCATCTGTCTTTATTGTTATAAATACTTTTATCTGAATTATGCTATAAACATATTTTCCCAAATTGTTTTCAAGGAGCAAATAATATGAAGCACTACATCTATGAAAAAAACCAAACAAATAGAAATTGTTTTGTAAAGACTAACTGCTTTTCATGAAAATAGTTAAGACAAAAGAAAAGGAATATGTGTACTTGGAGCTTGATGGAAGGATGAGGTGAGGGTAAAGGATGCATATAATTTTAATATTCTGTCATTTGAAAACTGCCATTTCTTCTGCTATTTTTAATATGATTCAGTTCACCTGAACACAGAAGACATCAGTATTCAGCAAACACTGTTTATTAGTCAACATTCATGTTCAGAGAAGCTTAGCAACATCTCTGTGAATGTTTGGTGGAAATCTGTGAAACTATGCTTTTAGGGGACAGAATCTGCTTTTTGAACTGCTCTGAAAAGTACCTTACATTCCTGTTTATAATACAAACAGTACAAATTAAAATGGTAAAGTACTAGAGACCAATCAATTGCAGGCTTCACAAAGAAAATATTAATAAATTCACTGTGCCCAAAACCTTTAATCGCAGTATTTGAAGATCGTTGACTTCCTCTGATATAGTTATCCTAAGCTTTCAAAATCAAAATGTCACTATAGCAATTTCTTGAATAGCCTTCTGCCTTCTCCCTCGCTCTAGGTTAGGAATTTTCATGAAAATATGTTGCTCACTTGAGCCTTCATATTTGTGCTGATTCTGTATGCTAGAAAGGAGACAAGAAATATCAAGCGTGTTTTTCAAAATGTATTGGCAGACAGAGAAGAGACAGAACCAAGTTAGTTACTTTCATGACCTCAGCAAAAATGACAGATTTTGCTTCTGGTGATGGAATTGACCAGACCAGTATTTGGTCTCTGTCAGGCAACATACTCTCAGTTCTGGAAAGAGAATGAGACAAACAGTTGAACCAGTGTTTTTTCCCTCTTAGATGTAGCTCTGCCATCTTATGTGTCAGTGTGGTGGCTATGTTAAATCACAGTCTCTCATAGGATATTACCACTAAGGAGAGGCACTTGGGAATAGTAATTGGTACTAAAACTGCCTGGTCTTTCACCTCTGTTGCTGGTAACAACAGGTTTCCCATTTCCATGCTTGATGAGATACTTTAACTTTGGGAAAAATGTTCACACACTCAGAGCTGTGACACACATTTCAATGTTAACCTCATTTTGCTGAGCAGACATCCCTGCCTCAGTACAGGCACTGGTGTTCACATTATAAAACAGATGCTTTAATGCTGTGCATAATGACATAAYAAGATCCCATGGCTAGGAGATGAATTTAGATAAGGTCAAATGGTAAAGCACACAAATTTCTACTGTGAGGAAATTAAGCAGTTAAACAGTTTATGAAAGGATGCAGTAAATTCTCCATGACTTCAAGTCTGTGTCAATATTGAATTTTTTCACACCTGGCTCAAATGTTCTGGGCACAAACCAAGAATGCAGGGTGAAATTCTATGGTTTGTCCTATAAGTAAAGCTGAAAGACATGAATATTAATAACTCCTCCTGGCTTTAAAACCTACCAGTTCTTTGACCTCTGATCAGAGTGCCACTAAGACATTTGAAAGAACTCTCCAATCTATTGTTTTCAGATTTTTTAAATTTTATAATTTTGGAAACATTCTCCTTTTTTTAGTGTTTGCTCCACTGGTTATTTTCCTGCCTTTTTTTTTGTGGGGGGGCGGGGGAAGGGGCGGGGATCAAAMAACAAAACAAAACTTTCCCCAAAAGATCTGCTTAAACTGCTAAATAATTTTGCCTACTTCAGATGCAACCCTGGTTTTATGCATTCATTGTAAGATAGTACAAAGATTTTTTTTTTTTAATTGCTTAACTTTGATTTTATCCTGAAAGATCAATCAAGTAGCTTTTTCCAAAGATAATCAGGGGCCTTATTTCAGCAATCAACAGATACTTCAAGTGGAGCATGTGCTAAACACCTCTGCAGGCATCACTTAATGTGTAAGGATTTACTCAATGTTTGAAGAAGTAGAATCCTAAAGTTAAACTCCAAAATCCACATTTAGTTAATTTTACAAATAGTGAATACAAATCAGCTCCCTCTGACATGGCTGACCGACATTAGACCTATTCTGTTATATAATGTTGAAAGTAGATAAACCATCCGAACTCATTTCCCCTTTGACTTCCTACAATCTAAATAAGTTAATGCATATCTTTTTTCATCACCTGTCTTTCATATGGGGGAGAGCAGAAGACAGAGATCTGCCCTACTAAGGAATCTGCAGACAATTGACTTTCCAGCGAACCCCTATAATGTATAATTCATTTTCCAAATGAGATCCTGCCAAATCTGGAGAGTTTGTGTGCAAAAACATCCTGATGTGATTAAATATTTTATTCAACAAACTGATATCATTATTATTCTTGGCCTAGTTTCCTAAGATATTGAAAAAGTGTAATCACGATAATGTGTCTTCCCTTAATGACTTCTAAGCCCACAGTCAATTTCAGTCACATTTTAAGAGGAATAGGGATGTGAAATATATTCAATTCCTACAAGGTTGTTAAACTGAACCGAGGAGAAGCTTCTATTACTGGTCCATTGAAAAGTGACAACAGTATTAGACACCAGCACATGCAAAACATAGCGGGTATCCCAGCTCTGGGAACAGGTTTGGTTGGCATTTGCACTGTAGATCAGACGAGATCTACCCATAAGACAGAAAGCTATATATTAGGCCTCAGTAGCTTTGCTGCTCACAAAACTATTTTCTATACAGCGATTGATAAATTTTTTAAAATTTTTTTTAAGACAGAAGTGTTCATGTAGTCCCAACCTGCTGCACACCAAGCAGCTGCCTGCGGGTGCCATCCAGGCTGCAGGCTAATTCCATGCAAAAGATTGCCTCTGCCTCCCAAGAACCACTGCTGCCGTTCCCCGTCCCCCACTGATGAAGGGGAAGACCTGGAGTCCTTGTACTTAGCCAAGCACTTCAACCCAGGAGTCATCATCTCTATGCCACGTCCTGTGAGCACGTCCCGTAACTAGTCTCCAGCCTTCCCTCCTAAGAAGGGTTGGACAGCTAATCACACAAGCCACAAAATCTCATGCAGTAATTTCATCACAATAATATTTGCATTATTTCATTACATTGTTATGGCTTTGGTTTGCTGTTGGAATTCTGTGTTTCTACCTTCTTTTTTTGTAAGTAAAGTTCTCATCTGCGAGCTAAACAATATAGAATTACGCTGTATCTATAAGGAGAAAAAAGCCACTAAAAAACCACCGAATTGAAAAATGACCCAGCCTCTATGTCAAGATTTTTCCTGGAACTGATAAATACTAGATAGACTGCAAGAAAAATTGAAAATAAACTTCRAAATATGGCTCTAATAGCTAACCAATTTGGACAGTCCTATGGAAACTTACAAAATCAAGTTCAAGCCACGGAGATTTAAAATACAAAGGCAGAAAGATCAGATTCATAGATTCCGTAAACACATAGGACAAAATATTTGTTTTGACTGAAAGATCTCCCAATATATTTCTAAAAATTGTTTACTTACATAATACAAATTTGTATGTATAAAGGATAATGTACTCTTTATACCCTGGCATCATCCATCTCACGTCTCTGATGAAAACCAATTGTACTATATGCCTTAAATATTTTGTCACTGGAAGTTCAGCTAGAAAAACAAACGCCTAACAATTTTATTGTTCAGTTCCTGAAAGAATTCTGGTTTTCATTAAAGCAAAGACTCGTTATAAAAGCTGCTTTTCAAAGGCTGTGTATGTTACCAGAGACTGACATTAGGTACCTAAATTAAGCCCATGGTGAAAGTAAATCGTGGCATATTTGCATCATCAGTCACTAGATATTTGCAACCAATTGCTATGGAATTAAAGCCTCTGATAGCATCTACAGTGTGCACAGTCAAAACATTATAAAATTGATCATTCAATCACTTTCCCTGTGTTTCTAATTAGTTAAGATGACACAGGAGTGGCTATCTCTGGCATTGCGAAGCACCATGTACAGACAAGCCACAGCTTTTGCGATTCTGAGCAGGACTGGGGCTTATTGCTAAGAAACTTTAAAGATAAATCTTCTATAGTAAGTAAACATGTGATATGCGATAGTTCGGATGTAAAGATTTTTATTTTTTTTTTTACCATATAAAGAGCCTGATCCTACGACAAACCAGTTTGTTAATTCAGGAGTTTTGTCATTGACTTAATTGGACACTGAGTCAGGACATGACAAATCATTCAAGGTGCAATAGCTGAGCGTCTGCCTATGCTGGGTAAAAGTGTGCTGCTACTGTTTCTCTAGCCTTCCCTTTCAGGCACTGTCTGAACTAAACTCTTTGCTCTACACAGTATACCTTTAATTTACTCTCCCTTTTTGYAGGGAGACAATCCTGACAAGAGAACATAGATCTCTTGCAATGCAGAGTATTAATCGTATTGAATCATTTCCTCAAGCATCTTTATCTTATTTTCTGAAAGCGTGACCTATCAAAAATAGCATTAGTCAGGGTTGAGAACCCCAACATTTCCTCTGTCTGCTGTCTAAAAATTCTCTTTAAAATTTTCATGCTTATTCTCAACTGAAAGGTAGATTTTATTGAAAAGTTTGGAAGTAAATATATCCAGCTGTTCCTTAAGTTATGCAAGGTTGGAAAAAAAATAAACTTTTCCTACTGTATGAAGAAAAAAAACCACCTTGCCCTTCTCTGAACAGCTAGGAATGCCTGATCCATTAGATTTGGCATGTATGTTATTCTTATTCTGCAACGTACACATGATTATGGTGGGTGACAAAAAAAMCCCACCATCAGTAACAGAAAAAAAATCACTTCTGATTGCATTCACTCTCCCCAAACCCACATCCAAGTGTAATGAAACTCCCCCCCCTTTTCAGATTAAATTCTTAGTTTCTTCTACTCTCTGGGTCAGTTTCACACAACTGGTTTTAATACAAGCAGGCAACCAGGCCAGTCACTTACTGATTTCAGTTGGTTCTTGTCCTACTGGGTGGTAAGAGCCTCCTAGAAAATGCTTAGTGACTTTAACTTCTGTTGACCTCCAGGCAGCTGAGTGCTCTCAGCATCTCGGAAGACTAAGCCCCTGCATTCACAGCTTCAGATGTGGTCACAATATAACTATGAGGTGCTTTTAAAGTAGTTTTCAGGACTGCCTGTTCCCTTCTTCTGCCAGGGACATCAGTGAAGTAAAGCACCAACTTTCTGTTAAATAAAAAAAGGCAAAAAAGCAGGGCTCAAGCTTTGTGTCAGAGTAGGGATGTGGCACCCAGTCCTTCTGAACTTATGGGGCACCTTGACTATTACCTGAGAGTGAAATAAAATGGCCAACCCGGAAGCTTTTATCACCCTAAAATACTAGAAAAAAGCCCAGCATACCAAGGGAAGCGGGCCCTAGCCATGCAGCACAAAACATGCCGTAGGTCTGACCCTGCAGAATTGTGTCTGCCTCAAAAAAAAAAAAAAAAAAAAAAAAAAAGGAAGGCAGGCATGAGAAGAGACAGGGATTGTACCCTGCGACCCTATGCGCCTCCCTGCATGTGCAGATGGCAGAGAAAGGTACTTTAGCTAGAAGGGGCAAAGCAGTGCCAGGGAAAGGGTGTGGTGTGGACCAGGCATGCTCAATAGTTCTTTATTTCTACGGCTGTATAGGAAACTTTAGCTGTTGGCAGTCTGCCTTGGCAAGCCACACCTTGTCACCCTTTCTGAGCAGAGAGGAAAGAAGAAGGGGAGCTAAATAAAAGCCCTCTGTGGATTCAGCCACCAGTCCACCCAGAGCCAGAGGTATACCAAAACGTGGTGTTTGAATACCTGCTTTGCTTTGACTATAAGCTAGAGATTTCTGCTTTACCCTTAAATTGAGGAATAGTTGTTGGCCTAAGTGCTGGAATAGCAAATGCTGGTAGGACTGCGAAACATATAGAAAGGCTAGATGCTTTCCCCTTCTTAGCATGGGAAAGAGCTCAGCTGAAGTACTCTGCCCCATTTGGACACTGCACTTCACAGATGGAGCCAAATGGAGATAGCCCTGAGGAGAGCAATGGAAATTAATCTGAGGTCCAGAAAACTTGACGTAGAAGGAAAGATTGAATAAACTGGAGTTGTTTAGAGAAAAGGATTGAGAGGAGACTTGATAACAATCTTCAGCATGTAAGGCTGCAAAAAGAAAAGGAAAGGAACAAACTGTTTTCCAGGTCTAGTGTGGACAGGATGAGAAGTGATTTGTAGTACGAGAAATTTGGGGAAAAGATACCTCTAACAAAGAGGAAAATAAAACACTGGGTAGTTTGTCTGGAGAGGTCATTATGGGTAGTATTTAAGAACAGATCAGACAAATCTCTATGACAGGTGATGTTGGTTTAACTGATCCTTCCTTGGGACAGGAAATGGACTTCATAACCTTCCTGAGATCATAGCTTGAGAAAACTCTAAATGAGATAAACTGTGTGTCATGGTCACACTACAGACCCCGAGACATCACATGTGAATGAAGGTCAGCAAGGACTGCACCATACTGACAGGCTAAATAGATTCCTTGGTACTTCAGAGGAGGATCTTGGGTACTTATTTCAGGCCATATTATGTGTGAAACATTACCTACTGACACTCACTCCCCTTTGACATTTCCAAGTCATTTTGGCTTATATGGGAGTTGATTCAGAGAAGCCAGTCTTCCAGTCACTGACAGGGCCTCACTTGGCCTCCTTTCACATGAGGGAGGAAGGGGTCTGGGAAAAGAAGTCATATCCTCCAACCAGTTGTTAGAAATCACAACTTCTTCTTAGGTCAACAGAATTCTTTTATATCTGCTTCTAAATTTGGATTAACAAAGAACCTGAGCATCTCTAGAGCAAGCAGAGCCCTGGGGTGGGAAAGAGTCTGCTTCTTAGATGATAGGTTAAAAAAGAGGACTAAAGAGACAGAGCCACATCCTACATACCTCCTGTATGTGCAAAAGGGCCAAGAGCCTTCTGGCCACCCCCAGCTCAGGTGAATCCTCTCCTCCGACCAGCCCAAAGACAGCAGGAGTCCTTCCAGGAAGGGCCACCATCCTTTTCTTCCTGCTGGCCAGACAATGTCCTCGCCCTCATTCAGCTCTGCAGGAAGCACATTCTGGTGAACGCTGCAGTTTAAGGAATGCAGGCGTGTTAATTATTAGAGCTTCAAAAGATACAAGTTTCAGTGGGCTGGATTCCAAAGCGCTGAATGAAATGAAAACCTCATCTTGATCTCCCTTGGCCAATAGCACGGGTTGTTAGTGAAAAAAAACCAAAAAAAACCCCAAAAACCTGAGTACACACAGAAGATGGTTTACCAGTACGGAACAATAATACACAGCTTTAGGAATATGGCAATATGCTTTCATTTTAAAGCAAAAGCTGTTGTTGGGCAGTGTTCCTTACACAGGCTTACTCTTCACTGCTGTTAAGAAAATTCAGTGGGAAGATTTCAGTGTAATGTTTACACTGCTTTCCTTTAAAACAGATGTAAGAACATCTCCCCCTTCTCTACTGTTTGTTTGGAGTTCACATCTCAGTTCCTATGCTGTGACCATGCTATGCAATGGGTGCCACCAAGATTCTGAAGGGCATAAGCAAAAAAGGATAATTTCAAAATATTTCAGAACTGAGTTCCTTTCTCTGTAGTTTCCCATCTTTCCCCACCGTAGTTTCTTGCTGTTTCTCCCCTTCTGTAGGAGAGTATTAAAGCTATTATTCTGCTGCTTGCCTCCCCCTCTGTCTGAGGAAGCCTGTGAGAGAAGCGAGAAAAATATCAGACGTGTTCATCCTCTGGCTGCTGAAAAGCTGTGATTCTAGGCATTGGAGGTAGGAAGGGTAGCACAAGTATTTCTCCACCTCTAGCTACTCAGATAAGACAGCACAATCCAGGACAGAAGTTCAAAATTTAGTCTGTCCCGCCCAGGTTGCTACTGTGATACACATAGACAAAATAAGCTTGTTTAGATTATGATTAAGCATCAGATGGCTCATCTAGTTAAACATTAGATCAGATGATACTAAAGAAATATGAGGTGTCTGCACAGAAGGGAATGAAGGATAATTCCCTCATGAGAGCCTGAAAGCCCAGCCACCATCACAGTTGAATACTGTAAAAAATAGTAGAATCTCATTCTGTACACAAAAAAGTATTTTTCCATTGAGTGAGAGATGAAATCATGTGAAGATTGACTCAGCCATGGAGGCATGCCTCCTCTCTAGTCCAGGCAGAGACAAAAACTTCTCCTTGCTATCCCACTGGTGCAAGCTGTCTGAATGTCAGAAGGTAMAAATCTCCAGCTCTTTTTACTCTTTAGAAACCCAGTTTGTTTTGTGAACCACAGAGGTTAAATAACTGCTATTTCTAAAGGTTAAAATCTCTACTATTCACTGCTAGCATGTGACGTGTCTCCTCCTCTCATGATGGCTGCAGCATATCATGAATGGATTTGGCACAACTTAAATGTCAGAGCTCCTAACTCTAGTTCTGTTTCTTACTTGCTGGATGGTCTGGGGCAAGTCACTTCAATCCTCTGTGCCTCAGTTTCCCCACATGTGAAATGGAGCTAATGATACCTCTCTAAAGCCTCTGGAAATGGATGACTGAAAAGTTCTAGATGCTATTATTAGCTTATTTCCCCAGCAGTTCTTCAAATTGCATGGGACCCTCTCACAAAAATACAGGTAATTCAAAAAAAGTCAGGAAATTTCCCACAGTTCAGACTCTAAGCAGAAGAAATAAGTTCCAAACCTAAGAATCTGTTTAGCAAGAATCTGGAGTTTCTCATTTAATTAAAATATAGACAGCTAACTCAAACTCCAGTTCTTACCTCACTGATGATGACTAATTCACAAGAGTTCCCCAGCACCCAAACAAGGCAGGGTTTGCTGTGAGCAGGCAAAAGAAAAGTTAGAGGGAGTTTCTCTGGGATCTATGAAAAACATAGATATTATGCTCTCAACACATTCCAAAAACATCAAGGATGAAAAATTGCATTTCAATATAGCCAAGAGTTCAAGTACTATAAAAGCACCATTAAAATGTACATTTGTATTGCATCACTGGGGCAGAGCATCAAAGGATACACACTGGAGTTTTACTTCATTGACTTTAATGTAGGCATTCCTATATCCTGGCCGTGCTAGGACTATCTCTTTATGACTTTGCCTTTACTGTCCAAATATATACATGAAGTGCTAGAAGTTGTTTCAGTGGACTGCACTGAAGAACAGCATCCTTATAAAAATAGTAGTGGATACTTTGACTGGATAATTACCTACACAATTATGAATGAGTGTGCAATTGTGAAAACTAAAAAATTAGGCTTAACATTTACCAGTGCAGGTTTTATAGTAGGGCTAAACCAGAAATCTTCTTTTCCAAAGTGCAAGTCTATGCAGTCTGGATTAAACAGCATAGTTAATCAACAGCTGATGGCGGTAGTTGTGTGGACTCACCAAAACAAAAGGACAAAAGCACCATTTCTGAAACATTACACATCTGCTGTTGTGCACAGAACATTGAAAATCAGGAAATAAATCATCAAATCTGCCTTCTCTTATGGGAGAAAGTTTGAACCAGGGTTTTCAAGCACACAAAATATCTCTGATATTCACTGCAGTACTGCATCCTGAAATGCCCAAGTTATTTTCAGTAGAATTTCCTACAAAATTGGAGACTGTGTGATTAATCTTTTTGTGTTTACCTGTGTATTCATTCCAAAAATTTCTTAATGATATTGCCAACCAGCTTCTAACACTGGTAGAATTGTGAAAGATAGCTGAATTCCTCCTCCTTTTTTCCTGAAAACAGACGGATGGGTAGAGATGCTATCAGAGTCCTGGCTCTGAGAAAACTTGCAGTTGTGAGTTCAAGATATGAGAGAAGCCTCATGGGAGAAAACCCTTATATAAACACCCCAATGATGGGAAAAGCTTTGCCTGGGGCTCACATCCTCTTAGATAGTGAAAGTCAATCACCCATGAGACAAAAAACCATAGGAAGCCAGGCTTCATTAGTTCTGCTGCCACAAAATTACTTGTTTAACAAAATGGCTATTCCAGAATTTTTGAAGAAAATCACTGAACTGTAGGCATGTGAAAGTCTGGATTTTTTTTTTTTCCTTTTTCACTAAGTGCTTCTCTTTATTAAACTATAAATTGTGTACCTAACTCACCAAGAAACACAGTCTCACTCCCCTAAATAGGAAGACAAATAAAATGATGACCTATGAAGCACAAAACAGGAGAGTTGAGCGAATGTTTGCACAACCAAACCAAATCTACTGAAAACAACAAAGAATGAGCAATTTAAGCTACTTGCCTACTTCGCCAATAAATGATTTTTAACCAGTAAATCTTTAGCAGAACATGGAGAAAAAAAAGGCCAAAAATCAAGCTATTCAGAATTTTCTTTTCAGCAGTATATTTTGTTCTAAATTTTCAGCAGTGGTTTTGCATGCCAGAAGATCTGAAACAAGATTTATTATCAGAGAGCGAATTTTGAAAACACAGCTACAAAAACCAAGTCTATTTTGACATCTCATAGCTGGTCAACTCAGAAATGAGGCATACAAGATTTTTAGCTGTGTGTATACTTTTTGCTTCTTGGAGTTCTCACTCTGTTTGGGAGAGGAGGAAATTTAGTCACAAAAGTCCCTCTGTATTTTTGACAGTAGGCACTCTTCAAACACTAAAGCAAGTTACAAAACTGTAATAATCTGCCCATCAAATTCTGGATTTCACACATACATACACACAAAATACCCTGAACACCCTGGAAATCTTTTGCTATTGTGACTGCACCAGCATTCACAAAAACAACCTAGAGACTTTGGCCAGGGTCAAGGAATTGAATCTTTGGGTTCCCCAGTATTATCAGGCTGAAAAAGTAAGGCTCAGCAGCTTTCTTCCCTGGTGGTTTGTTAGTGTGGATTTATACTGGTTTACATTTTTCAGGTCTGCTTCAGGAAGCAGGCTACAGACTTTAAAAAAAAACAACCCAAGTTCACCTCAAACCAAGTGGCCAACAACCGTAAGACTCACCGGCTGATGAAAGGGAGGTTGAAGGTGGCAGAAAAGAGGGAGGGTGAAGGTGGCAGCAGTCCCATATGTGAAATATATACATTGGTATGGACAGAGATCCATCCACTGCTCTGGAGAGCAATTGCTTGAAGGATTTATTCATCCTCTCACACCTCTCATGATTGCACTTACTCCTTTCTTACTTTTTCATCCCGCCTTTGCAAGAAAAGTATAGTTTGTAAAGGGCTGTAATCAGGCAGGTATGGATCAAAACAAGTTCCTTAGTTTAGTCCCTTGTCTTTATTACTCTCAGTTAGTAAGATGACAGGAAAACAGTTCTTAGCTGTAGCCAGATTAAAACTTCTGTAAAATAATATTTTCTTTACCCTTCTTAAGCCCCACTTAAATCAACTTTTTCCCTTTACTGTTTTGTTTAAATTCTCCTTTTTTTCCCCATCCCTTTCTTAAGTAAAGTCCCCATAACCTTTCTCTTTGCACCTTAAAAGTTGATTCAGTTTGCTACCTCCTTCCTTCACTTTCTGTGACATTGGAACCATTTCCAGCTTATTCCCCTACCATGGGGGGGAATGTCTTGTCACAACTTCTTCATATCTAATTTTCAGTTCTCTCCACCCAGATTTTATGTGACTGGAGCAACAACAGAATGCAGGAGGTAACCGAGCATCAGACTGGAGCTAGGAGAAACACTTATGTTGGGAAGACAATGAATATCCTCTAAAGAAAGAAATACCTGCTTATTTTTTCTAGCTTAGCATGCCATAACTATTCTCTGCCTCACATAATGCCCTGCCCGGAGAGAAAGTTTCCATGTCCTGGGCAGAGCTGACTGGTATCACTCCAATTAAATGCAATTTTGCATTTAATTGAGATGTTTAGATAGGGGATTTTAACCTGGACCTTTTGAAACCCAGACAATTACTGATTCTTAGATGATATATACATACCTCTCTTCAGTGTTTATGGATCATTCATCAAGCCATTTTGTAATTATTTGACATTCTTTCTTTTCTTATTTTAGTGTCTTTGGTGAACTTCACTGATATGTTCCCTAATCAATCTTTGTCTGTAACTCAGTGGTTGAGTCACCATCGCYGGAGATATTTAAAAGACGTGCAGACGTGGCACTTAGGGACATGGTTTAGTGGTGGACTTGGTAGTGTCAGATTAACAGTTGGGCTCGATGATCTTAAGGGTCTTTCCCAAMCTAAATGATTCTGTGATTCTATGATTCTAAATGGCTAATTAACACCAGAACCCTCACCAGCTAAACTCTGTGGCACCTAAGCATCATTACTGTAAGTCCCTCTGCTATTTTTTAAACTGTGTTGTTGCATAGATTTAAGCTGATTTCAAAATTTGTATACTGCATATTCCATGGTCCTCCACTGATTCAGACATTATGTAAAAATAACAGTCAAATGTGATGAGGTCTGTTAGTGACATAAACAAGGGCTATGACTGGAGTGGAAATAGCTATATGCAGGCACATGTTCATTGAGAAGAGAAATGATCTGTAAGAGTCAGGCATCCTGGGAAACATGAATTAAGGGGGTAAGTGCTCCAATGCAGATATCTGATCCTGCACATTCYAGGCTATCTGGGACCTTGATCCTCTGATTCCTGCCTCTCCCCTTCCTCCCCCTACCCCCCCACCCTGCCTTGTAGCTCTGTAAATAACATTTCTGAATATGAACCAGCCTGCATCTGGCACAAGACTGCTTATGCCAAGCTGACTACACCCTTCCCCTGGGGCGTAAGGTCACAAATCGTGATAAACACAGCAGTATAGGAATTTCGCACCTTATAAAATGATTGTTTACAAGTAATAGCAGTGACTACTCCAAAAATACTTCAGGGAAAAAAGGGGAAAAAAAGTTAATTAGATACGCAGACACAATAATTAGGCTGTAGCCACTACCAGTTATCTCTTTACCCAGCAGTCTAAGTCTTCCTTTATTCTTCTGTTGCTTTTTCTCCAAGGAAGCTTAACCCCCTGCAATCCTACCAAGGGGAGAAACATAATTTAAATACCCTGCCCCTGCAGCACAAAACCCTAATTCAGTTCCTTTCCTTGCTCCCTAGGGAGAAACAAGCCAAGAGGGTAACTTTTGGGGTATATTCATTTTGCTTACTAGCTTGAGATTAGTCAGACTTGGAGACTATCCAAACTATTCAGCCTTGTAGCCCTCCCTTATGCAATTGCTCCAAGCGCAATCCTACTGGGAGCAGGCTGTCAGAAGACATCCAGCACTTGTGAGCCTGTGTGTCCTTTCGATGTGGGGCATGGATGGCCAGCCACACAGAAACACCAGAGACACCATCCGGGAAGAGGTGAAGAGCAGCTTCCCCAGCGTCCCTGTTCCAGCCGAGTAGAGATCATTGGCAGATGACCTGCGGCGCACACAGCCAGGGCAGAGAAGCAGTTGCTCAGTCACACTTCCAGCCTGGAGCTGCCACTTCTCAGCTGAGATGCAGGGACCCTGGTCTAACCAAAAACCTGCTGTAGCATCCCCAGGCTACAGTTTGTGTTTCTTTCCACTCCAGTTTAGTTGCAAGTACCACCATACTTAAGGTGGGAAGCCAACCATTTTCTATCTCCCCACACAGCTGTTCACCCCCAATGTGTGGTCGCAAATAACACACACAAACTCCTTGTAGCCCTGCAAGCATGTGTGCACCACACAGTGAAGTACAGCAATTCTCACCGTTGTCTCACCCCTCTGTGCGATCAGCCATACAACATTGCACAGGGTAGGTTCTACATGCCACAAACAAATCTCTTTCCCTCACTCTTAGTCTTTTGGCAACAAAGATTACTTATGGGCTCAGGCTTTCTACATTTAGAAAATTCTCTTTAAAGCTGAAAACTCCACACAGGGACTTTCCAGACCCTTCAGAGCTATTGGAAACAGCAACAGCATGTGTCCTCCTCCACTCTCACCAGTGAGATATTTAGGAGTTCCTTTGGGCTCATCTTAAAAATACCCACAGCACAAAAATAAGTCATGCCTGAAGGTCAGTTAAAATGAAATCTTCCAAATGGTGTTGAAACTGCCCCACTAGATGCAGCTGAGAGTAGGGGCTGGGATTTATTTCCCAACACCTTTCATATAGCTCAGTCAGTACTTAAGCCGATGGCAAGGGGGAGCCAGGGAAAGATTCCAGAGGGTCAAATATTGCAGATCTATTCCTTTCTGTGTAGGGATGTGGACAGACTGACTGAAATGGTGGCAGCGTGCCTAGCACAACAAGGTCCCGCTCCATGACCAGAGATCCATAAAACAGGGTTACAGAAAACAACAGCTGCCCCTTCCCTTGCCATTCAGCCATAAGATGGGTCCAGCTGCTGTTGAATTTACAGGTTCTCTGCAAAGTAGGCTGCTATGGCCTGGCTGCCCCACCGGTGCTGTCATCTGTATATAGCACACAGGGGACTGCAGGCATGCATGAATTTCAGATTTCTATTTCTTCCTACAAATTAAACCCTTTTACAGTTATATTTCTCTAAAGATATTCTGGGCATTAGTATTTGTTCTGCACAGCTGTGAGAGGCTTCTTTGACTTCATATAGAAGTTACATCTGCTATATTCACCATCTGCTATATTCACAGGAAAATGTAATATATAAAAATAACATTAAGGTGGAGATAGGAGCTGCCTAATGAAAGTAGAAGATTAAAATCCTTGTTCTGGGGAAAAGAAAGTCATTAATTTTAGCGGTTGCTGCTCACTAGCAAGTTTGAGTATTTTATGGTTCCCATCGCTTTACCCTTTCCTGTTTAATTATTCTCCCTTATCAGTCATTTAGAGACTAAGGACCTTCAAGACTAGCTTAATTCAGTCTTGTCCTCTTTTATGTTTTCTTGTCAAGACTGCTGTTATCTACTTGTTCTTCCATCTGTGGCTTATTTGTCCTGCCAAGGCAAAAAACTTCTCTTTGTCAGCTCCCCAAGGTCACCTCTGGGACATCTTCCATATGTGTAACTATATCCAAAACCAATGGCTCTAAGGTCACATGCAAAGCCCTCTGCCTTTTACAAGGCCTTACCTCACATCTCCTCTACCCGCTCACAGAAAATCACAGTAACTTGTACATAAACTGAATGTGCTAAAAAATGATGTTCTTATTCCTCTGCCTATTTGGCAGTCCTTGAGCTGTGGTTTTCCTGGAGGAGGAACTGTGTTCTTCAGCTATGTCCAGACTGGTCAAACTAATAGTGTCTGAGCACAGGCCCACCACAGTCACCCATCTTGTTGAATTGGTAGCATGGCCTCTGGCATGGTTTTGGTTTAGGCCAGCTAACTCTCTTCCAAGCATTACATGAGCACAGTTCAAGTTTGGACATTAGATTGGGCCAGGGACCATTCCCAATAAACAGTTAATAGGTCCAGTGTTGTTTGGGAGAGAAAAGCATTTAGATGCATGGACGTGAGCTCTGCCATGTCAGCATGGAGCAGACTGACATCCTATCAGATGTTACTGTAAATGTCAGTCCTTGCAATAGGGACTGCTTGAGATGTGTGYAGTGCCCATACCTCTGAGGATCTCAGCCATGACTGAGATCTCAGCTTGCTGCCTGAACCTCAAGAACTAAACAACGGCTGTATTTTGCCATTTCTAAGATTTTATGAGTGCATAAGAAGACTTTTGCCTCCCCCCTGCCAATCACTTGAGTATCTCTTTCTTAAGGCACAGGGACACCTCACTTAACACTGTTAGGAGAAAAACCAATCCCAATCTCCCTTTCATATGAGAGAAGCCAAGAGGAAGGATCAGAAGTTTCTGCACTCCCACTCACCTCTCTGAGCTATCTGAATTACCTTTGCTGACTCAAGGGTTAACAGGGAGTTGCCAAGTCTGCTGGGGCTTCCTCTCCAAACCCTGCCTGTGAGCACTGTGGGTTCCTCTTAAGGGACCATGCTGGGACAGTGGGAGCTGGAGAGAGCCTGACTCCAGAAGAGCTGTGCTGCAGGAGAAAGGAGGGTCCTGGAGAGGTACAGAGCCTCTCAAAGAGCATCCTGAAGACAAGGCAGCTGGAAACGAGTTGCAACAGGGAAGGTTAATGTGTGGGGTGGTGACTTAAGGCAAGGAAGAGGCAACAGAACTGGCGTCTGCAGAACTTGCACAGCTCACAGAGGGTCTTCCCCATGTTCCCTTCTTGTGACTCTGGAGGGAGCAGGGTGTCAAAGACCCCTTTGGTGTGATTGCAGATAAAGCTGTTATTCCCTCATATAAGGCCCCTCTCTGAGTCCAGGGAGGAGAAGGAGAGATCAATAGGAACCTGGGAGGTCATCTTCTCTCTCTTATGGGGCATTAGAAAAGAGAATTTGGTGGCAAAAGCCACAAGTGAGAAAGGAGCAAACGAAAGCAAGAACATTAGTACATGTCCTCTGCTGTCAACAACAGACACTTATAGCTTGATGCCATTCTCAGGCCAAGCATCTGGTGCTGGAAGGCAAAGACTGATGCCTGGTAGAGTGGTCATCTTGTTCCTTGCATGCCTCTGACAATAGCACATGGAGGTTTTGCTGCTACTTTGTTTTTGGGGCAATAAAAACAAATAGGGACAAGGAGAGTGTGTACACATTCTTAACTAGATTCTGTTTTTAAATGAGGAAAAATCAGAAGAGTAATCCAAATCTCTCTTAACTGGGATTCCTAGTCAAAGCATTGCTACATCATCCTTTCCAACCCCTGGCACAGAGCTGAGCTCTGAGATCTTCCAAACACCATTTCTTAAACCCTCCCATCCCATGGCTGCAATACAGTCAATATTTAGGAGAGATATTTACAAAACAATATTTATACCCCTGCTCTCATTCTGCCACAATTAAACACCATTTCCAGAGTTGTGCTGAGATCACTGATGGTATCAAGTGCAAACAGGACAGCAAATTATAAAGCCATGTTAGCAACATTCGCCTTTAAAAGGCACAAAAACGCACATATGCAATTTTGCCAAGCATTAAAGATGAAGTTATTTTTAAGCTTCTGTCAAATAGATGCATGACTGCTGTGAGGATGTTTATATACTTAAAATGCCTAATATTATTTCCTCTTAAATCTCTACTTTTCATTTTTAATTATTTTTCCAAATAGGTTTTGAAATATTCACAAAGGCTAAATGCATTTAAGCTTCTAGAAAGGCACATTTAAGGTCTGGTAACATTATGCTCAGGTAAGCTTGAAGAGTCACTGCTTTTTCAGGGACGCTGCTCTTACAAGTGTGCTGAGATCCACCCTGATAAATCTACACACACACGACTAACTTTCCTCCACTGCATCCAACAAGAATATGCAAACAAGCCAGGCTCGCATGCAGAACAAGTTGTGAAGGCCACTGTAGGGGCCCCAAGTTTAGGAAGTATTCTTTACACTACCAGTCCTGAAGTGAGTAGAAAGGCTGTTTCACTGGGTTTCTCAGGGGAAGTTCATGGCCTCTGCATTTGACAGATCAGAATAACACTGCTGCTCCATTCCTGAAGTGCTGATGCAATATTTTCACTAGAACTCTCGCAGAGAAAGTCCACAGGAAAAAAACCCCTAGATTAAATTTCAGTGACAATAAATCAAAGCATGAATGCTTAAAACTACTCAAATGCAATTGCTTTTCTGCATAGATATTACCTTGCCATCCCATAATACGAAACCCATTTGTTTTCACTGATGCAGAACCTTATTGTAGAAATATCGTTACAGCAAGAAGCAGCATCAGGGAGGATAACAGGTTTTCCTTTGGATTTACGTCTTGGAAGGTGGACATACCTGCAGTGAAACAAAACATGTGCAGGCAGTGTGTGACAACATATCTTAGTTGCGTTCACTGTTGTCACAGCAAGCTACCTTCACTGCCTTTCCAATCCTTTCACAAGGAGGTAGACCCATATGAAAAAAACCATTTGCAATGTGCAAAATAATTTATAGCATGAATGTATGAGAAAATGTCCAGAAAAGATCTAAACACAAAAAGGAATTATATATATATTTATAGTTTTAAGAAACAAACTTGTCATCTCCTTCCAAGGTTCTTTGGCCCAGCTCCCTAAGCCTCCACGTTCAGCATCAAACCGACTACTCAGCTGAAGGCATTGCCAGCGACACAACATAGGGTTCAACTGCAGTTAGAAAAAAATTGAAAACCCTTTCTCTTAAAAACCAACCAACCAAACCAACCCACCCCACCATGATGAGTGACATTCACAAAACTGTATCTCCTTCACTCAGTTAAACCTCATGCAAATAATAAAACCTTAACCAGAAATTCTAAAATTTTGCCTCAAGCTGTTTGAAAGAGCAGACATCCAAAGATCCCCTGATATCCACAAGAGACTTGATTACAGTCAGTGATGTTATGCAGCAGGTGCTCAAACACTGCAGTAATGGGTGGGAGCATTCACGTGCAGGATGGATAAAACACTGAGAAACAGAGCCCCAGACATGTCACCTTGTGCAGCAGAACATTCCAGATTGCTTTGCTTTGCTTTGAGGTGGAGAGAGGGCCGCTACAAGCAAGAGAAGTGTTTGTGTATTTKTGTGTACTTGCACACATATACATAAGGGTGGTCTGCAACATCTGTGGTAAGTTAGGTAGTTGGTGTCACCCAATGAAAKCACAAAACTCTTGGTATTATCCAAGATAGTGTGGCACTCACAAGAATATAATAGACACAGGATGCCAAGGGAACAGGATAAGCAAAGGCTTAACCTCAAGAGACTGAATCTTTCTCCAAGATGTTCAGGAAACTTGGAAAAATCCTGCTGACGTCAGTGTCAATCCTCCTGATTAATAGTTTGCCAAAAGTTTGCTGTAGTTCTGATGAGGAACATCTCAGAACCTGAATCATACCTGACAACTGTTTCTGCAGTAAAACAGCATGTGCAGACAGAAGAGAGTATCTCGCTGCCTGTGCCATCTCTGAATGGTGTCACAACACTGCGCGTTCTCAGTACTATCACTGTTTCATTTCATTTTATGGACCTCACTTCTTAAATTGTGTCTGTAGTCCATTTCTTTTTTTTTTTTCTTCCCCCACTAATTTATACAGGACTCAACCTGAAGTTCTGTTTGAAACTGCGTTAAGTTACTCTGTATTGATTCTTTTGAACTTGTTTTGCTCACCTATCAGCTTTCTTAGAGATTACTACAGCAGTAAAAGCCCTTGTGGAGCACAGACCACATGCAAGACATACTTCAGCTACAAAAATACCCCTCTGCTTAGCATGACAGTAAATTAGTTTTGTAGTTACAGATTACAAAAATTATCTGGTTCCAGCAGCTTGTCAAGCTTGCGAACTACTTGCCTGTTTTTCTCTTGCAAACAGAAAATGACGACTGGCTGAGGCTGTGTTCACTACGCCTGGTTTTAAGACTGCACAGAATTTACAGTCAAAGTACAAGCTTCTAAAATAGGAGGTGATAGCGTTGACAACAGCAAAATCTGAACAGTGCAAGATGGACTGCTACAAATAAAATAAATAAAAAAATTGTAGGTATGGCTGGAGTCTTCCCAAACAGACCATATGGGCTGTGAAAAGCCCTACAGTACACTGGTGTTTGTACCTACAGTTTGGTTCCTTTAATTTTGGGCTATTGCCAAGCTGTGACTTACCTTTGCTCTCCAGCTGCATCTGTTACTTGGGGTTGGTCTGCCATCTCTCTCTGGCAATGTAGTAGTTTGGTCTGGTTATTTACTGCTCAAGTCTCTGCTCAAGGAAAGACTTGTGCTGTCCTGCCTGATGAATAGTGCTCATCTTTTCTTCCTTGTTTCAGCAGTTCCACAGGGACCATCATCACCGTCTCTGGGCTGCTGTTCTCCCTCCACAGTCTCAGTTTTCTGGCAAAGGCTTACAGTGCTTTTTACCCCCCTTAAACATAAAGGTACTTGCCCTCTGTCTCATGTGCAAGGGGCTCAGCCAAGGCAGAGGGTAAAATGTCCTTTTTCCACTCCTTGAAGTAGCTCTCATCTCACTACAAATTACATTTTTCACGTTGCTGTTAGCTACTCTCTACACTAATTGCAGCCTTAAGGTCCTTCCTAGCATCTTTCCTACCAAGAACTCATAGAAAAGCCTTAAAGAAGTGGGGAAGAGAGATTACAGGAAGAGGAGGAAGGGGCACTACTACCGGGAAGGGACAAAATGAAATTGCCACGGGACAGAAACACACAAAGAACTATAAAAATCAGGGATGCTCTTCCAGGGACCAAAGGTCATAAAACTGGCAGAGAGCTGAGAGAAGATCACATAAAGGTGGGCAAGCCAACCCCGTGCCAGAGAAGCTGGAGAGAGAAAACACAAAGGCAGTTTCCGCGACTGCAGGATCACCGTTTCAGCGAGCAGAAAGCCCCGTGGGTTTGCAGAAACAGAAAATTAAGCAGRACAAGAGGCTTGGAGGTGGATGGAATGATTGCACTTAACACGGAAAGAATACGATGCTCATTTAGAGATGACAGTGGAAAAGAGCTGAATTGTAGGGGTTAACTTCTAAATGTGACTTGCAAAATTTAGCTCCTTCACTTCAGCAGTGATGTCACCAACAGGCTGACTCGCAGTTTTGAAGACTTTCATGCTGTTAATCCCGGTTTTCCACTGCATGGCTCTTGGCTGGTATTTCTTTGCCTGGTTCATTACACTGATTTTTGGCCAAGAACTGTTGTAGTTGACTCACAGGTCACTGAGGCTTAAAATAAACAGGAAAAAAAAAAAACGGAGAAGGGATATATGACATCACTGGTGATTAAAATGTTCTTGGTGTGTTCTAAGAAAACATTCAGGTCAGAGTAAACTGCAAACAGAAAAATGGACTTTCATACTTATGTCAATCTGGAAAACAGTTCTATAGAGAAAGTAGAGCTAATTATTACAGATTTTTGATCCCAAACCACCCTGTCCCTGCAGATATCCAATTTAGGCTTAGATGAGTATTAGTGGATTAAATTTGTAATAGATCTTTTATCTACCCCAGTACAGAAGGGCAGTGACTCACTCGTCTTGTCCCTACCCGGCATCCTTGTCTTGCTCAGTGAAGCCAGCCTGAATCCACAAACTTACTTTTCTTGCCTTAACAATGAAATCAAAAGTGTGAAAGAAGCGAGTGAAAGGGCAAATGCTATAAAAATAGTAAAACAAATAAACACAAAAAGCCCAACAAGACCACTGTTGTTCTCTGGTGTTTCTCTTTGTTTAAGGAGCAGAAACAAATCTACTTAAGATACAGTATATATTATAAGTTGCTCCTAAGAGTAAGGGTGCCTCCATTTTCAGTAAGGAATTCTAACTTCACATGCTGCCAAGGGTTATCAATTTTCAACTCATTTGCTGAAAACCAAATACAGTCTCTAATAATGATTAGACCTTGGTCTTTCAAGGATGTTAATAGTTAAAAAAAGAACCCTCTACTACTACATTCAGCCTATAAAGGATTACTCTTTTATTAGTGTAGCTGAGGGATTAGTAGAAATGTTTGTCTAATGAATGCAGCTACTATATTTGGGCACATGCCTGAATAAGCTACTTGCCAATTGAAACCTATCTATTTATAAGTACTTCTGAATGGTGCAAAAACTATCTGTATTGCAGCATTGCGATGGCTTTTGCATCACAGTAAATACTTTATTGCCATTTACATTGTGAAATTCATCTCATTTGCCAGTTTTATTTCTGAAACCTATCATGTAAAATGTACAGGATGGGTACATTTTACATCCTTCCTACATCTGGCCTGATTTGCTTATGACTTCTTAGCTCAAAAAAAAAAAAAAAAAAAAAAAAGGTGTTACTGGTTTGGCAGTTCTCAACAGGGGATAGGCACATCTTTTATATGCACTTGTGTACATAAAACATCTTCAGAATTGCAAATTAAAGCACTTCTTATAAGTGCTATCCATGTCTGTCGTCATTCAAGGTAACCATCAAAATTTTGCGATAAAATAAAATAATTTCTAAAATTCCACTCTCCATTCTTCAGCCCTAATACAAAGTCAATTCTACTACTATTTGAATTGACAATGCTTCATAAATGGATAAAACCACAGTTTTGTAATGGCAGACATCAATGGAAATCTCTTACATGAATAAAAAAATGAAAACAACATATGTTAAAATATATCTGTTTACATATTTTAAACTTAACCAGTAGACCAGCCACAAAAAGCTCTCTGGAAAATGGAGTTAAAACAAAGAGAGCAGAAAGTTCAGCGTTACTGCAGACAGTGTTTAAAGGTATTTAATTATGAAAGCAAAGCTTTTTTTCCCCTGAACTGCAGTGAACATTCACAAAGTCTCTAGTTATTGCCTGTTAATAACAAATTTAGATGATCCATGTTCAGGCTGATATTTAGGCCTAACTTTGTCAAATCTGAATAGGACTTTGAAAATAGGGAGTTTGCATGAGCAATGTGGGAGAGATGGAAAGGCTCTGTCTAGTTTTCTGAGAGTGCTCAGCACATTCAATTCTGAAGTCAGGTGCCTTTAAAGGTTTCTTCAACGTTACACCCCAAATAACTAGTCATTTTTGAAAAGGAAGTCTCTCAATCCTGTAGTCAGCACTTAGATTAGTGGCAAGCACCCTAGAAATGCACAGATAGGAGGCTGACATACGTTCCAGTCTCTGTAATGCATACTTTCACGAGATGTACCTTCCCGTAAATGTACCTCTAACACCTTCAGAATTAACAACTCTTTCTATAACACACACACAATTATATATATGTATATATGTGCATGTTTATACATGTATACATATATGTATACATATGTGCTTACATATATATCCACACACAACATAAACAAAAAAAATCAAATTAATTTCTTGAAATAATTTTTGAAACACAAAGCACTTAGTTTGAGTAATCACACTAAAAACAACTCCATACAGTTGATGGTAATTTTTTCCTCTTTAGAGTAAGATTTTCCCATCAAATTCCAGTTTATTTTTAAGTTCAGAGAACCCAAGTTGTACACTACCAGCTTTTACCTTCTCTCTATTTCATACACACTTCTGGTACAGAGCTCTGTAAATAGCATGAGTTTTTTTAGCTTCCTTTTATCCCCTGAAATACATTATGTCCATCTGTACTGTCATTCACAGTCACTTATATTGAGACAGAAATACTGAACAGAAGAGTTAAGTCAAAATAATTTCAAAGTGACTTTATACCCTCTTGGGCAGTACTGCTCCAAAGCAGGATAAAATTAATACCTGTTTTTTTCTGCCTTATTTATTTTGAAAATAGAGGTGTAGTTTTAACCAACATACGTACATATCCAAAAGCTAAACTTGTAAATGTATCCTCTGTATTTGCATATAAGCCATACACCATTTTTAGATCTGAAAAATTATTCCAAGCTTTATTTCTTTCCAAGGCACTTCTAGTACACAGCTCTGCATGAATAATGGCATGAGAGCTGCCTGCCTTTCTGAATGTATCAGGTAGTGTGGTGGAAGGAACATCAAGGACGATGTGACATGGAACATAACATTTACTGGCATTTATTCGGAATGACCTGCCTGAGTCAGCATGGCCTCACCAGCCCTAAAAACATTCACTTCTGCTCATGAGTAATGGCCCAACCCAAGAAAACCTTTTAGCACCACACCCGGCTGTGTACGCTTCCTCTGTGTAGACACAGCCCTTCGGGTGAATCAGGAGATCTTCTGGGTGAATCAGGAGATCTTCCCTGGGTTCTAACCACCAGTGGCTGAATATATCATAGGTTGAACCATATTAGGTGAAAGACATATAAACAAACTCTCTTAGGCCATGGAAATAAATTCTTTTTCATACATCATACTTCCTTCAAGGTTTAATGGCTTTATACACATCTTCAAAACCCTGAAACAGTTGCTTTCCCTGTCTGGGTAGGTAGAAGTTGAAAAATTCTAGACTCATCCGTTTTACCTCTACTTCACACCGAATCAGCTCTAATGGCAGATAGATGACAAAATGGGTAATCCCTAATAGTTCTAAAGTCAAAAAAGAAAAAAGATTGGAAGTACCTCAACTTCTGCTGTGAACTGTAAGCCATTCCTGCGAAATATTGCTTAATTAAGTCCATGCTACACTAAGTAACCATTATCATCTAGCTGTATACAGAGCACATCTAGCTGTATACAGAAAATAACATAGATGTTATAGAGGTATTTCTAGGTGTGACAACTACACCAGGAAAGGACTGTCCAGTTTCGCTAAACCCTCAAGGATTCTGCAGCTGCCGTGGGAGCGATTTGAGCGAAAAACATCCCCATGTTAGAAGACAGATGCTCCCCATAAGATGGAGATCTGGAAAGTGTGCAGTCTGTTTAGGAAAGGTTCCTTCCTCTTTTCATACTAGCAAGTTGTTTTGACAGTCAGAGCTTTTACAGTAACATTGTCTTCATGACAATGGTCTAGAGCTATTCTGAACCAAATGCTGCTGGCATGAGTACAGAAAATGAGTACCATACAAAACTGAGGTGGCTTTTGTGTCTGTAAAGTTTTAAAAAGCCCCTGTGATGAACTCCAAAGAAGCAGTATAGGCTCACCTTCTACCTGAGGAGAATGAAAATGCCATTAATACAAAGAAAGAGGAAGCAAGAAGATACCTGGTAAGAGATTTACATCCGGCATTCAGTCTCATGGATGAAGCAGCTGAGATCTTCTGGGACGGTTATCTGTTTTGAAAAGCCAGTGTTTCCTGAATGCCGAGCCAGCTCCTGCCTCTCCATCCCCCACACCATGTATATTGTCTGTATGTATTTAAATTGTGCATTTTTAAGTCTCTGCAGACATTTCCCCTCTATTACATTAATTATGACAGGAAAATTGGTGTGCTGTCATAACACTAGCCACCCCACTCTTCAGGAACACACTGTCTGAGGATAGCAGGCTTTTCCTCTATTAGGTGAAAGACAAAGTTGTTTATATTCCACACATCTGCTAAGAGAGGGAAGCTCAAATGAGAAGAAAATCTGTGCTGAGAAAACATGTGAAGTACTGCAGGGGAGAGACTTTGGAAGAGCAGAATGACTTTTTATGTGACCACCTTAGGCAAAGAAACAAAAATTATTTTCAAAATAAAAAAATCAAAAGGGAAAGGAAATGAAGGTCTCCTCATAGACCTCTCTAATAGTTTATATGAAATTTTAACTTCCCACCTAGCGTTATTAAATGCTAGGCAGAAGCCATTACACAAAAATGAACGCGGCTTCATGTTCTGCACCTCCAAACTTCAACTATAAAAGTGTCTCAGGTAGACTCAAAGGAAACTATTTTCTTTTAAATCAAGACAACTGAATTCAAGTCTCATGTTTTCAAGTTGATAGTAGGAYATAATTCTGGTTTAAAATTTGCCATAAGATCACAAGAAAAATGGGAGATTTTTCTGCCATTGAACGATTCTACACCTAAACTCTTTTTTCCCAAGAAAATTTAGTGCTGGGAACAAAATAATAGTTCTAAAGAATTTTTTCTTTTCCTTTGTGAAGAAGGTAAATTGTATCAAAACATAATTATAAAAAGACAGTAGTGGTGGGAGTCTGCCACAAAACTGAGAGCCTATTTTTTCAGACAGGTGGGCCCCTCATTGTACATATGAGCAAAATGGGGAGTATCTCCAGCAAATTCACTCTGCACAAACTTCAATGCCTCCTCCCTTTCTGGGCCATTTCAATGAAGAAGTGTTTTGGAGCCAGCTCTTTTTCAGTAGCAGGTAAACCCTTTGTTAAGATGATAATTTTTGTGGGAACCTCATGTTAAAATACTGGCAGCAAATAATTTATTCTCCATTCTAAGAAGCTTTACAAGGATACAAAGCTTTACAAATGCATCAAGATGGTTTCCCCCTTCACACACCAAAATAACATGCTTTTACTGTTGCTTCAAATCCAATTAATTGTTTGGTTTCCTTTTACCTTCTGACTTTCTCTTCAGGGACGGTATTCTTGCCATTTAGTGATGGTATATTTTAATGACTATACCACACATGGTGCGTACCCAGAATATAGATAACCACGTTTTTGGAGACTGCATCATTCTCATACAGAAGAAAGAGCCAAAATCATGATGAGTGAGGAAACTATTTTACATAGGTTTCTGGAAAACCCTGAAAAAAATCCTATTTTAAGAAGAGCTGTAGCAAAGATGCTCAAAAATGAAACAATGCAAAATAGTCTAGATGAAAATAACTTATTCAGGTCTAGTCAGATGTAGGTATTTTAGATTTAGATTAGATTTATTGCTGTCTCAGTGGGGGGAAATCCCCATGCCTGTAAAAGGCCCAAATGAAGTGCTAGTCTATTGCTCATTGGACACAAGTTATGTGTCTTTGAATAAAATAATACTGCTTTAAGTAATAACTGTTTGTAAATCCTAATGCAGCAAACATCCTGCTACTTTGATTGTATTACAAGAATAACAAAAAAGACTAAATTCTTACTCTCAGGACTCCAGTCCTACTCCCCTGTAAGCTGTTAACACCAAATTAAAATCGAAAAGTGCCTGACGACCTAGTGAGCCACCACAGGCCCTGGCCCTGCCTGCAGCTCCTCGGTGCCCACGGTGCTCCCGCCATGACAGCCTGTCCTCACCTCAGCTTCCCACCACCGACGGGCCAGCCTTACAGCTCCTCTGATTGGCCAGCAGCAGACAGACGCGCCTTCCGATTGGCTGTGCGCCTTGCTCGTGAGGGTGATAGGCTGGGCCCAGCTCCGGCCTCTGCTGTGTGCTTGTGCACCTCCTCCCGCCCTGGCGCCTCTCCTGCTCCCCCGCTTGCAACATCGGTGGGGCATCCAKCCTGTGGGGGCCTGGCGCCCAGGTGTCACGCAGCCAGGCAGAACTAATCCTCAGTAATCGCCTTATAAATACAAGTAGCTCTGTTCCAGAAAATCTGGGCCTGAGGAATCAAAACATGCAACTTTGTAAGACAGCAAGAGCAGATAAGAATCTTAAAAAGCAGCCTGAACTCTGAAGAAAGCTGACCACAAGAACAGCACTGTGCAGAAAAATGTTTATTGAGAGTGTTGTTGCATTAGAATTGTTACCATTTCATCAGCAAAAGCTGTGGCAAAAGAAACGTCATTATTGTCCTCCTGTCACGAAATCTGGTCTGCAYGTCAGCACTGGTTTCTCAGCTGGTTGCTCAGTTCCTGAAGTTTAGCAATCATGTTGTCCATAGTTGTCACCTCATCAGCTATCTCACTGTGAACCTCATTACTTGTTACATCCACAAAAAGCTGCTGCAAGACAAAAAGAAATACATTATTTTAAAATATACATACAGTTTCTCTGTTTCAGTGTAGAGACAGAATACAGAAAGCTCAACACCACTATCCTGCCTTTTGTATTTTTGGTACCTATGATGGTATCTCTCTCTTTAAAAAGTCCATTTTGTGACTAATAAACAGAAGGTGCATATATATATATATATATATGTAAACACACACACATATATAGACGTGTGGTCTGTGCCACACACCTGATATTCTGCCAAAGGGGCCGAATCCTCCTGTGGATGTTGAGTTTCTGCTCTGACTTGACTGCCTATGCTGACTCCGGATCCCATCGAAAGTGAAGGACTTTACCATGAAACTCAAATTAGAAGAGCATCTCACATACTGTCACTGCAGTTTACAAACCCACCTGCTGATAAATTAGTAGTTGTGAATTTTAATGGCCATTTTTCCCAGTGTCATATTCTGTTATGTCATTTTCTCCAAAACCCCATATAAACATCTTTTAACATTTGGTGTCAAGACATGCGTGGGTGGAGACATTAATCTGCGTGTAATTAAGTTATAAAAGAGAAAACAAAACACTACAGAGTAATAAAAACAGCCTGCTCTTAAAGACCTTAAGACATTAACAAAAACACAAAGCAGCTAACTTAGGAGCAATCATGATCTTCACGTATTTACAGGGAAACCAAGGGAGAGGAATGCTAAATGAATTGCCTAAAGCCTTGAGATACGTAAGCTCTGACTGGAGCTTTGTGCATACTGCACCAGAACATGTTGCTATTGCAAGGCCAGGACCTGTTATTTGACTCAAGTAATATGGAGGCTGTGTGAGGTACCACTCCACAGAAATATGGTGGTGGTGAGGGACCCAAACACATGTTTCCCCTTTATTATGTAAAGGGAGAGTGATTCACACTTCATTTGACACAAAGGAAAGGCCTACATTGAGAGACAAAAACAAACCAAGAAAACAAAAGTTGCTCTGGAGTACATCTGTACATCATTATATCATCAAAACATAATGGGACAATGCAGATACGTATATAAACAAAAATGTACTTAAAAGGCCTGAACCAAGGTCTTCAATGTGCCTCAGAACAGTGTTGTCACTGAATAAAGGAACATCTTACACAAAAATAGGAACATGTTCCTGCTACAAGTACAGAAACTTTTCTGACTTTCAGCCCAAAAACCTCACACTGGGAATGTGACAGAAAAGTTTGGTTCTTTCTGGCTAAGACAGCTAAATAAATCAGGATGATATAATTATTTGTTCATTTTTTTTTTCACACAGTTAAAGAGATCTATTCAACTAGATGCAGCCTGGGGAAGTTTCACGCACCACCATTCTTTGGGCTTTGTGCCCCATGTTTCCCCACAACAGTACGCACATTTCATGCATTTACGATAGAGCTCCATGACCTTTCTCCTTTTCGGAGACCCCACCTGTCAGATCCGAATGATGCATGAGGGCAAGGAGCAGAAGAGAGCCCACTATGCTATTTGCCAGAGCATGCAACTGCCAAGAAGGCTCTGTACAGAAAGGAGCCCATTAACAACACATTTTTGAGTTGCAGCCTTCAACAGAATGTGGGTGCATCATGAGTCCGGCACAACACAGGAGCTGGAATGTGAGAGATGAAGATCCCAGGAAAGGCGAGAAGTCTGAGAAGTGACATTGTTTCACCTGTACAAAAACTACTGACTTGTTCCAATTGCATGTCTTGACTACAAAATTTTGGAATTTTGTCTTTTAAAAGTTACTTTCACTGTTCCTTTATTCCTTCTGAAATCTTAACTATCAAGTCTGCTCTTAGCCCATTTTTTTAGGTGCTTTTCTCTGTTACAAGAAAAAAAAACAAAACCCCACACTAATATTTGACTCACAAGGCAGCAAAAGGAGATGCTGCAGTCAAGCTTGGATAGGCATAAACAGTGCTAAACTGTTTGTGCATAGGATCTTACAGAAGATGACTGAGTTTTTAAACCACAACACACTCYGGAAATTCAAGATGACTTCAAATTAAAAATAAGATGGCATGTTGGAAAGTATGCAAAAACAGTGAGGTCACACCAATAGCTTTAACATGTCAGTTTTCTCAGAAGTGCCATAAAACTTAGAGGTACCATTATCTGCCAATAATAGAGATGTTCATTTAATTAGTGCCTGCAGGAATTAAGAATACAATTTACTAGACTCACTTATTCTTAATCTTTCAGATACTGCATGATCTTGCATAACATAAATTACCTGTACTTGTATTTATATCATTTATGTCATGTAGTCTTGCTTTCTCTACAGTCATACTCAGTCTATACCCTTTTTTTTTTTTTTAAACCATTTTGTGAATCACAACAAAACATACAGGTTGTGGCTTTTTTCACCACATTCTGAAGACTTATGTATGCCAGTATCTAAAAGCACAGTAACGGAGCCAGCTTGTGTCTGCRTATACAACTTTCCTAGGCTTTTATCCTTAAAATTATCAGACTTAAAAGAGAGTGAGCCAAGTTTAGCACACTGATGACGGATCAACACTTTGTAACACAAGCACACATGTTATAAAACTTATGCTCTGTAATTCACATTTACTAAACCCCATACACAGCCAGGAAGAATACTTCTTTAAGGCATTAAGTGTATTTTGAATGAAAACGTGTTCCAGATCAGTCCTCAGTTAAACAATGGCTGTGTCTCACGTTGTAAGATGAAGGGTAAAATTAGGATAATAATGGTGCAGAAACAGACTCAGTTTTTTGGGTGCCTGGCTATGGAGGCACAACTCCAAAAACCAAACATAATAACATTTTCCAGTGAATTAATATCTGAATTGGTAGGGTATCCATGAAAACCTTATTAAAAATTAGTACTCTCTTTTAATAAATAACTCTGTTCTTAAAACACTTCAAGTGATGCAAGGTAGTCCTGACACGTTTTGGTCCTTTTTGCAGGTTTACATCCATTCTTTCTGAGACTGCCCTGCTTCCCCCATGACTATTCACATAAGGAACAGGTCTTTGAAATGACTGATTTCTTCCAAACATTCGAGTCTGTTTGCCCAATATTTTAAGTAGAATTCTAACTTAGTCTAGGAGATAGCATTGACATTTTAGAGTAGTAGGTTTATTTCAGTCAAAGCCTAGCAGGAAGATGGGAAATAAAAGTCTACTTAAAACTGGAATCCTTAGTAGCGTAGAGGTGAATATCCATCTGATGATGCACTGGGACAGGAAGGTATTATTTGATCTACAAAGGACTCAAAACAGAGAAATGGTTTCTGGCAAAAGAACAAAGATTCCTAGTTTTCAAACAAAAATTCCTACCTTTCAAACATTCCTACCTTTGCTTTGGATGACAAGCCACGTAAGTTGAGCCGAGCTGAAGAAAGTATCTGCAAAGCTTCCTGATGATTAGATTTGTTCTTGCTGCATTTTATGGCCACTAGAATCCAAACGCAGAAGAAAAGGACCCCAAAACAAAAAAGCATTACCTCTACAGCAATAATCTTTAAACAACATTTAATTAAAAATCTTGATACTTTCCATTGACGATTTTTTAACGTAATAGCCCCAAAAAGAAACACAAAGAAAAAGAATGCCAAGTAATTTTGAGAAGATAACTCTAAACCCAACAGGTATATGTATCCTTCTTAAACACAAGTATCACAGCACAGTGAATAGTCTTACCGAGTCTAAGGTTTGTCCATCTCCTGACTGGCAGAGTCAAACTTAAGTGATGATTTGAGGACTGAGATGAACTATRGATGCATTTTCACTTGCATTATGAAATTGCTAGACCATGAGATTAATTGATTCCATGTTTACCAGTCATATGTTTACTGACTCACCCAACACAATTTCTGCCTCATTCCAAGTATGTTTTTGTATGCACTATCAGGATGATGCTCTCTGTTAGAGGACTCCCAATAGTAGGAATAAATATAATGGGTAAAGTATAATACTATTTTGTTACTAAGCTAATAAATATTTGCTACATTCTTCATGAACAGTAAAAGTTCTTTTCAGGTAGAACATACCATGTGCAATCTCTATGGCTCCTTTCACCACTTCCTTAAAAGAAGTAACATCTTTCTCCCAATCACTTGATTGAATTTCACATTTATGTGCCTTAGTGAGACACTGGAGTGACTGCAAGGAGGAAAAAAATGATCAGTATATGAGAAAACAAACTAGGAGACTAATTTAGTTTTAAGTATCTATGAAACTAATGCTCGATCCAGAAAATGAATATATCTTTACTATGCTTGATTTCCTGTGAGTTGGAGTAGTGTCCTTCTCTGCAACGGTAAGCACCAGCTGTAAAACAGATGTTCTTCACCAATATTGTATCTCAAATATGAGAGGCATATAAAGTAACATGTGTCTAATTTTTATCTTTTAAAAATCTGTCTAGACTGATGGATTTGACCCGTTTGCCAAGTCATCATAATTAAATGCACATGAAAAAGGGAAAAATACTTGTACTCGCACTTTGAACAGCAATTTTGTACCTAAAAAATTTATAACTGAATACATCAAAGCTTTATTTCTATGTATGTATTCTTGGCAAATAATGTATTTTACAGATGCAGCTATTAGCTGCCATACTGCTCTGGTTCTCAGTGTGAACAGGAAAAATAAATGTAAACAATATGGAAGGAGGGTCCCGTTAAGAAAAAAACAACAGGAAAAATTTAGGCAGAAGAAATTAATTTTTGTTTTCGAGTTTTGTTTTCTTTCTACAGCATCAGAAATACGAAACAAATACATGCCAGACGTTACATGGCTTGGTTCAATGACAACTCTTCAGTTACCTTTTTGAAGAGTTTAAATATCATATAAAGGAATAAAAAACCTTCAGTGCAGTACATGTACATGAGCACAATAATGACTTCTGATTGCTGAACAAATACAGATTAAATTAGGGGGTCATCACCCCAGAAGCTTCTACCTTCTCTCTCCCACCAGAGTTCCAATCACTATGGCACGGGCAATTGAACTGTTCGTGCTGCTGTAAATTGCAGTAAAGGTGTATTAAGTCAAACCAGAGCAAATTAATCTTTTTCATAATAACCTAGGTTGTAACTGGTAGTAGTTCTGGTCAGCAGAGGCAAGAACTTCCAAGAGAAGGAACCACAGTTTTTACAGCAGTCTGATCTCAGTCTGCACGTGTCTGAGTCAGAGCAGCAAATTAGGGGGGTTTTGCTGACAGATGTCAGGGAGGGGAAAGAATTCAAAGTCTTGTGGGCTGTTTGTTTGCACTTCTGGAACCTGGATTTATCCTGGAAGGAAACAGTTATGAGCTGGGGAAAGTTCAAGGAACAGAAGGGTTTCATAGCCTGGGTATGGATCAGCAGGAAACTTGAAGGTTGGAAAGATTCCTTGGTGGGAAAGGGGTGGACTGGACTGCACTCAGCATAGGAAAGAATGAAGTACTGAATGAGGTGGCAGATCAGATACATAAAAGTGTAAGAGTAAATATATGCTAAGCTAAAGAAAAAAAAACCACAAACCCAGCACTTCAATAGTTTTACACACCTAACTTGTAAACCCTGTCTGACTTTGATTCACTTTACAAAGCACTGTTGTGAATTGTAACTGTAAACTCTAGTGATTCATGGCATCAGATATGGCAGCAGAGCAGAAAGGTAAAACCACMAACAACCAACCCACCCTTTACAATAGCCAGACATAAAAGGTTGTTCTTTCAAATGCAATGTTAGGAACAAAATTGGTTAAACATAATTAAATCTGCACTAAATAAGGTATTACATTATGAAATAAAGGTAAAACCCTGACACTATGATAGATCTGTTCCCATCTCTTTGTCCTATGATGCCACAATATAGTAAATAATGCCTTTTCAGAATTCACTGACCTTTTGCATAATGAATGTGGGTGGAAAACTGCAACGATACATGTGGAATTTTTCTACAGATAGTGATATTCACTTAATATCTGACTGACACATTATGGTGCTTGTGGCAGTGAAGCCAATAAATACTGKTTTTAACATTTTTGCTTTATAATAGGGTATCAGAAAAGCTACCAGTGACTATCTAGCCATTGTAAATTTTTACACTGTAAATTAATATATGCTGTGACTGTAGGCAGTTTTACTCTTCCATGATCTATACCTATGGTACCGTCATACCAGGATACTTGGATACACACGTAAGCATACCTTAAGTATTTATAAACATCATTCCATTTTGCAGGGCAAGCTAGACCGTAAGCATGTTCCACAACCAGTCTGATCAGGAAACACAGTTAAAGTCCTGTCTACTCTACAAATTGAAACCATGTTTTTAACTGGGTTAGTGAAAAATACTGTGATGTAACCAGATTCTGAAACGATTACATTTATAGTAGAGACAGAGTCTCTGCTACTTTGCATGTCTGAGTGAGAATTTGAGGATATATTACAGGATATTGCAGTGTCTGTATTTCTGAATTCTAAATAGGCCAAATCTCTCTTAATTGTTCAGCTGTAAAGAAAAGTAAGGAAGGAAAAAAGGGAGGAATTGGAGGTATAATGGACACCGGCAATGACTAGACAAGGCATTTCACAGGGCAAAGCACAAAGAGGAAGACAGTGAGCAAGCCCAAATAGCTATACATTTAACCCCACAGGCATGCAATTTGTAGGCCCAACCATCTGCATAATATGCTTGACATCAAGCGACAAGCAATCCTCTAGACTGACATTTTTGCGCAGGCCAAAGGCATACCCCCATTAGGAAACACATACTGAATGCCAACCTTGTGTATTTTCAGCTTCAGTGAAGATCTGATAACCCGTAAGTATTTTTGGAGTGTGCAAGGCTATTTGAATTATGGAAAGTTAATATCAAATGCAAAACACACTTCAGCATACAACAAAGTAAACACTTCTAGCAGCACAGAGTGGTTGTTTTGGAAATGCAATTAAATCGATTACCTAGGAAGTGATAGGAACAAGAGATGTAAGTTAAAGTAGCAAAGCTAGAGACGGGTAAAGAGAAACCAATGGTTCAACAGATGAAGAATTAAATAGCATTATTTAATTCCATTTTAAGCTAAGTARGGACAAAGCACTTCTACTCTGGGAACTCAAACTGTGGTATAGACTATCTTAAATGCATTTTCCCTTAGTGATTGCAAAGAATATAGATGGCTTATGACGCCACTGGATCATGCCATCAAGATCCACTTTTTTCCAGAAGCTGCAATATTTTGTCTTCAGAATCAAAGGTTCCAATTTAAAAAAAAAACACCACCATTAGATTATAGTCATTAGATTGCTGCCAAGAAAAGTTTCAGAATACAAATCCCAGACAATGCACATATGCTGTGATAGGATGTTTTAAAATGAAATACTGATAAAAGAGATTTTTTAAAAATCCACAAAAACTGATGTAAAACATCTTGCTCCTGTTAGATAATAAAAATGTGTGCCGTAGGAACGTGAAAAGCACAAAATAAGCTTATAGAAACACTAAAGCAAAATACATCTGGAACAAGAGCATGTCTTACTATAGCACTATACTTTGTTAGAGAACAGAAGGTTTGTACCAGAAGTGTGTATTCATAAAAACCTGTACCTCACAACACATTTACCTTTTCAATATCTTCAGCACTATCATTCTGTCCGTTTCCATAAAGTCGGGCATAAAGTCTCCAGATCTCCCCATCATTTGTCACTCGTGAAGTCACTCTGCCCAAGAGCTCTTGCAATTTCCCCTTTAATCCACTTGCTACCTCTCCAGTGCGATCTGCCATACCATMCACTACCGCTCTGACCAGAATAGCCAGCACCTTAAAAAAGCAGCAGGAAAGAGGTTTTATTTCAACTCAAATCAACATCAGTATACATAATGATATCTGTAATTTTTGGTCTCTATTAACGATTCAGTAAAATACAAATATAGTACCATATGACAAGTATAGAATTTACGAAGAAAGACATTGTTAGGGGAGTAATTCAACTAATTTAAACCTCATCTGTAAGATTCTATGTTTGGTGAAGTTAAAGAGGCCAAAGAGCTAAGACAGAAATTTGCATTATCGGGACAGGCTAGTGTGAAAGAGAATGGTATAGGAAATTGTGACAGTATCCTAAAGATATTTTCACCTTACAATACCGTTATAAAAAGATCAGTAAACAGGCTGAACCAGATTAATTCAGGTAACGGAAGACACTGTTGTTTACAGGACCTCTATTTAACTACCTGCAGAAACTGAAATATGTATAGTGGATGAGATGGAAACTGGAAGGCAACTGAATGCTACCTTGGGAAACTCCGTGTTTAATGCACTTCTGGTGAATAACTAGTCAAGTCAGTTCAATCAAACTTTTTACAAGTACTCATTTAAAGGCTGTACTTTCTGAGTCTGGCTTGAGAATGTGGGATCTGACCTGCAGAAATGCTAAGCACGTGCAGCTGCTGGTGAACTCAATGGGAGCTGGGCTTTGCACGTATGAAATGCTACATAATACCAAGTGTCCCAGAAAAAAACATGTGTCCCAAACTGGACGCTGAAAATTAGAAAACACTTTCGCCGTGCCTCAGTTTTTCCTCAATAAAATGAGAAACAGCAAATGTAAATTAAGACATTGGATCATATGGTGAATTAGAAGAAAATAAAACCGAGAAAAGCTGTGGCTTATTAAGTTGGAACTACCTGTTCTGTGTAGTGCATGAGACACAGAGACTGGGGAAGAAACAATGATAAAAACAAAATGGAAGTCTCATAAGGCTTGCATTCAAGATAGGCCGGTAAAGGGTATACAAACACCTTCATGCTGGTACTTCCTAACTTGCGAGGCTATCATTTGGGAACTTTAATGCTTCAACGTTTTTGTCCATGTGATATTAATACTTACAATGAAACCACATTAATAGCAATATTAATATCAAGACAGTAATACAGTAATAAAACCAATTTCAAAGATGATCTGTCAATAGCCCCAAACCACACAAATGCACCACTACTCTAGTAAAAGTAGGACAGAGGTGCATCCTCACAAACCAAGATGTAATTACTGGCAGAAAGTAATCCAAAAATTATGACAGTATCAGAGTATATTACACTTAAAATAAAAACATATGCAGTTTAGTATTTGTGATATGTCATTTTCCTAAAACAACTTTTCTTCTACAGAATGACTCAATTAACATGCATCACAAGAATTAATTACTGAGTTTTATCAGATATAGGAAATCTTTGGCATAAAACCCCAAATAAATCAAAATGGCTGATGATGTTACAAAATAAATCTATGTTACAGAAAAAGCGAAAAAACATTATACATCGCCCTGGTATCTTTTCAGAATCAATATGAAATCATAATAGCATTTGAACATCAGCTAAACAGCTCCCACTCCTCCCTCCCAAACCGTAACAGTATAGCCCTTATAAAATGATATGACAAACTGGCTGTTCTTTCTTCTCTTTTCTGTTAAAGAGCTCAGATTTGCACTTAAGATAATAGAAAATATGATCAACTATTAGTAGTCAAAAAGTTCTGAAATTCATATTGCATTCATGATTTGGAATCTAAGGGACTAAAACCCAKCATTAAATGAATCAGGTCTTCTATAATGATTTGCTAGTAAAACATCAGCAAGTATTGATATTTCCATTACTACAGTGTTGTAATAAAAAACATAAAAGAGGTGTAAGAAGAATCATTAAACTGTTCTGTTTTGAAAAGGAACTAGAACTGGTCCTGAGGATTCATACATACATGTATGACTTCTCAATCAGTTTCTCAGTTTAACAAAATCGTTACTCAAAGTCCAAAAAGTTAGTTCACATGAATATCATGTATAGTTATCAAGAGTTTTAAAGCCAATGATATTTTGTTTGCACACGAAAAAAAAAGCAGTCTCCTCAGTCAGTAGGATTTAGCAATTGAAAAATTACCCATATTCCCACAGACTTCAGGCTTTGCTTACACTTTCATCATAATAATCTATCTCCTTTTTTGTAATTCATCATGTAAGCTTTAGCACTACAGCAGTTAAAATAAAACTAGTGTGAAAGCTCAGATTGAAGGGTCCATTAAACAGTAATGAATCATTAACACTACTTGGCTGTGCCCAGTTGTTAAATAAAGCTATTTCAAATTGCAAGTGAATTGTGCTAATCATCAAAAAGTATTAGCAGTGTAACAGAGCTTTCCATTTTAGATGGTTCTCTTAAGTGTTAAATTTTGATTTATATCTTTGAGAGATTTTAAGCTGCCATACCTACTAAACGACTAGAGCAAGGCTCTGTTGCCCAGGATCCCACACAAGCAGTAGAGCTTTTTTTTTTTTTTTTTTAATGCCTCTTTTAATGAACTGGGCTCCATATGACCACTGTGCAGACAGTTTGTGTTTAATATGACATCACACCATCTGCATTCCTCCTTCTCCTTTGATTTTGTGCATAATGTGTGTTTACTAAAACCTGAACAAAAACCACCATTGGACAAGACCTTAGAAACAAACCCAATCATTTTTAAATGCAGTGATTGCTATCAGATAATCTCATTCCACAACTGTTCGCCAAACAGCTCCTTTCATACAAAAATTCACTTGGTCAAACCATTTTTAGAAGCTTCACTAATACTAATCAAACTTGACAGTACTCAAGAAGAGAACCCTCAGATACCAGATCCAAAATGACAAATCTGCAGTCTATGAGCTCTCCCTATGCCCCTCCCAAATTAAACCTTTATTATAAAGACAAATGTCATTAGCGAACTACTAAAAAGAAACAGAGCTCCAGAAATTATTAATTCCTGCCCTCACTCCTCAAAATCCCCTTGGAACATGCTCTTGCAGTCTTTTATGAGAAACAGTCTGGCAATACAAACACTGAAATGAGGATGATATTTGATGGAACGGGTAACAGAAAAAACTTTGCTGGATTCTCAAGAACACAGAATTGCAGAGAGGAACCATTTGTCCATACTTCTGAATTCATATTCTTTGACAGCACAGGATGAAGATCTGGTTTCTGAGAGCAATGTAACAAAACAGCTTTTCCACCCACAAAATAACTTTGTTATTCACAGAACTGCAACCTTCCAAGTAAAAAAAAAAGCTTGCCTCCACAAACATGCACGTGGTCTAAAGTAGTGTGATTAGCAGTTGCAGAAATCTTTCAGGTATATTTACCACCTCAGACTAATAATTTAGAGGCTAGATTGATGATTACAACAGGTGAGGCTTTCTCCTAAGGTCCTTTTTAGTGACTGATCTACTAGCTGAAACTACAGATAATTCAGTAAGCCTTTATCTTTTATTACATAACATCTATATTAAAGGTTTTCAAGGTATATTTCTCAGTAGGTTCATGAACATTAAAAGGAATATGGAAGTTAGAAGAATTTTAAGAACCAGGAAGGAAGGAAGGTAAGAAAGCATGCTTATAACCTTTAAGGAGAATACTAGGAAACTCAGACTTTTGAAAGTATGTCCTTTGCTGTGATCTTTTATTGCATTGTTGCTCATTTATAAAGAGCCCTTCAGCTTTTCCTTGTTCAATTCTGTCTGCAGAATCTGTACACACATATCTTCAAGCCTCATGATATCCTGATCTCAGAACCTTTACCACAAGGATGACATCGTTAAATAACTAGAATAGCTTAGAAGCAAAATTTCCCAAAGCTGCATTCCATACTTAGAAGTCTGGCACAAAAAGACACAATGGCCTAACAGAAATCACAGATGAAGATACGAATGCCTTACTGTTATTAGAAGAAATCAGTGATTTATGAATATGACTTCATACTATGCTGAAATAAAATAAAAAAATCTGAAATAAAATTAAAAAAAAAAAAAAAAAAGGTGATTGGCTTTCTATTTTCACAAAGAACTGGAATCAATGCCTCAAATTGTTTCTTCCAATCCTGTGCATATTTATTTTTCTGGATTTTTAAATTCCTACCTTCTTTCTCATCACTGTATCATCTAGCTTAGTAATCTATCAGCTAAAATCTACAATGACTACAAATACCTGAGAGAAGATCATACTATGTTGCATGGAAACAGACGTGTATGCTTCCACTTATGTTCATGATTTTACTTTGTTAAAATACAATTGCACAAGACAGTTACAGAGCATCTCTATTTAAAACAGGCCAGTTGGCAAATGGGAGAGGCTCAGARATTAATGGTGAGCTTTGTAAACAATCTCAGCAGAAGCTTTTAGTTTTATGTGCCTTTTTTTGTTTTGCTATGGGAATACTCTCCTCTTCCTTGTAAGATTATTGATTAAAGCCTTTCTGAAATTCTTTAATCAGGCTCTGAGGTTTTTCTTGGACACCTAGTAAAATCCTTCTAATTGAGGAAACTGTGTTAGAAGTTATGATGAAACCCGTAAAGCACTTTACATATCAGAAGCCAAAGTTAAAATTAGGATGCAAAAAAAAAATTTAGGCTACATAGCATATATATACTTCTGTAAAAATGCTAAAAGTTGTATAAGAACAAGATGAAAAAAAGAATTATACAACAAAACCCAGAAATTTAGTGCAAGCAATATCCCCAAATATTTTAATAAAATATCCTATATAAAATTTGACAAAACACACTAATAGGAGTCTGTATCACCTCAAAATACCTAAAATGGACACATACATATAGAAAGTTTTCTTTCTTCTTCTTTTTATAAGGTTGGAAAAGACCTTTAAGATCATCGAGTCCAACCATCAACCCAGCACCCATGCCCTATTCTATTCCTGGTCAGCTGTCAATCTGACTAAAATAATACAGTAGGTCATCCCTAAAAATGTTATTTAAATTAGCAATTGAGAAAAAAAAATTCATTAAAAAAAGCCAACCATCTACAAGATGTTCCATGAATAAACACACAGGCCCCACCAGTACCATAATACTGTAGCTGCCAAAAACTCTCATCTTTACCATATATAAGACTATTTTCCGTAGATACTTGTTAGTGCAAAGAGAGTTTGAGACCTTTTAATGTTCAGCCATATCAAATTCAAAAGATTTTATTCATACAGAATGTTATCCTGTGCATGGTTGGCTTTACAGTAGCTAAGTATTGTATTCATGTACAATTTGTTATTAAAAACTAATCTGAAAAAAGTTTTTAATATCCCTGCCCCCCCATGAACAAATGAGATGTTTCCACAACCATAATTAATTCTATCTGTTCTCTCTCCTCATCACCAGACTCAAACTCCAAAAATCTGGGAAAGCTACTTTTAATCATTTTATGGGATAAGAAAAGAAACATACTCCTGGGATCAATAACCAGCAGCAGCTGGGTCCTTTTACCCTGGTACTACACACAAACTCCTGAAGAGCTCATAAGCTGTTCAACCAGACCCATTAATTTTGCAAAGGCTTTTGGAGGTGTTTCACTACTCTGCTTAGATTCTTTGGCTTGCCTTTCAGATTCATCTTGCTATTTTCACTGAGTATACAGAACCCTGCTTAGATCAGGACCTGGTTTTAGGCAAGGTAACATCCCAGTTGAAGCTGTTAAAGTAGGCTCTCTGGATTTTATCCAGAGCATACATTTACAAACACAGAAGTTAACTGAACTTAACTGAACTACATGAAAGATGAGCAAATACCTCCTTTATTTTTCTTTGTTCTGACTGTAATGCATTCAATCTATGAAACATAATTCAGTTTCAAAGGCTCACTTGTGGAATTTTCAAACACATGGGAAAAGCTTACCTTTCTTTAAACTAAATAATTTATATTATTTCTGATACTAATATATGCACATGCAGGAACAATAAGGAGAGATGGGGTTATACACTGTGTTTTATTTAAGAATAGATCTTAAAACTGCAAGGCTCATATTTGTCCTTCCACAAAGTCTGAGGCAGTCTGGATTGAGGCAACTGAGGCAAAAGTTTTACTTTCTGTGCATATTTATTTTAAATACTTAGTCTTATAGTGCAGATCTCAGAAAATTAAATGGCTTGCCTACATAACTTCACTGGTATGTGTACTATCATTACTGATACCGTTATCAGCAGAAATCTCTCTCTGTCTCACAAGAAGAATTAATAAACATATAGGATGACTTAACATGAAAACTTTCCCACCTGCGTATCCTTGTACTTTTCTCTTAAGTCCATGAGCCGGTGATAAGCTTTAATTGCCTCTGAAAACTCTCCAACATCTGTACTGGTGAGAAGATAGTTCTCCCATATTTGCCAGTGCTCATAGTTGCATTTGAGAGCTTCTTGGAGGGTTCGAAATGCTTTGATTCTAATCAATAATAAAAAAGAAGAATAGAAAAGAAGATTCTATATTAAAGATTTAATATAGAAGATTTCTATATTAAAATCAGTTGGCATTGTATCAGCTAAAAAGCTGCTTATTTAAAAAATCAGGTTTAGAAAACAGTGCAATCTAAAAGTTATTGTTCATAATTTACAATACTCATAATTCCTTAATCTCTGTTGCCAATTACTTTCTATCAGTTCGCTGCACAGGACACTTTGTAGAGTCTGAACTAGGTAATTTCTATGTTAGCTCTTATAATTACCTTTCGACAAAAATTCATTATAATTGTGCCATCTATGTCAATATTTTCTTTTCTGAAATTTTAACTGGAACCATGAGAAAACAATATTACTCATGCTGCAGTTGTGACACACATTCAGAAATTAAAAATTACTGAATTCATGGCAGATGCAGAATGATATTGACTCATTTCATCACACAAAGGAAGGTTACTTAACAATAACAGCTTTTTGTGATTTATTTTAAAAATTTACACGTGGTAAATGTGCATATCCATTGCACAGAAGCCCAGCATTTTGAACCATTTTTTTTCTTATGTCAGCTGGAAGCTTTACTTATACTCTCTGTTCCCTGACGCTATGCTGCTCAGTACAGATGTGTCAGAATGGCCGCAAACACTATTAGGGTCCTTCACCAAAGGTACTGCCCAGTGACCCATCTCATAGTGGCAGGAGAAAGTGTTGTGGAATAAAGGTGGACAGAATAATTCCTATAAAGTCACTGTCAAGTCAGGAAGCATCTTTATTTTTTCCTGCCACTGCAGGCAACTCTTTACCATTCCCTTGCTCAAGGAGAGAAGTAATGGCATTCTCTGGTAAGGAACATAAGGCAGTTTGGCCAAATTAAGAATATGGGCTGAAAGCAGCTGACCTACAGTTGAGGTATGACCTGCACAACATGCAACTAATGCGGCCAGAGAGGAGGCAGAAGGAGTAAGAAGTCTTAATGCAATCTGAAGCATATGTTGGTAGGGTCTGGGTGCCTACTGTTTAAAGCTTTAAACACACTGCCAAAAGTTTCAATAAATTTGAAACTTTAAAAAAAGCTTTGCTAGAGAATCAGAAATGATATGGTCCTTAGGACTTTAGGAGATTGAAGCTTACTCTCAGCTGGACAGTCATGATATGTAGAAAAAGCACAAAAGAATAAATTCCTTTAAATGAAAACTTGAAACAAGAGTTTTCCCAGGCTGGTAAAAATCTTCTTTGGGGAGGTATGACAATAAATGTCGTCTTAATAAAGATCATATAAAGATGGCTTGCTATCAAAATTTGCTGTTCACTTGCTCTATTGCTTGAGTAAGTTGCTAAAAGTGCTGTCTCTAAAGAAAGACAGCTCAAAGAAATTGTTGGTTGAGTTTCAAAAAGAGGGTCCAGGAGAGTGTAAATATCCTGTCCAGGAAAAGGGAATATCTAACTAGTGGATCAGGCCATTAAAAGTTTGGAATGGCTGGGCCAGGGAGAAATGTAAATAACTGCCAATCTAAGCCCATAGTATTAGAAGAGTTACCAAATACACGCGAAGAGACCTGACTGATAGAGCAAAATTACTGAAGGAAAACAGGTCATTTGGCATAGCTAYGGCCAACAGTCCACAGGCAGGATTTTCCAGTGTTCACTCCCCTTTTCTCTCTCTTCTGATATATGTGATGCTGCCGAGTAAAAGTACTAACAGTACATCTCCTCCACTGTTAACAGTCCTAATAAGGGATTTCAGAGCCCTATTTTGATAGCTTATATTAGAAAAGAACAGAGGCCTGCTCCTTCCTCTATGGATTTTGCTACAATGGAAGCTGGGATCTGCCACAGCTCTCTCACAAGCTGGAAGATGCTCTGTCTTACTGATGCACCCCAATCACCTTGAGAAACTGTTTCTAAAACTGCTCTTCAACATCTGCAGGATTAGCTTGTATGATCTCCCCCATCTCCTCAAAAAAGTTAATAAATTATCAGGAGAGCAGATGCCAATCAGATGCAACTGTGAAACACAGACAAGGTACCAGAGGGATGTGATGGAAATCATATTCCTCAAATCATCACTCTTGCTACGCTAATAAAGTCCTCTAGGTTGTCAAAACAAATCCCCTATGTATTTAATAAGTCATATAATGATGGAGTATCCTTAACTAGGGCAACAGTTAAGCCAATTCATATCCAAACAGGAAACAGTAGGCAGTACCAGTGCATCATCCTGTCTTGGAAACCAGGAATCTTTCACCCAAAGGACAGAGGGCCAGTCCCAGTTTGTTCTGAGAAATACGAGATCTAGATTTCAAAGGCCTCCTGGCACCCAGAGAAGCTCTTCTGGTAAACCAAAGAGTAGAGTCTGTTTTCATCACAATTAATTTTTCTGGAGAAAATTCAGAATACACAAAACTTGTGGACTCTTAAAAAACAAACAAAYCCAAAAAACAACAAAACCCCTTTCATTTGGGTGTCAGCAAGTTGTTTGCATACACTTTTCAAAAAGACTTACACATTTTATATTTGTCTGTTGTTTGAGACTCCACTAAGCCTTACCCAAATGCAGAATCCTTGGGTGGGACTGATTTAAGAGCCTGGAGTAAAGCTTAATTTTGATGAGGGAGAAAAAGAAAACAATTAACTTAAATATCTTATTTTTGTTTTCCTTTTTTCAATCCTCTCCCCAGTTTTTGTTTGGTTGTTTTTTTTTTTTTTTTTTTTGCTAGCAGGCTTGAAAAATAAGAATTTATACTTTCACCACCGCTCGGCCCCGCAAAATATATTATACTGAAACGTACTACTACAGATATCCTCTGTTTTGAGAGTGGGTTAAACTAACCCACACACAGTCTTGATCTATAAGTGACTACACAAATAATTAAAGAAGTTGCTATTCCACAGCAAATACAGGCCACACTCAGCCACCAGCATGTAATACTGACTTAAGATTTCCTGTACACATATTCCTTTCCCACGTGATTCCTGTGGAAAAAAAGCTCAGAAACATGCCCCCCTTTACTGCTTTTGATACAATATCAAATAGGTCACAAGTTTTGTATGTATTTAGCATGTTAAATCACAAGAGTAGATTAACAATAATAAAATTAAACCAATAACCTGAAACTAATCACTCAGTAGTTTCTCAGCCCTGTAGTAGATACAGACAGATAAATTATTTTGATTAAAGATACTTTTACGAAACAAGCATAAATCAGTACACTGAGCATCTGACATACCCATTTAAACTTTATGAAAAAGAAGGAGCAATCTACCACACACAGTCTAAGACAATAAATTGGGCAGGCACTGCTGAAGATGAAAGGAACTACTGAAAAGTTAAAAGAAGCTCTCGATTTGTATTACTTTTTAGTCTTGATTAGTTATTCTAACCTTCATTTTCTCTTCCCTCCTGCTCCCATTAGCATATCAAACCATCTCTTGAATTCATTTATGATATTACTTCCCACATTTCCTTCATATGTTTATCAATTTACACTTTTATGTAAATTTATTAATCTTTTTCTCTTTTTCAGTTTGCTTCCTGACTGCATAACTGYATAAATTGATGTCAGATTTTGAGTAAGGTTTTTAAAAATTTATCTTATTCTTTTGCTTTATTCTTTGGGGACAAGTCATAATGTGAAAATTCTTCTTAAGTTCTTTCAGGTATTCTGTGTCTACAAGTAACTTTTATTACATTGAGTTGAAATACAGAACAAAAAAGTCAGTCCATTTAGGTCAAAGATTCTTGTACTAATGGTTAATTTAGAGGTAGAAGAACAAGTGAGCTATTATGTGTGTAGATCTCCATCTGCTTTCATAATACAAAAAACAAACTGCTTGCTTTTCCCTTAAATCTACTGAGATTAATGTAGTATGAATTGACATAGGTCTGAATATATAGTTTGCTTGAAATGCACATTTCTTTTTAACTTCATAGTCAAATTAGTTTCCAACTTTAATATGAATGTTTTGCACTGGTTGTACTTACTACATCATGAATACTTTCAAGAAAAAAGTGTAGGGTGAGAGGTTGCTACTTTTATAAAGCTTACGAAACGATTTCCTGCAAAATGAGATAAGTTATCAATGATCCAACCTGGGAGAGAGAACTGAAGGGATAAGAATTACAAAATATGAGGTAACCACATTATAAGAATAAAAAACTCAATGTCAAAAAAAGGAAATCCCAATTATTTATTTTGGAAGCAGTATCTTCTAATCCTTTTGAAGTACTTACTTCTGTTTTAATCTGATATAAGCAGTTGATAAATTGTTCCAGGCCTCAGCATTCTATAATGATAAAAGGAGACATACCAAAAAAAATTATTGACTTATATTATACTTACTTCATAAAAATATGTAAATAAAACTACTATGAAATATCATTGATTTTGCTAATCATGCATATTAACACATACTTTCTACAAGGTAATCAAAGAAATACATAAATAAATATTACTACTACAGCAACAATCAGGTATATAGATATCAATTAACTGCCTTCTGGTTGGAATACACTAAGTCAGCTCTGGCCTTCAGTTTAAACTGTAAACAGAAGGATCTAGCTGGGATGGCTGGAGAGGTCAGTGCTCTCAGCAGCTCATCACTTCTTACTAGCTGGAAGCTACTTACCTGCACCACTCTGTTAGTGGAAAAAATTATCTGAATGTCCCCTAATGTACCTCAGGCAAAACTAACGGAGTTAGTTCCAACAGTGTTTATCGACTGTTTTAGCTGAAAAGGATTACAGAGTGCTCAGACAATCTTTCCTCTGGTAAAACCAGCAGAGCCATGTACAGAGATGATTCTTGCCCATCGTCTTACGCTGCTGTAAATTTGAAGCCGCACCACTGAATTCAGCAAAGTGACAACTAGTATAAATTTGAAGAACAGAACCTGGGTACTGCAATGAAATGTATTCTGGTACTGAAGGCTATCCTCAGGCTTAAGGAGCATTTAAATCATGTTGGGAAACCTTTTTGARGCTTAATTCATGAAAACAGTCATTACACTGCAGCGATCATATGTATGCTTCACCTCCGTAACTAAAAGCCAGCCCAGCATCCTTTACTCACAAAAGAAATACCACTTAACCCACTCAGAAGTCATTTGGCTTGTTCATATGAATACAATGAAGTGCAGGTGCCAGGCAGATAAATGAAAATTTTAGTATCTACCTGGAAGTAAATCTACTGTACTGAAACAAAAAAAAAAAAATCCAATATATAAAGTAAAAATTCCAGTTAAATACAAGGTTGTCTGTATGTACATGTTTTTTTCAAGTAAGTTATTTAATTTTATTAATAAAGAAAAAAGAATACTCTGTCATCTTTCATTACTCTCTCATTCTTTCCCGCAAGAGAAAAGAATGAATAATAGTTTCTATCAAGTAGGTGGCATTAACTCTTAAGCAAGCAACTTATGCTGGCAGTTAGGCCTTCTGACAAACATATTGTCAGTACATTCCCGAGAGGTAATCCAGCTGACGCCTCTGCTATCTCAATGCACAGTCACACTCAAACGGCAATATTGTACACGTGCTTGCCCCATGCATCCTGAAAAACTGGCTAACAAGCTCCATTCTCCCTGTGCTCATGAACTGTATAGCTACAAATTCACCTGTCATACAACCACTTAGTTGAATTTTTTTTCAGGAAAATTTGATTACTTAGAGGACTAAGTATTTCAATTTAATTTTTTTGTTTTATCTCTCTCTTTAGCACTCCTTACAGTCTACTCATTCCCTTTTCTCTGCTTTAGCAATGTATGCAAGCACAAAGGAATTTCTGCTCAAACTTATTTTAACACACACACACACATACTTGGACAAAGTTAAGTATCGGGCAAGTGTTTTTATGATGCCTCATGACAAAAATATATCCTTCATACACAAGTTTAATTTATTCAAAGGGCTACAGTTTAAACAAGTTTTCATTATTGCTTTGCTTGTTTATAATGAAAACATCCTTGTTGCTTTTAGATAAGCCATCTGAATCGCTTGTTGAAAAGTACATACATCTGGTTCCAATGTCACACAGCGCTGAAATGCTTTGGCAGCACCTTCGTAGCCTTCTAAAGCAATGTATGCGCAGCCCAAGGAAAACCATACACCTAGCTGGAGAAAAAAGATGGATGATTATATATACACACCTACATATTTCTGTACAAAAGAAATAATTTTGCCTGATGCTCAAACACACACTACTTTTGTTGATTTTACCTGATTTTCAGCTATCATAATAGTATTGCATTGGAATAAATAATATCCTGTATGCAGAATACAGGAAAACTTTAGGTTCAAACTTTCAATAAATATAGATAAACAAAGGTGTTGACTATATAAAGACCACTTAACCGTATGTGAAGTGCTCTTTAACAGTGCATCTTCATTTAGAGAAGAAAGTGATAGCTATTTAGAGGTTTGCATATTTTGCTTTAACTTCTGAAAAATCCACATTCACTTTATAGTATTACAATTAGGTCAAATGGTAAATACTAGGAAACGTATTTCAAGGAAATCACATTTTACAAGAAACATTTCTAATGACTGAACATGAACACTTCAAAATTATAGCTCTTTCTACTTGTCAGAATATCAATCTTCTCTAGTTTATAATGCAATGTTTAGAGATAGAAATGTATTTAAATAATGCCTTGTGTAGAGAACAGAACTTTACCAGTTCAATAATCTTGCATTGTAAGTCTTTAGTTGTTACAACCAAATACCTCTCACCCATAGAGTCAAATAATATCAGATATAGGCAAAAATTATAGCAAATTAAATATGTATTCTCATAGCTCTTCAATAGCAAGTTCCTGATTTGCCACACAGTTAATTCTCAAAGAGCTGCAACTTAAGCAGTACTACCTTTTAGAAAAGCTCTGTAATTCAGAAAAGTATTAAATCCCAAATACATTCACAGAACTTTTTCTGACAGCATTATGCTCTTTAAATGTATGCAGTCAAAATCAAACAGAACATTTTATAATGTGCTGCAAAATCATTCCAGGTAGGACTACCTACTGCAATAAGCTCAGCCGTTTCTCCATTCTAAATGCCAAGGTAAGAAACATAAATAGGTTTTCCAAGAAAAGCTTTTGAGAGACAGTAAAAGGTTGAGAAGAGGAAGGTGAAAAAACAGGTTACATTAACTCTAATTTATATTGCACAACAACATATTGCTTTTCAAGATGTCTGATTAATCTTTATATCCTCTTGTGTTTTGGGTACTAGTTTTAAAGCAAGCAATTCTGATAACTCAGGTTCTTTGTAGGAAACCATAATGGCTATTTAAACACAAAAACATTACCTTAAGATACATTTGCAAATCAGGGATTTTACAGCGTTGAGGATAAAGGTGTTGGTTCATATGCAAGGAGCTTCTATCTCTACTGATTAATTGCAAACTCTGTAGCAGATATTTTTGAAGTTCTCTCCAGATGAGACTCATTTTTCTGCCTCTGAGACCCAACTTAAAATCAGTAGCAAGATGTCTGCTACAACTGGACTAACCTGACTTACCTGCTATAGAGTTAGCAGTTAATCCGCTTCAAAACTTAGATCCCAGCATACAAATGTATGACATACATCCCTGTCACATCTGGTACCCTGGTGGGCAGTCGTCATGATATCAAGAAAAGAACTGAACAAGCTTGGCAATAAAGATATCCTTTTGCATTTGGGGGTGTACATGGGATGGCTGATCCTCAGAACATACGGATGTATTAATAGGCGAAGACAGAACTGCCAATTACATCCAGCCTGCGCAAGCATGAAAATATACTTTTCAGCATTGTCAGCCTGTCACTTTTCATGATCTTTAAACTCATCATTCAAAGAAGAAACTGCGCATGAGGAAAAAACAATGTTTCCCAAATATCAGAGGGCAAAACTAATAGGAAATAAATATTTAGTCAATCTCATTTTTTAAGCCTCTTTTATCCATCAAGTTTCCAGAAGTCCAGCATTCCCACATGGCTGCTACCTCATTAACTCCTCTTTCTCTTTCTTCTAGATCAGTAACTTTCTGGACATGAAAAGCGGGGGTAGAGTCGGGGACCGATCAAGTATGAAATTGAAGGCTAGCTCCAACTCTATAGCTCAGGATAAAAGTTAAACAGTGCTTCTGTAAAGGGTGAGAGAAAAAGAATTATTGCATTTTTTATAATTCTAACAAGTAACAGCAGCACAGTCTCACTTCTGAGCTTGTGCTTCCAGAATCTGATTTGACTAAAACTTCCACCATTTTAATTTTTTGTGGCTGATGGTGAGTAGCTACATCTCTCAGGAACTGGCTTACCCATGCTTAAGCTTATCAGCTCCTTTCTCAAGGAAAAGTTACAGCACAAGGAGAAAGTAAAATGATTCTTTACTTCTGTGGAGAAAAGCTATATGAGCAGGTATCTAGCAAAAAGCATACAGTGACTGCAAAGAATGGTAAATAATTTTCTTTTCTTAATWATTTGAAACAGGATATTTTGCCTAGCAGTAACTATGTATGAGGATTTCAACTGAACAGAAAAAATGCGAGAAGTGGATATGATGGAGAAGGTTGGGAAAGGTATCCAAAAGGGATCCTTTAGCAGACAAGAAGAGTGAGAGGAAAAGTCTCTAGGGTGTGAGTTAAGTCAAGGAGCTGAGATGCTACGATATAGAGGCAAAAAGTATACAGAAAATGGAATAGGTCACGCAAATGGAAGAATGTTGCTACACGTTAAAGAAAACTTCAGCATCAATCATATAGAAAGTAACTGTGTAAACCAACAACAGAACTGGTATGGATTAAAATTTCAGGCCTCAGTAAAAAAAACAGTATAAAGACTGTATCTTGGAATACTTGACCAAAACGGAGAAGGTAACATACTGAGGGATATCAGAAGGCTGTGAAAGTAGAAATCCCAGAAAATACAGGGAGATTTCAATTATTCAACATAGTTTAGTAAATACCATAATGGATGCAATTGCAAGGCGGAATTTTTTAGATATAAAGAAGCTAGTCGGAAGACAGTACCTACCCTGATCCTGACCAATATGAATGATCAGGTTCAAAATGTTACCACACAAAAGATACTTTGTAATGTATCTAGATTCACTAGTCCTTCAAGAACAAAGGCATTTCATTTAGTACAGAGGATGTTAAATTTAAGAGCTACTTAAAATGGAAAAGCCATGTTAAAAACTAAAAGGGGCAGCTAAAAGAGTAAAGGTCTGCAGAAGACTCGAAACATTTAAAGACAAGGCATTTCAAGGCTTGGAGCAAATGCATATTGTCTTTCAAAAAGGCTCTAAAAAGACTAGACAATTATAATAGTTAAAAACAAAATAAAGAAGATTATTAAGAATACGAGGACACACTTTAAAAGCTGGTGCGCTAGACAAATGAGAAATCTACAAAAGAACAAATCRGACAGGTTAAATGGAAAAACGTGGTAGCTGTGTAAAAAAACCCCGAAAACCAAACCCAAACAAACAAAAAMCCAAGGTTCATTGCCTTTGATCTACTATAGCAATGAAATGGTATTTTATCATCCCTTAGATATCTGGAAAGGGAGCATGAATTTCTTCCGCAATATAAGAAGGACAGTGACTCTTTAATAATATGTTTAGGATACAGTTTAAGAATGGACTTAAGCTATTTTGTGTGGAAAGAATGGTAAGAATTCCCTTTTTATTGGGGAGGGCACGAAACCTGCTGATCCCACTGGCTGATGTAACAACTGCTCTGAGGAAAGTGACTGACTGAAAGGTAACATAAGGAAAACTTTGTCCAAAGCTCAAAAAAGACTTTTGTCAAAGCTTGTGGAACTAGGTTAAAGTTCTTTTTAGGAAATAAAAAGAAGTGTGTTGGCTAGAGGTTCAAATGTTGCTACTGATTGGAAAAACATATGAAAATGAGCTGTAAATTTTTATCCTTTTCAAAACTGAAGACAGTGACCAGCAAAGGAAGATAATTGAGGCTTGGATTCTTTGTTAAAACTTGCCACCAGGAATTTCCAGGCAAGTCTTTAATAAGTCTAAATGATTATGAAATGCTTTAAGAAAGTCTAAACAATTCTCTCATATTAGTGGGAATATGGTTCCAAAATAACCTAATTACAGTACAGCTGAATATTTTAAAAGAAAAAAACCCAAATCATGTATCTGAAGAAACTTCTTTGCATTTTTAAAGCCATTTCTACTATTTGCATATGACAAATACATACAGATTTTTTTTTCAGAATCCAGTAAACTCTTCAGTACAATACTCTTAGGAGTACAGCAGTGTTAGTTTAGAAACAATCTATACCCTGCAGAGCAAAATTAGCCTTTGGAGTTAGTAACTACAATAAAATTTTAAGAGCTCTAGTTGAGTGAAATCCTAGCTGAGTACCTTCTAACTACTCTTTTTTTGGCATCATTTATCTCCCTTATAATTCAGTTTCTTTTGAACACACCACACTGACAGAATGTACTATAGTTTTAAGTAAGGACAGAGACTTTTATCATCTTTTCCAATGAGAGACTCTAGCTCAACTCTTGTCTAAGTTACTTTTACTATTACAAGATGAATAAGATGGAGAATTGTTGAGAATAAGGCTCTCATTGCATTGTCCAAAACTTTAAATTCCAGATGTAGTTGATGGCAAGCTGACTTCTAAAGTGTGACTGTTCTCCCAAATTGGAGAGAGATCACTTGTCTTGCTTCACACCTAAGAAAATTAGCCTTAGAAGTTATGAGGCAAATAGTCTCGCACAAGAGGATTATTCTTTTCTTGCAAACTGTGACATGGTGGAGAATGGTGTGGGCACAAAAAAGGTGCTATGAACACTCTATTTCTGGAAGATTCAAATGTGAAGCGACTGGATATAGAGAACCATACACTGTTCAGCACAAGAACTAACAAATCTGTAATTGAACAAGATGTAAGTTTTGTTATGCAGACTTTCACGGCTGGAGAACTGACTGCATGAGCTCTTTGATCTCTGGAACTGTCTCAGTCCAGCCTTGCCAGATGCTCACAGTGAAAGTGCAAGAGAAATGCATGTCATCCACCAGGCACGTACTACAACAAATAATTCTGTGAGCAGCAGTGCTAATGAAGACGAGTTTCAGATATATTTGAATTGTAAGACTTTCATCCCTTTGTGGATTCTCCAAAGACTAATATGGTGGTTGGCTCACACTGTGAAGACCTACCCTCAGAGACCTCAACCAAATTCGACACAAGATTAAAGGAGGGTTGACAGAGAATGGTTTTATCCTGGAATAGGAAACAACTAATTTCTGGAGTGACAGAATACAGATAGACTTTAGAAGACAGTGATATGTCAATACATACTATCAATTTGCTCAATCTATTTGTTTGAAACAATTCATCTGAATCTTAAATAGACCTTCCTGAGCCACAAGAGGAGGAAATGTTCGCTTTCCTATATGGACTGGCCTATTTTTCTTGGATTGCCTTTCGTTTTAAGCTTCCTTTGGATAGGACACAAAATAAAAAAGCATCTCAGCAGGGTATTTCTCAGTTTTGTGCCTTGTAGGCCATCTTCTGCAGCCCTTTATTACGCAGGAGTCCTCTTGATTTCAATAAGGTTCCTAACTGAGTGATATATATTTTGTTGGCATTTCCTGAGTCAGTAAGAGAACTGAAAGACAAGGGAAGCATTTTTGTCCATTTTACTTTCCATTCTAAAGGTGTTTATAGGTTATCAGGAGTTCACTTGAATAAGAACAGGACTCTGATTCACTGGAATAAAATACGTCACTGAAATACAAAAAAGTTTCAGGATATAAGATTTGAAAGGCTGGAGGCCTTTAAAATTTTTCTACAGCAGAAGTCCAGCTTGTTATGCGGAACTCAAAACAGCAGTTTCAGCAGTATTCTTTGGAGGGCAAGAAGGAATATCCTACTTTCGCACGGACCTGGAAATGGCTATGAAGAGCACAATTTATATATATAAACAACCACAAAGCTGTTTTGAATTCTCAAGACCTTTCACAGGGTGGACCTTATTGGGATGGGATATAGTGGCTGAGAAACTGAAACAAGATTACAAAAATTGTCTGCAGAACAACTTGCAAAGGATCTGTCAAAATACCCAGCTGCATCAAGAGAACTCTTTTGACTGTGGTTTCAGTTTTGATGCATTACTGTAATAAAAAGCTACTGTCATCACAAGTGTAACACAATGCTTTTCAGTGACTCCAGAGTAGGACAGACCAGAACACTTGAAAAAGATTTCTGCGAAATACAGAGATCAGAGTTTGTAACTCAAAGCCAACAGACAAGGCAAAAGGATAATTTAATTAAAATCTGTACAGCATTCTTCTTATGAGTATTTTGCTTGACACTTGCTCATGATTTATTTGATGATAATTATTAATTTTCAATGGCTTGATCTCTTTGAAATAGAAGGGCTGTACAGGCACAGTTAGCTGCATGGAAAGACCTGAATGCAAAAGGATGTCTTCATTTCATTATGCTACCATTTTTAGCCAGGCTTCCAAGTACGTGGTAAAATATTTGCTAAGAATAGTAATAAGCTGTTACTTTGACATTTATGCACAGAATTGCCTTTTAAAAAAGTATGTCATCATTCAAAACTGAACACATCAACTGAAACAAAGCCATATGTGTATCATTTCCCAACCTGCATAGGGTTGATCTGCACGGAACGTTCGAAGCACTCCACACATTCCATGAATTCCTGGTTGCGGAGATGGAGGAGGCCTTTGGAGCGTTGGGCACGGGCACTGCGGTGCCTGGAGAGTTCCCAGGCCTTGTCATAGTACTGGTGGTCTTTAAGAACATCACCAAGCAAACAATATAATCCTGGTGTTTCCTTTTTCTCTAGCTCCCGCCTGAGTATTTCTTCCGCCTGTTAAAGAACAAAGATAAATAAATACGTAATGGGACAATTTATTTTCAGTTAATCGCCAACCTGAACAAATATCACTTTAGCACCTTGCAATCATCAGTCAAAGACTAAGAAGTAGGGATAGTAAGGAAACAGTATCTCGATCCAACACAGCATCAAAGATAAAGTCTAGAGAGAATCTGTTTCCAAACTGTTTTTTAAAAAAACACACTTCAACAACTTAATATGGTGGCTTTTGGTTTAATGCACCAAGGGAAATGTACCCATTAAAACAATAAGCAGTTTGCTGCTCATTTTATATCTTAGGTGTGTGTTCTGTCCCAAGAGCAAATATCAGTCCTGGACATCAAACCTACACCTACCTCAGAGCAATGCAGTATCAGCACCATTACGGTATGTGCAATCCTAATAGTTTATCACCTGTGTTTTTTATAAATCCTAATAAGTACTCTTGCAATGACAGCCATTCCTTTTTCTCTAATCGCTCTTTTCTGAAAATAGTTATTTCCATTATGTTATGTCTGAAGACACATCCACTTTCATACTGTTGATTTTGGAAATGCTACTCTTTTATATAAGATGCGGAAGTTATAAATTTATTTAAATGTTTGAGATAAAATATATTCAGAATATACACAGCATTATGGAAAAGAAGACAAGCTGAGTCTCCCAGACATGTATTATAGACTGTAACCAAATTTCAAAAGCTCTTTATCTYAGGGTCACTATCTCGGCTCTAACAATAAAATTATTGTTTCTCTTTTAAATGAGAAATAGCCTGCTTTCTGTGGCTTTTTGAAAAGATAAATACACTGGACAGATAATCTGTTGTTCAGACTGAACTTGCACCTCAGTCCCCCACTGCAAAAACGTAACATACATAATTCAGCTCAGTATAATTTTTCTATTAGAAAAGATCTGCTTTGTCAAGCATTGGAACAGGCTGCCCAGGGAAGTGGTGGAGTCACCATCCCTGGAGGCRTTCAAAAAATGTGTAGATGTGGCACTTCGGGACATGGTTTAGTGGGCGTGGTGGTGTTGGGTTGACGGTTGGACTTGATGATCTTAGAGGTCCTTTCCAACCTTGATGATTCTATGATTCTATTTGAAGCATCTGAACCAAGAAAGATTTGACGCAGCCTGCCACAGAACTAAAGTTTGACCTTGTAACACTAGTCATTCTTCTATCATAGCTAGTTTATCTAAAAGGAAAGCTGAGTTCATCTCTGCATTTAAATTATTACTGCTTTTCTCTTTTCTATAAGAACTATTTTCTTTGCCCTTCAGATGATCTCTAGAAAATCAGTCTCTTACTCCTCTTCCTCCAATCAGTAAAATTCATTGATCCTATCTGAAAATCATCTTTAGAAAAATAACTTTGTTTTACTTTGTTTTGAAATATTTAATGTATAGTAATTTTAACACTTCATTCTTACTATCATTTTTGTTAAATAAAGTAGCAGTAAAACTCTACAAATATTTGAAGTGCACAAACGTGAAGAAGGGATGTATTGTTTAGATTTCTAAAGGGATCTTAAACTAGCAAAAATGGAATCCTATTAAGAAGAAAATTAGTGGCTGAATATGAGGAAAATAACTTAATGACAAGTGTTTTTAAGTGCCTATAGAACAGTTCTCCAAAGAAAGCCAAAGAATCTATTACTTAAAATTTAGAATTAGCCTAGTCAAAGCACTAGAAAACCTCACCTAACAAGAAGATTGCACTTGCAGAGGGCTTGGTTAAAGGGCATTTTACTTCCCCTTCCCTGCCTCCACTAGTTGCTATGACAAGATTAAAGGAATGCATATTAATAATACAACTTTAAGATTTTTTTTCTAGAGCAGAGAGAACTGGGTGCTTTATTATTGCAGTAATCACATTAAGCACCAACAGGTAAGGATTTTTTTTCCCCTTCAGATAAAGAAAAAAGACTGAAGTGTTGCTGTGTGAACAGCAGCTATGAGGTGAAAAGTGCATGGCATGCTGCTTCTTTACCTCTTCCTCTGCAGGGCACTCCCAAGCTCAGATTGCTATCCTGTGACAGTGCTTAGTACTAATCATACACTAGACTAGGATGCCAACCATTCACTAATTGCATTTCGCATTTAAGAGCATAAAAACATCATGTTCTGGTCTAAGCTTACAAGAATTCATTGCCAGCATAAATATTTCAGCACACAGATAAAACAGAGAATTAAATAAGCAGAGGTCTGACTTCTTCTCCATTTGATTAGCTATCTGATCACCTCTCTGGCATGTTACAAACTTTTTTATTACTTAAATCTCTAAAGGCTAATACAAAGGGAATCATAACTACAAACTAAAAAAAAAATGTACTCTCAAAACATTTGTCATTTGTCTTTTACAAAGCCAGATAATACTTTAAAACAGGATTTCTCATTTTGCCTAGGTTTTTGTGAAGAAAAATATTCCTTTCTCCTAACTTTGTAGTAAACTATTTTCAAAAATGCACATTTAATCTTTTATAAGAACCCTGCTTCTGCAAAAAGCAAATCTCTTAACAACAAAAAAAATTATCAAGAAACATTTTCCACACACATTGTGCAATGTACATAAAAGAAATATAACCACTAGAGATTTATTCTTACCCATTAAATAGATATTAATGATTAATTCACATGCTTTATAACTAAAAATTGTATCTAAATTAAATAAGCTTTGATAGGAAAATTATCAATTAAAAGTTACCTAAAAAGAAAAAATGAAGCTGTATAACCCTTGCTGACTGAAACAGATTTAATGATAGCAACACTGCTTTTCACAGACTGGTCTGCACCAGAATGGATGGAATTCAATACTCAGTTCAAAAGTCAGTTGATCTAAACGTGAGAAATATTTAGGCTGTTATCCTGCTTTCTGGACTACTACAGTTGGTATGGGAATTAAACAGGCAACGCTTCACAGAAACCCACAATCAGTAAAGAGGGTTCTGTTTCAAATAAAAGGTGGTGCCTTTCTATTAGTTACTACAGAGACTCCTGGAAACCAAGTTCAAGATTCATCCTGCATTTGGCTTCTCAACCCTAAACTTCCACTTGCTGTCCCATCCATGTGTTCCCATGCTTTTATTTTATTTATTTCCTAAAAGACCCTAGTATAGCTGCTAGGTATTCACAGATCTACCAGCTCTATTATTTGACAATTCATTCCTTTGCTAGCCTCTAAAATGCTTTCATCTTTTCTGCTTGTACGCTATTTGCTAGGCTACCAGAGAAGTACCATGAAGAAACAGAACAGATAAGCATGGAAAGAGGTAGTGAAAGAAAAGGAGAGCTCTTCAGTTTTCATTTCTCTTTCCTGTAACGTCATCCATGACCTTGGGCACGCCATTTACTCCTCTTTCTCAATTTTGTAGCTACATATAGGAGTGCTTTCCTTCCTTCTACATCTGTTACGATATGTAGTGGAAATCAATCAAGTTCTTGAATGATCTCATGCACTAATCAGTAGTACTACTTGACTTTGCATCTGGGAAGAATTTCCTGAATTTAAAGGTGAGCTTCTGAGATCTTACCATGATTGTGTTTCCTTGCTCAAATGTTTTAGAGATAACTGTGTCATGTCATGACACGAAAAATAACTCTGGATTGCTGGGTATGTTGGTCTAAAACTAGACTGTGTACCATGCTGTTTACTCTGCAGAGATGATAGAACAGGGATAGGGCTGAAAACAGGGTTGTAAGACAGAGTACCAGGCTGAGGCTAAAAGGTAGATCTCATGAATTTATCAAAGGTCAGCAGCTACCATGCTCTAGAGCTCCTGCAAGGGAGAAAGGCCTCACTTCAGTTGGAAGAACTGAAAATTCACACCTCCGGTTTATCCTTTCTTTTTTCTTTAGCAGGGAAATAGAACCATTCTTAGTGTATTATCCATTTCCGATGAGGTTGAAGAGGCCTCTTACACCTTAACCAAATAAAGTTGTCCAATGTAAATAATACTCTTGAGATCTCTGGGTCCTCCTCACAGTTAAAAGAAGGGAGAGGGACACTTTTCAACACCAGTTCTCACTACACACATGGAGATTAGCGTCTGCTTTTGCAACAAGTCTGTTAAATGAATACAACGAGTAAAAGAATGGAATGAGAAAGCCACAGCAACTATCAACATACCATGCATTCAGATTTTATAATACTTTTTTTTTTTGTTCTGTGCCCTGTTTTGCTCATTGCTTGGCACTTTGTTACTCTTCTGTTGACTCATGTTATGATATCAGTTTCTACTAATTTTGTTCAGATTATTAAACAAGTGAGTATAGAGCCATATCTAGTAACAGTAAAAGATCCACAAAAAAGTTTGCTAAATGTTAGCGATGCCAGCAGGCCTGCATGGGTGAACAAGGAGCTCCTGGACACACTCAAACACAGAAAGGAAGCCTACAGAGGGTGGAAGCAAGGACAGATAGCCTGGGAGGAATACAGAGGAATTGTCCAAGCAGCCAGGGATCAGGTTCGGAAAGCTAAAGCCCTGATAGAATTAAATCTGGCCAGGGACGTCAAGGGCAACAAGAAAAGCTTCTATAGATACGTCAGGGATAAAAGGAAGACGAGGAAAAATCTGGGCCCTCTCTGGAACGAAATGGGAGACCTGGTTACCTGGGATACAGAGAAGGCAGAGGTACTCAATGACTTTTTTGCCTTGGTCTTCACCGGCAAGTGCTCAGGCCTCACCGCCCAAGCACAGAAGGCAAAGGAGGGGACTGGGAGAATGAAGAGCCGCCCACTGTAGGAGAAGATCAGGTTTGAGACCATCTAGGGAACCTGAAGGTGCACAAGTCAATGGGACCCAATGAGATCCATCCGCAGGTCCTGAAGGCACTGGTGGATGAAGTTGCTAAGCCACTATCCATCATATTTGAGAAATCGTGGCAGTCTGGTGAAGTTCCTGCTGACTGAAAAAGGGGAAACATAACCCCCATTTTTAAAAAAGGAAAAAAGGAAGACCTGAGGAACTACAGGCCAGTCAGTCTCACCTCTGTGCCTGGGAAGATCATGGAACAGATCCTCCTAGAAGCTGTRCTAAGGCACATGGAGGACAGGGAGGTGATTTGAGACAGTCAKCATGGCTTCACCAAGGGCAAGTCCTGCCTAACCAACCTAGTGGCCTTTATGATAGAGGGACTACATCAGTGGATATGGGAAGGGCTACCAATGTCATCTATSTGGACCACTGTAAGGTCTTTGACACGGTTCCCCCCCAACATCCTTCTTTCTAAACTGGAGAGGTATGGATTTGATGGGTGGACTGTCTGGTGGGTGAGGAATTGGTTGGAGGGATGCATCCGGAGAGGAGTGGTCAACAGCTCAATGTCCAGATGGAGATCGGTGACAAGTGGTGTCCCACAGGGGTCCGTATTGGGACYGGTACTGTTTAATATCTTCATCAATGACATGGACAGTGGGATCGAGTGCACCCTCAGCAAGTTTGCAGACGACACCAAGCTGAGTGGTGCGGTCGACAYGCCTGAGGGACGGGATGCCATCCAGAGGGACCTGGACAAGCTCGAGAAGTGGGCCCGAGTGGACCTCATGAGGTTCAACAAGGCCAAGTGCAAGGTCCTGCACATGGGTCTGGGCAACCCCTGGTATCAATACAGGCTGGGGGATGAAGGGATTGAGAGCAGCCCTGCCGAGAAGGACTTGGGAGTAATGGGRGACAAAAAGCTGGACATGAGCCGACAATGTGCGCTCACAGCCCAGGTGGCCAACCGTATCCTGGGCTGCATCAAAAGCAGCGTGGCCAGCAGGTYGAGGGAGGTGATTCTGCCCCTCTACTCTGCTCTGGTGAGACCCCACCTGCAGTRCTGTGTCCAGATCTGGGGCCCTCACCACAAGAAAGACACAGACCTGTTGGAGTGGGTYCAGAGGAGGGCCACAAAAATGATCAGGGGGATGGAATGCCTCTCCTATGAAGAATGGCTGAGAGAGTTGGGGTTGTTCAGCCTGGAGAAGGCTTCGGGGAGACCTTATTGCAGCTTTTCAGTACTTAAAGGGGGCTTATAGGAAATATGGGGACAAACTTTTTAGCAGGGCCTGTTGCGACAGGACAAGGGRWAATGGTTTTAAACTAAAAGAGGGTAGATTTAGAGCACATATAAGGAAGAAATGTTTTACAGTGAGGGTGATGAAACACTGGAACAGGTTGCCCAGAGAGGTGGTAGATGCCCCATCCCTGGAAACATTCAAGTTGGACGGGGTTGGACGGGGTTCTGAGCAACCTGATCTGGTTGAAGATGTCCCTGCCCACACACAGCAGGGGGGTTGGACTAGATGACCTTTAAAGGTCCCTTCCAACCCAACTATTCTATGATTCTATGATTCCATGATCTGACTCTGCAAAATTTGTACTGCTACATGGCCCTGTTATAACTGAGTGAATTATGTATTTCCCAAGTGCATCATGTGGACCTTCACATAGCCTTATCTACATGCTCTGTTTCTTTGTCAGTGCATAATTCAAAAGTACGAGGAAGGAACATATTACTTTGATGCATAAGTACCCATCAAATGCATTGATATTGCTGATATCTGGCTGTTTTATTAGATTTTTCAGTATTTAAATTCAGGTTTTCTATATAAAATAATTTGTGAGTGAAAAATATGCAGAAGTTTATTTAATAGATTGTTCTTTTGCGCACATATATGCTAAGCTCTTTAATGACATGAACATCCACTGAACAACATATTGCTCTAGCGGATTCTCGTGCATTTCTAAAAGAATAACTACCATGTTTAAAAACATAAAAACATTTTTGATAAATACAAATAGTTCACACTCTGAAAGTGTTATGGTAAGGAGCACAAATAGTCCCTCCCCTTGGTGTACAGCTAAATGTTTCTAATCTTCTGTCTTTTTTGATCTGAAGCACTTTTTTCCCCAGCACTACTGTTACTTAGTACTTATACAGCATTTTCTGTTTTTCAAAGCACAGCACAAACCCTCATTCTGAAAGCATTTCTAAGTAGTTTCCTGTGTCAGATATCCTGTCCTATTCTCCGAGTGCCATTTTCGTAACTCCCTAAGGGCAGTTTGTGAATATAAGTAGGACAGAATGCATTTCCAGGAAATGGAAAATATTGACCTCTATTTCTGCACTGTACTGAAAAGATTGGGATATTAKGATAATATCCCCAAGGCATGCATAATGTGACACAGAATTTGCCAGCAAAACATACCTGTCAGTTTATAATGACCAAAATCTATGCATTGGTGCACAATAATTAGAAAAAATATGTACGTATGAGAAATTCTGCATTTTTTCCTATTAATTGAAGTTATAACTCTCTATTCTGTAAGCTTAAATTAGTTCAAGCACAGTCTTTGTGATTTTGTCTTCAGAAAGCAACACATACATTCATATATTTAATGCTACCACATACCAAACAGAGGGAGAGAAGGAAGAAAAAACATTTTTGTCTGAAAGTGAGTATTTCTGAAAACTATACAAATTCTGAAAACAATGCATGATAGCATAAGTTCCTGTTACAGTCTTTATGAGTGAGAGATTGCACCAGAAAGAGAACACAGCTGAAGTTACACACAAGTAGGCATTGCTTCCACGTATCATCTTCTAAAATTTTCCTACCATTGCTCTAATAGTAACAGCAAAATAATCAACAATAGGAGGGCTGCTACAGCCTGCTACCAGCATTTTTAAACAATTCTGTCATGGATACATAGAGTTAGGTAATGGCTGTTCACACGCAGCTGCAGCAATGTTAAAGAAATGATGTAGTAGTTCAGGAAAACAACAACACAGACTTAACAAAATAAAGCCTTTTAATCTTACRCCACTTCTTTTCTCAAATGTTTGATTCTGTAATTTGAATATGTTAACATTAGGTAATAAAATACATGAAGCACCAATGTTGTTCTATTTAAACTGTTTTAAAAACTACAGCTAGTAGTTTTAAATCAAGTGGGAAAGAAAACTAATATCCCCTCCAGACAAAGCTCCAAGACCCCATCATGAATGACTGCTACAGCCTTCTTAAAATGCCCACATTGCACCTTGCTATGCATCCATAGTTATTAATTTTCCTTGAATATTTTCAAGAATCCCTATCACAATCTTCTTGCTTCCTAAGTTATTTCTCATTTACCAACTTCTATTTCATGTGGTCATTACTCCAAATTTTTTTTTTTTTAGCATTCACAGATTATGACAGACTCATATGTCGTGTGTCCATTTTTCCTAAACAGACTTTCCTCATGATACCCCTGTAGAATTGAGTGTCAGTAGTGAATTGACAGCTCAAGCCAGGCAGTCTTTTGTACTTCAGATCCTATTTCAAGACAGGATCTCAGCTGTAAAAAACATTTTTCTTACTTTTCCATGCTGTCCTGCTCTTTCATAGCAGATCACTGCRTCTTCCCACATTTCCAGCTGCTCAAATATCTGTAAGGCAGAGCTGGTGCATCCAAGCTCAAAGAGAAAGCTTGCAAGCTGACGCTGGAAAGATAAGAAATTCCAGGTAATTGAAAATAGGTAGGTAAATACATCAACAAGAAGCAGACAGAGAATATGGAATTATTTTCTTGAAACTTCAAGCTGGAGCCTCAAACAATGTATATACCTCAAAAAAAAAAATCAATAGAACAATAATTGTTTTGATTTGACTTTTGTTCATGTCAGTAGCTTAATTACTTTGAACTAGTTTATAATATAATGCAAAAATGGAAACAGACATGGCAAGGATAATTTGACAGAGCTGAACTTCCACCACTTAAATGAAGCGCACAGCCATGCAGCAGGAGAGCAGCTGCAGCAGGATGTTGGGAATGCTGAGAGTGGGAAACAGAGCCTGAAGGAGGGCATTAAAGCCTCTTCTAGCAATGCTTTGCCATAATAATCTGTACCTGTGCAAACACAGATGGAGAGAAAGGCTCTGATACAATTTTGTTAGGTACTCGTGAGAAATCATTGTCCCAAACAGCCACGGCCAAAGGGTGTTAGTTTTTAGCCAAATCAATATTGGATTCGAGTTCAGGTTCAACTCCCTAGTTGAGTTTTCCTCACAGATAAGTCAGCCTCTTTGTTATATCAAATTCAGCTATTATTTCAGTGTAAGTATGAAAATAAATGAGTAATTTTTTCCATTTAAAAATAAACAAGGTATGTTTTCATGACTTTGAAAAGTTGTCTTTGGTATTTTGTTTATTTTTTAAGAGGAGATTAAAATCACATAGGTTTTCATCTTTGAAGGAAGGATAACTTATTTACTATGTGTGACAGATATACAATTTGCTTTGCAAAAACAAATGGGAGCATTCTGTATAAGGACACCTAATTATGCTATGAGATCCCATACAGTGAACTTCTGCAGTGTTTTTGGTGAGCCTGAATGGATTCCCTGAAGTTCTCTGCAGATGTCATGGGACTCTCTTTATAGGCTTGGGTTCAGTATATGCTACAAATCTAAGGAGTCACCATACAGGAATAGACTGGTAGTCAAAAAATTAAGAACTGGCTACAGTTCTTTGACATAAATACATAACAAATTGAAAATCTATAACAAAGTAATTATTTGTTAGCTTGATATTAATTGCTTAGGTAAAAAACTACATTTGCCAGTGTCTGGAACTAAATCTTATTTATGTTTTATTAAATTTACTCAGAGTTAAATTTGGTAAAATTTATATAGGCAATGCCTCTTCATTACTATGACTAGAAGAGTGCAGCCATCTTCCATTATAAATCCCTATTTTAGTATTTCTATCTTTGGCTTGGAAAATTGGCTTGGATTGAAAAGTGCCACTCTGACAACTGGAAATGAAAACCACATTTGCTAGTTTTATTGCAAGTGCCTGTTGAAAGGTTGTATGGAATAATTTGAGAATGCTCAGAGAAGATACAATTGATTAAAGCAACATGCATTAAGGTTAGAAACCAAAAAGCAATAAAACACCATTAAAAGTAAACAACATGAACAGCTTTGGAGGTATGTGATGCAAACAGTTTTCTTACGTTTGTTAAATACAGCATCATCAGATTAGACTAATGTGTGGATTTCCTATTCTAGGAAGAGTTTATTGTGATGATAAACAGTGTAGTTTTGGAAAAAAAATATCCTGTCAGCAATAGTAAAAAGGGACATGTCTCGAAAATAAAAACTTTCTCAGCTCGAGGAGTTCTTCATTGTACTTCTGACTCCTAATTTGGCTGCTCTGACCATGATCCACTTCCCAAAAACAACCCAAAGTGAGTGATCATTAAAAGATGAGAAAGATGCAAGTAACAGTAGCATAAGTAAAACAGCAATAAATAGTAAGACAGTGATTATTTTTACAGGAGATATGTTGGAAGCTTGAAAGCTTTGGTCCATTTTTTGCTGAAGGAAAAAGGAAAGTAAAGAAGAATTGCACTACAAGCAATTACTTCTGTGCATGACAAGACATCTGAAAGCAAAACACTGTAGAACTTGATTTCTTTCCAGAAAAAGCTGGTGTGTTGTTAGTTACGACTTACTTCTACAGTGTTTCAACTCAAGATAGTATCACACTCTCTTGACTTTGGAGTCATGCAGTATCAAAGGTAATAAGGACCACAGACTTTTAAGTAAAGCTTCAAATGGGATTGTTTCACACCTGTATGGCCCAACGTGGAGGCACCTGACAACAGTAGAAAATCTTCATGCGTTCAGATACCGATGTATTCGCATCTTCAAATTGGTCTGCAAGAGCCTGTAAATGCAAAGTATATTCTGATTTAGTATTTATTTAGACTTAATCAACCTAAAAAAAAATAAATTCAAAGCATTCAGGATTTTAGGCATTCTTGACATAATGGAGAAATTATATTAAAGATAACRCTAAACGCCAGTAAGCTTACACCATAACATGCTACAAGTCTTATTACCCCATGTAAGGAAATGTCATAAACATTTATGTAAAAACTCTTTATTACAGCTAATAATAAATAAAAAAGCTTTGAAGAGATTCAACTTTCAAAGTGCATATAACAGGAATAAGAATCAAATTTACAATCCCAAACAAATACTTGCAGAGTAAAACTGTGTCAAATATTAAAGTGACCTTGCCTAATGCATTTCAATCCTTTAGCTAGTTTTTCCCTAAGATAGTATTGATGTGCTTTAGGCATGAAATTTCTTATCAAAAAGAGAAAGACAGACAAACATATTACAGTGGACCATGCTTTTGGAAACACAGTTCTAATACAGAATAAATTATTGTGACTTGGAGTACAATTCAATTCAGGCTTTTTTTTTCTTTTGGTAGAGCTTTGGATTGTTGAAATGTTTTCTTCTGAAACCCTTTGAAAGAGAATGGTAACTTTTGCATAGCAAAAGCACAGCAGCTTCAGCACTAACTTTTTCTCTGAAATTCCATTATGAAGTTTTTAAATCAACATTCAATAGCAAGAAAAGTAAAATATTAAAGGTAGCTATAGCCAGAAAGTTGGTTAGAAATTTTAGGATAACGGAGAAACTCTCTTCAAATGCCAGTCATCACTACACTAGGAAATTTAAGGCCACAGGTATAAATAAGGGAATATTAAATTACTTGCCTTCACGTGATTCATCTATCCCAGTCTCACATATGACTCAGTCAAAGATTTATAGAAGGAGCTAGACAGGTTCTCAGAATTTTCTCAACATGGAAAATGAATGCAAAGATTCCCAAACAAAAGGAAAAATTGGATAGGATCGCTTCTTTCTCTCTCTTTCTAAATCCAACTGTTGGCTACCCAACCTATATCAATAATGCAAATAATAGTTGTGTAAAATCAAAACCATCAATTATGTGATTTAAACTGCTAAGCATCTTGTAACTGCTATTGATGTTAACGGAATTTATTAGGTGGCTTCATTCTTTTAATAAGAAAAAATCACAACAGGCAGCAATAATTTAGGCTTTAAATCCACACTTAACCTCCTAATTTTAAATACTAATATTTAAAATATTCAATCTTATTCATATTCTCTCTCATAAAATTACCTCCAGTTCCTAGAGATTATCCAGAAACCTACCCCAAGAAAATGGCTGAGGTATATTTGTAGTAAGGAAAGGGACAGACTAATAAAATCACATTCCTTTACACAGTTCCAAGCAATCCAAAAGGAGTCAGATTCAAATAAAACTTTTAAAGTACTATTATTTAATTACAGAGTTTACTTGACTACGAACTATATCACAAATCTTATTTCGCAGTTTTAGTTCTGCTGAAATGTTATAATGCTATGCAGAATTACATTTTTCTGTATTCTGTTGCAACAAAAAACTGAAAAATTGTCCAATTCCTTGGGTAATCATTTTGCAAGATCAGACAAAGTAGTAAACTACAGTTGGAAAATTTAAAAATAATAATCGATCTAAGCCTGAGCAAAGTCAGAAAATCCTAAATATGTCCTGCAAAATAATTTTTTGAGGAGAACAGGAGATGGAAGGCAGAAAATGTTTTAAGTCAATCAAAATGTTTTAGCTTTTTTTTTTTTTAAATTTCTATTGTTCCAAAAGAAAAATTGGAATTCAAAGAAAAACAGTTTTTCAAAAGCAACATATTTTATTGGAAAATTTGTGGTCATATTTTTTCTAAACTTCCTAAGCAGAGAAGCCTAATGTAAATGACATGTTGTAGGAGAATATGACTACTAGCAAGTAGAATTCTCTCCCTTCCCAAAACAAATACTGTACTCTCTTCAGAGTTCCAACAAAAACTGAAAGTGTAGGTAGAACATATGAATATTACACATTACCTAAAGAAGTATAAATGCTAATGAACTTAAAAGTTATTAAAATCCATGGTTTATGCACTCTCTCATATGTTGAAAAAATAAGCTCTGATAGTTCTCCCTACTAGTGAAGTATAGAAAATAAGTTACTCAAAAACTGCTGCATTCTATGTTTCTGAATTATGCTTGAAGAAATAAAATTTGGGTTGTATAGTGGTGAGAAAATGAGAAGCCGAACCCTGTTGCACAGCTAATATCTAATCACAGAACAATAAACCAATAAAATGAGCAAGATAGCACTGCCAAGAGAGCATTCTTTCTCATTAATAATCTTCAAGATAAATATCATGTAAAAAAAAAAGAAATCTACGTAAATACATAATACTTGCAGCACAGTCAAAAAACATAAGACTTGGTGTCTTAGTTTAACCCGAGCCTCAAATTCCTGCCTTGAAAGTTGTTAAATCGAACTACAGCAGAAACCAATGAAAATTCACAACTCTAAAAGATACATGAGTTCTTCCATATGCAACATTTAAAAACATTAAGCTTAACAGATCAYCCCCCCACACCATGTAAAACACCCTCTCCCCAAGGCTTTAGCTGCCATAGATAACGAGTTCTGAAGTCAAAAAACACAGTACAGAGAGATACACTAATCCAGTCTGGAAAAAACAGAAACATAGATGGTTTTGATGGAATTTTGTATCACTAGCAAAGACTACATTATTGACACATGAAAGCAGGAAAAGACAGCTTAAGAAACTACAATTCATTCTCCCCATCTCACACTTAAATCTTTGGTAAGAGATTAAGAAGTGGATATTAGGAAAAAATTCTTCACCGAAAGGGTAGTCAAGCATTGGAACAAGCTGCCCAGGGAAGTGGTGGAGTCACCATCCCTGGAGACATTCAAAAAACGTGTGGATGTGGTACTTCAGCACATGGTTTAGTGGGCATGGGTGTTGGGTTGACGGTTGGACTCGATGATCTTAAAGGTCTTTTCCAACCTTAATGATTCTATGATTCTAAGTACAATAAGTAGCCTTGGGATAAGTATACCATGTTAATTTGAAATTATTACATTAGAGCTTTTATCAYTTCACTAATCAACTTCAGTCTAATCACTTTACTAATCAAACACAGCTGGTAATTAYCCATGACTTGAGTTCATGAAGTTTGTAAAGGATTTTTTCCACCTTGGATATAATTTCCATACATTCATTCCCATTGCATGTCCTTGCTTTGCCTTTATGTTCAACATATGTATAGCATYACTATGGTCCTGATGACAAAATATCAGCTTTGATTTTGAGCCTACCTAAATTTCAATCTCTTTATCCTCTTCACATTTTTTACTGTCTTTTTCTTCTACGGCTGACAGAGTTAATAGGTTTTTCTTTTTAGCCAGACCCTATCTTTGTACTTAATCTCTGGAAATACTACCGCACCCTTATGGTTTCTGGTCACTGAGATATCATTTTCTTGCGATGTAATGCTATTTGATTTCTCAACCTACATACTGGTCTGGGCAACGGAGGGGGATGTGCTGATCTCCTCTCTCTGCTGACCAGCGATAGGACATGAGGAAATGGAATAAAGCTGTGTCAGGGGAAGTTCAGACTGGACATTAGAATCATAGAATCATTTAGGTTGGAAAAGACCTTTAAGATTATTGAGTCCACCCGTTAGGAAAAGGTTCTTCACTGAGAGGGYGGTCTGAACAGGCTCCCCAGGGAAGTGGTCACGGCACCAAGCCTGTCAGAGTTCTTAGTCATACGGTGTAGTTTTAGGTATTCCTGTGAAGAGCAGGGAGTTGAACTCTATGATGCTTCTAAGTCCTTCCGCCTTGTCCCTTTTGTTAAAATATAATCTTCAGGTAGCTTTTTGCGTCTTGAGGTAAATGAATGGCAGACCTTCACATCCTTCTTTCTATTCTTAACCTCTTTATTCCAGACGAAATTGTTTACTTACTTTTCAAAAAAAATGTCCCTAACTATGTAAAACTGTATCTATATGCAAATATTTTTCSTTCCATTTAATCTGAAGGATCTCCTGATCCAAGATTGTTTAGGGGAAAAAATTCCCCCCCAAAACAAACAAAGCAGCCCCAAACCCGTGTCTTTTGAAAACAGCAAGATACTCATTACTTATCAAAAACATCTTGAAAACAGCATCACACTTTTGTTTGTGCAGCAACTATTTAATTCCATCTGGATCCCTTTCCCCCATAACACCAAAGAGTGGCCTGTCCATATCCAAATCTAACATTGCTGGCCCCAATAAAACATCTCCCTCAAAACAGTCTTGACCCATAGACAGCATTTTATCCATGCTATTTCATCTCACTTCTTCTCAGGTTTTCATATCAGTAATAGACAATGTGACTGCACCATTTTTCCCTTTACCTATCTTTTCTGGCAAGAGAATTTCCAGTTTTAGTGTTCCAGTCACAATTGTTCCACCGTACTTTTCATCTGCGCAAAAGTTTGTTTCACAGGCTGTGCCAATAATTATAGCTTGTTTATTTTGTTTTCCTGCCTTCTTCCACTGCTAGCCAGGCATCCAACTGTTTCCCACCAACCACACCCTATTTAAAACATTATTTTTTACTACTTTAGTACCTGATTACTTGCTATGCACTTATCAATACCACCATCTCTACCCTTGTTAGCATCTTATATTCCCTCATACCCTTTGATTTATCCAGGTACACTTGATGTTCCTCTTTATTTATGATTTTGAAGGCAGGAAGGTTAGACGAGTTTTTTCTAGTCTTATCCCACTTCTCAGTCTAGAGATCTTGTCAGTCTGCCAGAATCAATCCCTGGTTAATACCCCTGGGACTCCAGTGGTGACTGTCCACCCAAGAGTCCTTTCTACATAAATGCTCCCAACAGCCATAAACCACAATGGTTATCACCTACTCCTCACYAACATGTTGATTGTGGCATTATCTTGCCTTGCTTTTGCCCTCCTTCTCTAACAACTCCAAGATGTCCCATTTCTTAAAGGTTTTTACCTTATTTAACATGGATTTAGCTTGATTTATGCCAAAGGAAACTGATACTGTCATAGGTTCCGCTTTCCCCACTAACGCCATGGTCCAGCACGTACTACCCAACTGGTACCTTAACTCCAGGCAGACAGAAGAGGATGAATGGAAAAGTACCCTTCAGTCTTTCCTAACACAGAAACTCCAGGCACACAACATTTTCATCATGTTCTTGTGATTCTTGGGTCCTTTTTCTTCAATTTCTCCCAAGTCTGAAGACTCCTCCTGAAAATCCCACACATCAGCCTGACCTCTCCACACTCTGCCTACCTACCTATTTCCATTTTCCTTGCCCTTCTATTTCTGTCCATTACCTCTGTATGTTTTATCATCAGCAAGTTGATGTCACAACTCTACTGCTCTYGTATTCTACTGCTCCCTTAGCTCCATGCTTCTTCCAGTAATTCTCCTGCCAGCCGTGTGCTCAATGGGTAGGTTTATTTAGCAGAAGTCAACAAATCTTTAGCAAACTATGCATCCTCCTTAATGTTTTCCTCCTTCATATCATAAAAACACCAAGCTTCAGCATCTGCATCTATGACTGCTGATTACAGTTTGTTCATAAGGTTTGCCAAATGATACTTGATGCAAATTAATTTTAATGTACTCAAAGATGATGAAAATACCACTGTTTCTGTATCCATCTATATTTTCCCCTGCTTTGTCCCACTTCCAGTGCTACTCCCCAGCACCAACATCATCTTCTATCCTTTACAGGAAAAAAAAGATTAACTCTCACTCATTTGACCCATCTTCTGCTTCTCTTGGTTACTGTCTGCTCAGTTTTTCAGCCTCTTGCTTAGGCCACTCTTGACCCATGTTTAGGTTTAGAAGGTAAGTATATACCAGCATGTACCATAAACAGGAAACTTTCCCTTCAGATGTCAAAACTAATACAAATTTCCCCCTTTTTGGTCTGCTTGCTGAGCTTATGAAAATYGCAAACTACATAGCAGTGAAACCTATTGTTGTATTTGCTGATCACCTACCATCCTAGCCCCCCATTTGACAAGAGTATACTAGGATTACGTCAGAAATTAAATACACCCTCAAGAAAGAAAGGGAGAAGGAAGGCCTTGCAAAAAACCGCACAATACTGAAACAAAAAATTAGCACATTAATCTTGGATTAAAAATTAAATGGATAATGTAGGTTTTACAAATGGCAACTCTGGGCATCTGCCTTTACTTATACAACCTATATACCTTTTTAAGTGCCAAAGCATGGACACCAGTTTTGGGACTGCCTGGGTGGGTCTTGGCTTATGGGTCAGGCACCGAAGCGTCTGATGGTGCCAAGACACAGCTGGAATTGTTCAGCTGCTTGGAAAAAAGGTGTCTGGAGGCAAAGGGGGTAAGAAATAAAAACGCATCTGTAGGGAAAACAACCCTGCTATCTCATCTCATTATTATTATGGTTTCTAAGAATTTAGCATGTGTAAGGCCCAAACTGAACTGGGCTCACCTGTGTTATTTACTCAAGAACAAAGTAGAGGAAAACTTTGTAAAAGTAACAACAACTATGTGTGTAACTCTATGATTGTACAATTACAAAGTTCTTACTTTATTCATAAGCTTATTTTACAAATTATGAATAAACAGGAAAATTTATGATCAAAAAGCTCCTTTGATTCCTTACCACAGAACTCAGTCACACAGATGAAGAGTTTCTACTGCTTAGCATTTATGAAAAAAAAAAGGGGGGGGGGGGCATTTTTTTAAGCTTATGCAACAAGAAGTTCTTGTAGACCCTGTAATATTTACAGACTTCTGTAAAACTTCCAGAGCTTCATCATTAAATTGATTCAAGCTTTCATGTAACCTAAGACCTAATTCTAAATGCCTTAAAATCTTTACTTTTGGGGGCAGTGATATTCAAATACTTGTCGAACAGAAAACCTACATAATTCTCGAAGCTTCAAAACTTTAAGTGTCTCTATTATTTTTTAAACTGTCCTCTGCCAAATTACATTTTCTAACAATAAAGCCTGAAAAAYGTTGTACAAGAAAGAACTATAGTCCAAGTTAATTTGGGATGTATCATGACAGTAATTGTCGCAGCCTTGTTCCGCAATAGCGTACTCAGTAACATATAAATACAGAATTACTAATAAAAGCTGCATTCCCCTGAAGAAAACATATATTATACAATCAGTGTCTAAAAATTCAGAAATGATATACACATTAGAAAGCAGGTGACAAATACAGAGAATTAAATATACAGAATAATTAGGGTTTTCCAAATTTTATTTCCTGTGAATTAGATCAGATATTCCAAGCTTTTCTAATGTACTATAAGTATTTTAGTACCTTGTGGATATGTAATTAGATCTTCAGTTACACTCTTTTGGTAAACTTACTTTAAAAAAAAAGCAAAAAAATTATATTTACAATCCAAACAACAAATTTGTTTCAACAGCTCTTTGTCAACCCAAGAGCTCCTGTAACCAAGACCACTGGGACAATCTGAGACATACCCAGTCTTCTAAAATCCAATGGTCAAAATACTTAATCTTCCAGTGAAGCAACGCCAGAAACTATGAAGCAATAAAAACAGTTTTCATACAACAATGCAGTGAAGTTTTGCTTAATGGGAGAGAATAATTTCTGGTTGATAAATATGGATACAATGTGGAAAAAATGAAAACAGTTGAGATTAGCCTAAACTTCATGAAGGAGATTATGACTTACGATTACTTTATTGATTGCCAATTTTATCACTAAATAAAAAGACATAAACGCAGTACCTGTGGACTTACTACATTCAACCATTATTCAGAACAGCATTTGACATTTAAGACAGGACTTTGTTGCTTGGAAACTAAAATGTCTTAAACGAAATAATGAGGTATCCTTTTAAAAAGCTCACAGATGATATATTTCTGTTAAATGATGAAAATCTCTGAACAGTCAAGAACTAAAGCATCCAAACACAAAACAAAAGCTATTAAGCAAGGATGTATTTCAACATCAAGAAAGAAACCCTCCCTCTCATTTATCTAATTTTCAAAGGGGAATTATGACATTAAATAGTTGAGGAAAATTTATTATAGCGATTGCTATTATAAATTATGATTTGTGATTCATGGAAACTCAGAAAGACCATTTCTTACATTGTGCAAAGATGCCAAGATGAAGAGCACTACTTACTGGAGATTTTACATTATTCACATTCTCAGGAGGATGAAAATGTTCTGTGAGAACTCTGCAGAAGTTCAGTGCTTAAAAGGCCAAAAATCTTACCCTCTTTTTACCCCTCATTCAAATATAAGTCTTAGTTTCACTAAAATCTTGTAGTCTTGAAAAYTTCCATTTTTGCTCATTTTGCAAGCTCACCCTTTCAGTCATTCTTCCAATGAAATTATTGCTTGATAGAATTGACCTCAAATGATGTGTATATTTAAACCAACCAGAGGACTATGTATCACACTGCTCCCTAGGAACTAACAGCTGGTTTAAAATTTGTTAAAGCTAATGCTAAAATGTTGTATAGCACTGACTGCCTACTTTGTATTGCAAATGAATGGTTACAGGGCACCGAGAACACAGGAGCTGCAAAGATATCAGGATGCTTCACAGAGAGAAACTACTAACAAGGCAATGCAACTCTAGAACTATAAAAAAAAGCAGCGCTTGAAACAAAATTAACTGAAACATTCAAGGAGAAGGATTCAGGCTGCAATTTTTCAAAGCTAAGTCTGTTTGCATTGAAAGCGSTGTTTTAACTACTTTGCCCAATGTTTTGGTAAAAATTTCTCGATTGTACATAATCACTACATTGAAAGAAATCACTATGTTCAGTGTCCAGGGTTATTTGCTTTTTTAAAAAAGTCACAAGAAAATGGCCCCAGTTTCTAGTAGCTTTACGCACAGAAGCAAAAAGGTTGATTTCCTTTAATTGAAATGAAAACAAAAATTTTCTATGCATATTCTTTCAAATTAGTATAATCCCTTTTTAAACAGCAGACTAACTCCCCAACTACTACTTTGCTTTTTTTTTCCTCCCACCGTAGATTGGATGCAGAAGTCTCCTTGATCTGTAAAGAAAAGAGGCTGCCTTCTACTGGATTCAGCACTATCTACCCCACAGTATTTTTCTAGTAGCTTATTTTRATGGATTATTCAGTTAAGATGCTCCATCACATATGGTTGGACTCGATGATCTTAGAGGTCTTTTCCAACCWTAAGGATTCTATGATTCTATGATCTCTCAAGAGCATAAGTACTCATAGTATTAAGCATGCAGTGTTTGTTTTATGGCTTCTCCTCTGCTATCTCCTATTTCCTTCTCCCCCTAAGCAGCTAAAGAAACTCAGCACCAGCTATCTCTCAGCAAATGCTTACAAGTTTAAAGTTTCTGGGCTAAGAAGAATGCCAGTAGAGGCTTTTTCAGGACAGCCATCTCTCTGGCATTTGCACACAGGTTTAATTTCATTGTCTGCGCCTGACATCAACCTGAGAATAATGCAGTACTCTCTCTAAGATAGATTATGCCTAGAAAATTTTCTAAAATGTTTCAAGTTTGATGCATTTAAGGCTGTTATTCTTTTTAAAAGCATAAGCAAATAAACTTTTTTTTAACAAAGGTTGTGTCCATTTTTCGGCAAAGGAGGAACTTGCTTGTGACCTTTAATAAAGACCTGACTGATCTCATGCCATCTGTTCTGGTGTACTGGGATCTTTCCTCCCTGCCACCCATCAGGCATTACAATTAAGTGTTATATAGAATAAATTATGTCAAACATTTGTGTTTTGTAATACATAACAGGTATATTTTTTGAGAGATGTAGTTCTTCCTCAGAAAAGCCACAAACAGAAGGGGATAGTCAAGCTGAAGCTTTTAGTTTAATAACTTTTATATGCATTATTTCATTGTTAGTTTAGGTATGATGCTCATAAACAGACATGCCGCTTTATGACCCATTTAACCTATTCYGTATTCCAAGTGGAACACCCTGCTCAAGAAGAATAATCTATTGGAAACATCCTGTACTTTTTCTGTTGCTGGAAGACTTGAGTTTCCCTACCATATACCACACATTTGCATTTTGCTTATGATAAATCGTACAACAGTGTATATGTATATACAAGCAATAAAAAAAATGACAAGTTGTCTGTAAGTAGCAGAAAAAGCCTCATTCAAGCTTTATCACAAAATATATTATAAATAAACATACCATAGATAAACATTCAAAATAAACATTTCTATATGGCAAAAAAAAAAATTAATTAGAAAAAATTAAGAATTAGATGGTCATTTCTGAAGAATGTAAACGACAAATACTCAAACTAAAACAAAGAATTTCAGAGGAACAGTTCTTAAGACCATGCTTTTAATTGCAAACATCTAAACATTTTCAGCTTCCTCCTACCTAAGATAGTGACTGGATGGTATTCTGTTACACAAATAGAAATCTCAAGGAAAAAACACAACACAAAACAAAATGTGATGTATTCATGTAACTCAGTGCAGTTTTTTACTGGCAATCATACCAAGCGTAATTCTTTAATGTTACTTAGATGTCCTTAGATGCCTGTAAGGAGGAAAAAAAATATTGTCTAGTCCTATCTAGATACCTGTAACCTGAAACCACAGATATTCAGCTGCTCTAATCATTAACAGCTCTTTTTGCAGTATTAGAAATAGCCAACTTTTTTTTTTTTTACACCAGCAAAGTGCTCTTTTGCTGAAATCTGTTTTTCAACTATTCTTATTCAGTTGCAAATCTCAAGAACATCTTTAGTTATTTGGACAGGGGTATGAGGAGAAAAGACAGACAAGTTCAGTCTCTTTTTTCCTGAATTTGATCATAGTGTCTCAGATAACATCTTGGGACACCCACTGTTTTCCCCTCTTAAAAAAAAAAAAATCTTCTTCCCAAGAATAGCTTTCCTATACAGTGAAACCTTGACTGATACYGAGTAGTTTCTGTTGAAAAATTACTTGGCAGGAAATACACATTCTTCCTGTAGCTGAGCCTGACCCAGCAACCATAGAGTATATGATGGTAAGTACATTAGAAATATGACACACAGGCAAAGTGTTTAAACTTCAGCTATCCCAAAGAAAGGCAATCACATATAAAGAAGTCTGTTTTCAATATATGTATTTTCTTGAAAGACATTCAATCCAGCTCTTCACATGCTCCTGGAAAGCTCTCTATACATCAGGGAAAAACAAACAAACCCCCTATCATTCTCTGTTAATGATTGATCTACTCACCAAAGAGGAAAATAAGCATCTTCAGCAACAATTGGCTTGAAATCAGTTCGACTTCCAGTAAAAATGAAAACACTCTAAATGCATTAAATATTCCATGGCTGATTGTATGACATATTCAAATAGAAGCACATCAAGCTCGCCGGAAGGCTCAGTAGTTCTTTATCAAAAAAGGGAGGAATCCACAAAAGTACATTTCTTTCCACAATCATATACCAGTATTGGGCACAGGTTGTCTGGTAGACAACCAATTGAGAAACCAAACCAAAATAAAACTTTCATTCAGCTGGACAGAGTTTTATGGTCTGTGCTGGTCACTCGCACCAAACAGGTTGAAAGACAGAGACTGGACAACAGATCTTCTGCTACTTCACAGAAGAGCAACTACGACTAAACATGGATTTAGGATACTAAAAACCTTGCCCAACAAAACCATAGGCTKTAGAAACAAAATGACAGTCAGTGTAACACGCACACCCTTTAATCTGTTAATAGCCTTCAATCACTTGACCAAGGACAATCAGCTGCAAGTTCTAATGGTACCAGTCTTGCACTGGAGGCAATTTTCTTGCAGATCTTTAGGAGGAGGTAGCACACCACTGCCAGAGGAACAGATGCACTTTGCTTTTAGCTGCCCCCTTTTACTTGAGATACTCTAACCTGGGCCAGAGGGAGAGGACTGAAGGACAAATTAACTCCTCCACCAGCAGCTGCCACTGCCTACTTCCTGCTACCATTTTTTCCAGGGGAGAGAAGAACATGAGCCCAGGAGTCTGCTGGGCCTTGGTCATTCATCCAACCCTAAGCCTGTACCTTTAATGGAGTACCACAGGGAAGAAGGCAGATTTCAGACCAGAGGAATTGTCCTGACAAGGTGCAGCCTGAGAGCTCCTGAAATAGTTTAAGATTGCACTGTAATCTGGCATTTTATAACTTTTAAGTGTCTGAACTTGCAACATTATTAATGACCTTTTGTTTGCACRCATTTTACAAAGGGGAAAATGGAATAAAGCAGGAGATCAAGCGTGGTAAAATCATTTACTGCATGTTTCTATTTCTAGGCAACTTCAATGTTTGCACAGATCTGCATCTGGAAAAATGGGCAGGTATAGCACAGCAGTGTGCGTAATAGCTACAAACAATATTATTTATGCCATTTAAAATCTAGTTCAGGCATGGTAGGTCATATCACTTAAAAAACATCTCCACATATGTCAAAACGCCCAAGTCTTATCACAAAAACACAGTGCTATAATTTACAATATTCAGACAGAGTAATACTGTGAAGAAACTAGGTAACTGCAAAAGCAAGTGGAAATATTGAAAACAGCCAATATCAAATCATCATAGAACTCTCCATACAGCAATCCAAATGATTATTTGAATCAATGGTCCTTAAATCAGTTTGGAAAGTTCAGAAGCCAAATATATTCCTGAATTCATAACTATAACTGGAACAGGAACTAAATGAGTTGAGTTAGGCCAGCAAACAGTTCTCTGGTTAGAAGCTACATCGAGCCCACACTATTGCAAAGTTTGTCTCCAGTACAATAGTTTCCAATCAACTGATTCTTTACATACTAGATTCCCAGAATTTCCTACCTCTGAACATTTAGAAACCACGTACAGTGACTGTATTAAACGATTTTTTTAATAACCCAACTCTCCCCGTAACTTACTGGAGAGCAAGACCCTTGACATGATGGAAATTCTTTCAGTAGAAACATCTATCAGAAAAAGCAGTTCTCACTCCCTACTACAGCATCACAGTTACAAACTAATTTCAAAGCATGAACATTCTCATTTTTTGAATTAGTCCTTGTTTTTGTATATCATACAATCGCTTGATCTAAAAAAAAGAAAAATAACATTTCCCTCATTAATTACACAATAGTCCATTCTATTTTATCTTTTCCACAAGCATTATTTTTCTTCATTATTTCTAAATTTATCTCACAAAGATTTGTCACCAGTTTAATGACATTTTTTACAAATCCCTTCACCCCACTTTCTGTGAATCCATACTCTCTAAGCAATGACTACAAATCTCTATGGCTTATACTTCATCAGTTTTGTTGCTGAAACTGATCTGCTGAAATCTTACTCTTAACTGGTGTTAAAGAAACAAATTCCCTAAAGCATTCTCCTTGATTATCTCTGGTGTTGACCTACATAATAAAAGCAAAATGCTTCCTATGTAATATTCTCAGACTCTACCCTGATTTGGCTATACAAGCACTTTCTTGCCCCTACTTTAAAATTTGAGAGTCATTCTTTTCAGCTTTTATCAGATTTCCCACTGAAATTCTCCTTTGACAATAAATGCATTGGCTTCTCTTGAAATCAGTTTGTATGCTGACCTGAGGAAGTAAAATATTTTTTTTGTATCAGGAGAAAAGAAAAGCCTTACTGACAGACTGTTCATTCTTTCTTTATTGAGTGAGTACATAAGGACAAAAGCAAGGACCACTAATTGTTGGGATTTACTAAGTTGGCTTTGACTTATTACCTATTCCAACTTTTGCAAGCCTTAGAGCACCACTATTTCCATATTCTTTCACTTTAAATACTTTTAAAACTAAGACCAGTCTCTAGTCTCTCGTTTCCTGCAATGGTTAAAGCAGCACTAAAATACCTTCTAATGGAAGAATTTTTCAGAACAATGCTGGATCACTTTCAAAATATTAGAAAACACACAGACACAAACACTTCTATCAATAACATTTGTCTCATTGTTATTGTACTTATTTCTCAGCAATTGTTTTTGTATGTCTTAGATTCATTTCAGTAAATAAGGCGGCCCTATCTACCACATGCATGACTATAAATTAGTCTTTYAAGACTGAATTAATCCTCTACATTTTGAGGGACAGTTCACCGTGGCCCTGAAACTTCTTGAACTACAATAACCTACGCTCTTAGTGCCTTCTTGTCATGCCAAAAACTCATTCATTTGGCAGGCTTTGCAGGGGAAGATTGGGGGTATATTTCTCAGAGAAAACTGTGGGAGGACAAAGAGAACTGGTTTTTTTTATTTAACTGATTTAATTTCTTACCTATAATAAACTGATCACCACTATTGAATTRTAACTGCAAAACTATCATCATCAGGGCATTTTATACTTGCTCTGCATATATTTTTATTGTTCTTGAAAACTATTCAAATCCGAGAAGAATGCAAAATTCATTCTGTTTGTCTTAATTTGGCTCTTAAAAACCCATTTTATGGAGTAAATAGTTTCCATATTTTTAATAGACTACTGCCCTAATCAACTGAAATAAGCATACAGTTTTGTGTGATTGAAGATAAAGCATATTTGAGCCAGAGAGAACTGATACAAATTTATGCAATTTGAATTAATAAAATTCAATATTATTTCAGTTAGCAAATCATTTTAGTGGGGTTTTTTTTGTTTTATTTGTTCAGAGGTTTGTTTGTTTGGTTGGTTGGTTTGGGTTTTTTTGGGTTTTTTGCATTTGCAGCTTCTGTTCTTTTCCTTTACAGACTGTCCTTCAATTATATATAGTCTTATTTCTATCTTTTTTTTTTAAACCAGGAGGATTCAATGTAAACATGTTTAAGGCAACTGTATCGTTAACATAAAATTCCTGGKTTTTTTAAATTTAAATGTTAGAGAATGACGAATGGCATTTCTCATGTCCTAAATAAAGAAGTTAACTTGCCATTGTTTTAAGACTTTTCTAGATGGAGAAGGGAGTGCAATTAGCAAATAAAGCAAATGTACATTATTACAGCAATTAAATAAAATTATAGGCCTTGTAACCGGAAAGACAACTATCAAAATGTGTTCTGCATTTACAATTTGGTCCTTTATTGCAGATATCTTGGGAACACATAGGTTCTGATTACACTGTTTGACAAAACATTACAATTAGTAGATCTCAGTGTTTCAGGCACTTTTTCATAGAGCAAACAAGAAAAACATGCCTTCTTTTCTTATCAGCTCCCAAGCAGTTTCTCAACTCTGAATAAACTAGATATTGAGCTGTGAAAGAAAACATGCCTTTGCACCTGTGTGACAGCTGTTGAACGCTGGTTTACCACGTCAACATACTCTCATTCCAGGTACCTCACCAATGATTTCCATCAGATCATGCATCCAATTGTCTTTAAATCTCAGCATCAAAACATGTCCTGCTGGTATATTAATTTAGATTACWGATTATAAGTGTAGGTTTAATAAATTTTGTAATAAAAGATCTAAACATTAATTGGATCTACCAGTTTTTTCTCTATCCTAGCTTATGTGATAACTGTGTTATCACTTGGACTTTTAAACTTYGTTGTTGTTCTACAGTAGGGACTGCATCATCAATAGAGATATTGAATATATAAACATATTAACATTTTTAAGTATTCAGCATCAAACAATTCAGCTAAATTATCCATTTTAAACAATTATTTTACACTTCCTCCTCTATAAAAAAATAGATTTATCACTTCCTGTTAACCTTATTTCAGAAAGTGAGCATTTAGTAAAATTACGCTTGTTTTACTGTCTATCTTTAGTAGGCCTTTTATCTATGAGGTTTTTCAGTCTAATCCTCTGGTGTACCAGTTAAAGCTGTTTCTTTTTTCTACTTTACATGGTGTAAAACTGGAAAGCTACTGTTACAACATTTCCCAGACTTTTTTCTTTGTGATATTCTGGTAATTCATTCTTCTCCACTCCATTACTACCTTGTCCTCAGGCAAACTAATTCTTCACTTTAAACTTCTTCCCTAAGTATCCCCTACATGTTTAAGCAAGATCATAATCCAAAATTATCCACATCATAATGACTTCAAATTCCAGAATTATTCAGGAAGAGACTACCTCTTGAATCTGAGGTACTGGTTTCACCTATACAATCACTTTGATGGCAGGAAAGAGGGAAGGCCAAAAATTTCTAAGTCATCTATGCAAAAGAACTTGAAGTAGCAGACTACCAATAAGACTTAGGTTTTCCATAACTCCAGGTGAACTTTTAAGATGCAAGAAGATGTTGACAGTTGTAAGACGAAGTATGCTGGGGCAGAAGTTACTGATTAGCGTGCTGGAACTGTGTATGTCTGTATTTTTTTCTAAAATAAGTCATGTAGTAGATTCTTTATGTGAATGTTTTTRTTTGTTATATCAGGCCCTGCAAATATGTATTTCACTTTGAAAACAATATTAGCCAACTAAGAAACAAATATTCACTTAGGTTGTCAGTGTAATTTTACTAAAAAAACCTTCAATTTCTTTRTAATAGGGCTTTTGCAGCTGGGTGGGGAAGGAAAGTACACAAGAGGAAATGAGTCCAACAATCCCAAATGAAATATCAAACTTAGCACAAAAAAGGTCAAGGTCATGAGTAGAAGATAACTCGATTCATGAATGTCTGATGTAATATTTCCTTTTCATTTGAAACTGAGAGCCAAGCAGTATACCAGGCAATTTAGAGCATCTCCTATGCAATTGCCATTTGGAATGTTTTGTTGTAGTCAAACACTACCACCTAAAGAAGCACGGTAAAACAAATGAGGCCTCTAATAGCACAACAGCATTACTGACTTTCAAAATGATGAGCTTACTGAATACTAAAATATTGAGCCCAAAGTTACTGATTGCCAGTGCTTAGGATATGGGTGTCAATGTTAAAGCCTGTTAACGACTTAAGCCTCAGAACAAATCCACTTATAGATGACAAAATCTTCAGAAAAGTACTATGTATATTTTTTTAYCTTTATGCTATTTACATTTATTTTTTACTTATTTTAATGTTACTTATATGAAATATAATTTTATAGTTATGACATTATCCTTATCAAGCAAGTGTACCTTCTTGATTGTTTTTGTTTTCAAAGAAAAAGCTGTTTCACCTGTCAATTATGTTATTCATTTTTATGATGTATCAAAAGATGTAAGCAGAACTTCCCCTAAAGTTTCTAGAAGAAGCAAGATTTACAAGCTTACTTGTGAAGGATGGGTTTAAAATCAGACCATTCATTTTCTGTTGCAAAGGCAAGAATACTGATATCATCCATCAATTCACCATGACAGCGCTACTTTTAAAATTAGTCCAAATACAGGCTAGATCTTTTGGTGTTTGGGGAAAGACCGTCCCCATTTCCATGCATGCATCTTGCCCCCTTTTTGGTATGCTTGCAGCTTATTTGTTTGCAGTGCAGCATCATAGTCTCTCTCTTACTCTGCAGTCTCAAATGYCAAATATATCCAGCTGACTTTAGCTTTAATCTGTGTCTTTATATGAGTCAGGAACAGGAGAGGTAGTAGTTCCTCTCCTAAAGAGATCTGCATTGAAGGTTCCCCCTTTCCTATCAGATGACTTGACATTTTTGTCACAGCTCGATATAGCTGCATACATCTGCCCTAAACCAGCAGACATATGTCTCATGCAGTCATACGTGTGSAGACTCACCCACAGAGGACAACTGCATCTTGTATAGATGCAAGTCCCCTGTTTGTAGCTAGTTAGCTAGCTTTGATACTGCCAYTGGTGTACAGTAGTTATAAAACACTTCCCATAGGGTGCAAAAGCTGCAGAGGAACTACATACACTTCAAAATAGTAAGCCTGCATTAAGTCCCAAGCTGTTGTGRTTACACTGCTTTTATAGTTACCAAATCAGCTTGCTCTGAGGGAAGGCACAACTGCAGTCAATGCTGAAAAATAGATCCAAAGCCTTCTAGCATCAGCTTTGCTTTCTGTTTTTCACTAAAGGATGTAAGAACAAGGATGGAGAAGGAAATAAAAAGAAGAAAAGCTATTACTGTTAATTACAATACAGGAGGAACAGATAACTGCCTTAACAAATAAGGGAGGGTCTGGTTTGTAGTACCTGGCATATGCATTGGACAATGCGACTCAAAAAAATCTGTCTACCAGTACTGGGCTATTTCAGAACATGGTTTGTTAGCTCACCTCAGGATACCTATCTCCAGGTTTGCTATTATATTTATGACATAGAGCTGTAAAGATTCATCTGTTCAAATTCAGCAACAGCTGTAAAGCTTCATCTATTCAATTTATCAATAGGTGAGAACAGTGTGTCCTCCATGCCTTGCATCTGGTCTGACTACATGTGGAACTTAATTATTTTAATTGTTCAGCTCCTTGAAGTTGAGCTTATAATGCTTATGCCTTCCAGTGCAAAGCTTAGACAGAAAGATGTGAATGTTGTGTCCTGGAATCTGTTGATATTCATATTTTTGTTTGCAACTCGCTGTCATCACTTTGTCTATATAACTGTAGTATTACTGTTCAATATGGCTTGAGGATTCTCCTATCTGACGTTATGACTCCTAATACCATCATTCAAATTGTCAGGACACTGAGTGAAGAGACTTTAAAGGGAGAAAGGTAAATGCCTTCAGACCTAAGATTCAATGAGAAACATTTGGAAAAAATGGGAGGCTTAGTATTTTTGGCTGCTTTTAGAAAGCACATTGACACTAGAAGTGGAACAGCTCAGATATTGAACATAAYTTTCAAATGAGCTAAAAGGTTTGTACTTTAAAAGTACTAGCTGAGAAAAATATTTAGAAGCTTTAGCASAGAAAGAATGGTTTCATTCTTTTCCCCACATCAGCTAACAGCGCTGATCCAAACTGGCAAATACAATAGTGCAGTAGAAAACTTCTAGGCAGAAATCATTACCTAGAAAATTATACTATGCAATATTCTCTTTTTCGCCAGTGGTACAAAAACACTTCAGTTATTCCTGAATAACTCTTGGCAGACTGGATCTCTGATTTTTTTTTTTTTCCAACAAAAAAACCTAATTGCATAGTGGAAGAAAAACAGAGGGAGCCAAGCACCACCACGTTAATTATTTTGAAGTGTGCTAATTAGTTCAGTGTATCGCCAGAATCACTTGTGTCATGTAACATCTTCTGTCAAATCTGTCATCTGCTTAAGCAAAATGAAATACGTCTGGAAATGTGTGCCTTGAGACTGAAATCATAAGTATCACCAAGAGATCACTCTCTCTTGTGATTGCTTTCTGAAGTAATAAGGTTTATTTCTAGGGTTCTGGAGACCTTCTGATCCTGCGTAGAATTCATTAAGGAAAGGTTTTGTAAGACACTTGGCTTTTCTCCTCTTTTTAAACACTTTTTGGAACATGTGTGCTGATAATAAATACAACTCATAGTAGTTGAGAACTATTGGGATATCAATGCAGGATCTCTACAGAAGAGGTGCGTCTTCCACCTACTATCCTCCTGAAGGGAGTTAAATCTCTCTCAGTTCACCAATGCATCTAACAGATCCCAGTAACTTTCTGTTAAAACTTTCAACTTCATGTGAAACAAATTTATTAATAATTAATTTTTCTCCTCCTTCCTCCCCTCTACCATTCCATACACAACTAAAAGCAACTATTAAAATCTTATTTGATGTACTCCTAGAGTACAAGAGGGGGTTAAAGAATAGGAATAGCAACTCCTAGTATAGTGATCTAATAGTTTAGCTGAACAGACAAGTGCTGTCATTCCCTTGGTCATACTAAAAGTCTCTCTATATTGCTCCAACCATGGTCTAGAGAGGCCTGATCAGAAAGACATATGACTTGAGAAGCAAAAGAAGCGGGAAAAATCTGTTAGCCTCAAACCCCTCTAATCAGCCTAGTGGGAGGAAGACTGTTCCCCTCTCCTTTTCGAACTCTTCCCTTAAATGTTGAATTTGTCCAATGTAGAACAACCACTAAATAAAGCAAAGCACAGGGAGCAAGTTCGCAAGGAGTGACAGTTTAGTTTKAAAAATAAAGAAGACATGTTTCTATGATAAATGACTTAGCTTTCTTGCATAACCATTTAAAGACCATCAATGTGAAAATAACGAAACAGCAAAGGCTCATAAAGCTCAAGATGCCAGTTCTGTCAGATCTATGCCAGCCTTTTCTTTCCGTAAGTGTACATAAAGTCTTTTCGGATTTGAAAGAATTGAACACCAACTAGCATGTTTCTATAGTAAGAACAATTTAAACAACAACAAAAAAATTATCTCCCTTTTTCACACATAAAGAAAAACATTAGTTGCTGAAGGAAATGACACTCTGAAGTATTATTTAAGTGAAAATTACAGGGCAGTTGACACAGAATTCCCAACCACATACATCTGTGTATGACTAAGGATATAAAACAAGATCTCATGTGACCTTTCAATCTTAGACATAATGATTAGCCTATAATATTGCTAGTCTGCTCCCAGCTCTCCTGAAGTCTTATTAAAAACACCCTTTCAAGACACATTTCTCTCTCCCTAACAGGCAAATTCCTTTGCTGCCAAGAAAAGCAAGCAAGAGAGAACCATATGAAATACTGCATATGTCGTACTGCGTGTTAGGAAAACCAAGCGATTAGCTTACAGGCATGCTATCACCAGGTGCAGCGAGCAGCAGAAAATACAATCAGAAAAGGGGCACATAACAAGCTGATAAAAGCTGCAAGCGTAGAGGCAGCCCGTGTAACCACCCAGATCAAGCTGCAGGAAGTAGCTGTAACAAGCCACTGTAGGATAAGCCTGAGCAGGCTACTGGTGTACCAGGCACATGGCAGCTTCACCTCTTTCGCTGCCGGCGTAATCCAGCGGTAACGATGCTCTCTCTTCTACCCCACCATCCTTTGCTCGAAGCATGGCATTTTAATTCATTTTGCTTCATTCTTAAAAATATTTAAAAATCCACTGAAATGGAAGARTACACTTATTTCATATATCAAGAAACTGCAGTGGGATGCTATCCTTTATGTGCTTTAAACCGGTTGCTTTGGTTGTGGTGGTTTTTTTTTTTTTTTTTAAATCACCCCTCCCTTTTCTCTTTTTTCATAGCTCTGAGACCACTCAAAATTCCTTTTTTCTCCCCCATCCTATTACTTGAGCTCTGGCTGCACTTTCAGCAGTAATTTGTGGTTTAACAGCTTATTCCAACCCATTTTCCACTATTAATAGTTTCTGAATTACTTTCTTACAATAGAAGATAGGTGAAGATCCCAAAACTGATGTAGAAATGGCAGGTTTCTGGTTATGTGGAGGGCTATTTATCAAAAACTCTCCCTTTCACTTTCTGTTTTCTCCCTCCCCCTCATACCTTTCTTTCCACCCTAGCACTTCTCACCCTCCCTCACCTACATCCATATGGAAACAAACCAAAAACCCAACCTTAAAAAAAAAATCATACTGTATCCAGAGACACATTTTGGTTGGCAGTACCTTGATCCAGACTTCAATATATGGTATACTGGTCATGATTAAACATTCTAGTGGAATGTAAAATAACTGTTTTAGCTCTCAAATACTGTTTCCTTTTCTTAGAAAAATGGTTGAAAAAAGTACTGGCTTTAGAAATCTTTAACCTTATTTTTGTGGATCCAAACCTCATTTAGGCAAAAACTGGACAGAGACAACCAGTAGCATCCAGAAAAAGTTAAGAAAAAATCTCTCCTCCTCCCTTCCAGTTAGCTACTAGCTGAAGTACATTCCAGAGCACCCAGAATGATAATTTTAAAACCTGTTCCAAAGACATTATCTGTAGTTCAGATTTTTAAAGTAATCAGAAAAAGGTTTCGAAACTGATCATTCCAATTCCTTTTGAAGCCTTCCAGTTAGAAAAAAATATTTACAGTATCATTTCATAAAAACTGTTTAACATAAAGTAGGGATATACTTGGAGTCTGGCAGCTAAATTCAACCAATATACCCTCATTTCAAAAATAGCTGCAATTATTTTCAAACAATTAAAATAAGTTAAACAAACATAGCCAGGCCCACTAAAAGATGTAGCCAAAAAAACGCTTTCTTTGACAAACCAACAATGTAGCCTGGCTTGCGTTAGGGCTGAAAAGCAGCATATATCTGCCCAGTGATAGTCATCTAAAAAGATGCTTATCAGCTGGTTAGAAGGGTTTTCAGACCCAGTATAGAAGCAGGTAAGGGTGGAAATGGGGAAAGGAAGGAGTTACAGTAGAAGAGGACAGGAGTTCCAGCACCAGTAAGTCAGAGCCTATTATGGCTCATGCACTCTTCAGACAACCCTAAAGTAACTCACTTAGAGGATTTAGTTTCCCATTGCTTATTCAAGCTGTCTTATAAGAATTTTTATAATTACTTWAAAAATTTTATATTGCAAACAATGGGGAGAATCTAATCATATTTACACCCACCTCCTCCCTTAATCTTCAATATCTAATCTTTCCACAGCAATCTGAACTAGTAAACATGAAACTGTAAAACAAACAAAAACAAAAAAACCCCCACAAAACCAATTTGTATGAAAATTCTATGGTTTTGAAATCCATTTTCTACTGATAAATAGCTGCAGAACTCGCTAGCTCTTTGGCATCTTCATGAAGATGATCTATCAAAACCCCTTGTGTTATGTATGAAAATAACATCATTCACCCTATGTTTTCTGATTCCTTCTTAGAACTGTTAGAAACCATGATATTAAAAAATTCTGATCTGATGGAACTTGGGAATGAAAACCTTAAATGGAAAGTTATTCAAGTTATTTGATTAATTTAGCACAGATCAATCCTTAAGCAACTTTTAACTATTTTTGGAAACTAAGCTTGATACCGTATAAAATCAACACAAATATGTCATTAAGTCTAGAAAACTTAATGAAAGAAAACATAAACATACTAAGATTAAAGATAATATTTAAAACCACAGATTCTGTGTCTACTGTGAGGTCACCTCCTGAAATGTCACAGTGCATGCTAATCAAATCCTTCACATTACTGCAGTTGCAGCACACAAAGTCGGATAAATGTACTTGCAATGATAACCCCTTCATGAAGATTTCCATCATGAGACTGTCAAACTGTATAGCATAACAATTTCCAGTACTCAGGTTTAATCAAGCTAGACAAAAATGTTGGAGACACTCCAACTGTTTTATGGCTTAGGGCATCAAGGGTCCTGAGATCGTTTCCCAAATGCCGTCAGAAGCTACATCTCCCAGACTTGGAATCCTGGCTTCCTTGACACTCTCTTACTGACCGCAGGGAATTCCACTATAGCAACTCTATGTCCTCCTCAGCAGAAGAAAAATGCAGCAGCACATACAAGCTGCACTCCTTCAAAGATCCATTCATCAATAATGATTTTATATGAAACATCACCTTCTCAGGATTTAACTACACAGCACCATAATCCTAAGTTTTATACATTCCTGGCTGTTTTAGTCAGCAGGACTGTGGCCTGATGGACATATAGAAATGCTTTACGTTCATGTATGACAACAAGATTTAACAGGACAGAAGATGACAAATGGCTAACAAAATTCTGTAATATGAAGGAAAAAAAAATCTTCATATAGCCTACAGACCTYTCCTTTGAAAAAATTATTTTTTAAATAAATCCTATTAGCTGTCACATTTCAGAATTTTAAAATTTCTTTTTTGTATTTGAAAACTGATCTTCTCTTGGTTTGGAGCAAGATTATTTAATCACTGCCTCAAACTTGCAATAAAAATACGGATCACTAAGTATCACATCAAAACGGTAAATCGAAAGTGCTGCTTTATTCACAAACRTGTTTTCTTGTTCTCACAATACCAATTACTATTTACAGGTTTCTGTTTTCTACAGATGACGGAAGTTTTACTCAAGTTTTACTTGAGTAGAAACTACTAAAAAAATATGATAGCAGTAGCAGCTTTACATTCATGAACCTCTACATAAAAAAATCCTCAGTCAGAAACTAGAGGTAAGAAAACAGATTTTAATTTTTATCTTCCAAAACTTGTCATGTTTTTGAAAGAAAGCGACCATTTATTACTTGTACATGTAAGAGTTTATCTCAAGACTGGCAGACATAAAAGGATTAGTGGYTTATGCATCTAATAAGAAAATTAGACATAATGAGAAAATTATCTCTCTGTACAGTCCGCAGAGAGGAACTGCAGAAGCTCCTAACTGCTGCCTGTTTCCATTTCTTATATAAAGAACCCCTATTTATAACAAGGCAGCTCAGAAGTCTTACCTGAGTCTGCTTCATTGCCCGTTCCATTCTGCGAGTACTTCCTTTCTCAAGCTTGGTCCGAAGGAGTAAGGCTGATGTCTGAATGGCCCAGAACTTCGGCTGAGAGAGCAAGCACTGCAGAAAAAAAAAACATTTTTTTTTTCATTATTTCATTTTAAAAGACACTGAAGACAGTAAAGTTTCTAACGGTGTTCTCAAGCATGAATGCTGTCTCCTATTCTGAAAGTCAAATACGTGGTTGTAGTACTTATTTGGTGAATTGAAGGCTGTACAGATTACCTTAATCTATTTTCAATATAAAAGGCGGCCATCAAAACTATTTTCTCCTTCTCAGCTACGGCAGCACTGTGTGTACATGTACCCATATAGTGCATACACCAAACTGCACAAAGTAAAATGGCTACTCAGAGTAAAAGGAAAATAAAGAATTTGATACTGAGCAGTCTGGCTCAGCCTTCTCTACACCTGCRCACTGGATAGTTGTAGACAGCAACTTCTTAAGGATGAACAAAACCAGTTCTCTCTTGGCCTCTCTTCATATGCGAGGTGCTCCGATGTCTGCATTAACAGCACCTCCACATTAAATAGGCTGAAATTGCTAAGAACCTGAAGAATATTAATTAATTTAGAATTTGCGATGACTTGAGAATAACAGGAAGAATTTTGATGTGTAGTAGATGCATAGGGAATATGGAATAATCTAGGTAAAAAGCTTTCCTAAAGACATGGTAGGTTATCATTTGGAACTCCCTGCCCTGATGCCAGGAACTTGGTGMCAGTCTCCAACCACTGATTTTTAGGAAAGCCCAGGAGGATATATGAAGCCAATACAACTTTGATATCCCTTAACAATGTACAGACTGCCTGGATTCTTTCCAGTATGGTTTCAGACACAGTATACCATTTTTCTGTTGATACTCACTTTGAAAAGGGAGACAGCAGGAAGACTTCCTTGCTAATTTTATTGACACTGCAAATACGACCCAGCTTCTCTGAGAAAATAAATTTTTCTATAGATATTTGTAGACTGGAGAAAAAGCCTCAGTGGTTTTATTCTTTCCTCTCAAAGATCTCCCAAAGCATTAAAAAGTATACTTTGCTGGTGGTTTGTGTGAAACACATGACAAACTTCTGTCATGTTGTAATCGATCTGTTTTTCTTTTCCCTAGTGTTTTCACAGGAAAGGAAGCAGAAAGAAACAAGCTAAAACAAATTCTCTCCAAGCAAAACTACAATGGGAAGAGAGGCGACAGCAAATGAAAGCATAAATGAAAGCAGTATGAACGCTTGTACAGCCACCAAACACTTCAACGTCAGCTGATCCTCTCTCTTGTGACCAACAGTCTCTGCACTGATTCTTTCATGACTTCTACTCAGTATTACATTAAGAAGTACCCAAAGGCTTCTATACTGTCTTCTATGTGCTGARGACCTGGAAATATTAGGGGAACGCAATCGCAACATTCTATATTCTGTACACTTTCAAGTGCCCTCTTACAAATTAGTTATAATCAGTAAATCTGTTAACTGATCCAAATCCTAGTTCTGAGAGTTCATCTCTCTCCTGTCTCATCATGGGAAGTTCAATGTACTACCTATTTTTGTTTAGTCTTAAGACAAACCCTCCACTGCAGGACACAAGCAAGGCATTCCTAACAGAGGACCCTGGTTTCTGAATTTACTGTTTGGTGGCCGTTCCAGGTGGATGCTAAAAAAAACCTTAAGGGATTGTTAGGGAAAACACTTGAACAATGTTTATTTCAGCTTAAAAACGTCTTTTGTGAGAAAGGTTACCCTTTCCCCCCCATTTTCACCACTATTGGTATTCTGTCATATTATTTTATTTTTTACTTAAAGGGAATTTTTTCTCTGCTACATGGTGGTAGATACTAGTATTTATTTTTCAAATGAACACAACATCTCTCAAAATAATGACAACTAAAGGTCTTGACCAGTAATGCTCCTRAAGATATTTTCAGGTCCTATTACAGCCGTTGTCCAGCAGCAGAGTACTTGTCCCCTCACTCTGGTTCACCTCAGCAACTGGCATAAGCAGGGCGTAGCACAAAGCCTCTGTGTCCACGCCATCCAGCTCTGCAAGAGAACCAGCAGCTCAGGGAAGTCTCTCCTCTGCCTCTATGCATACCTCCTACACCCCTGTCTAGCCAGGGATTTAAGTAATCATGCTGTATGAGATGTGTATAAAGTCATATGGGGAGGAAGGAGAAGTGAAGAGAAACAGGGTGGAAGAGAGGCAGAGATAATTACGTTTCACTCCTCTGCAAGAGCAATGACAGTCTTATCTTGAATAACAATCCTGCTTTTTAAATGTATTCATAAAACAAAATGTAAGGTATACCTGCTGTATAATTACCAAAGAAAAAATGAAATTCTCTAACAGTTTTATTGATACAAAAAAGCACTGCAACTGCATAAGACAATGAGAAGCAGGCCTATTTTTCAGTGAAGAAACACTTGTAATTTTATACTTGTACTGAGCTCAGCCTTGTGCCAGAATTGAAATGTTTACCTTTTCATCGCTTAATTGTAATGTTTAAAGCACCACAGATACAAAATAATACATGTATGAAGGGCATAAATGTTTATACTCAAAGGCTGTAAAGAGTAATTTCAGAACATGTATCCATAACTATTAAGCATGCTCTAATCTTCTGCTCAAAATCTCCACATATTCCAGATAATAAATATTTTCTTGTAAGTCCCAAAGCTTTATATTTTCACCTGAAGCTAAATCTAGACTCTATTAATGAAACTATAGGTTAAAATAAAACTTCTGGAAAAAAGAAAAACTAARTCAAGATTATTCAAATTTTGTTAACATATCTGAACGTTTATTGTACTGTACCAAAGGCAGCTAAGAAAATTAACAAAATAATTCTAAACCAAAAACACTATTGAGAATCTTCAGAAGTCATCTTTGTTCTTACTTTAGGGAAAGAACAATAAAATAAAGAAAAAGAAAAACAGGAAAATTAGATGGGGTGAGAAGAAAGGAAAGAAAATAAGGTTATGCAACATTTTCTGCACTGAATGGAATGTTTTCACATGGGAAAACTCCTTTCTCCAATTCTTCCCCACAATTTTTCCTGCAAACAAGAATCCTTTACATCATCCTCTCCCATCATTTCAAAGTGTAAAAAGATTACCAAAATACTACACAAACCAGAATATTTCATTCAATGTGTCATCCTTATATAATATTGGAATGAAACATGATCCTCAAAGTATTAATAACGAAATAGTAAGTAGTCTGTTACTGTACAATACCTTTATAATTTCCCCATTATTATGTAAGAACAAAATGGTAGGTAATACCTGAATTGTGAGATAGGTGCACATTACTAATGACACCCAGATCAAATCCAGTCACRTGAGTCCTGCCAAACCCAAGCTGACTCTCAAGTACCATTAATGAATGATTCAGCCTCATCATTATTCAGAATTTAACCTAGGTGTGATGCACTTCCTGATCACTCTAATAACTTTCTGTTAGAGAAACAGAGAAAGAACGGTTGCACAATTTGCAATGTCTATACAAAATGCAAATTACAAAAATATACAAAATATAGAACAAGCTAGCAAGAATCTTCAAGGAAGCTTGTGCCATTGGTATTTCATATGTACACACACATACAAATGTATGTGTATATTATTTATGAAGTTACAATGTTTGGTTTKAAGGAAACTACACACAGAGAAAGCAGCCTGCAGCTTAAAACCAATAATGTAATRCAGAATCATAGAATCATATAATAGTTTGGATTGGAAGGGACCTTTAAAGGTCATCTAGTCCAACCCCCCTGCCATAGGCAGGGACATCTTCAACCAGATCAGGTTGCTCAGAGCCCCGTCCAGCCTGACCTTGAATGTTTCCAGGGATCGGGCATCTACCACCTCTCTGGGCAACCTGTTCCAGTGTTTCATCACCCTCACTGTAAAACATTTCTTCCTTATATGTGCTCTAAATCTACCCTCTTTTAGTTTAAAACCATTWYCCCTTGTCCTGTCGCAACAGRCCCTGCTAARAAGTYTGYCMCCATMTTTCYTATAAGCCCCCTTTAAGTACTGAAAGGCTGCAATAAGGTCTCCCCGAAGCCTTCTCCAGGCTGAACAACYCCAASTCTCTCAGCCATTCTTCATAGGAGAGGCRTTCCATCCCCCTGATCATTTTTGTGGCCCTCCTCTGAACCCRCTCCAACAGGTCTGTGTCTTTCTTGTGGTGAGGGCCCCAGATCTGGACACAGTACTGCAGGTGGGGTCTCACCAGAGCAGAGTAGAGGGGCAGAATCACCTCCCTCGACCTGCTGGCCACGCTGCTTTTGATGCAGCCCAGGACACGGTTGGCCACCTGGGCTGYGAGCGCACATTGTTGGCTCATGTCCAGCTTTTCGTTCACCAGTACCCCCAAGTCCTTCTCGGCAGGGCTGCTCTCAATCCCTTCATCCCCCAGCCTGTATTGATACCGGGKGTTGCCCYGACCCAKGTGCAGGACCYTRCACTTRGCCTTGTTGAACCTCATGAGGTCCACACGGGCCCACTTCTCGAGCTTGTCCAGGTCCCTCTGGATGGCATCCCGTCCCTCAGGTGTGTCAACCGCACCACTCACTGTAAAACATCCAACTGACAAGCCAAACCAAACCAAAGTCTTCTGAAGGGCAGATGAATAGGACTGTATCAGTCAGCCATCACTTATAAAAAAAAGGTATAGGTTGTCCAGAGCAACTCTTCTGCATTACTCCATCTGCTATTTAAAAAAGTAGGAGTTCCTTTAGGAATTCTTTCTGACATCAAAGTCAGGAAGAGCTTACATGGGCTTACTAGACATGCTAGAACAGGTAAAGATGATCCTTGTTAGTTGCAGTTCTAAATAATTTGCATATTTTCTGATTGTTTTTAATTATAAATCTATGCTTTAAGTAAGCCCATTCTTTTATTCTTGGACTTCGCTCACTGATAAAACTATCAGTAGCCKAGCACACTACTATGATTGCTATGATGGAGCTATCATTTGAAAGGGGACTTTCAAACTCTGAGCACTTTTAATTGCAACCAGTTGTGGAATTCCCAAGAGCTTGCACATCAGTCCATCGCTGAACCATGAAATCTCTGCTTATTGGCCAAATTGCCAGGATGTGGCGAAATGACTGACTTCAAGGCACAGGCATGAGGCACCCTGAGGCTTGCTCTGTTCCTCAGTCATCCCCTCCAAAGAAGTGACCTTTAGTTTAGATTCACTCAGGTATTTGCTAACATATTTTAAGTTACAAACAAACAAACAGAAAACACTGGGAGGGATTAGGAAAAAAAATACCCCTTTCTAGTTTCTTTTCATTACCAATTTCAGTTAACATACTTCAGCAGCTTTGTTGTTTGCTTTTCCAAAAAGCCACACATAATTAAGATTTCCAAATTACTTATATGGATTAATTCATGTCTATTTATCATTAGTCTTGCTTCATATAACCAAGTATATAATTATATAATTATTTTCATTAATTCATTCAGATAATTAACATGAAAACCTTATTTCTTCGATATAACCAAAGGCAAAATGGCAACCTTATAACTCATTCTATGCTTCTCTGTAAGATGAGAAAATACTGTGGCTTCTTCTCAACATCCTATATTGTGCGCAGTAGTCAGGTGAGTACATGAAAAAAACTACTTGGAGGCATATGACTGAGGCATGAACAGACAAAATTCTTGCTTCTTGCAGTTGCTTTGCAGACATATCTGCTAATCTCTGGTAAAGGACTCTATCACTGAAAGCTACCTTACAAGTACTTGATTTGTTTTTAAGTATAAGGCAAAGGATTCTTTGACATAAAAAGTTCTGTGGAATTCAATCCTAAGAAACAAGAGATGAAAATTAGTATGAGATCAGGGAGAATTTGATTTTGTTTTCCCCAGTCTCATCCAAATAATGTGACGGTTAAATTTCTGTGTAACTAACGCAAGTCTTTAATAAAAGAAGTCATGTTCAAATGACACTTGTTTAATTTGAATTTTTTTCGGACGTTTCTCCTAGCACTGAACTGGTGACAAAAAAGGTAAAATGAAATAGAATTAAAAATAACTGACTTATGGAAAAACCTGAAAGATGCCACATTATTGTGGAAAAGTTTCTTTAAATTAAATCTACATATTTTCAACAGAACAGTATTTTATAAAACATACTCCTTGCAATTCTGGAAAAAGTATGCACAGGAAACTTTGCCCTGGGAAGTAGTTAGATGAACTTTACAAAACTATTTCTAATTGCCTAAGAAAGATTAAGGCAAGCCAAGGTCCAGACAGAAGCAAAAAGAATACAAGCTTTGAGAAATGTCCTTAGAATATCATCAACTCCTCTATTAATTGAGCTCGAACGCAGATGATTTCCAGTAGTACTGGCAGCTTCTGGTTGAAATGGGATTTTTAACTTTAAACAGTAAGTCTGTTAGAACTCTATAAGGTAAAATAAAGTACATTTGTGACTAAGTGGTTTCCAATAGTAGTACATTTTTTATGTTGTACTGAAAAGCATAAATATCAAGAGGATAACAAAAATACTACATTTCTACTTACAATTAAGCAGTAGAACCATGGCTTGGCAACAAAACAAGCCAGTCAATATGACCACTTTTTGCTTCTRTGCTTGGTGTATGAACACGTAAAAATTTCCTGTTTGCTGAAACAGGGCAAGTAGCTTCTCTGTTCAAATCCAGCATACATACCCATTCTGCTGTACATGCCCATCCCAAAGACTTAAAAATAAATAAGAATCAAAAGAAAATCTGATTATATATATATATATATATCTCATCACCAGCGAACACGTAACGCTGAGGCTTCACAGACCTTAAATTCCTCCTGGTAGTGTTTTTATTCTTATCACAATATTCAACAGTTTACTAATCCTTCAGTGACCAGAAATTAAGAGGAAACCACAACAACTATGCACATACACAAAACCCCAAAATACAATAACTGCAGAACTAAAATACATTACTGTTTTCTAAATAGGCAAATGTAAGCTACGTATTTAACTGGACAAGAAGAAATATTTGATGTTTAAGCTGATTTAAATATGTATGTCAAAGGATTGTTTTTAAGCACAGAATGCTGCTGTTCTTTATATTTAAAATATAAATATTTTAATGCAAAAAAGTTGCTTACCAACCACCTAAAGGAACTGCTATCTCCTTTTATCTATATTTAAATTGTAAGTTTGTATTTCATCATTATCACAGTACACATGCTCTATATTCTCAGAGATGAAATTGCCAATAAACTTAAAAATGCACTTAGAATTACAGAACACTGAATAACAATTGGAATAAACATTTTTTTGTCTTTGATCCACCATTGTCCTCAGTTCAACGCTATCCCAAGATTCTTCCTCTTTTTATTTCCCATCATAATATTATACACAAAACCCCTCTATCATTACATATCATTCATATTATTATATATAATGATATATAATTACTGTATGTAAATCTCTATATGTATTATTATATAATTGTGTTAAAATTGAACCCTTAAACTRAAATGTGTATCTGCAAATCCCCATCTAATTCATCCCAGACAAAGACTAAACACTATAATTTTGGAGGGGTTATGTTTTTTTCATACTAACAGGGGAGCTCCTCTAGTCTGTTCATAAACCATCAGTATATAGAAATTTAATAATCTGAAGTTCAGGTGGAAACAACTCCCATTCCTATATACTTACATATAATATAGAATAGTTTCTATTTCTATGACAGTATCACCTTAATGCATGACGACTTGACTTTAGGTTCAAAATTCAAACATAACCTGACATAAAAAMCAAAAATTCCTCTTGGACAGTGAATTGGAAAAGGTGGCAACAAAACACAATACGCCAAATTCAAGCCTATGACTTCACTGCTTGTACACGAGAAGTTATACTAATGGATTCTGCAGTACAATCCTTGGTTTATATAAAACATCATGACTACATAATAGTTCGGAACAAACAACAGTGGTTAACTTGGGAACAAACAAATAGGATGCTGAAGCAAATGATTTCAGACCATCTTCTCATTGCAGCTTCTGTCATCTATAAYCAGTCACTGCAGACAACATTCCCAAATAATAATTTTGGAATTTACAACACTAATCAGGGTGGTAATTTGAGCACCTATAAATTCCTCACCTTCCTAAGTATTATGGACAAGAAATATTTTATATTTGATTGCATGTGTCAATAGTTGGGTAAGACCTACTAATCTGGAAAAAAAAAAAAAAAAAACCCAAACAAATTTTGGGCATCTGTTCAAGATAGCAAGCCTTTCAGATAAATAAACTGTTAATCTCTAGAAACATTAGGATTGCTTTAGGCACAAGCAATTAGAAGATGTAACATTGTATATTCTCCAGTCACATTTTATTAGCTATAAACACCTTCATATTTTCTAAGGCCCAACAAGAAAAAAATTACCCTAGGATTTCACTCCAGATGATTCTTGTTACAACTTGACAAATTCTAATCCTATTTGGCATAATTATGTCCGTAGAGAGCAAYGCGAACAAGATAACGGACGCAAAAAGGAAAATAGTTTTTTCATACCTTGAGAATGCAAGGCTTCCATAAACCTTATGACAGTGGATATATTTAGTGGTTATCAGGTAGAAAGGCAGAGAAGAGAAGATAGTCTCTAATCTATCCAGTAAGTCTAGTTCCTAGCATGGACTAGCTAATAGACTTAGTAGATTGCGTTCTCCTTTTTTTTTTTTTTTTTTTTTTTTTAATAGATCTAAACAGAGGGAATACTCGCATTAGTGTGTATTCTACTCCATGTACATCTCTCTTCCTCAGGGTCAAAAGAATTGCTCAGACATCAAACAACATCAAAGGCCCTGTCGATATGTTTTAACAATTATCAAAACCTGTGCTGTATATGGCTTGGACACATCTGTTTAAATGTAGGATAGATTTCAGTGTTTAGTGAAAGTGTGAAATTAAAGTCACATTAAGGGTGATTTSGACTAGAAAAATCAAAATATTAGTAACTTATCCTGCAAATTAGAAGTGTATACACATCAAACACAAAAGCAACTGTTTTCAAAATTTCTGGTTTTTTTCCTATTAAACAGACAGTAATTTTAGCCATATGGCTTTGACAACTATATTAAAAAAAAAAAAACCCAACAATATACAAAGTCTTTGGAGTTACAGACTACTAATTGATCAAACAGTCTTAGGGCAAAACTATCAAGACAAGGATAATTTACATTTTCTTTGCAAACATCACAACTTGTATTATAGACTTAAAATGAGTTATATTTCAGGCATTATTCCAAGTCCTGTGTTAGTGTTTCTTTTTCAGTGTTGCAAGGGGAAAATGTGTTATTACTCGGTTAGGTCTTAAATATTTTCCTGCCTAACAGTATCTAATGTAAATGCTGCATGGCACATTTAGAGTATTAAGCCAAGACCTTTGCATTGTAGCGAGAAAACAAAAAATTATGCAATGCTTGAGCCTGTATGACATGTATTAGCAGAAGTTCCATATTTTCCTTTATTATGTCTTTCATTGATTTTAATGAGTTGTCACATCAAGACAGCATGTTACAGAGTCAATCATATAATCRCTTGTGATTTTTTTTAAGGTCTCTTCAAATTATCATGATTTAAATGCTACCTTCTTTTTAAACAAATTGTGTCTGACTGTCAGTTAGGTAAACCAGAGAGACAGGCAGAAATCCTTAAAGTATTAAAGTGACAGAGGAGAAGATTTACTTTCCTGCACTGGCTGAGACGTCAGCATGCGCAGTCCCATTTTCCAGCACTGCTTTAATATTCCATATATATTTCAGTAGGTTTAGACCACACATTCAGCATACTTTTTCCAAAGTCTAAAGCTATTCAGTCAACTGTGTGACAAGGGTTTATTTTGGTCTATAAAACTAATCCTGGGACTGTACAACTAAAATAGCTTTTCACCGCAACAGGTGTTAGCTGATCATGAGCAGAGCTGGGCTTAAAGCTCTTAGYCGCAGCCATCTGAAATACCTCTCGGTGTTAAAAAGTCAAGAGCAAGGCCAAAACACCATCAGTGATCCGCATCAAGGGACTAGTTTAATTAGAATGGTATTTTTAAAATTCGCTTTGTCTAGTCTTGTCTGGTAGCCTYGGCACTCAAGTTGTAACATTACATCATTGTAAATACAGAGTACCTTTTGTTGAATTTGACTGCTAAAACAAGAACACACTATCTGATTTTTCTGCATTTTTATATACTTCAGTGTGTTTGAATGAGATTCTTTCACATATGTAATTTCACAGTCTTGGATAACTGAATGCATTTGAAATAAAATATTAATTCTGAGAGTTTTAAAATTAAATATATGTACGTACACACACACACAATGGACAGTTCCTTTTTTCCCCCCCATCTGCAGCTATGAAGAGTCTTAAGTTTCCTTTTTGTCTGTCCACACTTTATAAAGCAAACTGTATGCAAAGTTGTTAAAATCCTCTTAGTTAAATAGTTAATTATTTAGACTATACTAGACTGATTTAGAAATGAATGCTAGACTCAATATAGCAGCAATTACACTGCACTTATGTAAATGCAATCTAAAGTTCTTAAGTATCTCATTTAATCCCAGTTTGCAGGTGACTGACTCTTTCTGGAATTTATCATATCTAGAAATTATCATATCTAAAGGTACATTAAATACAATATAACTCAGTAGCTGGCTTAATCAACTTGAAAGAAGGGAAGACAGGAATAAATTTTCTTCTCACAAGACTTACAAAATATTCCACTACTGTATACAAGAAGGCTAACATCATTTCACTTTAACTGTATTTTCCACAGCTTTTTTTTACCCCACTCAAATAGTGTTCTGTAGCAAATGCGTAGCTCTTGGTAACATCCACCCAAAGGAATCCTCATATTCCATCCTTTTTATCACTSTAAATATATTTCCCCTCCATGGCACTGGTTTTAAGCAGTAACTCTTACTCCTTCTGATATCTACCTTGCAAAGAACAGCTTCTGGGCAATTATTTATGCCATGTCAGCTTGCAAATTGTGCTGGATTTTGTGCCATTTCTGTAGTACCTGGGACTTCAAGGAATAAAAAATCAGGCAGGAAAGCTTGGAAGTTAGTCCCCCTGGGTCTTCTTACACAGGTAGCGGTTCCCTAAAAAGACCATTTTGAACAAGCATCAACCTTAGGGGCTCCCTAAGAAAGCCTCTTACTCTCCACTGACTTTATGAAGGAAATGAGGTTCCTAGCTTATGCACATCGGTTAGATGYCCAACTGAGGTGCTTATTGCCAACGATTCCTCTAAATAGGTTCTCAATAATTTTATTGTATCTTCYAGTCTTAAATCTCATTTGGTTTCCTTGAGTTTATCATGGGGCTGCAGACACCTCTGGAATGACTCTTCCATCTGGGTGGTGGAAAAGCTATGCTCTAAACTAGACATTCTCTACAGACCACAGATTTCAAAGTGAGGTGTACCTTGCATCCTGCTATAGTTTTTAACTCAAGACAAGGACCAAGTTGAGAAAAATGTTAAGTGTTTGCACAGATTTAATCAGTTTCAGTATTATACTAGCTGTATACCAGCAGCAGATGTAAGGGAATATGAATTAGTAGTCCCATCACTAAAGTGAACTGTCTCTTTAAAAAGAACAAAACACCCCATTGTGTACAACCCTTCTTAATTTCCTCTAAAGAAAGATAATTAATTATATTTCTATAGATGGCACTATAAAAGCCAGCCAAAGAAAGTCAAGAATAATTTGCATTGAAAGGACTACACATTGTCTCTTTTCACTGAAGATATTGGAAAGGAGTACTGAAAACAGAATCATGAGTGAATTTTTTGCAAAATAAATGCATCTGCTGCTTTCAAAAGCTCAATTCTGCCAACACAATGCAAAGTCTATAATCTGTTATCTGCTCAAAGATACTGTGTTACTATCCTCATTATAAATATCAAGACACTTCAGTATCTTTCTTCAGCTCTCTCTTCCACCTACCCTTACAAAAAAGCATTCTTTGTTGAAAAAACCCCACACAGCTGCTTCTCGGCAATAGAGTAACATTACTCCATATTCGCTAGCACCCTTTTCCTTTGTTCAGTCAATACTCAGACTCAGCATACTCAGCTGACAATAAGGCTAGAAGACCTGACRGGGGAAAAGGATGACTTCCCAAAAGAAAATATCCTCAGACTTCACAGCTTGTTTGTTCATTTTGTCTTCTCTAGCAAAGGCAACATAGGTAACATTCAGGTAAAATGAGGCTGCCTTATGTGTAGTCTTGGTTCTTGTAAGTATAATTTGTTAGGAGAAYATCCAACTTCCCTCTCCATTCTCCATGACCGTCTCATCTGAAACCTGAAGTCATCGCTAGGCCAGCTCTCCTCTGCAGTGAATTTTATTTTATTTTTGAAGGACAAGGAGCGAAAGCAAACATACAAAAGGTCTRCATCTGCTGCTTTTACTAACAGATATAAAAATGTTGTTCTGTAAAAGGCTGCATCTTTCTTTTTCCCTCCTTCTGCTTCCATGTACACTTCCTTACATGCAGAAAGAATACCAGTCAAAACAACTCTCTCTCCCTCTCCCCAAGTACACTTTTCAGTATTGTACAAGGAAATGGTTAAGCACTTGTTAGAACAATGTTTATGTCCAAAGCTCAGTCCATATCTGTTTCTTCTTCCCGCTACAGTCTTTACATCTTCTGAATACACATCAAGAATTTCCTGAGCTGTCTCCTAAGTTGGATATTTCTGTAGTTTTCCTTGGAAAATCTCCTGTCTCAGTCCATAAGCCTGTGACTCAGAAACACACAAATATTGTCTGTATTAAGAAAATGAAATTAAGGGGGGTCATTTGATGCGGACATGGGTATACTGGAATCTGATCTCTAGTCAGAAGTAGAAGAAACACAAGCACGTGATGACTCTCTTTCCAGCTGGCTGTGAACATAGCTCTGCAGATAAAACTGAAATGGCAACCCAGTATCCCCTATATTATATACTTCACAGAGAAAAAGGTCAAAGAAAACGAGCACCAGAGAAACATTCCCTTGCAAGGGAAGTCTCATATGTTCCACAGAAAAAGCTACGTGAAAGGAGCACAAAAATTTGTGCTTACTGAAGAATTTTCAGTGGAAACAATAAAACCCTCAAAGAAAGCTTTGTTTGGATTTAAATATAACAGAAACACAGAAAAGTAGGGAGACACAGTGAGCTATAAAAATGATTCTTTGGTTCTGCGTAACGCAGTCTGTTATTTAACTTGCATGCATGCAGGTACGTAACTTTCAGAGAGACCTATGGAAGGAACAAAAATCACAATTCAAAGTAACTTTAGACACATTGGGAAAATCAGGTTCTGCTCGGAAAATGTTTTAATGCTTTTTTCCCCTTAGGATTTTCTACTTTCTAATAATAGTACAAAGGTATTATTTGAGTGTCAAATTATTTGTTCAGTTCTACTTATACACCCAAACTGCAGGTCTATCCTGGATGTCCAAAATTATTTAAATTTTCTTCCACATTAACAGGCATCAGTGGGCTGATATTTAGCAAATTTCTAAGAGCTTAACGCTCTGCGATGATACTAAGTGGTATACATACTGTATCCTCTTGTAAGAGTTAAAAAAAGAGTAATTTTTCATGCTGTTGCTTAAGCTGGGTTTTGGGTTGTATTTTGTTTATTTTTTCTTTTCATTTTGAGAGACTATTTAGGTTCAGAAGTAAGTTTCCTTGGCGGTTCTCAATTAATTTTTTTTAGGAGAAGGAAGAAACTAGAGAAGAAAAGGAAATGTCATGAAGAAAGAAGATAGTGTTTTATTTAAAGGAATCTGCTTTCAATGGCTAGCGAAGGGTAAACCACCCAAGATATGAGTCCTATTTTCACTTAGAATGGAGTCCAGCCATATTACTGACACTCGCTCTGTTGCGCCAAACATATCACTTATTCTGTGTTATGCTGAAAACAACTTCAGCCAGATTTGACTGTAGTAGCATTGTCTTTTTCAGGTCTGTGGTTTGGACTTACTCCTGAAACAGCATAAGTACAGACTTCCACACCACATCACAGTACTGCATTTATTTCCTAAGGCCCAATCTCAACAGCAATAAATCAGGTTTTTGGATTCAAAAGACTAGACTTTAACTCTTTGGTACCAATGATAAGGATTTCCCTCAGTATTGAACAATAGTGGATTTCTCGTTTTAACTGCTCAGCCTCAGGAATTTCACTSTCTATGCCAAAGTTCTGAACACATCATGTGCTCTTTTGATAATATCCTGAAAAACAGAAAAGCATATTAAAGAAATTGCTCTCTGCACAGGTAGTAAAATAGTGAATTTGGTTTGAGAATGGCTAGATATCATATTTTAAAGACAGTTTCAGGACTATATGCAATGGTACACGCTGTCTGAGGACTTGCAATCTGTTTAATCTCARGACGAAAAAAGCAAATGACTGAAAAAAGGGTGAAAGATAGAAGATCAGTGCCAATGGAGAGTATTTTCTAACTTGTTCCGTTCAGATCGGCCATGTGGGAGAAGAAACATGTCCTACCCTGTGCTAGGTATTCCTTTGAAAACTACCACAGTAGGCTCTTAAATCCCCTGCCCTGCTTGCTCCACTCCACCCTCCGCCTTGCCTCTCCTCTGACAAGAAGCATTTTTGGAACAGACAGTGCTATAGGTTAAACTTATCCTCTGCTGATAGAAATTTATTCCTCAGGGAGACAGTCAGTTATGGCTTTTCATCCTCCCATTTCTGGTACTGCTGCCTGTGTCTACAGACAAGAACCACGATTTGTCAATACTTTCTTTAGGCTGGTCAACTCTTTCTAAGCATGTATTATTATTATTATTATTACATTTTTTTTAAAATAGTACTTCTTRCTCAGCAAAATCCAGGTAAGACTACACATTAAAGTTCCCGTTTCTTCTTTTCTGCTTCTTTGCTTGTTTGAACTGTTCAGGGCAAACTCAATGTTTGCAGCACTCTGGACCACTGGAAAAATCCCTTAGGCCTGACAGATCCTGCATCTTTATGCAACTGCCCCAGGGTGGTGGGATTTGTCTGTTCTGCCTGCCTACTTGCGTTTATGAGCTCACCACTATGTTTTTTCCATTACTGTGTTTTTTCCTTAGGCTGCCAGTGATGTTTCCTGCTTATTTGGTCTATCAACAGCCTCTGGAAGAATACTGCTTTATATACTGCTGCTAYCTGATGCAGCATAGATTCTCACTCTAACAGAAACTCTTACCTTTACTTTTGCATTAACAACTTCAGGACAAATCTCCATTTACAATAATTATCTTTAAAATACCTTAACTAAGTAACTTTTGCAGGAAGAAAATGTAGGGTAGCAAAAATACTCGTTGTCAGACAGATTTGGAGCACAACCATAAAAATTAYACAACACAATGGAGCCTTAAGAACTCCCTTCACATCCTCAGTAAAAGGCATAAAATTATCTTCTTGAAGAGAACCAATTTAAATGTTTTCATAATTTCAGAATTTTAAGATTAGTCAATGGCACAACAGAAATACTTTAACAGTTGCATACAGTTTTTAAATTATAAAAATGCCATTTGTGAACCCATCCTATAATGATGTCAACTAGTCAAAATCAGCAATCACATTTTTTTCTGTAACMGGGACAGCCAAAAAAATTCAGGAAGAATTACATGCCTAAACTAGTGATTTATAGTAAGGCTAACACTGACTTTACTATTAAGCCATGTCAGAACAAAGTATAGAACTTCTATAAAACATCTTCACAACCTTCAGTCTGTAAGAACAGCTGTCTGCAGAAGAACGGTGAGGCACAGCAAAGGAAAATCCACACAATGCCAGACAGGACTCTACAGAGAGTGCGTCATACCTGGTTTTCCCCTGTTCTGAATGCCAGCATCCACCACAGGAATTCTGCTTACGACAGTCTCTACTATTCAGCAATCTAGATGTTGCAGTACTTGGTGTTCACAATTAAGTGTAACATGTTGAATGCAAGAGGCATGCCTCAATTACTGTTTGGTAGGCTAATAGAGTCAAAATCTGAAGATGACAATTTCAGTGAAAGCTCTAGGACAGTCTCAGCAGTTTCCCAGGAAAGAGCATATTAACAAGTCTCAATGTCCATTAAAAAACATTTGAGTTCTGATTTCTTCCAGTTCCTGACTTCACCAGCAGAAGTACTCTATCTCTTTAAAGAGCTACTGTTCCCATTACATGCAATAGGATCAAGTTGCTGGAGGTCACCAGCAGCCTGGCTTTAAACCTTATGTGCAAAAGTTTAGTTTCCAGGAACAAAACAAAGCTGCAGCCACCTTCCTTTCAGAGACTGAAGACACAACGGTCCTGAAAGACGACTAACATCTTAAGCAGCAACCAAAAGCAAGGAAGGAAAGGAATAAAAATAGGGTCAGAAATATGTGAGAAAGGAAGGAAKTAGGGAAGATGAGAGCAAGAGTGAAATTCAGATAAACAGGAGGTGAGAGCGACAAAGGAGGGCTGAGGGGAATATGGCATGGATGAGTAAATAAAAAGGGAAGCTGACATAGGCATAGGTGACTAATACTGAAAAAAAAAAGAGTGAAAGACTGCTGGGGAGCATGAAAGAAAATCCTGTCTTGGCGGGCAAAAGTGAGTAACGTTCCTAAATCTGACACAGTTCTGTAGAAAGAAGCTGTACTCTGAATGTATTTGTTACAGACCAAAGGCAATGTCTGAGATGTGCTTCGACTTGAAAGAAGTGAAAAGCATGAGCTGTAATGGATTAAGGTTCAAACACAACAGTCTAGTACCTGTCCAGTTGTATTATGCACATAAACAACAGCAGTTATTAAAGTAACTGTGAAAATTGGATGAAGAAGCCACAAGACATTTTCCTTAGACAAACAAAAGAGGCAATCTTTTTAGTTATGCACCTCCAAGCTTCACATTTTCCCAGCTCTGTTAAGAGATTCAACACGCAYATAAATAAATGTTTGCCTACTATTACATAAGGGAAAGATACAGAATATACAGATAAATACACACACTGCAATTCTTACAGAATAAGCTGTAGGATGAGAAATATGGCCTTATTCCAGCAACTAAATGAGCTGCTTACTTTCTGAATCTTACTACTAAGCTATTAAACAGCTTCAGCCATGCAAGATGTTCAAAACAAAATAAAAACAATTTTCTAAACATATTTCCTTACTCTATTCTAAAACTGAAAGGGTTTCTACCGACATATATCAAACTAAAAAGCAAAGAAAACATATTCAGGTTTAGCCAATGATAAAAGAAAAGCAGTTACAATTCTAATTTGGGGAATGCAAATGCATATGCTGTTTCTCTCTGAGTGTTGTAATTTTAAAATCAAACACCTCATTTTACAGTGCAGAAAAATCTTTCACAGTCTATTTCGAGAAATCTGTACAAGTTATCTTCTCTCTCATCTTTTACCTAGACTAGATAGAAGTCATTGTAGAATGTGTTGACCAACATATTCTGACAAATGTACTGAAGAAAAATCTAGCTTTTTTTCAAGAAAAAAAGCTGAAGCTCCAATTTAATTAATGCTATACATGCTTAAGGATAATATAGACAAGGCAGTAAAGTCTTCTCAAATATGTCAAAATACACTGACTAATATCTAGTGTCATGATTTTTATTTCAGTTCAGAAAAGGCCTCAAATCTCAGCTTCACAGATAGAAAAACATTAAATAGTTTAAATATTTTTAAAACATTTTTGCAAATTAAAACAAATAGAACATGATGCTTTTAAACATTTTATCAGCGTTTACTTGAATAGTCTTCATAACTAAAAGCTCTACTTGCCATGATTAGTGCAGCCAATCCAAAATCTCAAAAGTATTTATGCCATACCATATTATCATATATGCTAAGCATATAAATTACACACAGCAAAAAAGTCTGAATTTTCTCACAGTAATCATGAGACTCATTTATGATATACATTGTATGAATGGTCCGCTAAATGAGCTGGCATTGTTTCTATTTCCTGATGCAATGGGCTAACCTTCATAAACAGAATACGAACCTTTCCTATTCTTGCATTCGCACAACTGGAAATTAGTTTTCATAAGGGTCACAAACACTTCATGCAAATTACCTTATAAAATTTCTTGAATATTTGATGTTACAAATATTTATTCAAAATAATACTTTGCTTATCAGTATGTAAGTTATCCTAGTAAAAATTTATTTGTGGAAGAAAAAGCTGAGTGATGGGGTCTGCTGGCAAGAATACATGCTTTTTTCCCCCCCATTTAGTCATAATGTACTGTTTAGTCCATGATCATTAGTATAATTCAGGCATTCTGTAAATACAAGTAAAATAAATGTGCATACAACCTCCATGTAGATGTATTTAAATGTTTCACAGATTAATTTAATCTTAACATCTTAATTTCTGGTCAACAGCACTTGAAAATTCCACTTTACTATTTAAACTTGCTGCTTTTAATAAAAGACAAGAAAGGAAATATTATAGAAATATCAGAATCAGAGCTGTTTAATCTTCATCCTTATCCTTATCATATCCTTATCATATAAGATAGTTGGCAATGTGCTTTTCCATAACATACTGAAGTCAACTAACTACTACTAGAAGGGCAGCACACTATGCAAAAACATACCCAAGATCACTGCTGAACAGAACAGGGTTTACTCAAATGAGGACAGCTAAGCATGTAAATCGATATTTTGTTGAATCTAGGCTATAAGTGTTTGTTTAGGAAAATTTTTCAAAAGTAAGTAAAAAAACCCCAAATTTTTCCCCTTTATATCTCCTTTCAAAAGCCCATGGTTTATAGACTTAGAACTTGATTAAACATCATTTTTCCCACAAAAATCTTAAACTGACCATCAGTAAATCCCCAGAAGAAAATACCGATTAGAAATCCCTTCCAGTAGCTTGGCTACCTAAAACTTCAGGACTAAAAAGACCAAAGGGGGGGGNATTGGAGACATTTCATTTCATCCCTACTTTTGGGGGAATAGAAAAAGAAATCCATGCAGAAGCAGGGTAAGATAGATGTATTTCATATCAAATTCATCTTATATTTTTCCCAAAGCAGCTATAATAGAAAAATAGCTAGAATTGACTGCACCTGTTTTTCTTTAAAAAAAAAAAAAAAACAAAACACAAAAAAACCAGTGACATTTTAGTGATGATAAATGAAACAAAGAGTATCAGATTTTCAAACTTCAGACACCTTTGGGGGGAAGAAAAAATAAATACTTCATGACTGCAATCAAGGACTATGGCATTCTAATCAAATCTATACTAACTYGTGTAATAAGTAAAAAAACACTGTTACTTTTTCAATATTTCATCTTTAATATAGACCAGAAAGAATGTTAGGGGTGCTGATATGAGAAATGTTCTACTTCCAGTCCAAACTACAGACATGATACGATCAGAGAAAATTAAACTCAGTTGCTTAGAGACAGTACCAAGTTGACCAGCGAACAAGAATTCAACCACCTTAATTTTTTCAGATGCTATGGAACAAGCAAGATTAGAATAATACTTGAAATGTTGGGTTAGGAAAAAAACAAATGAAGGGACAATACTAAAACTAGGCAGAGGAGATGAGGGCAAGACATGAGGACAGCTAAATAAACTTTAAAAATAATTCTTCCTCACACACGGTAGAAGAACAAAAATGTAAGTTTACTTTGAAAAAAAGAGAGACTTGGATTTACCCCTTGTTTAGTTCATCTGCCCCCTCCCCAAACAGGCAGATCAGTAGAATACAAATCACTAAAAAAAAAGTGACTGCTAGTACTGATAACACATTAATTGAACTGATCATCAGAATATTGTCAAAAAGGGAATATTAAGCACTGCACAGAGTAGTGAGAATGTCTTATTTCCTTCAGATGATATCTCAGACAATTTTGTTGAATAGGGGGTTTAATTTCATCTTCTTTTGCAATGAAATCTTTTTTTGCTGAAGTAAATTATAATAGTTATAACTGGTGAAGGACACAAGAAGGGGAAGGGAAGCCTGCGATATGTCAACTGGCTGTCAGAGAGGTTGCTAGAAAAAATAAGTGAGCTGCTGATAGATAAAGAGGAAGGAGGAGGGGAGAAGAAAGGCTGCTGTGGGAAAAAATGTTACTAACTGTCATCAAATTTGCCTGCTTAACTTCTCAAACCCTTAGACAAGCAAATAATCTATTAATATTTAAACATGATTTTCATGTTCTCTTACCACTGCRGTTTCAGTGAGACCATTAAAATCTATCGCTTGAGTAATTCCATACAGATTATAAGACACAGCAGACTATTCTATAGAAAGGAAAGGCTATCCTAAATTTCTTCCTACTCAGAAAGGCATACAATAAATCAAGAATCATCTCTTGTAAGATATGATGCAAGCAGAGCTGTGGATCCCATGGACTCAGGGAAGAATGTAGACCACAGAGGAGAACAAAGTTGAAAGGGATAAAAGTGTCAATTATGTTGAAATCTGATATTTTGTAAAATAAAACAACTTCAAACAGACTGTTACTTATTCCCAGTTTTGGAATGGGATGCAAGCTTCCCCCCTGCCCTGCAACACATGTACTACAGCACCCAGTTACTTTACCCTAAAACATCTAAACACATACAACAGCAGCAAAAATAACTGACAACACTAGGTTAATTTCCTATCCACTACACATTGTAAACATAAGTACCAGACACTTTGTGAATAAGCTTCCAGGAAATCTAGTTGAGTCTTTGCACATGATACTCCAGCAGAAAGAGGCAGCTTCTCTTTTGCTATACTCAATCTGATTTCCCAGTAATGTGTGATGGGCCAGGAAGCATACATGCATTAAATTAGTGGGAAGTGTTTAGATCCTGACATTCCTGGAAAATGATTCAGACTTTTGAATAAAAGTGCTTAGAAGAAAAAAAAAGAAAGAAAAGAAAGAATAGAATAGCTTTGAATTCATTCACCTAAAAAAAAAAAAAGTCTTACTAGTACTAGCAGGGCTTTGCTGAGAGAAAGTTTTGCAGTGTTATAATCTTGTAACCAACAGAGGCTACTCAAAATGGGCAACACAGCTTAGAAAAGAAGTGAAAGAGACTTTTTATAAATCCACGGAAGTTACAGCAGTAGAGACATGGCACTCTTAATGAGCTTTTCAATACTCTTGCTGGTTATAAAACATAAAGAAAACTGCAGCCATTTCCTCAGCAGAGAAAAATGCACTGCTTTTATTTAAGCTATATAAACAACTTCTCTTTAGAAACCAAATTGGCATGTTAGTTTTATAGAGATTTTGATAGAAAGGCTTAACATTAAAAATATCATATGCCGTGATTTGATTGCTCCCTAGTTCCACATTAATATCACAAATGCCATACGAAAGATGAGAAAAAACAAAGCATTCTCATTTCCACCCTCCACTCCCTCCTCCCAAAGCCCCCTTCCTACAGTGAAAAGCAGAAAAAGTATTCATATATGCATATACACACACACTCAATAAAATGTGCACTATAATTCTTTGCTGTGATTTTCAAAGGTACCATACAACATCAGTTTCTATATCACTCAATAAATGCCCACCTCTGAAAAAAAATCTGTCCAACCATTCTCAAATTCCTTAGTAAAAACAGTCTCTTATGGAACCAGTTGCTCAACACAGTGGAAAAACAAAAGACATGAAGCATCCCCATCTGATCCATCTTTGGAATACACAGTATTCCTTGGATTTTGACAGACTCCCTCCACATTCTCCAAGTCCTTGATCAGACCTTGGTATCCTTCATGGCATTACTGGAACAATTTCAGAATGATCAGGTATTTTTTTAGAAGATGGTGAATAATTTTTAAGTTTTGTACTCTGAGCAAAATAAAAGCTATTACACTTTTTTTCCTCTTTAAAAAGATATCCYCACCTGTTCAGAGTGTCAATAGACAGAAGAGCTGCCAGAGCGTCCTCTTCCCGGTTTTCACCACTGAATAAAGAAACCAACTGCTCTACTCTCCATAAATGATGGAAGTCTCAGGAGTATAACAAACCAATGCAACTAAATTTTCCACGGTCCCTTTTCTTTCCCTTCTCATCTTCTATGGATTCCAAAGGATACAAACATGGGGCTAAGATGTGGGAAGCACAAAGCAAGAGGCTTCTCTTTCACAGTTTCTGGTTGCTTTTTCTCCTCAGTCCCCTATAGGTTAATACTGTTGCTACCACTCAAAGTCCTTTGATCACAACACACTAATAAGGGAAAAAAGCAATATTCTCCCACACTGGGCTAAGTGCTCATCACATTTACCACAAAGCCCATTTCTCCTGGACAAAGCAAGGACTAGGACAGATGGAAGGGGTAATGTTAAGGACCAGCTGCAGTTCCTTAATCCTGGATATTCTGTTGGAGTGTCATATCAGACTATGAAACACTGAATTGCCTGCCCAGTATGTAAACTATGAGCTATAGTATAAGCTTTCTATAAAGCTGTAAGAACTTGTATTGCAGAGTCTAATCTTATTAGTGTTTTTTTTTAAAAACATTTTTCTCTTCTGTAAGAGAAAAATGCCACACCATCCAGTATTTAATCCTTTCCCTATTTCCCTGCAAGAACTGCATAATCTTAAAATTAAAACATAAAGTAAGATTTACCAGTTCTTACACAGAGCTTTCATATGTTCCTGAAACTCTTTTACATTTCAGAAATACTTTTTAGTTTCCTGTTCTAAAGTTTATGTTCATCTGAGGGACATCTTTTATAAACCTTTGAATGTAATTTAAAAAAAAAACTTTTTAAAAAAATATACTGAAATATGTACATTTATATAAGTGCTGTTCATTTAATGTCCTCTTTGGCATATTGTCTTAACTGCACTACCTATTCAAAATAATGAAAACAGCAAATATTTAATAGAAGTGATTTTAAGACCCTACTTTTGCTCATTTATGAAAAGGATTTTTTTTTTTCCCCTAAAAAAGTATTTGGGCCACTGATATACAGAGATCAGTGATGTACTTGTGAACTTCTAGGGAAAAACTGCTGCCCAATATAAAACCCAGCAGAATTCACATTTCTATTTTACATAAAAAACAATCCATTGAAATTAAAGATGGGATAAGGAAGCGTATTTAGGCATTGTAAAACTAACTTGGGGAGCTAGGATTAAACTAAGCTACAAAACCTCAATGTGAAAGCAGTACTGAGTTAGTTCTTTGGTTTCCTGCATTGTATATTTCCTATACAGAAAGCTCTGGGGAAAAAAGTTCATTATAAGGAAAAAAAAAGTAATTCTAACAGAGAAGCACTGGGTTTCACTACTGGTTTACTGTCCCTCTTTTTCTCTCTTAAAAACGGCTTTTAAATGCAATATTCAGTTAGCTAAATCAAAAAGTTTGCCAAATATCATATGCATAACTGCATCTCTGAAGCAGCTTGTGTGATATTTGATTTCTAATTAAGATCTTAGCTTTCTTAGTCGCCCAAGTGCTCCATAATAGAATTAATTAAAAACATTCTGTTTCCCTAAACTGTTGTGTGTGAGAAAAAGAATATTTAATTCCCCTTAAAATCAAGCATCTCATTTTGTGTTTATTCTTAAGTGCATGTGAGCTACATTACTTCTCATGTAAAGATATCAAATCAACAATTTAACTATAAGCAGAAAAAAAAAGAAAATCAAATTTATCTAATTTCAGCTACAGATTAACATCTTAAAAGTTGAAATATTATGCTGATGATAGGTGAACAGATTTGACTAGAATACCTGAAACACTGAAGTCCAAATTATTGTATCAAGAGAAGCTATCCCAGCCAATGAGACTATAACACAAGTACACAGGATTTGATACAACCCCACACCTTGCTTCAAAAATCAGCAATACTARAAGTGATTCTTAGTTACAAAAGTTAGTACTTTTAGGACAATGGCAACTATTCCCAAGCGACTTCAGTAAACCAAAAGCAGCAATCCTTTTGTATTTGACTGCAGTCACCAAGCAGTGACTTAATAGTGTTATTTTTAGGACTGTAAGCTATGTTGTTTAAATTTTATATATACATATATATGTGTGTATATATATATATATATATAAATATATATAAACACATCTAGTAATTTTCATCTTCTACAGATATAAAAGGGAGTTTAGAATGCCTGTTTGCCAAACTACACCTAGTATAAGGCAGGACCACATAATCTRCTTGAGTTTACTTTGATCATCCTTTCCCTCTCATACTACCTGGACCTCAATTCTCTCTGCTCGAGACAAATTGCAGGTCACATACATTTCTGCAATGTCCAAAGCAAAAGGATCTCTTGACGATTCACTGATCTATTAAAAACACCTTACAATTTCTCAAGTTTCCTAAGATATCTTGAAATGCCCTCCTTTCTTCAGGAAACATAAATTTCAGCAGATATCAGATGAATGCATGACAACCATCTAACCAGCCTGCAGATTTAGGAATCCACATGTAGGCTGAGAAGATGCCTGCTCATACACACACACACAGCAGTTTAAATGAAGCTAAAGAAATTACTAGAGCAGCACTGATATAGTGCTCATTTGCCTGTTTCACTAGGTAGTACCAAAGCTTGGTAAATACSTTAAATACAAGTGATAACATTTGCGGTGCCACTTATTTACTCAGCTAGCAGACACGGTAAGAACCAAGGTTGTGTTACCATTCACACAGAACATCCCTACTGCCAGGGAGCACAGCGATGGATTTGCTTGCCTCAGTGACTCAGAGCTAAGATTCAGAAGTGCTCAGAGATTTTATCATTAAGTTCTGCAGTGACTATCCATAATTTTAGGCTCAGGTGCAAACTCCACAAAAGATACCTTTATTAAAAAGAATTTACATAAGTTAATATCTGATTCCTGTTTTCAGTTTCCAGGAAAGATTTGGGATGGTAATGTTACATATCATACTTGTTTTTGTTTGTGTCTTGGGAAAGTARGTCAAGATCAAAAGAGAAAATAATGGTAAGATTGAATTGTGTCCCTACATCCAGTTAACTTGGAAACATTAAGCAAAAGTTTAATAGAACACTATTCTGATATTGAAATTTATTGTTTCCTCTAATTTTTAGGCTACCAACTACTTCTTTAAATCACTGCTGTCCACTGAATTCTGCACTACTAGTGAGATCTACATTCCTGTTCATTTACCGCTATAGACCCTTCTTTTTTGCTACTCAGAGCACAAAGTGATTGCGAAGCCTACACATATCTTTCAGCTGTGTTTCTCCGGAGATCTATCCTGATAGYGGCTGCTGATCTTACAAGGGTGAAGCAAGCTGTAGCTAACTTAGAAGCTCTATAAAAAGATAAATAAATAAATGAATGAAAACATAAGGTCCCCACAGTCATTGCAACAAATATTTGAGAAGCAAGTTCATCAGCTCTCCTGTGATTTTTTGAGGAATCAGCCACTAGATGGCAGAAAATTGCAGCTTAATTTTCTCATCATTATGAAGAATTCACACAACAGATCTCTTACATCTCAGATAATGGGTATTATGATCTGTCAAGCAATGTCAGATAAAACATGACAGTAAAGCTGATTATCTTTCTTTCCCAGTATATGTGCTACCTTGACTTTTTCTCCTCTGCAGTAAAACCTGAAGAGTGTTTAAATGTTTGAAAACTCAAGTGTTAAAACAACTAAACCCCACTCCTGGTTTCATGACTGTTATTCTGGGAAGTACACCATTACAGGAGTAGGGCCAATCTTGTAAAAGATGTTATCACAGTATCACTCCATTTAATATTGAAAGAATAGAATATATGGAGAAGTTATTTCAAAATTCAGGTATATAACGGCTGCATTTCCACCCAAGAATTATGCAAACAATACTGGGTAGTGGGAAGACTGAAGCTGGCAGTGTACAAAAAAACTCCAGGGAGCTTGACAGGAAATAAAATACGAGAAGCATAATTCTGAATTTTCACAGAAAACCCTCGATTTAAAATATATTATTTTAACAGCAAAAATGGCAGGGTTTGTTTTAACAAAATTATATGCATGTCTTGAAATTTCATACATTTGCATTAACATTATTTTTGCAAAAAATTATACTGTAATAGTTTTTWAAAAAAGTTTGCAGTACTCGGTTCACTGGCTTTTTTCATTCCTACAGCCTCTTCTACGTGTGCATTTCCTTACTTTGTACATATTTATTCTTTCTGTAAGTTTTTTTCCTCTCCTTTAACGGACATCATTCTTTAATATCCTTACTGGGTACTTCAATTACTACAATATGAAGTGACAGTAGGCAGTGTCATTTTTTTCTATATTTCAATTTTTTCCTGCTCTCTATTCCCACCTTTTTAAAAAAAAATATAAAAMCTGTCATTCAAAACAAAGTATTTCAGAAACTATGAGTATATCATGAGAAAGCACTATGATCACTGTAGCAATAGAAAACCTACATAGACCAATCACTACAATGATTCACTCAGCTCCCTCATGCAGATCTTACATGTACTACATTAGCATACTACCAATTACATTACTTTAAAACCAACCTATTTTACATTTATCTGTCTAATAAAAAGATYAGGATTTTCTTTTTTACAGATTGAACTTCCTTTTACTACCACAAAAAAAAAAAGCCAAAACATTATACCATAGTTAACCTTAGATTACTGTCCACAGTCCTTTCACATAACTACAAGTGTCTGATAAAATTCTAGCTCAACTGAAATCAAAGGGATTTTTGCTGAGATCCTATCTGCAAACTCTTAACAAGAGTTTACTTTTTCAGATGGCACTACTATAGCAAAAGGGTCTCAGACTACAAGGCTTCGGTAGGAGCTCTCGGTAGGAGAGCAAGCCCTCTTTACTACACCAAAGCTGAACTCTTAACATTRTGGAAAGGAAGCAAAAATAGCAATATAATCACTGGCCTTTCCTCCTCCACTCCCCACCCCCATAAGCTATTGTTCAAAAACACAAAAACCCAGAAATGATCGAGGAAGGACGCAAACTTGTGTTTTGTCTTGAGTAAAAAAAAATGACATTGAAAAAATACTGAGTTAGAATTTTCAAGGTTTCTTTGGAAGTTACAGAATTGTTCTGCAGCAAATCAGCCATTGAACTGGGAAGAAACATGTCTAAGCAGAACATCTGACACATAGACTRAATAAATCTGACAGAATAAAGTTGAAATTCCTTCTGAACTCCACTTAAACACTGTTCAAAGAAGAGCACTTTCGACACTAGTGCCTAGGAAGAGTTTGCTGTAAAAATGCTTGGTTTAATATTACATTATAATTCATATAGTTAATAAAAATTAAAACAAAAATGTAAAAAAAAGTTTTGTGTGTATTTTCACTGAAATTAAATTTTTAGCTTATCCTGCATGATGATGGCTGAAAACTGGCTTGAACTTCAGCATCACTTTAATTTCTTGAAATAAGAAAAAGTTAATGAAATGACTGAGTACTAAACCAAATTTGGTTTCCAAATAGTTTCATAATTAATGTGATTGACAGGTTACTGCCTGGTACTTAACTAATATTAAGTGAAAACATGCTTACTAATAAGTCCAGATAAGTTACTTACTGAAGTAAAAGCCAGAAGTTCCTCTTCAGTTAATTTGTGTATTGGATTGTTCTTTTGGAAGTCTATACTGTAAAGAAAAAAAAACAAAATAAAACAATGCTGATTTAATCTTTAGAATACCATTCAAACTTGCAGAAATCTAAAGGACATTMTGGAAAACAGTTACAATGACAAATGGGAGTATAGTATGTGCAGAAGAAGGCCTAGACCTAGGAGCAATCACAGAAAAAAAGAACCATTTAGAGGACACCAAGATATTTTCACAGTGCCTTTCCAAGACCATTCTAAATTGAAACGTCTTACTCAGTTTAAGCTTATGGGAATAACAATTTTACAAATCCTAAACAGTTATAAATCCATTCTGTTTTTACAAAGGTCTGTTTTCATTTAAAATTCTATGACTAATTGGACACAGATTCTGCAAAGCAAAAAAACCACTAACACTTAAAAAGTGCTGAAGGGTAATCTCAAACACCCTCTTTCTAGTCACTCAAGGAACATGACCACAGGGGTCCATCTCTCACTAACCGGCATTACCACTAGCTTGTGGTACAGAAAAGGGGAAAACCAGAAGAATGCASAGAGATGAGAATTAAAATTATTTTATTCACAGTTGGACATGTTTACAGAGATGATAAAGAAATTGGGCTTTCAACTCTACATGGTGGATGTTCTCCTTAGACAACAGCCCACCAACATTTACAAATATACTACAAAGATACCTCCAAGTGGCACAAAGAGCAACAAAGCTACAATTCAAGCTCCCTGTGAAAACAAAAGATAACAAGTGAAAATATGATCCAAGAAAAAATATGATCATCACAAAACCTATATAATGGCTATATAASTAAGCTTAAATTCATCACACTATTCCTTAAACTTTGCAGCAGGCTTCATATTATAGGTTAAAATTGCAAAGATAGTATATTAACTGTGATGATAGATCACAGATTGAAATTACGCTCCCTACTTTACATACCTTACTTTGGAGGCAAGTCTTTGCCCCAATCTAACTTTTTTCTTGCTATTTTGTTAATTCTTCTTTGTACGTATGATACAGTTACCGTTGCAGAAATAACAGTCAATACTTTGATTAAAACCTTGTTATTAGCCAACAAGAACAAGRTACAGAATAGAGGCTGCCTGCTGAAATCTCAATTATCTTTGAAAAGTCATGGCGATCAAGAGAGGTTCCTGAGGACTGACAGAAAGCAAGTGCCACTCCTCTCTTCAGGAAGAGGAATGAGAATCCAGGTTAGCCTCACCTCAATCCTTGAAAGGATATGAAGCAAATCCTTCTTGAAGCCATTTCCTAACACATGGAGGGAGTGGTCTGTACAATTCACCAAGGGGAAGTCATGCTTGACCAACTTGATAACCTCCTATGATGAAATAACTGGCTTGGTAGATTTCGGGAGAGCAGCGGACATTGTCTACCTGGACTTCAGTAAGTCTTTGAACACTGTGTCGCATAAGATCCTCATAAAGAAGCTGATGAGCAGATAGTGAGGTGGACTGAAAACTGGCTGAACAGGTGGGCCCAGGGGGTTGTGATCAGCAGTACAAAGTCTAGTTGGAAGTCAATAACTACAGGTGTACCCGGGGGTCAATACAGAGTCCAATACTGTTCAACATCTTYATTAAGAATCTGGGTGACGGAGCAGAGTATACCTTCAGCAGGTTTGCTGATGGCACAAAATTAGGAGGAGCAGCTGACATACCAGCAGGTCATGCTGCCATCCAAAGAGATCTCGACAAGCTGGAGAAACAGGCTGATAGGAACCTCATGCAGTTCTGCAAAGGGAAAYGTCAAGTCCTGACCTTGCTTGAGCAGGGGGTTGGACAAGATGATCTCCAGCAGTCCCTTCCAACCTCAACCAATCTGTGATATGAAGGACAAGAAGGGGACAGAATAGTCAGTATGCATTTAGGTAGAAGAAATCATGCTTGATTAACCAAATAGCCTTCCATGGTGAGATGACTAGACTGGTGGACTTTATCTTGACTTTGGAAAGGCACTTGACACTGTCTTCCATAACGTCCTTATAGACAAACTGATGAAAAATGCACAGTGTGGTGGATTGAAAACTAGATGAACTGCCAGTCTCAAAGGACTATGATGAGCAGCATGAAGTCTAGCTGGAGACCAGTGACTAGGGGTGTATCTCAGGATCAAATAATATTTAACATCTTCATTAATGATCTTGATGATGGGACATGATGCAAARTCCTGCACCTGGGGAAGAATAGCCCTATGCACCAGTACAGGCTGGGGGCAGACCAACTAGTAATGAGCTTGGCACAAAAGGACACCGAGGTCCTGGCTGAACATGAGCCAGCAATGTGCCCTTGCACATTCCTAAAGACCTCCCATGATGGAGGTTCCACACATGCTTCATACCATTGATATGATGTTTCATAAYACCATCAGCTTGAGTAAGCTGTATGAGTGTGGCCACAAGGAAATACCAACTATGCTTTTGGTTGAGTACTGATGAGAAAGGGCTTCGAAAAGCAAGTGAAGACCTTGACATCACCTTTCATTCTTGCTACGTTGGACTCTGTCAATAAGGAAACCTAACTATTATTCCTCCTTCCTGATCCAATTTTTGTTGTTCTGAATTTTGGTGAAGAGATCAGTTAAAAAAAAAAAAAAAAAAGAAAAGTTTATTAACTATTACAGTAATGCATTATCACCAATCTTCCCACAGAAAAGAAATGATGTTATTAGAGGGCTTTTTTGAAATTTTTAAACAACACTGCTAGAAAACGATTCTGTCATATATATATAACGTTTTTTTCCTTGACAGAATTTTTCACGAAAACAGGAAAGTAATAAAGAATTTCTCTTCTTCGGTTACTTCTTTCCTTGTCCAATGTCAGTTCCTAGCAGAAATACTTATAGTCAGCTTTAGGTAGTCAACTTAACTCACTAAACACTAGTCACTGATACAAATCGTACTTCAAGTGAAAAATAACAAATTCCTCTATCCATGGAGGGGAAAAAAAAAAAAAGTAAAAAAGGCAGCAAGAAAACTTCAAATATATAACAAGAACACCACAGCAACTAGGCAACCAGAATGTTAAGTGACATGTCCAAAGCTTTTGAAAAGCAYAGGTAAACCAAGGGACAGTTGAATTTTGACAAAATTGGAACTTATTTTTCAGCATCCTAAAGATATATTGATTCAAGCAGAAAGGATTAATCCTTCCCTTATTCTAGATAGATTTTTGTCAGTTTTTTGAAGCATATAGATGTAGTTCTTCCAGATCAAAGTAGTGCTAAAATAGGTCTCTAATTTCCATTTCTCCCACATCCATGTACAATGCTTTAAGACACACAAGTACAGTAATGCAAACCTTGAAAGATAAGAGAAAAATGAAATAGTTTTAATGATTTTCCATACTGAATCAAATCAAGTTTAGAGCTATATTTTAAATCTAAATCTAGAGTAGAATTGTAGCTTGGTTTAAGCATTMTTAATGACTGTGTCAGCTCCTGTCAGAGTATTTACGAACATTTCACTTCTATGCCCTGTATTTGTTCTGATTTCAAGGACAGGTTAAGCAGTTAACCCCAGAGAATTTCAGAAGTTGAAATCAGAGAGGAATTTAAGATCTGTTGCTGTAGGATCTATGATGAGACATCTTTTCATAAAAATATGAAGAGAAGTCACTMATCACCATTCATCATTCAGCTTTGCAAGGTATTTTCTTTCCATTCTTGAATCCTATCTTAGGGAGTTGAGTGAAATGGAAAAGGGAAAGAAAACAAAGGTAAATAAACATTCTTTAGACAGATAAAACAGAACATCAGGATAAGATCTACTCTGCAGCAGAAAAAAGTATTCTCTAGTAAATCAGCAAAAGATAATTGCCGATAGCTTACAATTTACAACCAATTCTTCAATCTGATTAATCAGATCTACATTGGCAGGCTAATSGATAAGGTATCCAGTTTAACTAACTAGTTATATAGTTTGGGACTTAATTAATCTTTGTAACAGTGGAATTAATAGCAATCATTCCGAAGTATCCCTTTTTGGATTAAGACTAAAAATTTCTGTTTCAAGAACTGATTTAGAAAGTTGACAAATGTTAAAGAACATTGTTAAAATAAAAAAATTATTAAAAATAAAATAGTGTTCTTCAAATAGCTGAAGTTGTATTAAAATGCAGAATACAGAAAGGATCAAAAACTCTGGAATATTAAATAATAATAGTGAAATATCTCTAAAAATATAATTAAGGGCTCCAAAAAGCGTTTAAGGAGCAACTAACCAAGAGAGTCAAAATCAGTGCTAAATCCTTCTCCCAGTACAGCAGGAACAAAAATTATGAGAGTCCACAGGACCACATGACAGCCCTGGTATAAAAGCCATTGCAGAGAAGCTATTTGAATTAATTGCATTAGCATTTATTGTAGAAAAACATGGTAAAAGTCCCACAAGAGAGCCTTTCTGGGGAAGGAAGAGAATTACAGGAGAGAAGAATCTTTCTGAAATTAAAAAGCTGCAAATGAGGTTACATGCTAAGAGGTTGAATGCTAAGTTAGCAGGACCAAACAGCAGTCAGAAAGAAAAGGTTTAAAGTGAGTTTCGGGATGAAATAGCCGAGATACTAAAAGCAGTGTATAATGCCTCATTTAAAAATTCCTCAGTACCTGAAGATAAGAAAGCAGCAAAAATTATGCCAGCCTTTAAAATTGATGTCAGGCAATCAGTGTAACTACTGGCTTGTAAGCATAGTATCTGTTGCAGGTATGAAGAGACTATATAATGAAAAGAAGGACTAGAGATACTTAGACAAATACAATGTGTATGGGGAGAGTCAGCCAGGCTACCAGAAAAAAAATTCCTGCATTACAAACCTGTTGGGGGCTTTTGGAAAGTTTAACCAGTGTGAGGATATACATAAGCTGGTTGATGAAATCATCTTGGATCTCTAAGATTTTTTGAGAAGTCCCTCACCGAGAAGGACGTTCAAAGAAATTGAGCATTCATGAGATAAGAGGGAATGTGTTGGCAAAGGTCAGTAACTGATTAAAAGATGGGAAATGGTATGAGACGAATAGTCAGCCATCCCAATGGAGAAAGTCACCATTGTAATCCTGCATAGGTTTTGTGCTGTGATCCATGTGCTATAATATTAATAAACTGGAACAAGAGAATGTATAGTGAGGTGAGAAAGCTTGCAAATGGTACGACATTCTTTGAAGTAAGGATGTGAATAGACAATAAGGAGCTGCAGAAAGACCTTACAGGATAGAGCAAAAGGGTAATAAAATAAAAATGTCAAGCAATGCACAATAGGAAACACAGCCCTAGCTTCACAAAAAATGTTAGGCTCCAATCTGACCATTCTATTCAGGAGCAACTCTTCAGCACTGCAGCTGCATGAAAACATTAGGTCAGTACTAGGCAGCTGTTAAAAAGGCAAATCAAAATGTGAGTAATTAATTAGGAAAGTAATAGAGAATAACATACTAGGGCATACTACATAAAGTATACAAATCAATAACATAAAGCCTACATAAAATATGATATAAAGCCTTTGTTTGTCCACCCATGAATAGTATGTTCTGTTCTGGACCTTTCATTTCAAAAGCAGTAATTCAGTACTGGAAAAGTTTCAGAAACAGACAGCTAGAATGACTGTTGTTTTATGATGATGAATAATGATGTTTTATGCCTTATAAACATGTAACAACTTATACAAAAGGAATGTCTGATTAGGCTAGGACTAACCAAAGAGGGGCATTGCAGAGGTTTTCAAAATTGTTAGGCAATAAGAGAGTTAAGTCACTAAATGAAGCTACCGGCAACCAAAACTACCTGGAGGAAGTTTTTTTGACCAGCAAACACAAAATATGTAGACAGACACCTTTGCCAAAGGATGCTACCAATGCAAGAAATTTACATGGGCTCAATGGAAGACAACAAATATTTGAGAGATCCATTGAGGGTTGCCACGCAAACAAGCCAGATTAGGCTCAAGAAATCACCATTTAAAGGCTGGAAAAGTATTAGGGAGAAGGGAGCAACATGTGCTTGCCCTGTTATTATTCACCCTTAGGTATCTTCTCACAGCCACTCTTGAAGACAGAGTATGAAGTTAGATGGATGAAGACAACTTCTGAGGTTTTGTTTGCTTACGTTTCCTGGCACGTTACCTCTCTGCAAGGGCAGACAATGCAAATTCACGTTCCTCAGGTAACTAGCATGAGATAGATGATGAAGAATAGATAGGGCAGACTKTCCACATATGCATTGTTATGAGAATTTGCTGTATTTCTATGCAGTTTTACCAGCTGTGTTAATTTTGTGAATGAAAAAGAGCCAAACCCAACAAATTGATCACTTTACAAGCATTTTCAAAGTTTCACAAGGTATTTCAAGTGCCTAATGTTTTTTATGTGAGCATTCTGAATAGCAAGACAGGAAGTTCATTTCCCCAGTGGAATCTCTTCATACAGCTGTATGTACTGGTGCACAGCAATATATTTTGTAGCAATGACTTTAAACAGCCATAAACTAACCATGGTGAGATCACTATACTGTCTGGCACCTGTAATTGGTTTGTTTCAAAAAAAAAAAAAAGTACACTTACATGATATGTTTGTAAAGATGGGCCAGAGCGCCAAAAAGTATTTAACAGAAAAACCTTCATCACCTTTAATGCTGTCCAAGACTTTATTTCATAGCTTTTACTTTCATAAAACAACATGTGTAAGCTCTGGCCTTCCACAGCCAGTTTAATATAACCTTTTCCATCTCAATGGCTTGGAAGAGAGAATGTTCTCTTTTATAAAAACAGATGAAAACAGTTGTTTACCTGCCATTGTCTTGTACTTCTGATACAAGCTATAGAGCATGACCTTGCTATAAAGCGCAAAAAAGCTGCAATCATATATATATATATATATAAATATAAAATCTTAATAAGCACATGATCCATCTTACCTAACTTTAATCATTTAAAGTTTAGGCCATTAATCTAGCTAACTGTCTATGCCTCCTTCATAGTCCATGCAAAAATACAGATAAATGTAGGGAGTGATTCAGCCCATTGTAAAATAAGTGCCTGAAGTGAAATGAATCACACTCTGCAGGTGCTAATTTCTCCATTGACTAGAGAACAGCCAGACAGCTAATATTAGAGTCTCAAATTTCAAGTAACTAAATGTTTTTCTGTTTCACCTAYCCAAGCCTCCCATGATGTTTCCATTGGCAACATGTATATTGGGATTTTTTTTCCTAATTACTTAATTGATTCAAAAGCTCATATTTGGTAATTCTGTTAAAAATCCTTTAGTCCTAATGCTATTTTGTACTTACGCAGCTGTTTTAAGTACGCTCCTACAGCTCACTGCGTAAACTGTATAATATATTATTATCCAAAGTACTACTGTATAATAAAAGTTAGGCTTCCTGATGCTTTCCTTACCAGCTGAAGACTGGTGTACAGTCTTTGACTGAGATCAGGTACCTCCACTATAACACACTATTTTGACCTGATTTGATCCTTGAGAGACAGCAAAAGATTAAGAAATAACCAGCCATTGGACATTTCTCTTTGCTTTTTTAGAATTTTCTGTAACTGTTATCTAATTCCTAAAAGCTTTCCCCTGTTAAAAAATGGTGAAACAAGTGATGAGAAGGGATTTTCTTCCCAAGCTGCTGACACACAGCTGCTGTTGTCTATTCTACCAGTGATCTAATTTGGGCTATTTCTAAGTGACAAAGGAAAAATACTCCCCCCTCAGATTCTCAGCATTTTGGCATTTATACTATATTAACACATTATTTAAATCATACATTGGCCCATTCTTGGGTTTTTTATATTTTTATTTTATTTTTAAATTGGAACTTTAATATCTTTTTCCATCAGCCTCTGAAAGTTTGGTTCAAGGCTCTATACAAAGTTTTGGCCACAGTCTTAAGGCTTGACTATAAAATAAATTTTATACCATCATGACTAGTTATTTTCATATGAAGTCTCAAAAAAGTCCTAGACAAGCGATGCTTCTGCACTCCTAGGAGTTTCTTCTAATATTTCCTTTAGATTGCATTACTGCTGCAGTGAGATGATCTGAAGACACCTCTAGACACTTTCTTCCTATACAGATACTACAAAATCTGGATACGACAGAATAGGAAACCTTTGTGTAAGCGAGGCAGACTGGGGTGGTTTTTCCCCCTTCTACGGTTTGTTTTAGCTACAGTTTCATTACCACAAAAGGCAAATGTTTTCTTTTAGATTTAGTTCCGTAGACTGTTCAGTATTTGGAAGAAAAGGAATTTGCAGAGAAGAAACAGAATAGCCACACAATTTAAAGGAAACTGCTCCAAATTACAGATGCAACAGAGAACTGCCTGGGTACAGTTTACATTGCTACTTTTTTATATAAGTGGATTACTGATAAATAAGTTGTTCCTTTCTTGCGTCAGTGTAACAGAGAGGTTTAAAAAAAAAAATCTAATTGATTCAGGCTCATGCATGTTATTTACAAGCTGGCTTAAGCATAYTGCATGAGATGTTGCTTGGATTTTTGTAAAGACAGCTGGTATGAGGCATTTCAACACTTCAAAAAAATATTTTATATCCTCTTAAAATGTTATTGGGGAGGAGGAGATGAAAATGCTTGTACTGATACTGTAATAGTACTTTGTTTAGCCATKTGATCATTGTAACCTACTTGAAATGAAATTTACTTCACAGCAGGAAACATGATGTGTATTCAGGTAATTCCATAGGATCCTAAGTAATTGTAATTAAGTRTTTTCCAAAAGTTGTAACAATTTTCAGTTTGTTCTGCTATCCACAAACATTTGTGCATGCAGGTGATTGAGTTAACATTATTTAGCTACAAAAATCTCAGCTGAATTAAGGGGCATTTCTGACATTTGCTGTAAAACAAATACTAGCACACGCAGTGAAATGTATAGGAAAAAATTTGCTCATGTTTACTCTTTTTCTTTACCTGCAGGCTGCCTTTCTTCAACAAACCAGGTCAGTGTCTAAATGTTTATTTGCATTAGAAAAACCACCCATTGCTGACAATGGCAGTCAACAACAGATACCATTAAGGTGGTGCTAGACCTAAAACAAAGTCTAGTTAGAACTGCTTTGGAAACTTAAAGGAATTCTAAAGCCAACTTATTAATTATGAAATAAGGTATTTACTCTACAGAACTGAAGACCTCAAGCATGAAAGCAAGGAATTTCCTATAGCGAAGGTCTGAGAAGTATGTTTTGCTTAAAAGCCAATGCTTTAACATGTGTATGTTTCCTTGCAAATTGATATACCAATAGCTGGTATAGACACCAAGGATCCAGCCAGCAATCCAAGCCTAAATTCCACTCAGTCACAAGGACTGTATCCTAAATCCCCTCAGAAGAACAGTTCTCAAAGCTGGCATTCTACTACCATTTATGCAGCATGGCTGGATATCAAATCTTGTCTCCATCTACAGCTKAAATAGTTTCAGTTGCTTAACATTATCCCACCCACTGAATGGCAGATACCATTCCTATGGGGAAGYAACACTGAAAGGTTTTTTTTTGTTGGTTGTTTTTAGTTTCTTAAATGAGCTTCTTGCCTTGARTCCTGCCAAACTCACATACCACTTGGATTATAAAGTACACACAGAGATGGCAGTCAAGATGGTTTCTAGCCACTATTCAGAGCGTGACAGTGGTGGTTTCAAAGTGACATACTGTGGTCAAGAAACCTACTGTGCAGCCAGCCAATGTAAAATTCAAATTCTACCCTTTCATGAAAAAAGAGAAAGACCAATAGAAGAATTAAAATTTCCTTCAGAAGGGTGGAGGCATGAGGGATGATATAATCTGAATTTAAGACAGTACTGTGTTAAAAAATGAAGTGTGCATGAAAATGCTTCTCAGGAAGGGGAAGGCTTTGCCTTGACTTGAGTCAGTGTGAAAGACTGAGAGTGACTTGGCCAAGAATATACCTCAACCCACTGTTCACTCTACACCCTTGTCCTCAAACTGGATCTAGATGTGGCCTTGAAAAGCAAACAAGTTTAAGACTTGGGGAATAAAGAAAATACAAAGCCACAATACATATTCCTGATTATAGTGGATGGGCTGAATGGTTAAAGGGCATAGCTGAAACCACAGACATGCAACTTCACATTTGACTTCGACTATACAGCCAAGCAAGTGTCTGGCCCTTCAAAAAGCTGCAGTCTGAGAAATGGGCATATGAARGGAAACAATCTTCTCTCTCCTAATGACTTCCACTGCACTTTATAGAACAAGAAGGGAAAAAAATAACTGAAAATTCTGTCGAGTGKGGAGAGAAATATTATAACGTGCTACAAAACAAGCAAAAAAGCCCCACACCACAAAGGAACTACTGCCAAATGCTGGGTTGTTAGCTCATGCCATTGAACTGCCTCGCTAGCCTTTTGCTGGTCTGTTATTGCTGTCACCCCATCACAAAGATATATCTTGTAACATCCATGTGCCCCTGCAGAGGAACACCTGTCTGAGACTTGGGAACTAGGATTCACTCATTGTTCGGCTCCTAGCATTATTCTGGCTTGGGAAGGTATTTCCACAGTACTGCAGATTCCATTATTTTGCAACTCATAGATCAGAAAAGTGCTTTGAGAGGTATGATTGATGAATACTGCATCAAAGTGACCATTTTTACTTCGACACATTAATACTTCTGAAACAAACCACACAAAAAATTGTGTGATAACTGTCATCGGCTAAATGACCACTACATCATAAAAAAGTATTTCTCTATTAGAAAATGAGGATATTCATTAGCAGCCAGCTTATTATCCTCAAATCTCAAGCTGCTTTTTGCTCTTCTGTGCCATTTCCAAAACCAATGTAGCATATAATTTCTGAAAGCCAGGAAAAGAAAAAACTTAGGTGCAAAACCACAGTGACTTTGTACTATAGCTTGTAACTAGCAATGGATGCTCTGAATTTATACAAGTATTCCCATTGAATACTAGGGCAGCATTTTTCTTGAAAGACATGGTTGATCCTCACAGGAAGGTGACCATTGCAGACTCTGAAATATGTTTTCAAAATTTACCAAAGTATCATCACCATATGGTAGCTAGTGCCAATTGCTATTAAACTGAGGCACAAAGAACAAGAAGCTTTTCCAGGATAAGAGAACAATATAGCAGTTAATGAAATGCTGAAATTCTGAACCGGACACTAATGTTCACTCTGAGATAACTGAAAATGCTATCCACATGTAAGTGAATCTTTTATCATTTTAGCCAGACTATATGATAAGGAAGGAGAAAAGTCCCATCAACCCACTTCATTATTTCATTATCACAATGATTCATGCAGTATTTAAAGTAACTATGAACTAACATACCATATTCCAAGGATTACAGCAAGTTCTTCTGCACACAAATCAGGTACCTGGTACTGATCAGCATCTGCTAAATTTATCTCATTAAGCACTGTGTCATCATTTAAATCATAATTCTGTTGGAGGAGAAAAAATATTTTAAAATAGGAATAGTTGCAAACAGTTGCAGAGAAACTGATGCCCTCAAAATATGAAAAAATATAGACTTGTTTGAAAAAGGATAATACAAACATCAGAGAACRACAAAATGGAAAGTAATTTACCATGCTTATGATAGGATAACTAACTAACAGACTAAGCCTGTAGAAGGAAAAATCATCCAAATCACTTTTGCTAAAAGTATACTGGTTGTCATGCAGGATGATCAGCATTCAGAGCAACTTTAAGGTTACCTGAATATTGATTTTCTACTTAAATAAGGGCTGAAGGGGATTTTTCTTTTCAAATTGTTGCTCATGGTATTATCAACAATTTCCTCCTCTATTATACATAATCTGTTTCAGCTTTTCTRTATAATGTTAATGCTGTCCTAACATGCAGGTTTTCAGGCTAGTGACCACGGACCTCTGTGAATGTATGAATTTCTTTTTAAGTATCAGCAAAGTGCAAGCAAGTAAAGCATGCCTTCTGCCAGTACAGTTAAATTCTTTACACAGGGAACTGGTCCTCCTCTTTTTTTTTTTTTTTTTTTTTTTTTTTAAAGGRGTTTTGCAAATTAAAGAAACAGATTGAAAAAACCCTACTGAGCCAGCACCGCCAGATACTTTGCCCTGGTAAAGGCAAGAAGGGGTATTCTGAAAAGGTTTGCTCCTGGACAAGTACGTGGGACTTTCCATCAAATTTCCTCTAGAATACATCATTTAAGGAGTATTCAGTTTAACTTTTACAAACAAGTATGCTACCTGAAGTTCGCTGTCTGTCGTTTAACTTAAAGAAGAAAGTAATATAATCTGTGGCTGAAAAGTGTAAATTACTATGTTCACAGAATTTGTGTTTGTTTGGAAACAACAAAAGATTCCTTTGGCTGCAAGCAAGAAGGAAGTAGCTGTAACACTATTTCTCCTTCACCTGAAAAAAAACCCAAAACAACAAAAAAATAACAGTCTTTAAACCAATTCTTGTTCTACCAGTAGTAGTTTTTATAATCTATTAAAAAGAGAAAATGGATTTATATTAACAGTTTTTCAAACTTCCTGTTCATTTCCCTTCAATGTCCTAGTAGTAGCTGTTTCTAATGAATATCTTCCATTGGCAAGGTCAAAATGAGGGTCCACAGAAGAACAAAAAGCAAACAGGAATTCTTCAAAGTGGGTTATCTGATTCATCACCGGTATTTTATCACTATATAAATGAAACTAAACTGTGATTTGATGGAGAATGTGAAGAAAAGTTTATTTTCTTTTATTTGAAGGGGATAATGAAGATATTCCAACTCTTAAAGGCATATTTAATACCATCATTTTCTTCTCTTACTACATTAGCATATATAAGGATTAGGTACCACTTCCAGATGAAAATTATTTTAGAACAGAGCACTATGCTAGTATAATGACACCACTTCATTAGATGTAACATAACTGACAATTTAATTTATAAGGCAATTAATTAAAAATTTCCAGCTTCTGGTCTACATAATCTTTAAAATCTAGCCTGTATAAACAGCACTAATTGCTTTAACTTCACTATGAATATTCATCAACTGAACACTACTGCAACTGTATGCTAGAGTTTTAAAGCATGACTTCCATTCCCAGATTTAAAAATAAATTCCTCATTCCCCCAAAACGTAAAAACAGCTCTGAATTTTTTAAAACTAATCAAACTATTTTAACATACCATTTCATATCAAGTCCTTATGCATCACCTCAAGCCTSAGGTTTTCCTTTCACAGAAACATCGTCAGTTTAACTGAATGTGTGCTTTCAGATAATTTAGTTATTCTGAAGAAAGCTGAACTGTGAGCAAAGCTTTGAATTTACAATCTCAAATATTTGTTTTGAAATGCAAATAGTTTTCCTTCTAGTGCCATCTGAGATAACATAAGTGCTCAGCACCAGAGGGTAGCAGGAAGCACTTGACCAGAAATCAGTCCAGCTACCAGTCCAACAATCAGTCACATTGCTATATTGGTTGTATTTTTAATGGAATTAAATTACTGACTGCTTAACTGCAAACTAACTTGTTCAGTCATCTTACTGAACAGTAATAGGGGGAGAGCTTTAAGACCGTAGAAGTAAGCACTCCAAAACAGGAGATGAAAGTTAGGTGTGACCAGCCTCAACTTGGCCTTTATATATATTGTATATGTATGTTTGTAATTCTCTTAGGAAGTTTTCCACTCATCCAGGACAATTCCTATCTTTAGGCAAATAGAGTATTTTCCTTTATCTGCAAATGGCAGGTGTAAAATAAGAACACTGGAGAGGGGAAGAAAATTTCCCCATAATAAGTATGCAGCATGATCACAGGCCTTTAGCTTTCCATATGCTTATGTTAACTCTGTGGAGATTCTCAGCACCTCTCAAGACTTAGCTTCTATGCGTTTTCCATGAATAGTCTTTTAAAAGTATACAAGATACATGAAGCATCTGTCCTAAACTTAGAGATGCAGTTATGTTTGTTGGTAGTTTTTGGCAGATGGAGAATACCATTAACTCCAATTTGAGCTAAAACAACTTCAAGATACACTCAAGGCTGACAAATTTGAGATCAGACCTGGCAAAAAACACACTAGGACTCATTGTTAAAGTTAACACTGACAAATTACATGAAGTTGTATTTTTATACTACATTATGAATAAAGACATGCTAGAAAAAGGGGAAAAACCCCAAAACCTTTAATTGGTAATTCAATGCACACATGAATTGGGGAGCCTACTTAGTCAACCCTAGTCTAATATACCTGTGACAGAACACTCACACATGATGTTAATAAAATGTCTGAACTTGAAATACTTCAGGTTTTCCTCAAAGCAGCACATGGTTCTAGTAATATTATTTTTCAGAATTTCTGACACACACAGAATGCAGAAATAAAGGATTCTGATTTTTTTTTTTTCCCCCCAGAAGCAGACTGTGGGAACAGAAAGCCTAACTTTCCTTAATAGGCAGCCCGAATAACTTATGACAGAATTATATGACACAGTTGCTCAGATTTGCACAAAACTCAACTGCCTCCCTGTAGCTAAAACTTCTCAAGTCCTTTCTAGCATCACATTTTTACCTTTCAGAAAAAGTAGATATGCTTACGTACTCTAGCATTATGTTAAAGATACATTCAGTAAAATTTTAGTAGGAAAGTGTGGATAACATAAGCATGACTAATTTTGAAGGTTCCAAGTATCCCAATTTTCWTTCTCAAACTCTCCGTTAAACTTACTTCAGCAGCTTTGGGTCTGTTCATGAAAAGGACATATGAATACAGTATTTCATTAGGAAGGATAATATATTTCATTCCAGGTTATATCTACAACCTAAAACAGTGTTGCCATTTTTATTGAAACGATGTCATTATTTTTATTCCAAACTGAAGTCCTTATCAGATATAGACTACAAAGGTAAATTATTCAGAAAGTTGTGAATAACTGGAACAAATAGTCATACAATATCCCACTTGGGGACCCTCTGAGAACAACGCATATCATATCATTTAGTTTTAGGTAAGTTAGTTGTAGACTTCAAGTCCAAGTCTGACACTCACCAAGGGGCCTCACCCGAGCTCTCACTATCCTTAAGTTGGTTGCTATACATAGTTCTATCATAAGCAGAAGTTGTGACATATATGCAGTCAATCTCTTTTCATCAAATTGAATACAACACTAAGGACATATTAATGGACAAACAAAAAKAGCTGGGATAGTCTCAAGATATTTGTGCATTCAATTTATAAATAGAGAAGTATTGTCAAATTCTTGTGCTTAAGATCCCTGCTTGACCTCGAAGTCTATCAAGGCATAACCTTTTTTTATAAAGGCTCTCCAACCTGAAGAATAAGTCTTGGACCATAATGCCTCAATTTATCTCTGGCTTCTTTAGCAAGTTCAAGTAACTTTAAATCCCAACCAGAACTTCTCCTCATGAAGGAAAAATGCCATTCCAGAACAATTCAGTGGTTGTTAAGCAATTTATAATTGAAGTCATCATGCACACCCTTAGGAGCAGTAAGGCCAACTCACATAATTCATGCCAGTAGGAATACCTAGACCAATTTCCTATCTTCACACTGTTACTAAACATGTCTGTCAGTCCTTCGGAATCTGCATTTCTGTGACGCCTTGCAGGCTATTTTGAAAATCTGTCTCAACTGTTTTCCTAACTCCATTCTTAGGCACTAGAAATTAATACATAAACTGTAGAAGATCATATTTGCAAACATGCTTTTAGTTGAGTAGTCACATCTGTCTTGCAGACAGTCATATGTTGTTCTACACCATGTCTAATATTAGGCAAACAACTGCCCCACATCTTTTCCAAAATCTTTCAGAAATCATAAGTAAGTTTCTCCTAGGCACCACAAACATTTCCCTTGCAGACACCCAAGAAAAGCTTCAGTACATTTTCATTTTAAGAAATTAAAACAATTCTTCTCAAATAGATACCCTTGTTAAGTTTTCTAGAGGTGTTGGAGCCGGACTTAGTTCACTGTGAGGAAGGAGGAATTCATCTGTTCTTTGGACATCCAAAATAAGCTGTGCAACGTATTTTTCCTGAAATCGTGTTCTCTTCCCCAAAGCACCTAAAGAAAATTAATGTAAGTTTATATTAATCAACACTAAAAACCAGTAAACCCATCATATACTAGAAAGTTGCTCACAAAAAAGCAAAATAAGAAGAGAAACRCACTGAGAATTAATCTATGAAATTTAGCAGTGGTTTACCTCTGCTTGATCTCTTTGCAGCAAACTACATGCATTTTCACTGCTAGCTATGACATACAAAGAAATACATATTACAAACATACAAACACAGCTAGATAGGTCTTGCAAAGCCACTTTTAGGTAAATTACCCATAACCCACCATATTGTCCCTTGAAAACTCATAGTCATCAAGTTTCATCAGTTCCCTACTCATTCCCTAACAATAAACCACAAACAATTGTTCTRTTTGACTGCTAAAAGTTAATGACAACAATCTAAACATTTAGGCAAATTAAAATCCCATAATATCTTACAGGCCATCATTTAATTTCAAATTGAAGACTTAGGACTATGAAGAGGGATCACAGACATGACATTACCATAGTACGGTACATAAGATACTGTAAAAGTAACATGGGAGAGAGTGAAACAGCAAATCAACGAAGGCTGCCTACAGAATTAATCAATGTTCAGAATGCACAATGTGAAATTCCTCTCAGTGTTGTTTCTTCAGTTCTTTATTTGACTCTCAGACAACTTTTACTAGTTTTTAGGGTGGCAATTAACATTTATTTATACCAAACTGAAAAGAAAAACATGTCTGTTCTTCCTCTGTTAGTAACCTGTTTGCAAGCCGCAATCAGGACAGTTTCAGGATGGTAACTTAGAATAACAGAATCCTAACCAGAGCCAAAATGCAGCTAAAAATTACTCTATAAAATTTGGAGGTTTGCTTGCTTATTATTACTATGATACAATGCTCAGATAATGTGAACTGTCAAAGTCCAATAACAGAAACAGATGACTGAATGCTGATCCACTGTTGCTTTTGCAGAACCAATTAAGATCACGTTCTTAATTTCATTATCATTTTGAAATTTTTGCAGGACATAAAAATCTTTGAGATAAAGATGATTGACTGCTCATGTGACAAAGGGCTGAGGATGAGGCCATTGTCAGTAAGAATCACCTGGCACAGGCATTGAAATAGCAGTCACCCCCTTTTCTTCCTGGAGGTGGAAAGAGAGCAGTAGGGAAACCAGAAATTAAACTGATTTCTCCTTTTCTGCCAATCACCCCTTTTAATGGAAAAGCCCTGTGTTAAGAGTTTATGAAAAAATGRAAAAGGTTCTAAAAATATCACCTTAAAATCGCAAGGCACACTGCAGAGAAGAGAGAGACACAGAGAAATACTGGGTGATGATTCATACTAATTTTACATGGTAGCACTCAATTCTCAATTTTAATAATGCTTGAAAATCACTATGCTGTAATTCACTTCCCATTATGTCTTCCTGCTTAAACAGCTGAATAAAACACTTGAAAAGTTATGCTGGTTACCAATACATTTACTTGCTACCACCTGTGATTTGTTTATGCTGAGATGCACACTCACCCCCCACTCCATTTTTTTAAGCAAAGAATTCTTTGCTATTACAGAGACAAAACGATCTCTCTTATTTGGAAAATATATATCACATGTTTTTAAGCTGGGGGGAAAAATTTGCTTGCTTTATACCACTACATATCCTCACAAAAGAGAGGGAATCTACACAGGAACTTTACTTTCTGTTTCATATTAGAAGTTCCCAGGGATGCATTACTGGGCATGAAAACAATAAGCAGACAAGATGCAGATCTCAGAGTTCAGAATCATTAGTCCTCCAGATCTGTTGATCTTATATTTATTTTGGATTACCATTCTTCATTTTAGTAAATTTATATGCAAGAAGGACCAGAGTCTTCTCTTTTACTGGAAATTGTTTTGTGGAGTTATTGATGGTTGTGACTCATTGTGAGGAACATAAGAATGCTTTTTAATAAATGATGAATACAGCACAGACCTGGATTAATGGGACTTAAAAAAGTACACAAGCCAAAACAAGTACGATTTATTCACACATTTCTACAATAACTTTGGAAAATATTGGTTCTAAATTCCCTCTTTAAGAACAGCATACATTTCCATGCCGTAATAAAATATTCAACTAGTAAGGATTACAGCCGTAATAAAATATTCAACTAGTAAGGATTACAACCATTAAAGAATAAAAACCTCTTTAAATCCTTTCCTAAAAAGGAAATTCCTTCCAAAACTCTTAAAAATGTCTTTGCTAGAGGTTGAATTTTTACATTAAAGCAAAGTCTTTTTTGATGATGTAACATTCCTTCTATTTAACTAAAACATGCATGTCAAATGCATTTGTCTAGAATGCCAACAATTCCCACATGTTCAGTTCAGTTCATTTGCCTTCAGGTTAGACATCCTTCATAACTATTCTAAGAGATTTATGGAGATAAGCCACAGAATTTTTAGGAGTTTCACAACATTTTTCCAAGAGACTATATTACCACAATCTCTCTCTGGGAGTAGCATAACCTCTTGGTAAAGTAATCAAACATACAAATAATTCCACTGCATCCAAACTTTTTTTTCCCCTCTCCAAACAAGCATTTTTTTCCTAGGTTAGATTTAAGGAAATTATTCATCCAAAATCTAAAGGTCTCCTTTAAAGGGAAAAAAAATCCAACATGTAGCTATAAGTTGAGGAATATTGGTGAATAGCCACCTGCCACTTTGATTTTACATGTTCTTAGTTAATTAAATGTTTATAGCTTGAGCATCATCACAGGCACTGACATTTTTAATAGAAACCAAGAAAAATTTAGGTTAATTTTAAACAAAACTACCTTGTAATATCAAGTTTGCAGTACATGCCACACATGGAACACGTCACACATACAGTACATCTTACGCATAGGAAAAAAGGGTAGGATCAATTGAAATGCATGGAATTCCTTCAAACAAATATATGGAAGTTAATCCTATGTTTTAAGCAGATACCATTGAATATAATCAATTCATAGTTATGCAAAAACATTATGCCACAAGATTTTCATTACAGATTTTTCAAAGTAAACCTTTAAAACCTTTGAAGAAATGAGCATGGAGTTCCACAAAAGTTGTTTGGTTTTGTGGTTTTGTTTTGTTTGTTTGTGGGGKTTTTTTTGTGTATATGGGGTATTTTTTGGTTTTGTTTGKTTGGTTGGTTTTTTTAATTAAAATATTAAACTGACTCAGGATATAAGCAGGGGTGACTGCAGCTCCAATCTAAACATAAAGGAACAGCTAGCCTTGTGACATACAGTGGTATAACAGTTAAGGAATCTGCAAGTTTCAGTTCCTTAGTCCTTTCCACTAATAACTCTATAGAAAAAACTATATAAAGGTTTTTGCATTTCTACTCAGGCACAATCAAAAGTTCTCACACAGACGAGGTGTGCATGTTATGTCATTTTGATTACCTAGTCCCATATCTATGCATGTAATTTTAAATGAAGTTGCAGGTGCAGCAATCTGATCTGCCCGACTCCAAAGAATTGGTTCTGAAAGGATAATTAATTTGACTTTTCTACTTATTTCCTGTGATAACAACAGTCCTGGAAGTGACTTTTAAATGCTATTTACACAGAGCAGATCTAGGCTAGTGGCATAAAAGGAGAAAGACTGCATCAAATMGTCATGCAGACTTCTTCATAAGTGTCTCCAAACAAACAAACAAAATTATTCATGATGACACCAACTAGTTACAGGAGTCCTATAACAGAGACAAAAAACCCTAGAATTCAATATGAAACACGAGAAGGAAGAATCGCAATACCACAGTTGCTCAGACACCAATATTAGGGATGATATTGTAACTAGATGGCACATTTCCCTTTTCCAAGCAATGTTAATTCTTAGAAGGCAAATAAGTCCTACCTGTTAAAAATCAAGATTTTTCAAAATATAGTTCTTTTTTACTTGGATATGTAAAAAAAAAAAAAATAAATAATTACAAACCCAACAAACTATAGGTTAGTTTGATCCAACCAACCATCCTCATAGACTGTACAAGCAAAACTTACCTGTAAGATTAATCTGCAGTTTCGTTATGTCTTTAGCCATATTGAAACATTGTTTAGCTTTTTTATACTCATAGTAGTACAAAAACGTATAGGCACACTCAAGATGGAACTGAACTGCTAAGTGCCAGCTTTCGCCACCTGTGAACAAAGTTTCTGCTTCTGTCACTGCAAATTAAGAAAAAGAAAAGCTATCAGGATGCAGTCCAGGAGAATAATATTTTAGAAATACATTTAAAATACCAGGAGAGAAAGTCTGTTATGCTTAAAGCAGACCTGTTGCTCTTTACACCTCCACACATTTAAAAATCCACAGTCAGTGTATAAAAGATATGCACTATTTAAAGCATTTTTCAAGTTTTGTATCTAAGGATTACTACTAGAATAAGCAAAAGTTTAATCTTCGGTTCTATTTTACAGCAAAGCTGAACTGGGATATGTTATTCTTGCAGGAAATAAACAACTAATTGTCTTGGACCTGCTAMAGGACATAAGAACTCAGAATACAGGATTTTGAGGTAATATCCTCCTTACATAGCAGGCTTCAAATGAGAAAGCTTCACCAGCAGATTGAGCATTGAATGGGGACTTAGGACTCTTCAGGGGTTTTTTGTTTGGTTGGTTTTTGTTTGTTTGTTTGTTTATAATTACTGATTTGCTGAGTGATAAAGATCACATTCTTCATCTGAACAGGAGAAAATACCTTCATAAATAAATCTGAAATCTTTAGGAAAGAAGACTTGATATTTTTTCATCCAGCATAGAAGCATTTGTATTTCTTATATATTTAATTTCTATCTATCAAAATACAGTAAATGACAAAAGAATATTCTTGCATAGTAAAATACAGACCATTAAGTTGAAAACAATTCATGTGAATTATTCTTAAATGGAAGTGTTTTTTTTGCTTTGGGCTTTATTTCTTTATTTTGSCAGAAAATATTTACATAATAGAGTTCTTTAAAAGCTCACAGCATCACAGTACCTAGAAAGACTGGTACCCAAGATTCATAGATGCTGTGTTATGTAATGGATGCTTAATTTTTCAAACATACTTTATTAAGATTAGTAAAAAGTCTTACTATATGAAAAACTAATATKATCAAGGTATTTTTAAACATTTTTCTCTGACTTTTGAATTTAGAGATTGGCAGTCAACTCTAGCCTGAACAGATTTTATTGTTTAAACATCCTAGCCTTTTTTTTTTAAAGTACTTATTAATCCTCAAAATCTTTCAATTAATATAGAAAGCTACTAAGTCTGAACATATTTTTACACAGCTTTTTTAATCCAGTAAATAAGAATTTGCATGGATAAATCCTGCCTTGTAACGTAACTTTTTTCAAAACCTGAATTTAGAGATTTTGTTTAATGAAAGCAAATTGGTAATTTAAAAATATTACTCCAATGGTTTTCAACTGAAGTAGAATAGAGAATGCAGCAGATTACAACTTAATCCTTAAAAAAAACCCTCAAGAGACTATAACTATTTAAAAACAAAGTCTGTGAAACTTAATCCCTGCTTTTAACACAAAGCCTATTTCAAACACATTACTTCAAAATTGAGAAAGTAAGCTGAATGTTAACCTCACATTTAAGTAATGTATACTTTTCATTAAGAAAGGATCTGAGGTTTTAATACTTTTGTCCATATTTATCATCAAACACATTCTCTTTTCAAAAAAGAGAATAATGCCCAGAGGACCATAAAACATCTGCCTTTCTAAAAGCAGCTTTGTTTTTTGTGAAGAGTAAAAAAAAAAAAATTCAGTAAATTATTTGGGACATCTGCCATTTTTACCTGCTTTTCACACTCTAGACATATACAATGCCACTCTGATCATTTCCCAAAGGAAAAAAAATCCTATTTATATAASGAAAAAATAAAATGGAGTTTTCTATGAGGTATTATTAAAAGCACTCAAAAATGCACTGAGGGTTTTACACAAATGCAAACATAGATTTGCATTGACTCTTTCACATAGTTTGAGCCACTAAAACCTGRAGGGCCACTGTCAGTGCCACAAAGCTTACAAGATACTGAATGTGCAAGTACACATGTGGAAACCGCACAAAAACKTAACTTTCTAATTGAATGATTTTGATTCAATGAAAAAACAACAGGTTTAGTCTATAATCATACATTGCTTCTTGATTTTCCATAGCTAACAAGTTTCAGTGATCTGAATATAAAATTACTTATGCTAAAACCATATATACTGCTATAACGAACTAAAGTGATAGATCAAGAAGTGGTCTTACCACTCCCTATCTAGACATCATTTACTTACAGTGCTAATCGCAAAACTTGATAAGTTTCGGCATTTGAGACTTCAAGGACCTTGTGGAAAGTTTCACATCATTACTAGTATTGATGTAGCTGCACAGAAACACTGATGTCCCAAACTTAAGACATCCCTCCGGCATCCCACACCATGTTTGGCACAGGGCCAAATGGATAGGAAACTGTGCTGAGCCCTGTTGGTTTTGCACAACAGCTGCTTCAGAACAGCAGGGAATCACTGCAGCTGTCTTGTGTTCAGGTGATGATGTTGACTTTACACTTGAGAACAACATATTTTAAATAGAAAAGATAATTTCTCCTGAATTTGAAGGTCTTTTTCTCTAGTAATTAAGACAAAGTTTTCTAGTCAAGTTGATACAGAACAAGCAAGTGGGTTTTTCAAGCCCTAATCAAAGACTATTTAAAAGGTTTATTAAGTATTTATTTATGGAATATGAAGGTACTTGTTTGAAATACCAGATGGCTTTAATTAGAAAGTAAATAAACTGTTAGAGGCAGCAGGCAGCAAAACCTGCCTGGAAAAACTCACTACAGATTCAAGTGTACTTTACACCATCTTCTCTGAAAACCATATCCAGGAGTCTCAAATCAGGTGACTGAAAACAGACATCTTAGTACTTATTTAGTATCTGTGCATATGCAGCAGCATCCTCTACACAGATCAGGGCTGCACAAACTRCTGTATCTCTACCCAGTATCACCTAGTCAATGCATTTTAATTAATTTTTATAATTACTTCTCTTTCAGTTTTGTTCCAAGTTTTTTTTTTTTCCCAAGAAAAAGTAAGTCACATAAACATGCTACAAATTTCTCTATTACAGAGCAGTGCTAAGCAAAGGGGAAGAAAACAGTTGTCTACAATCCCATATCCCCATTTTCCCCTTCGAGTCTGGAAAACAGCATGTGCCATACAAGTCCATGTCAATTTAAGTGAATTCTGTTCCCTCTCTACTCTCTGTAGTTACATAAGCATCTGATTAGCATCACATTGCAAGAGTTGTCTCTACAAACTCCCCTCCCTCATGACATCTTACAACTGATGCTGTTGGCCAATAAATCAAGTAATYAGAAACATACCTTGTTTTATACAGGTCTGGGCAAGAGTAAATAGCTCAGGTGATCTCTCCTCTAACAACTGCTGGTGAATATTCACATATCTTAGAGTCCACCAAGATAATGTCTGAAAGAAAATATGGATACTTCAAGTTAATAACAAGTATAGATCCTTTTTAAAAAAAGAAAAAAGGTAAGTGGCTTTAAAATTCTTGTAATCTATTCAATTCTAATTTCTAAAAAATACAAACCCAACCAAAATAGTTGTTTCATATAAAAAGTGAGCACTAACCTAGCATAAAGATGAACATATTCAAGCAGCTCTACAGTACTCTAAGAGTTTGACGGGCTTTTCCTCTGTTAATTTTTCTACCTGCTCTTTGAACCCTGCAAATCTTTAGGACCACARTCTGGTAAGAAACTCTGTGAACAGAAGATAAAAGAAATACTTGCGTGTGCTTATTTTGGAGCAGCCACTTGCTACTTTGATTTCATACCTCCTAATTCTTTCAACAGAAAGACTAAAAAAAAAAAAAAAAAGCTGTTTCCTACTTCTCTTCTTTCGTGTCACATTCATGATTTTAATAGACAGCCATGATCTCACACTTCAGTAATCTTTCCAGCTTGAAGAGTCCTAGACTATTTAGTTACTTTTTGTGCGGAAGCCATACAGTATTTCTGATCATCCAGTGTTGCCCTTCTACGCATTTTTTCCTGTTCTGTTTAATCTTTTTTTATTTCTTCAGGTGGGGGTAGAAAAGAGACAGAGAGGTGGAAGAGGACCAGAACTGCCATGAGAACACCTAACAATCACAATTGAAAGTATTAATATTTGTATGTGGAATTTCAGAAGGGCAAATACCTTACTGAACTAAGTAATCATTCTATAGCACAGCTGAATCACAGCTCAGGAAATACCTGATTTTAGAAAACTGCGTACACAAAACATGAGTTTCCCATCATATCTTACCCCTTCCTAGCTGCACCAGGTGGAAATGCATGGAAAAGCTAGTTGATAATATAATATTCTATTCTCTAAATTATACTTAAGATTATCATCTGTGAACGTAGGGCATACCTCTACACAAGCTCTAACTATTACTAGTTATTCTGCTACTGCTAGAACGCCAATCATTTTCTATGAAACTGATGTTCGAGTTCTTCTGATAGTCACTTATCTTCTGAACTTTTTATACAGGTATGCTTACATCAGACTGACCTAAGGGCTGTACAGTATTCAAGCAAAAACATCTAAACCAATCACATGTAGTTGACTGTAATGTCCCTAGAAAGGAACCATCAAAAAGAATAAGAGCATCTATTTCAAAAAGCAATGAAAGATGACTTTTGATATCAAGCTGAACAAAGTAAAAGCACACAAACAACAGACTGTGAAAAAGGTCAAATCCCAATATTTCATCACTTCTTTAGAAACCTAAAGGCAATTTAAATATSAAGTTTCAAATTACTTCAGTTTAGCTTTATATAATGAAGTATTCACTTTCCCACACAACTGAGTATCCAGCTTAATGATACAATTTCCTGAGGCCTGATGCTTGCCACTCAGAAATGTTAGAATGAGAGAGAACATATTTATAAAGTTTCAGGTAAGCCAGCTGAGCTCTGTACAATATACTATCAGCAATGTTAKTTTTTTGGGAGCCAAGTTAAGAATTTTTGGATTATTTTTAAGCACTTAATCTTCCATGTACAATAGCATTTTTGAATAAAACAGGACTTCGTTTTAAATTTGTTTGCACTAATCTTAAGAAGCAGAGGTATTAAGAGAATTCCTTTGAATCAAGTTGAAATGAGAAAGAATGGCAAGCTTTAATTGCTGCATTGACCTGTTGATGAAAGTAGTTTTTAATCAGTTGCTGCCTTTGAACTACTATCCAAACTTGATGTAGCCACAAGTAATTGAACCTCCACTGGGTAGAAGGCAGCCCCCCCATTATGTCAGTCTGAGGGGAGGCAGCAAGTGAATTCTCTATACCAGGTACATTTTCTGCCTCCCTGACTGACCCAATTGCTGAAATTCAACAGCACTCATCTGTGAATAACAGGGGAAACGATGGAAGAGCCTGGCTTCCAGAAGTGCAGTACAGCCAACATCTCCCACACAGTTTAATTCATCACTCATACAAAGACCCAGCTGGGAATGGATGTTGTCAGCCAAGCATAAAGAGGGACCATGTGGCATTTTGATCTCCAGCCAAATTGTGTTCAACTGGAATGCAATGAAGAGAAATTGCTGCTGTTAAAAGTTCTCCAGTTCCAGAGAGTCCTACTACCAACCAGCCTGCTGCTAAACCTCAAAGGAGGTAGAGACAAAAACCCTTGAGAGAAAAAGTTCACCATATCTTCTTGTTTTTAATGTACAAGCACAATAGAAAATTAAGGTAGCTTCCACATGGATGCCTGCAGAAGAACTGGAGGACAATGACAAACAAAAGAGAGGACTTCCTTGGCATCTAGAACTCATGGCTTAGAATTCATACAGTAATGGTTAACAGTATCCCAAAGCTTGTTAAAAAGGACATGGTATATGTATGCTGCACTATAGGGCATTCCTCTCACCCCTCCTCAAATAATGTCACAAAGCACGTGTCTTTTAAAAAAGCTGCTTCCTATTAAATTTTCTAATTTTTCCAGCTAACGGAGGCTTCTTTCTTCTCTTTTGGGGAAGACAGTGAGAAAATAGCTTATCTTTAAGAAAAAGATATTTGCATTTAATTGTAATCACTCTGTCTGAACTGTTTCTTAGAGGGGAAAAAACCCAGAGCTACAGAAAAAGAAATGGAAGTTATACTGATTCAATGAGGTATGAAAAAAAGAATGAGAGAACCAATTAATAAGTAGCTGGAAGTCATAATCATTAGTCACATATTTCTTACCTGAAAAGATGCAAGTTTGTGTCTTGAATTCACAAGGATTACCCTGGCTATAAGCAGCAAAATAGGATGAGAAGTCAAGGTATAGACCGATTCACCATCTAGAACCAGCATCTTCAAAATAGCTGCATGCAGCATTTTTGGCTGAAAGAATGAAAAAAAAMCTTATGTTTCATGAAACTTGTAATAAGTTTATAAACAAATCATGTAATATAGAATTAGGAAAAATAATTATTCATGTGTTTAAGGAAAAACTCTGCTCAACACATTTAACAAAAAAATCACCGTCTCCTGGAGTCTCAACCTTTTACCAAGTGATGGTGAATTCTGTCTTGTTTCTTGCTCTCCAGATACACCATATCAACATTATCTGAAAGACTCTGATTTCCTCCCACCCGAAACGCCTATGTCCAGTCAACACTATCCCCAAACACATTCCAGTAATATAATCCTTCCCATGATCTAAGGAGAAAAACTTCTGGTAAATCCATGCCATTCAATTTGTAATCAATTTGTTAATTAAATTAATCCTACAGCACTCAAATACACTAGATATTCCTCCAGTGATGTCAATATGTGTTATCTTCCTCTTTCCCCAGAGGGAGCTTCCTGTTAGAGTGTCATCAGGGCAGCAATATTAGAGTCATTCTTCCCTTTGTCCAACAAATAAAAACCTTTCTCTGCTTTGGAGTAATTCTTTTACTTAATGAGCTTGAGGTAGCTCTCCAGGGAATCTGTCTCTCAGTGGTGACTGTCATCTGACAGTCACGTATTCTTCTCTCCCTTTTAAGGCAATGAAAGCATTCAAGCAGTTTATCTTCAGACTCAGGGAGATGTCAGTTCATCAGTTTATTCCTGGTTCTCATATGGCAGGTTTCCTTTTCAAACTAAAAAAAGTAGGGCTTTTGTTTTCAGTTGGTATGAAAGGGGCAAGGAAAGGGAATGGAAGGGAAAGAGAAGAAAAGGTTAAATGACAGCTTGCATTGAAGTCACTTGCCTGAGAAAGATTCTTTTTCAGTTTACACAACCAGGATAGAAGTTATTTGAATCACATTTCAGCTTTTTAAACTGAACGAATAATGTAATTCCTAAGTTATTTGAAACTCTTTTCAATACCTTTACCAACAGGTTACATTAAAGATAAAAGTTGTTAAGTCACATTATGACCCTAGTTCACTTTTTAATGACCGGGTAATCTTAAGGCTTTTTTTCTGATTTGCTTAGGTGTGTTAATTATTTAACTTTCATTAACATTGAAAAYACCTTTACTTTGAAGACAATGACTTTAAATTATTTACTCAAKGTGGAATTCTTGCATAACATCACTGCAGTCATTTCAATCCCACCATAGTAAACAAAGTTTACAATAGTCTGACAAACCACTTGAAAATAAAGGAAAGAAACCGCCAGGTGGAAGTATACCAGATCCCTCCTACCTCTAGTGATTCAGAAAGGACAGCTTTACCAACACCTCTACTCCAATTTTGAGAGGGAAGGTCATCATTCAGTACTTCTAAAGATTCATTTTTAAAATACACACACACATAATAGGACACAATATAATTTTCAGTTTAACTTAAACTTTTTTTCTGTCTGCTCCTTTTTGATTCTTTCTATAATCAAAGTAGACAGTACTCAAAATACCCAGTGGGAAAGCAAAGAAGCTATAAGCTTTGTTATAGAACCATTTTCTAGAAGAGCCTTGCTATGCTGTAGTAATCTACACTTGTTTAAGCACTGTAGCAACCAATTAATCTCAAATTCACATTTCGAATCCTTTCACAGGAGAGCTCAGTCCAGCTAATGTAACATTACAAGGAATGTAATGAGGGAGGGACAAGGGAGAGATGATGACATGTCACAGCCTTGACAATAAGCCAACAAGTCTCAGAGCCAAAGAACTGCTATATTCTATTTTAACAAATCCATGTTCTTTTCCATGAAGCAAATCCCATACAGGAAAGCAGATATCCTTTTCTTTTAGCTGAGAAAGCCTAAACCAACATTCATTCTTCCAACTTCTGCTCTAAGACTGCATTATCAGTGCAGAATTATAACAACAGAATTTACTGCCCTAAGGTAGTCTTTAAGATGAAAGAACAGTTACCTATAAGAGAGGTAGACATTTAAGCTTTTACAGCTTCAAGGGCTGAAAAGTTAGGAATCAAGTCCACATAAATCCCTAAAACATTGGCCAAGAATAAAAAGAAATTTTGAGCTTGTCTTCTTGTGTTTAAACACTTAAATATTCAAAGTGTTGAACCTATCTCATATAGCTCAAAAATTTCACATATCTCAAAATGGCCACAACCCAAGACTTGCTAACACAATGTTCCTGACCTAGAAAACCTGGGTTAGAGTGTTGAGTCTCTCCATTCTTCACCAGACTTGCCATCAAAACATGTAATTATTTTATTAAGGAATAATTTTCTGTAAGCACAGAAACATATACTAGACAATTACTTCATGAACATATGCTGAGAAATCTCTGAGGTAATCATCCAGTTTCTGTTGGACCTGCAGGGGGTTCCATTCAACCAACTCTGGACTAAATACAGACAAATGAAGCTCAATTCACTCTAAATACATGTTTTTTAATCTCTGAAACACAGCTGGTTATGTATTCAACTTCCAAACAGTAACTTAACGGCTACCGTTAAGTAACTACTACTAAAGCCCTAAATCAACTGCAAGCTGGACAGTACTCTTGGCTATTTCACAGTATTTCAGAAGTATTTCCCAGCACAACTGCTACCGCCTGAGTAATGACAATAATCAGAAAAAAACTTCTGCCATTCACATTCAATAGCTCTAAGAATAGAGGGTATGAGAATTTTAGTGTAGAGGCTTTATGTTTTTTTCTTGCTAATGATACTGATTARAGGCAAAGTGAGCATTTGATATGCTTTTACTTTTGTATAAGGGACTGCTCTGAATTGGCCTTCCTAATGTTTCATCAGCTTTTTCTCAGTCTTGGGGATCTTTACCCTAAATCTTAAAAAGGTAAGTGCAGACATACACAGAAGTAGAAAAAGCCAGACTAAAGGCTTGGGAAGAAGAATTAAAAAATGGAGAGGAGGGGAGAGAAACAAACAAACAATCAAATAAGGAATCTGTATGTGGCTACTAAGCCTTATATACTGGGCTCCTCATATTTTAAACAGTACAAAGACTACTGCACAATAATTTGTCATTTGGCAAAGCTAAGGTGATATAYCTTCCAGAGTAACGGAGGATGTACTGAGATTACCAACCAAAGAKTTGGTCCTTTGGAACAGAATTCACTCTTTACTCTAGACTTTAGGGGACAGAAAAATTGGTTTTGCTTGTAACTGCTTCTCTCTCTGACTTTCTGCAAACGAAGTAAGATTATAGTGGAGGCTGTTTCCAGTTTCATGATCCAAGCCAGCAACAAGTAACCCATGGAGAGCTGAGTTGCAGGCTGAAGAAAATAAAGGTGAGCTAGCATAAGCAAGTCTTCCCTGAGAGTGCTACWATCTAGAAGTACTTAGTTATAAATACTTTTGTTCATATTCCCTATGAGGGTAACTTTGCTCCATTTTTAAAGGAGTATTTTCCAAGTGGCTGCATTAAGAATCCCCCTTCTTTTCTATATTCATAGCAAGGGAATGTAGGGCAAGACTGTAGGCTACTTTAGCAGATTATCTCTGCTTATAAGACTCTGCCTCCACATTTAGCCTTTATCATCCCYCCTTATATTCCCCACAAGAGGGAGAAATTTGCAAAATCTTCAAAGCCTATATCTTGCTGGTCACTGGTATTCAAACAGCACATCAGCCAGCCTAAAATTCAACTCTTTCTTCTTTCTGGTTAGTTTATCCTAATGGAAGCCAAGCATGTGGGTCTGGAAGAAAAGAGGAATTCCCAATAGATTGAATTAACAAGGCTAAAGAATCATATCAGATTTGAAACAGTAGCACTACATAGTACATCRGTGTTTTCCATATGAATTAGGAACATGGCTATCGGTATCAATAGGAGTCTGGTAATATTTCAGTTTCTTCCAGCAAAAGGATCAAATAATGCATAAAAGCAGCAGTAATACAAGTATAAGGAAAAAGAATTATTCAAACGCATTCCAAAACTCATTATTTGGAATCAACCTGGACGTTACAAAAAGGCCAGCAAGAGCTGTTGATATATGTGTTTGGAGGATTCCTACCAGCTATTTACGTGTATTATCAATTAACACATTGGGATCTTCTTCCAGATRGAGCTTCTCACTGTTACCAAATATATCCTACTTGTGAATATGAATTCAGACAACAAACAATTAAAGCAGCTTGTCCTCACAACATTTTTACAGTCATCTGTGGTCTTAATTAGTCCTACTACACAGTTTTGTCCATTTCATCTACCGAAAATATTAAACTCAATTGTATGAGCTAATACTCAGAAACTCTGAAATTTAAGGCAGGATAAACATGCTCCAACTTCAACAGTTCAGTACCTTCTATTCCCTTACATGCAGTCAGTGACAGTTCTTTAAGACACAGAGAGCCTATTACTATATCCCACTTATAATAAGCACTTAGCTCATTAAAAATGTTTTAGTCTAATCCCAGCAAGTTCAAAGCCAGAACTGCTAATCCATTTTAACTGAAATCCAGTACTTCTAAAATCTTCCTTTGACACAATTCACTTATCATTAAAAAACTCAAGGTAGCATCAGTCAAACTATTTAATTGGTGTGGTAAATTCTCAAGGTTATTTTAGAAAACCGAAAGACACCTAATAACTAAAACACTAGCTGGTTTTCTGTTCAGAAATCATTGAACTACTTTTATGTGTGGACTCAAAAGCAACAAGCACAAGCCAGTTCTGCAGGACATAAAAAGAAATCCTAATAGAGTACATAAACATAACCGTAATTTACAGAGAAGGCTGGAATCAATTTGGGGGATGGGAAATAATGTACACATACTCATGAATATTGTTCATGGAAGACATCCAAGAGGCCCCTACCAGCAACTCATCTACAAGAGGCTATTTTATTTGCTCTTCACTGAAATTAATTATAGTTTCATGCAGTCTTAATGCACTCGTAAGAAATTAATGATGCATTCTGAAGTTATCTGGGAACAGAAATGAAACTATACCATTGTCCCGGAGGTGAAATTTTCRAAGGATAGAAATGGCAGCAGTTATATAGCCTGAAAGCATAAAGTTAAGACTAATCCAATAAAGTGTTCTGAAAATAAGAGTAACAGTTTTGAAAATATTCCTGAAATAAATGASACATTGTAAGGCTGAAAGTTAGTGATATTACTCAGAGCAGGCTAAAAGAAACACGAAAACATAATTTTTTAACCTTGACATGGGAAAAGATCATTTTAGCCTGAAGACCTGAAAAATGGAAGGTCTGTTTAAAATGGTGTTGTATCAGTCTTGATGACAGAATATGGAAGATTACAACAGATGGAGAAAATTACAGCTATTTTTTTAACCCACTTTTCCTGAATATCTGTGTAKGCAAGAGAGGAAAGCTGGATTAATGGAAGCACAAAAATGTCAGTTTATCGAGATGTTCATTTTTACGGAGTGTTTATATACTAACAATCCTTGGAAAGAAAAGTAAGTACATAAAGATAATTCAAAACATACAAAAGCTTTTGAATTAAGACATTTAATAAAGAAGAGAACTGGATATTATATAATAGCACATAAATGTTTAGTGGTCTTGGAAAAAACCCACTAGCATTTCAGAAGAAGATAATATAGACAGCAGTAATATAAATAAAGGTAAACTTCTGCCTGAATGCATAAATAGCTAAACCTTGCAGCAATATCAAAGTCTGATGCAGTGCTCATTAGAAATCAAGTATGCTCAAGTCTGTTTTCCTTTATAATCTCTTGCCAATTTAGYTTCTGGAATACCACCTCTGCGTAAGCAAACGTCTTTCAATGCATTACACTCACAGCCACAGCAGAAACATAACAAACTAAACAGGAGACATGTATTCCCTTATTCAACAGGCAATTAGTATTTCATTCTTCCATTAAGACAGACAATAAATGGGATGGTTAATAGAAATAATGAACACTSTGTTTTACAGGTCTGTGAACTCTGTCAGTGACAGCAATTCTATGACTATCATCTTGGGCTGCAGCCTCTGTGTTAGACTGCAACCTGCGCAGATACATTAACAGAGAATATTAGAGTTCTTCAGTAAACAGAACCCACAGATTATAAGAATATTTTAATGCTATAATCTTAAAGATTATTAACAACTTCTAAGGAGAATGGAAGAGATAAGTTTGTATTTCATATTTTTGTGATACATAAAGGCAAACTGAACTTTTCCCCTCAGAAATAGCATACTTTAAAATTTCTGCTAACTCATTTCACACCCTAGGAAGTTTAGTACACTTGGTTTCCACTGTTACTTATTTAGTCATCAGAAGATGAGATTTGAATTTCCAGTATCAAAAATTGAGCAAAAAATAAGTCTACATACACACCATGTCAGCTCTAAAAGATAAACCAAACTGATAAACAYCTATTTTAAAAAAGGGGAGAGATACTGTATCTGAATTAGTTATTTAGAAATACAACCTTGCAAACAAACCTAGGGCAGGACTTTATGAATTATGGAATTCTTGCAAAAACAYGGCACAATAATGCAACACAGGTCTGACGGTTTTATGTGAAACTTTTCAAATACTCAAACTTCCGCTCATTCCACAGTTCACAGCATTTACATTGCTCACGGTCCATACCTTATTCAYAGTGAAATTCTAAATTCAAACTCAGGTGTAGATTTAGCATTAGCAGAAACTAGTGATATGTACTTCCCTGACACGCTGCAGTAATCAGTATTTTACCATAGCTTTAATTCCAAGAGAAAAATTAAGCTCAAGAAGCTGTGCTGAACCACAGGTGCAGAAGAGTCACAAGATGGAGCATGGTATTGCCATGAGAAACAATATATGCATCTCACTAAAAAGAAGTTGYGGTGTTGATTAGTTATTTACATAAAAGGATGCCGAAGTAAATAAAACTGACAGTCCTCAGTTTCATCTCCTACCTTCCCCTCCTCTTCCAAAAGCTCTATTTGACTTAGCATTTTTGTACTAATACTATAACAATTCACTTGGCATCATCCATGAGCCTAACAGGATACTGAGCATCCAAATCTACTGTTCTCTTAGTATCTGCCAGATATTCTGCTATTTGCAAGATACGCAGCTTCTACCTTACCCTACGGAGGGAAAATTTCTAAGCCATTTATAAATACCTTTCTTTGATCCAGCTAAGAACACATCCCAAAATAAATAAATAAAAAGTTTATTGACTGCAAATGCCCTTCGAGTAAATGCTCCCACATAATAAACGTATCTTCCCCATTCAAAATCAACATCTCCAGCAGAAAATCTCTTAAGTAGATAAACAGAGTAACTACTTTTAGGACACTGTTTATAAAACTGATGTAGCTGAAGATGCTTGCAATAGCAGCCAGTAGGATCAATGATCAAGGCAATTCATTCTAGCACTGTGCCTCACAGATGTGCCTTCTCTGACACACCTRTGTTATGGTTATTTGCGAAAAGCAGCAACGATAAAAGGACAGCTTATTAAAATCCGTGTATACCTCACAGAATTTCTGTAGCAATGCAGGTGGCAAAAAGTCCTGAAGCTTTAATTGAAGAGGAGGCCCAGTCCAATTGCTTTGAACGAAGAGCTGCAAACTGCCCACACCAAGTAGAAACATCAGCCTCTGCCTGTAATATAGATAAGAAAAGCAATTAGCAACATATTGCATTTTTAATTAAGGCTACAAGATCTGACTAATTCTTATACTAATTAAAAACCCTCAGTCTTAAAAAAAAAAATCACTCGTTAGGAAAATACAATGAATGTAGTATTCAAGAATGCACATGGGGAACAAAAAGGCTTYGAAATACATTTGTTTATAATGGTTGCAATTAATGACAAACATTTTGAAAGCAGAGTTAGTTCATACATTTCAAAATTCAAGGCTGTATCAGAGATCAGGAGATTAGCATAGGATGCAGATTATCCCATATTTGCCTATTGCACAGTTGTTATATTTTCTTATGATACACCTAATCCTCAGCATTTTCAGAGAAAAGATACTGCATTAGCATATGTTCCAAAAGAGYATGTTTATTTTTGTTTTGACATAGCTGTTTATTTTCACTCCCTCTGATAACAAAACAATTAAATGAACATCAAAAAAGTTCAAAACTATCACCTCCAAGTTGTTTCAGACACTTCGGCCGCAAATGTTATCCCATTCAGTCAAGCATTTTAATTTAAATCATAATATTTTATTTAAATAGGGAATTATGAGACTTTGTTTCATTCCTGAAACTAAGTATGTTAAAATTTTCCTTATTTACAAGACTAAGCTCATCTAACATCATTATGGTATTATTTCTTTATGCACCTACAGTAACAAATAATCTATGTGGTCTGCAGAAGGCAGGGCACAATCCCTCAGAATTTAATGTTCAATTTAACAGGTGTTTACTTTTAGGAGACTTACACAAAGTTCTGGTTTGTTTTACGATTCCTTAATACTTAGAACCCTATTGTGTTATAATCAGTCATGTGTCAACAAGGGCCCTGTCACATATATAACATGCCTCCTGCCTACAACAAGTTAACATTTAAATTGTGCTGGTTTGATATAAAAATCGGTATGTTAAGGAGTGCAACTGAATTGGAAAAACCTAGTCTCTTTTTTTTCCTTTCTGTAAAACAGGGACTTAAAGATGCAAGAGTCTTCCAAATGGAAACAAAAAGATGAAGTGTTATACAACCCCTAAAAAACCAAAGTCAAATAGAAAAGCCACACACACACAAGCAGCTGGTGGGCAAGAATGTGACAAAAGATGTAGCACAATGAGAAAGCAGGGGTGGGGTACACTTGATTAAAGAAAAAAAAATGAACAGAGGCTTCAGGAGAGAGAACAGCACTAATATAAARAGTTCTTGTCGAACAAGACAAGACAACATTTACTAGCTGACATTATTCAGCTAGTAACTATCTACCAGCAAATATTATTCGAATACATATCTAAGATTACCATTAAACTTCCAAATAACTCAAGAACACAAAGCACTAACAATTAATGTACACTAAATTACTACCATTACACACAAAACAACCATAGACATACACTTTCTAATTATTTTCCCATGATAAATTATGCTTCAAAGCTTCTGAAAGGAAAGGTAACATACAGAATAATCAACCATCTCTGCACTGTGAYTTGACAGATGCACTTCAGACTTTTGAAGACTCATTTTCATTATTTTATAATTTACRCTACTACATATACTAATAATTTTGTGTTTATTTATTTTACCATTACTGACATCTATCTGGCAGGCAAACTTGCTTGAAGTATTGACACAGTTATATCCACACAGAAGGCCTCTAAAACAACTGATAACTAATTCCATTACTTTGGCTGGGATACTGTCTTTCCACTAGTTAATTTGTCATCACCAATTGATCTTTTTCCCCAACTTCCAGTCTCCTTATCACTCATTCTGTATCAGAAAGTCAATTCCAAGCTCTAATCCCTGCAAATGCTAGCCTCCCTTGCCCATTCCCTAATTTTTTGTCCAAGAAAAAAATTCATTCTGTCTCCCTGACTGCCCTTCACATTTATAATGCAGACCTGCAAATGCTCACCTCCCAAAGGCTGCCTGAAAAGCAACAGCTACAAGTGTCCCACTTACTATGGTGACCTACGTAGTTTAATTTATTTCTTGTATTTCCTTAGACATAYGTCTGTATCCATCTATCTTGTTCTTCCTTTCTTTATGTGAATGGGGGTTTTGCTGCCTTTTTTTTTTTTAAACACTGTTTACACCAGGTCCAGTAGGATTGTGATCCATGATGTAAAATCAGATGCTTATATACACTCCACTGTAATATTCATACAGCTACACCTAATCTTACTCAAATTCAAAATAAAGAATAAAAGAGCATTTGTATTTGAAAAAATAATGGATTAGCACATAGCACTAGAATTTACAAATAAAATATAAGAGTGAGAAAATACTCGATAGCCAGGCTATGCTTAAGATGCGATTAGGTTACAGGTTTTGGTTTTGGAAGTGTTTCTTTTCTTTTTAGTGAAGCCAGAAATTACAGAAGAGAAGTCAAAGCAAAATTAGACACTGAATAGTTATTTTCTTCAATTCATATGCATCAAAGCAAGCTGCAGAAACAGCAAGAATGTCTTCATTTTTGTTTTTCAATATATATAGCACACCAGTTAACCAATCATCAGATGCCCCAAGAGAAATACCCAAAATACCATTCAGTGTTCAAGTTGGGAAATCATAACAAGCTTTATTGTATGGATTTGTTTTGGAATGTTGGGTATACATTTATGTGTTGAATAAGATAAAAGTAGTAAACACAGGGTCAATAAAAACAAGTGTTAATGCTCATTTCCTTGTTCCTTTAGGTTTTGGAATCAAACATAAAAAGAGACCTTCACGTTCTTTTGAAACAAGGTCGCTGAAAATATTCTATCTTTTTGTTGTGTCCTGCACTCTATTTCCTTCCAGTGTTTAGAATCAAACTGTATGTCAGGCAATGAATGCACCTCCTTCACACGGAGCTCAGGAAAAARTAAAAAGGCATTCCCCCTCTACATGGTTAACACATATACTATTGCTTCATCATCTGCAATTTGCTGATTTAAAATACAGCTGTGAAGCTACGCTTTCTGTAGAAGATAACTGTTAACCACTGAAGTGAGTAGCAATAGCCAGAAAAGAAATTAAAAAAGAAAATATCTCCTATTCAATAAGGAAGGAATGCTTTGAGACTTCATTTTTATACGATAAAGGTTCAAAGTGCCATAGTGAAAAAAYGTCTGGGGCAGGGGAAGGAGGGAAGCAGTTAAAATGATAGAAAAAGTGGCAGCAAATTTTAAAATACTGTTAAATATCTTCCTTACAGAAGCATAGATTTGAAAGTGGAAAAAGTTACAGGCTATGTCCAAAGAAATTATAGTCTAGATCCAAATTCTGAGCTGTTTTGCCCTCCAGCTGCTCATTTTTAGCTTCAGAAAAAGGACTTCTTAAGAGTTCTTTTAACACTATTATAAAACCGTACTTTGTACTGTGTTTATGTTGTGCTAAAAGAATAACATTAACATTATCCAACTTTCTGTTTCCAATTGAATTCAACTCCYATTGAGTTTTTTAATCTCCAGAATTACAACTTCCAGTTCAGGAAAAAAAAAGCATATCTTTGAACTAAGCCCATCTTCCAAAAGTCACAAGAAAATCAGTGTCTTCCCGATTTTTCTGAGCTAGAACTTACAAGTTTGCTGCACTTCCTTTGAACCACTCAGCAGAAAAAGAAAATGACATTTTCACCATAAAAAAAAAAATAGACAAAAACAATTTCACCATAGGCAATAGAAGGTCAGAGTGCAAAAGTTGCATTAATTCCTTCCATAAGGCAGTCACAGGGCATAAGGCCTGYAGGTAGGAAAAATAACTATGTAACACATTTTAACCTAGAAAGTCATTGGAGACAAACAAAACATGGTACAGATTTAAGTCCTATAAGCATTGCCTACCTAAAGTAGGAAAWGCTCGCTCTCTCAGTAGAAGTTTTTCTATCAAGAGAAAGTCACAACTTACTTCCTTCAGCACTAATATCATTCAAAGCTTCTTATATTCTTACCAATGGAGCTTGAAAAATTCACTTGATTGCTRCAAAGAAAAAATGTTTCTGGCAGACACTGATATATTTTGAAGACTACACACTTTCATTTTTAATACAACTCCAGAGTGTAATTTTGSGCAGAAAACCCTCTGTCTGCTTCTGAAAGGCTAAATATTGCAGATCTGCCTCCATATCTTCYGGCAAGGGGGCTTCTAATGCTGCCTAGAGTTGCAGAGGGAACAAGAAAAACCTCAGAGCTGGAGTATGAGCACCTRAGGAACAACTTGCTTTGCTGTCTGCAGTAGGACAGCAGCAGCAGAGTCCTGTAAATGCTGGATAGGCCAATAAAATCTCACAGGGGGAGCACGAGAAGAGGACACATCACCATGACAGGATATGTATAAAGTATTACTGCGTGCATGATATAGATTATGATTATCTTTAAGAAGCTGAACGGTTCATAAAGGCAGCAACATATTTCAAGCAGCAACACACATTTAAAGCAATGTTTAAGATCAGGATTGGGTCTGTTTCAAGCCCTGACTGATCTTTCTTTCCTTGCTGCATTATTCAGAATAAAATATTGCAAGATGACAGAATCTAGCAATATTGACTATACTATGTTACCATCTAAACTCCAGCCAATATTTAACAGCAACAGCACAAAAAAGTAAGGAAAAAAAAAAAAAAAAAAGAAAAACATACCTAGAGACAAAAAAGCACAGGAAAATGCACAGGAACAACCTCTGAACATTCCAACTCAGAAAACAGGAGCGCATTGTACTGTGTACCACACTAGAAGATAAGCTTTTGGCACACTATGATCACTAACAAATCTCAGCTCAATACTTTAGAGGYGCCAACTATTTGTTTCTCTCTGATATTTTAGCAAAACCTCTTGGTTTTATGTCTGTCATACCAAAACACAGGCATTTGTACTCAGGCACACTTATTGGCAATACATTACCTTCCTCGTACTTTCTTTTTAACTTTGTTCTCTTAGCTTTTGCTCTTCTTTTGGCAAAACTTTTTCCCACCCTCACCTTTTAAAATAAACAAATATATATATACATACACACATATATATAGTTTCCTGCTTCTACTATCCCTAGTGTGATAGATTTCAGTCTGTTCATTATTTACGTAGCAAACTGTAAACACTRAAGTCAGACTCATTAACAGCAAGAATTAGCATATGCAGTACAATTAGAGAGAATCTATCAGGGAAAGTCTTGTGAAGAAGATAATTAATCGATGAATAGCATCCATSAGTAATACCTTACTCATTTTACATTAAAAAGAGCAGAACAACCTTAATATGAATCAGACTTAGAAATACAGGCATTGCTYGGACAGTAACATTACATGGTACTTCAAGTAGTCACATAAATGTAATGCAACGTTTCAGAGAGAAAATTGTTAATAAATTGTTTGATGATACATGGCAACATGAATTTACATTTGTTGGCTTCTTTATACCAACAGCTTCAGAGGTTATCACTGTAAATAATGCTAGTGTTTTCAACAAACCCTCATGTCACAATACTATCCAGTGAAAGAAAAAATGATAATGAATAGATGCCCCAGGGGAGTGGGGGGAACAACCTGAGAAATGTTTTGTTTTTCCTTCAGAACAAGAATTTTGGAGGCCCTAYGTCACATGTTATAAAATAAAAAAATGCCTTTTGTAAAAATCAAACATGGCCTCTATTAATCTTCCATATAATAAATAATAATTTCCACCTTTCCATGTTATCAACCTCTGCATAACAGTCCAGGTACGCTAGGATCTGTTTCTCCAAGTAACTGTCAATGTTCTCCTCTGTCACAGAAGATGCACTGAAAACATTCTGGATGGCTGAATTTGAAAATATTGCCTCGTATTTCCCATCAAAAATCAACTGCAATAATGATCCACTTTCTGGGGAAAAAAAAAAAAAAAGAAAGAAAGAAATCAGTGTCAACTTTGAGACAACTTCACCTTACAAGAGCTATTCAAACCAAAACATATACCACTCCCCTTTCAAGGAATGAATCTTCATTTACAGTGCAGGAAAAGTACAGTTGCATTGAAACTACAGAACAGCAGTAGCAGACATCACTTTATTAAAAATAAATTTTACAGAACTTGTATTAATGTTACAGTGAAATACAAACTGCCAGATGAAYGTAAAACACAAACTTGCACTGAAATTTCAGGGGAAATACGTGAATGGCCTTTCAAATACATACACTACAGTTATTGAAGACAACTTCAATTATCACAAGAGAATTTTCTTCCTCCAAAACATTTTACATGGGTGTGTTACAGTAAAATCCTATAGATAAGACAATAYTTTCACAGACTAGAGAACCCTCTTAGGGAAAACACGACAAATAAAAATGGTTCAATACTTGCAAGACTTCAGTGAATAAATTCTCATGTAAAACTGCAGAAACTACTCAGTCCTTCCTTTAAATGCTTAGAATATTCACAAAGTATGGGYAATATGATTTTATCTTCATAAAAGAATTATTTTCCTATGATAAGTTTACTATCTCAATKAGAAGTCTGCACAGGGAGTCAGATTCTTAGGAGTAACTGCTAAGRTAGATTTGGATCTGTGAATGTTTCTCCACTGAAGTCTTTCAAGACAAATGGAAGTCATGAAGTGCTATACATTTAATTCCTAAGAAGCTTCAAACACACCAATTTCTTGACCCAGGCTACAACTTTGTTCACAGAAGGTATCTTCCCTTTTTTCTTCAGATAYGCCTCAGTGCAATCAATCCAGCAGCTGTTAGAACAACTTCACCATGTTAAAATGTTCTATTCTTGAGCAAAACCAGTATCTGTCTACGCTGCAGCTGTGGCTACAACTCACATAGCTGTACTAACTGGTTTTAAACTAGCTGATGCAGATGCTGGTAACGGTGCAGCTGAGGAAATGCAGAGATCTGCATAGGTTAGGTGCCTTAATATCAATCTGTRATTCCAGTTGGGACTGCAGCTCCCATGCACTCAGTGTTAACCATAGCTACACTAATATCAGTACCCAAGGTAGCCAATTTAATGCTAGCACAGGTATAATTCCACACAAGCAGCAGCTGTGCAAGGAAGCAAACCAAATACCAACCCCATGCTCATCCAGCTAAAACAAGTATTCTAAATCTCAGACATATGGGAAGACCAAGTACAGAACCAACTTCAACAGCAACAATCGAAGGAATTCCTTGGAAGGAATGGGTGATAGACACATATCATTCTAATATCTCTGGACCAGGCTGTCGACCACAATTTACTTTTGTTCTTTGCAACAATGATCAACCAAATGATGTAAGAGATCAATTACGCTAGATGATTTAAAAAACACTTTAAGCTGTACCTGGAATGGCATATGCAAAAGAATTGTAATGGTTCTGCAGCCCTGCTGACATCATACTCCTACAGAGAACAGAAATAACGAGAAACTTTCTCCARTCTATGCTTTTGGAAGACTTTCTTTCACCAAATGACAACTAATTTATATTRGATTATAGCTGCCCAGACAGGTGATGGTGTAGTTTGTAGAATAACTATTGGCTGTGAGGACACTAATGAGGAATATTGAGGTTTTCTCTTTCCAGTAACACTGTAACGTAACTGTAAGCACATAAAATCTGCTTTTGATTCTRTGTTTAGCTTCTTGCAAGACACGATACAAATTCAAGGTCACAGTCCTTAAACTTAGTTTCAGGCTTATCAATAGGAAGTGCCCACATGAGTAAAGACTAAGAATCATCACAAACCCCACCATTTTCTATCATCAAACAGATGATAGAACAAACACAACCTCTCAGTGAAAAGATAAGACAGATCTGACAGATGTCAGTCACATGACCTAACATTCCTGGACAATACAATGGTTAAGGTTAAATAAGAAGTAACGTAAGGAAATAAAGCTGAGTAGCTCTGTACATTTCTTTTCCAAAACTCAGTAAGTGCTTGGGTAAGGATAAATGAGTCTTTCAATATGCTACAACCCCTAAATGTTTTAAACAGCATGGCACGTGACAAGCACAACTGTATTTCTAGCCTGTCTGAAACATGGAAGTGCCTTTTCATGACAAATGTTACACTTTAAAAGCTGCTGCGTTCCCCTGCAGGAAAGCTGGGTCAGTAACAACCTAATCAAGTCCCATCAAGAGACTACCTTCCATTGTTCCCTCAAGCAACTATGACTAAMTAACTAATAAAATATAGAACAGGTAGCTCCTGCCAGACTTTTTCTCCTCATGTTTTCCTACAAGAGCAAGTTTCATATCACTGCCAAATTCAAACAAACAGGTAGTCTTTCACTCGGGGTCACTGGGCAGTCGAAGGAAGCACCATCATTAAAAGCCTGCAGAGTGAGTACATGAAGCGGGCGGTGGGGCTGCTGCAGCCCCTCCACCTGAAGCCCTGTCGGACCGGCAGGTAGCGGCCGAGAAACTCCGAGGGGAGCCCCGGCGCGGCGGCCCCGCCCCTCGCCTCAGCCCTGCCGGCACTGCCGCTCGCGCTCCTCCAGGGTGACGAGTCCAACGGGCCTCCCCCGCCCCGCGCCGCCGGCAGGAGCCCCCCAGAGCCCGGCAAGGGGCAGAAACGGCGGGAGGGGGTACACAACCGCCGCCGGAGCGGGTGGAGAGAGCTGCCAGCCGCGGTCCCGGCTCGGCCTGGGGCCGGCGGAGACATTGGTGGCTCCGGATACTCACAAAAACGACCAGACACCTGCCCCCCGCCGAGCTGGGACCTCCCCTCACCTGCTGCCGCGACTTCGCCCTGCTTCCACTCCAGGGACTCCGCCGCGCTGAGGAAGCCCCTCATGAGGGAGCGCTCCAGGGCCAGCATGGTCCCGCCGCCCCCGCCCCGCTCCCCACCACTGCCGCCTCGCGCGCTCGCGACCCCTGCGCTGACACACGCTGCCGGCGTCCCCTCAGCCCATGTGCAGGAACCGGCCGCCGGGAGCCGCCATGACGCTGCCGCCGAGCACGCTGGGAGGAGGCGGCACCGCGCAGGCGCAGCAGCAGCCCGGCGGCACACCTGTCAGAGCGCGGGAGGCGGGAAGAAGCGCGTGCGCGCTGCGGGAGCGGGGAGTTGGGACGGGGGTGAGGGAGCGCGCCCCAGGCGCAGCCGATAGCCGCGTGCCTCAGCACGAGCCCCACGTGCGCGGGGCGGGGGATGGGGCGGGGTCTGGGGGGGCGGGGGGAGCTCTACGCCCCGCCCCCGCCAGGCGCCACGCCCTCGCGGGGTCGTTGCCGGCAGCGGCGGGGCGGGGCGGGGCGGGCAGAGGGGGGGCGTTTCCCTTCCCCCGCGGGAGCTGAGCCCGACCCCGAAGCAATAGCTCGTGAGGCGAGACATAGGCGCGCGCACGTGTGCCTGTGTATGTGGCGCCTGCCTGTGCGTTTCTGTGTGGAGAAGCCTGTGTGAGATCCCCGGCGGGGGCGGCAGGCGCTGGCTGAGGCGCCCAGCCCTCAGGGGGAGGCGGGCCGGGCCGGGCGGGGCCGGGCCGCCGTTGGGGCAGGGCCTCGTAGCGGGGGCGGGCTCCGTGTGGCCCCTGGGGTGTGGTGGGCGGAGCAGCTCGGCCGGCTGCTTTGTGGGGAGTTTCCGTGTGTCTGTCCGTACGAGGTCGGTTCTCTTGCTGGGTGATGTGTTCGTCGTGTTCTCTCTCAGGCGGCGTTTGCACAGAATCGGGAAGTTAGAACGTGTAAAACCAATTTTTCAGCTGCATAGGTGAGAAAAATGATAGTGTTTCAGATTTAAAGTAGGTAAGAGAGAAAACATTAAGTATGGTTAGTAACCAGGCAGGATTTCTTTTGAATAGGTAAGGTCTAGGTACCTGCGTGCCTAAAGGTGGTTTAGGCACAGACGTGCGGTTGGATTGGCYTAGTAAGATTTAAGAGGAGGTGAGGACCGTGCTTTGGTCTCTTTCTGTATTTATTTCAGCACCTGTCCGGATACCTATAGGAACATAATTCTGTCCCATCGTTTCTGAGCTCTTMACTTTCATCATGTGCATGTATATCAGAAGAGGAGAAAAAAGGTCATGCCCTCCTGCTCCTTCAAAATTGAACGAAACARTTGAAACAATAAAATGTTCTCTCAGAGTGTTGCTAGTGAAACTTGAAGGTAATCAAGTCAGAAAACAGAAGGCCATCACAGCAGGGGGCAAATTCCTGATATGGAAAGATGAATATTCTGAAGATGACTGCAGTGTAAAGGTTGTAATTTGTTTTGCTATTAGGTGCAGTGTGTAGTATCATGATATAGAGTGTTTGTCAATCTTAGTTTGTAAGTCTTCAAAAATCAAAAGTCTTTTCATCATGCTTCCATATCTAACACAATCATTAAAATTTGAGGAAGACTTAATGCAGCTTTTTATTTAGATGACTGCAAAAGATTATTGCCTGTTTGGGTTTTAATATACAGGCTGTTAATTTCRCATTTAATTTTAATCAGATTTATAAGACCAAAATGCAGTTAAATAAAAATGTTGCTTTTCAACTTATTTTCTGACCTGAAAATTTATATCAGTTTTGAGAAGAAAACTGATAGAAATTTATATAGTTAATAGATAGCCATCAACTCACTGTCAGTTCCAGGAACTGTGAACCAAAAATGAATGTTCATCTTGGAAGCAGTGTGTTACAGAAGTTCTTAAAACATAGTAAATAGTACAGTTTCCATGTACTGTGTTAGAAAAATAATGAAATCCATGAAGTTTATTTTATTAAATTCACTGTTAAAAAGTAGAATGTCTGAAATCAAAAGGATTTTACTTGCTTACTCTTTGTGTGTGTGTAGCAAGAGAATTATGATTCTGTATGAAAAATAGTCAGGAGTTAGGCTAGTTCTTTGTGTTTAAACGTAACTTCCACACTAACAAATTTCTTGACCTTCCAAGTAATAGATCTGCATTAAGTGTTCATAGATTTTCCAAAATTAAATGGATAAATTCTTAAGTGAGGTCTAACTAAAATATAAAATAATACTCCTTTTCACCACCACCCCTTTTTTTTTTCAGAGAATTTAGAATATCTGTCAAAATACARCTAAGAATTTAGTAAATAAATGAAAAATGCATTTGCATGGTCTGTTGATAATATTAAAATAAAAATTCCTGTTGTGAGATTTTCTGCTTTTTATTTTCAGAGAAAAATGGTAAAGTAAAATTTTCTGGGAATAAATAGTTGGTAAATATAATTACTTAATAAAAATGAGGGGTATTTTGCTGTCTTTCTCACCTCTGCCAGTTCCCCCAAAGTGTGAGTTTTTTACCCCTACAATGCAGTTCTGGAGGCATCTAGAAACTATAGCAGGTATGTGGGCAGGAGTACCACCAGCAGGAATTAGTGCACTCCTGACTGACAGTGGACTGATTGTTACTGCTGATCTAAAAAATGGTTTTGATTGTTTATCAGTTGCCATTTGCCACAGACTTACTGAAGTCTGCTGCTTAAGTTTGCTTCCCTAAATGATTTGAAGAATATATATATATATTTCTCAAAGAATAGTCAACAGGTTTTGCTTGCATTTAAGGATTGCTTCTGCCAGTTGGCTCAAAGAGAAGCAAGCCTTTTGCAATACTGTGTAGTGCGGATTCAAGATTTTAGCACAGCRCTGCTTCTTCTTTCTAAGCAGGAAGTAGACATCAAACCGTCTGATAGAAGAGTTTTCAGAAAATAAYCTTCGTCTTTAGAGTGTAAGAAAACCATCCATATGAAGTGTTGTGCTACTGTGGTAGCTGAACTAGCATGTTTAATGTCACCTTGCATGGTATCTGTGCTGCTGTTTTGATGCAGTATTTATCTTCTRTTGCAGTTTTTTTTTCCTAAAACCTTTTGAAACAGATGATCTCATTGTGGACTACCAAAAAACYGCTACCTGTAAAGAAAGATTTGGTGAGTTTAAAGTAATTATTATTAGCATAGACATTTATTACAACATTTTTAACAATGAGCTGCTGTTTGTAAAAGCTGCTGTTACATTAATTTTAAATTCATCCTCAATTCCATGTGCCAGGTSTCTGGTACTGCTGAAGAAAGAAGCAACTGTGTTGTATGCCATTTTTGGACAATAGTTGATTTGCTATTTGAGGAGTGGGGAAAGGGGAGGAATTGAGGAGAAAACCCACTCATTGGTATAGCAGGGTGAAAACTTGCAAGATTGTGTAACCAAACTTCTGCAATTCTAAAGAGAATATTTGATGTATCTGGTGAGAGGAAGGGAGATGCAAGGCTTGTATTGGGGAATTCTATTAGCTTTTCTTACTTTGGCTCTGTTAGTTCAGTCAAGCTATATCCCAGTAACCAGTTATTCTTTGTGAATATTCGTATTTAAGGTTACATCATCTTGAGTTACAGCATGAGAAACATACTTCAAGCTTGTTGGACGCTTAGTGGCCCCCAAAAGACGTCACCTAAATGTTCAAACTGTATTCTTCAGTTTTGCTGAGTTAATGCACAAGCCCTCACTCTGCGAGAGGTGGTCCCTCAGAAAGCTTCTAGCATACCTACAGCTTTTCCAGTTACATTTGCAATTTAAAAATAAACTTAGACTTACAGTCTTGAGGTGACAAAGGCAAAAGAATGACAATTATTATAGCTGTTACGACCTACTAGTAGTATATCTCAATCACAGGGACTGATCTGATACTTAACRTATAGTTGCTTCACTACATTCACCAACTAGCATTGTATCCATTGGTTCTCTCAGGACTGACCAGTTCGCCAACTTATGCTCTTGCTTCCCCCAGACCCTGAATAACATGATCACTGCTCAGTCAGTGAGGTGGAGGTAGAGAAGCTACACTTCTAATGTGCTAAAATAATAGYGGTTAGGAAATTCTTCTCTTACTAACAACTTTATAAAGCAGTAACAGGGAGAGGCAGTGTAGGCCACTGCACAACAAAAAACCAAAGAGCGATTCAAACCACTCTTYGAGAATGTGCAACAAAGAACATGGCCAGTTGCAAATAGCCCTGGACAGCTCTTCTCTGATACTGTGGTGACTCTCCCAAAAGCRTTGACATTAATCTTCAATGATAATTTAGAAAATATTATATACTAATATTACTGTCTCTCTTTTTGTATGGTAACCAAGATCAGTAAATAACTAGACAAAGATGAAGTAGGTCTTGAGTAAATATATACTCTGTCTGTAACACAAAATTGTAAGATCTGAGCTGCAGTCTTCCAACACTTAATAGGTTATTTTTTCTTAAATTTAGCCATTCATTTACTATTGTCTTTCCTGATGTCCATGAATATATAGTTACTGTTCATTTAGCAAATGTTTCTCTGTTTCTTCTTTTTTCTCCTTTCTGTCACATCAGAACATACCTCATCTGAACTTTTATAAACTAATTCTTGCCTGGTTAATTAGCAGAAATTTGCTCTGCCTCAACTACGTAACATCKGTGAGTTTTCAGAAGAAGAAACCAAAGCTTATGTGAAAATAATTCAATTTACTGTTCAACAAAAGAAGAATTCAGAAATTACACTKTCATTAAATAAGCATGTCATATCATGCCTGAGTTTGCAAAGGGTTTAATGCCTTCTCAAATGAGCTCACATAGAATCATTATCTTATGACGTCTTAGTTTTCTGTACAACAATATTGCCTGTCTTTGCTAGCTTCAAAAAGAGAGAGAAGGATTTAAAATGAGATTTTTTTTTTTTTAATATATATTAAAGGGCTTTCATTCATTGGATTCTCTTTATTGGTCTGGAGAAAGAAAGCTGAACAAAATTGGTTCCAATCACATCACATCAAACAAATTTTAGCTGGAACAGATAGAATCTTRTATTAAAGCTACATGATAACTTTAATCTCTTTTGTGCACTCAGTAACGTGATTATATTTTTGAATATAGAGTGTGAAAAGTGCATGGTCACCTGTAAGCAGAAATGTGTTTTTGAGATTACCTCATATTTTAATAAAAGAATGGATGTTCTGGTTCATGCGTGTGTCGCAACCAGTGCAGGGTGGCTACCATGCTTCTACTGTGTCATYACTGTGAGACTGTGCTGGCACAAGACTGGTAGGTTAATAAGAAACACTGATTATGACAGGCAGGAAATGGTGAAGGGGTGATGAGTTTCATATTCTGAGAACCTAGTTGAATTCCTAGCATATCATCTTTCACCCGGGAACAGTGAAGCCCTTGAGTAATCAATTCCAATTGTGCTTGAAAATCACTTGCAGTGCTGCTTTTTATGTTGGTCCTCCAAAGTTTGAGGTATCTCTGTGACTTTTGACTTACTAAGGTTTGGTGTGTGACTTAGAAAATAAGGACCATTGGTCATCCCTGTTTTATAAYGTAAGATTTGATGAGTACTGTGGATGAAAGGGGATGTGTGTGTGGATGTGTGTGTGTGTGTTTATTACAGAATATTCCATGTCAATAAGCAGAAAAATACTGGATAYGTTTTTGTGACTATTTTTACAACAATATAATAAGCAGTTCTCTTCAGCTTTCTGTCTTCGATTCTGAAAAACACGAGTTAAATTGTTATGTGATTAAGCATTAATGCATTTTATGCAAACTGTATTCCAGAATTGTTTTAGATCTACAGAACAGTCACCAAACTCTTAGATGTTACAATGTACCTTCCAATATGATTCTTCCAACTAATTGGTATGAAGGATTTAACTTTAATAGTGGTATTAGCTTAAATGCTCTGTGGTAAGTTATAATGAGAGACAGGAACATCTGCCTGATGAGAAGTATACTATCCTGAAAAACTTCCAGTTGCTTACAGCTTTRCCAGATAGCACAAATATGTAGTTTGATGTTTTCTATTTGGAGAATGTCCATTAGCTTGGACTTCTAAGCAAAGTAGGTGCAATTTATCTTTTTTTAAACAAGGGCYCAAATTTTTTTCTTCCTGTGTTTTCTACTCTTTTCTCTGAAATACATGTTTTGGATGAGGAGGTGTTTAGTGACTGGGGCTGTGGTGCCCTATAGGTCAGAGAAGTACTTTTTTGCCATCTCTGTTTTTGCCATCTCAGTTTGAATTTGCTTAAGTAAAAGTTCAGCATAGTTTTGCAGTGTGATAGAATTATAGTAACAGAGGARTAAAAAGTGTGTGAGGACCAAGTGTTAAGGCAGGAGGCCTCAAATTCTGGAATTGTCTGGAAATGACAGGAATTCAGTTGTTCTAGTAAATTTAATCTAGCTAATCACTTGTGCAATATTTATGAGAAGTTAATGTTTTATGGTATTTTCAAATGTGATTTTGAATAACACAGAGCATCACTGAGGATGCTGTTGGTCCTTCAAAGTTTGAGGTAGGCAAAACTGACTGCATATATTAGAAGTTGCAAAGAAAAAGGTTCTAGCAAAATAAGTAACTAGATTATAGTGGAGGGAGGTGGACGGAGAGAGAATATTAATACAAAACAGCAGTAGGTCTGACTGGCCTTTAGCAACCTAAAATCTGCACTAAAATGAATTTTCATATTCTCCATAATGAGCTTCTCCCTAAATCTTTGAAACTACTAGCTTCTTTGAGGATTATCCGACATGGGAAGAACAAAAACAAGATAAATGTTCTCTTTCAAAACCTGCCTCAAAATGCCTGTCAATATTTACTAGATATTTATAATTTGACACAGTGAGGGAYTGAYGAAATCATTAACAGTGGACTAGGATGACTCATTTCCCTGTCCTTCATGACTGCTTCTGCTGCGCTCTTTACTTCTTCTGGCTGCCTAAAGGAGAAACTCCGACATGTTCTGAGCAGGCTTCCAGAGAGTTGGAGGAAACCAACCCGTTCTTTTTACAGTCCCCAAAGGTGGGGACTGACTGGACGGGGCTCTGAGCAACCTGATCTAGTTGAAGATGTCCCTGCCCATGGCAGGGGGGTTGGACTAGATGACCTTTAAAGGTCCCTTCCAATCCAAACTATTATATGATTCTATGACCAAAGGATTCTTCAAATCTCACAAATTTTCTGTGTGCTGCCAGCACCCGTGATGTACTCAAGAGATTTTTCATTCATTTTGCACAGTTGTTAATCATTAGACTCTGCAAAAATCACAGAATCTGTTGGTGTCATTCACAATCTCTTACTTTCCACAGGCAAAACACTTGGTATCAATTAGATCAGGATTTGACTTTCATTGACTTGTAACTTATGTACAATCTTTCAGATCCTATGGTAGAGTGTATGGTATCTGTTATTCCAATCTCCTTCCAGGTTTCCTGTGCTAGTAGGATGAAAATAAGTTCCCATAGGTTTTCCAACTGTTCTTCTCAGTAGCAGAATTATGCCTTACTTCTGTTGCTGTGGGAAATTCATTCTTCTTTCCGCTGTTGTAGGTTAAGGAACATTCTAGTAGGGTTATGACTAGAGAGCAGACTAGAAATGCACACAATGAGAAATCACTTTTTATATCTTGCTGTGTGCCTGAACTCTGCTGATCTATATTATACATCCTTTCTGTTCAAAGTCTGATTGTAGCAATTTTTAATAAAAATAGACTAGGAAATAGTAAGGGGTTAGTCCATGTCTACATGTTAATTTAYGTTCTGCCACAAAATAAATTACAGGGCATTGTGACCATACTTTGAACATGAGAGTAGGGAAAATATTCATACTGTCCTCAACCTGTTCACTTGAAAGAAAAGCAGTTGCTTTAGACTTATGTCACGTCTCAGAGGAAGACCTCTTCTTGTTCAGCTTTATGAATAAAAAAATTATTAAAGGCAAAACAGTTCTTTTTTTTTTGGTCCTTATCTAGTCTTGAGTCTTGGTTTTGGGATATTTGTCTGAATTGCCTAACGTTCTATTTGGCTATGTAGTACCTCTAACTTTACTGATAAAGAGTGGCCTGAAAGAAGTATGGTCACTTTACTAAGGATCAAAAGTTGGCTAAAAACAGATTTGCAGTAATAAATTTGGAAAAAAAAAAAAAAAARAAAAAAGCTTATCAGAAAGTTGTTAGAGATGTGGGAGTCTATTAAGAGCTGGGGAATACTTTTTGTCTTTGTATGGATTCACACAGACCAAAAATACACTGATGGTCTGAGTGGCTTTTGAATTGTCTGAATCACAGAGCTGCATCATAATGACTCATGCTCACTGCATACTGACATCCCTGCTGGGGAAGAACTGCTGTCTCTCCCTTGTAGCAATTTCAGTTTGCACATTTTTGTTTTCTCCTCCCACTGAAGTTTTTGTTCTTACAGAAATCTACAGCTGAGATTGCCTTCTTCAAGGAGACAGGCAGGGTTTTGCAGATGCAGTAGGTCATTTATTTCTGTATTAGAAGCAAGTATTCACTCCTCCAAATGGAAAAGGAATATAAAATCCTATCATATAGTGTCTCTAGGGCTTTGCTATAACTGAAGTCCCTCTTATGTCAACGCACAAGAGGATAGTAACACAAGCACCAGTTGCAGATTTGTACTGTTTGTGTACACCTTTCCTTTATATACRTAACATCCAAACCCTTTAGAATAAAGTTGCTAATCCTTATAAAACAAGCAAGTGAGCAGCCACTGAAAAAAAGCCTTTCTAAAATAAGATGATCAACCAGTGCCATGAATTCTTTGTATTCAGTTCCACTCAAATCAGAACTATCCTGCCTGGGATGAAATGGTAAATATACTCAGTTTTTCGCCACCATAGATCAATCCTAGAATGAGTGAACCAGGAATGGCACACAAAGAGTAGATGCTTCACTAACCATATGTTCTTCTAATCTCTCTAGATTTAGATGAGGCATTGTGTTTTCAGGGCAGATTTCCAAATTTATGTGGGGGGGGGTGGGGAGGGGAACGGACGACATGACCCAAAACATCTTTTTTCCAGAAATCACGATTTCCCCCCCCCCCAATGCTTATCATCTTCTATAACCTTGGTGACACAGCGGGTGATCTGTCCTTCCACAAACTCATTAGAATTGTTACTCACTGCATTTTTCACAAGGACTTTTCAGGTGTATGTTAGTATTACTGCCAAATTCTCATCAGCACACTCGGGCTAAGAGCATATGACTTGATGTCTGGCAAAAGTCCTACAGGATTTGCTTCTAAAAATTGATATGCCCGCACAAGATGAGGAGAGATCAGGCCAGAGAGGCATAGTGATAGTGCCTTCCTGAATAAAACATCCTTTCTTAGAACTTCCAAGGAATACGTTTTGGGTCTCTGCTGCTACCTGCATCTTGATAATATTCTCAGATCTTCTTGGCCAATTTTTTTTTTTTTTTAAACTTTATGAACCCAAGCCTTGCCTTTTCTTATCCAGGAAACTGAAGCTTAGGTTATTTGATTCAAGTTYTCCTTTGGAGTTGGCCATAATTCTAAGGCTGAGCGCCAATTCATCGTTCCCATGCTGGGTGCTCGCATGCCATTTCAACCTTTAATGCAGTTAAACTTTGTAAAACAGTTCAGCTAAGTTTTTCCCTTRTTGTCAAATAATCCTTCTTAGAACCCATTTATAAACTCTTTTTTTCAGCRGGAGCTTTTTGGAGTGGTGAAAATGCATTTATACATTTATGCATTACATTTTAATGAGTATTTCTTTAATGACMGAAATCAATTATGATAACTTAAAATTTCCTCAATGAAGTTAAGTAAATGTGTCATCACAGGGTCTCTGAATGCTCAGAAACAAATTAATTAAGATTTCTTGCCCTTAAGATTTCTTGACCCTTAGGAACAGGTGGGTTTGTTTTGTAGTTTTGTTTGTTTTGGGTGTTTCGTTTGTTTGTTTGTTTTTTCTGACAATGGCTAAAGAGTTAGGGAACCAGAAGGTTTTGCTTCAATTTCTTAGCTTTATTTTTTTTCCATTAATCAGTAATTCTCAACTTGTCTCTGGTTTCTTCCTCCAATTTTGCTCTTTTCTTTATGAACTAGACTATGAGAAAAGAGTTAGGATGGTCCTTAGTCAAAAAAAGACAAGCCTTAGGGGAGTTAATGATAGTCTTCCCATTTGTAAAAGTTGCTGTAAAGAGGACATACAGGATGTTCAGCACACATTCGGACTTTTGTGGTGTTCCGAGGGCAAGAATTTTGCCTAAATGATCTCCTGACCTCCCTGATGARGCTTTTTCCTTGTGATTTTTGTCTCTTCTTAAGTTTTTCTCTGAACCTTGAATCACCTTGGTGGGAGAAGGTTGCATTCACGTTTGGTGGCTATGAAATACGCTTTGCAGCTCTACTGGCATAGAAACAACTTTGATTAGAATAGAATCATAGAATCATTAAGGTTGGAAAGGACCGCTAAGATCATCAAGTCCAACCGTCGACCCAACACCACCATGCCCACTAAACCATGTCCCGAAGCGCCACATCCACACGTTTTTTGAACACCTCCAGTGATGGTGACTCCACCACTTCCCTGGGCAGCCTGTTCCGATGCCTGACAACCCTTTCGGTGAAGAAATTTTTCCTAATATCCAATCTAAACCTCCCCTGGCGCAACTTGAGGCCATTTCCTCTCGTCCTATCACTTGTTACTTGGGAGAAGAGACCAACACCCACCTCACTACAGCCTCCTTTCAGGTAGTTGTAGAGAGCGATAAGGTCTCCCCTCAGCCTCCTTTTCTGCAGACTAAACAACCCCAGCTCCCTCAGCTGCTCCTCATAAGACCTGTGCTCCAGACCCTTCACCAGCTTCGTCGCCCTYCTCTGGACACGCTCCAGCACCTCAATGTCCTTCTTGTAGTGAGGGGCCCAAAACTGCACACAGGATTCGAGGTGTGGCCTCACCAGTGCCGAGTACAGAGCTTTACTGGTCTGCTCTGTTGAAGGTATAGTCAGGAAAAGGGAGATGAGATCTTTCCATAGRTGGTTGTGATCTGATAAATAAGCATGTGTGTTGTTTAAAACTATGTACTCCATTTCCAGTGCTGCCTGATCACACTTTAATACTTTTTAGTCCAATGATTTTAGACAAATGATTCAAAGCATTTAGTCAAATACTTCTCAGAAAAACCCAACATTAAAAAAAGAACTTTTTCTCCTCTTCTTCCTCTGCTCTCCTCTTTTAGCTCATTAYCTCAGTCCCCACTTTGCACCCAGGCAGAGCCCCAAAATGAATAATAAGTCTCATTGTGGGAATGACACTTGCATGACCTTAGGAAGACTAGGTAGAATTACAGCTTTGATTGGAAATTGCTGCTTCTCTTTTATTGGTGTTTTTTTAAAGTTATGTATTATTCAGTCTTAATGGCATTACGTGTTTCATCYACTAAAATAATGCTTCATTACTTTGCTGTAAACTTATCAACAATTGTGTGTTGCTTTCCTTCTTTTCTATAGAGAAGTATATTTTTTTAATAGCTGAATTTAGGTTGCAGAGGCAATATTAAGACTAACTGGTATGGAGCCAGATTSTGATAGCATCACAGTATGGTATAGGTCAAGACTTAATTTAGTCTGGCTTCTAGTGTGAACAGATTCTYCTCTAATGTCATCTCTTTGCTCCTGACATAGAATAATAGCTATTTCTGTTTACATCTCATTTTCAAGCCATAAAATTTCTATGCTAGTACTAAAAAGGGAAGAAAGGTACAGGATAGAGTCCTTGCTATAGTTKAATTGTTTCTGGAAGAATAGAAGTAGGTGTTGGGGACTTGATTTTCATCCTGCTATCTTAAAAATGAATAAAATAAAGGTAAGATAAGGCTTGTATCTAAGTCRCCTAGTTAGTGTAGCAATATATGTTGGTTTATGTTGTGAAGCCCTCCAGTTTCTAACTTAAATGAATCTGCTGCAGGGATTTAGTATGYGAAACCTGAGTCTTGCAGACACTATACGTCCTTGTTAGAGAAGTTACACCTAGCTTATACTTATAAGTAATATTGTGTCTTGATCTTTTTGGTTTTAAACATACAGTAGAATCACAAACACATTTTCCCATCTTCTCTCCTTGCAATGATTTTCTCCTTAAAGTCCTTCTTGACAAAGTAACAAAATGTATTCTCTCTCTCTCTCTCTCTCTTTTTTAATAAGCCATACTGTCCTCCATTTCTGGCAGTCAAGYTTCTGATCTTTCCAGGTTTTCAATCAGTTATTTGGGAACTCTGCTGCTGGTTTTGTTTTGAAGTATTATTTGTATCATCTCCTTACTGCTTATTGGGATATGAGTTTTATATGCATGGGATCTTTAATCACCGTTTTTTGGCATCTTAACATCTTGAATTAATTTAAGCAGATGAAAGAGATCAATAGGGAAGTTCTTAAATATTCTTGATAGCCAGATGCTCCTATATTTTGCATGCACAAATCTTCCAGCTGCTGTCAGGCTGACAAATGAACTAAGTTTTGAATGTGTCCCCTGTTTACTTTAATGGCTGAGTGTTCAGGTATTCCRAACCCGGTGCTCTGTCTCTGCATTGAAGTGCATAGGCCTAATAGCAGGGAAGCTTCATATTTATTAGWTTAGTATATACTACATTTCTGGTTTAGTGCCATCAAAAATAGTTTTAAACATTTGTAAATATCTTCAGACTTAAACTCCAAACAGACAATCTTTTAACTGCTTTGGACTTGCACAGGGGGCACTTGGGGGAGGAGGACCTTCTTTCAGTAGCTGGCTTTTGAACCCTAGAATTGAAAATGTAATTCTTTGTCACTTGTGTTCCCTAGAATTATTTTTTGAATTTGCTATAAAGTTGCTATAAATCAAAACTGTCTCACCTTAGCATGTATACAGATATTTCAGTTAGTCTTAGATTTATTGCATTATTCCAGCCTTTGCAAACAAGCTTAAAAAAATCTATAGCAGTTACTATATTCTCGGATATTATTTATGGTAAGGACTGGTATCAAAACACACCCTGTCCTGCTGTAGGAAGGTCTCACACTCAGAATGTACAGAGTACCTATGTGCTATGTACATGTATGTTGTCACTATGTAAAGCCTTGAGACTGTTGACACATAAGTTGGAAGGTAATGCAGCATGTGGGAGCAAAATTTAAAAGACATTATAAACTATGTTATCATCATACTACTAGAATAATTGTTGTAAAATTCAAGWCATTAGATATAATAAAGATTTTATTGTTGCTTAATGACTTAGAAATACAAAAAGAGGGAAATCCCACAGGTCTAAGCACAGCCAAAATCTCTGCCAAGGTGCAATTTGGAAAGATGCCATTTAACCTCCAGGAAAAAATCCTGCCAGAAGCTTGGACTAATAACAAAGCGTTCAGACTCACTGCCTAAATAAATAGACTTTACAGTCTATTGGATGATGATGATACATAAAAATATATTAACAAATCCCAATAATGGGATAATACCAACATCTTAGTCCTACATATGATTGAAAATAAACAGGGCRCTTAACATAAGGGAGCAGAAAGAAACTATCCAGCCCCTGTATTACTGTTCCTGATAGCCTGATTTCCTAGGGAAAACAGATCTGTGCAATCTTGTCTTGGTGACTATCCTTATTTAATAGATTCAGAACCTGCTGTCCACATTCAGCCAAACTTAAACAGAGGCATAACTTGTCTCTAAGATTATTAAGTTTTTTCCAGGTTTGTGAAAAAGCTGGGCAGGTAAGGAGAAGAGAAATACAACAGGCCCAGTTTGTGTCTCCTGCATGAAAACTTTTGTATTATTATATAACAGAGGACTCAACCTTGGGGGGTGGGGGGTGTGGGGTGGGAAGAGGGAATCGTTAAATGCCCTGAGAGCAGAAAAAGCTTCAGTCGCAGCTTGCAGTCAGCTGAGACACAAATCAGTTGGAAGCCAGGCCTCACTAACTCTTCTGTATGCAAAACTCCTGATTTAGTTATATCACCATGATCCTTAAAATTTCTGCTCACAGCACACGAATTTGGAAACTGTTTACTTTTCCCAGTAAATTTTTCTATATCTTAATTTCTCTTTGTGTATTGTAGTTTTTTTGTACTTACACCTATTAGTGCTTTTCCAGCATTGTAGCATCCATGTACATCTAGGCTAAATTCTGCTGCCATTGGCAATGCAAGCCACTGTCATAGTTCACTTTTGTCCTATATTGCAATTAGCGGTATCATTTTCTTTCATGACAAGCTTACATTCAAGTCTTCTTTTCATCAATAAAAAGGTATAGCTTAAAATCTCCAGATTTCAGTTCTGAAACAATTTGTGACTATAACTCATGCTGATGTCTTCTGGTGAAGGAAGAGGAAGATTGGATTCTGATGTACAGTGATTTTCTTTATAAAGTTTTTCTGTGTCTGTCATTGTAATGCTAGTTATTGTCAACATGTTCCAAACTTCCTAACATGGAGAATGTTTTGCTTTGCTTCAGGTTATTAGCACAGTCTTGAAAAAAAAATTCTAAAAAAATGCTAGCTAAAGAGGAAGTGTGAGAGGGAGAGATGAAAGGGGAAAGGCTTTACTCTGACTCTGTTGAGTCAGATCTGCCAAAATCCTTGGATTGCAAAGTTGACAATKATTTTCTTTTGGTGTCTTTTTAATTTCTCTTGGGATGCAATATATAATCTTACTGAAATACCTTTGATTGGTAGCAGGGCCTAACAGGGGTTTATGAGTAAGATATGCAGTATCCATGGACTTGCAAAGTTTATAATTTAAACCAAAAAAAATTGGGAAAAAATGAAATAGTCCCATMAAATACCCTCACTGCACCTGCCCTTGCAAAGAACAGCTGAGTGTTGCCATAGATTCTGTATATTTCAATGAAGTTGAAAGTTGCTGCTGCCACGGGGGCACCTTCATGATGGTTCCCAGTTGCAGCAGCACTGGCTACTTCCTTTTCACATTTAATGCTTTGTCTGCACCCAGGAAAACAGCAGTGAATTTCAGGAACAGTTTCTTTAAGGAAGGGATTCCTGTTCCTCACTATGTACGAGGTCGCAATTCTAAGTTACAGTTTTATAAATGCTGACAGGGAGGGTAGGGCTTCAGTCTCTGGATGAGTGTTTGAGGCCAGATTTTCTTTTTTGAAACTAAAGTTACCTTCAAATCACACTTTAATTTAAAAAAAAAAAAAGCTAATAATTTGCAGCAGTGATAACAGATTAAAGCCAATCAGAAATAGCCAGTTTTAAAGGAGTTTTCTTTGAACACATCTTTACAAAACTTTCTCTTGGGCATCAGAGTTAGGCTGATAGTAGAAGTCAAGTATAAAACATTCTGTCTTGTTGCTTTTCTGTAAAGAAACCTAAAGCAAATTAGTAAACATTAAGATGTTACTACTAGTTTATTAATTTGCATAACTTGCAGGACTCCTAAATCAGTTTGTAGCTAGCTTCACGTTTTAACCCAAGAGAACATGAAATTCAGCTTTCATGGCAAGAATGTTTGTAGGTGACATTCAGAACTTCTCTTCTGAGGGAACCCACCAAAAGCTTGGGGCCAGCCAAACTTTTTTCCTCCTTGTCCKTCTTACAGCAAAAAGCAGCAGCCATGGCCAAAAGTAACTGCTGAAAAGAATATACTGTGGAAATCTCCAAGTTCTTGAAGATTCATGGAAAAATTGTTTGCTGAATRTGACTAGAAGATGAGTTAGTTGTCTGACTTGATGATTTTTAAGAAAAAAAACCAGCTATCCCTGCTCTGATCTTTTTTTTCATCGYAATGATGTTTATCTATATACCAGAACTAGAAGTGAGATAGATTCCTTGCTCACATATGTGTTTGAATACAATTCAAGATGGAAGAGTAGTCTGAGACACAGAAAAAGGATCAGTTCCCAGAAATAATGGTCTCCTAGTACTTCTACAGTCTTCATAATTTCCCTAGGCATAAGTAAATTCACAGCTTCTGTAATGTGTGACTTTTTGAAGAAGATGAATATAATTGAAAGTTAAATAAAGCCAATGCTAAAGCTTACTGCTTTGTGTGCTAATGCAGCAGCAGTCTGCATTTTTTTGCAGCACACGMTTCAGTGCTACGGTAGTCAGATATCTGCCCTTGGAAAATTTTACAGCTTTCTCAGGGGGAATACCTACCTTTAAATTTTCTTACAGKTTTTGTAAGGGAACCTCATACCTATTATTCAAATGGCTAGTTGAAAAGTGAAAGAGATGTCTTGTTGGTAAATATTGCTGTGTGGTATGAGGCATTGGTTTTATGTATAATTCTGGCAGCTGGTAGATTTCAAATGTGAGAAACTTGACAAGTTCAGCACAGGATAATCTTCAAGCTGTGAGAAGCTTGGATGAAGCTACAGGATGAAATAAAAACAAGAATGACTTCTCTTAGAAGTGATTCATCTGCATTCACCGAATGTAAGAAAAGAGTGACATTTTTTCTCTGGTGTTGACAGTGCAGTTCAGTGCCACCAGCTAGAGCTTTGCTTACAAATAGAGTACTCACTTAATAGAGCACTTGCAATTTTTCCTATTTGTAGATGCAGTTTTTTGAATAGAGAACATTTCAATAAAGGTTTTCAAGCTAACATAAATGAAGGATGAGGTCCTTTCTTTTTGAATTTCCAAAGTTGCATTGTTATTTATTCATATTAGGGTAGTGCCTCACACAGACCCTGCTGKGCCAGTCACTATACAAACTCCACCTAAGAGGTCTGTCAGTTTCCAGRGAAATAGGAGTCCAAATTCAGTACTGCAATGGAACTGCTTTGCTTATTCACTGCCTGGGAAGTAATTTTCTTATTTTTAATGACCCATATTAAAACAGGCCCTAGAAATCTTAATCACAGCAGAAGAATTGCTAACAGTCCTTGCTGCAGGAGTGGCAGGGCACAGTGAAGGCCAGCGAGCTGAGGGGGGGCACACAGCTGGCAGGGCAGGGCCCCCACCAGCCAAGGCCCGCTGCCCACAGTGCCTGAGCAGGGCAGGCCCACAGGCTGTGGGCAGGTCCAACCGAGTCTAGGTCACCACGCAAACTCACAGTGACGAGGCAGGTCTAAGGTCAAGCCAGCCCAGGGGYTRGRATCAAGAGGGTCCGTGTCTGTGACAGAGCTGAAGACCAACATTATGACAGCCTCACTCACRCAGAGACTGATGGCCSTGGGCTGGGCTTAAATAGAGCTCCTGGGCCCATGGGCAGAGGTGTGTGTGGCGTCCCCAGGTGAGGCTGGTCAGGGCTGTTAAGGCTTATTAGTGTACTAGAGGCCCTGACAAGAACTCTTCCAGTGTTTAAGACAGGAAGATAGAGTTGTTATAAGATGTACTTGGAGATGCTGTGGAAAGCTAATGTAGTAAAAGGCAGAGAAAATAATGTTTTCATAAGCCAGCTGTGTGAACAGCTGCATCTTGTCTGATTTTATCTTTTTAATAAAAAGATCTGAATGCTACGTAAATAATGGAAATTGCTGCGAACCCTCCATGTATATACAATCAGTACGTTGCAGGAACTGTCATGGTGGATACTGAAAAAGGATGAGGAAAACGAGTGTCGAGAAGTGGCATTGCAGACAAGACTGGAAAGGTTTTGTTTTATTTTGTCCATAATGCAGTGTGAAAGATAGCATGAATCTGTTTGTGGAGGAAAAGGTAAATAAGCAATTGGAAATGGAAATGCTAGCTGAGTGAGGGATCAGACTGTACCAATTTACATAAACGTATATTAAGAGCTTAGTATCTTGTYCAGGAGGTGATGAATAAGGGGAGGGAGTGGACGTTTAAGAGGTCTGATACATTATTGTTACTGACAAGGAAAATATTTTTTAATGGTAACATTTTATGCTGAGAGTCACGTTCTGGAAGAACAGCCTGGTAAGTGGTGGCAGCATTGCTGGTAGAGGTTAAGCATCTGGACAAGAGGTTCAGTGGTTGCCCAATACTACTTTGAAGTCTGCTTTGTTTCTTTGGAGTGCAGTAGAATTTTCCAAGCAAATGAAACCTCGTCCATGTTCTTTCCTCCCCCACACAATTTACATCCTTTTCTCCAAAAGACCTCTTGGTTGTCTTGGAATAAAGATCATTTCAGCCTCATAGCTCAAATACAGGGCAGATGGTGCCCTTGCAGAATTTAAATAAGATATCAGCATGTTGTCACCTGTAAGTGCAGTGGTTAGAGCAGTTCTGCAGTGCAGTCACTGGGATGTCAAAAACAGAGGAAAGAGAAATTTTACTTCAGCAAATGCTGTGTACAACAGTTTTGCGAATTGGTTAATGGTATTCTTTGGCTTGCTGCAGTGCACCTGGCAGAAAATTACTAGAGTGAGACACATATGCACACAAAAGTACTGTGAGTTTAAAAAAACCACATAATTGGTTTCTGTATGTAGTAGGTTGAGGGAATTTTAGAGGGAATTTAATATATCCATAGCTGGCAGGTTTAATTTGTCAGCTTTTAGCATGGCTTTAGATGATAATGGGCCCCAGAATGAATTTAAAAAACATACTACCTTTATCAACATCAAGCAGTACAAAAGTATGAATACTCAGTTTTTATTAAAGTAAATACAAGGTTGTMAGCTGTAGTCGGTTCCTAAATTGAATGCAATATGGATAACGTGTGCGTACATTTCCCTTTTCATTTRTGCTATTACTGTCATTATCATTTAAACTTTACATTAACATACTGCTCAAGTGAATCATTGTTTAATTACTGAATTCCATTTTATATTTTCTTCTTATAAAGGGCAGAAAGATGAAAAACTTGAAAAATAATTGAGATGAAACACAATTATTTAGGATGCCATTTTAGGAAAAAATGGTGAAATTTTCACTGTTAACCTAGAAAATACTATAGGAGTTAAAGAGAATTGGGCATCCAAGCATGAGGTAAGTACTAAACCCTACTTACATAGTCTGGAGCGACGGGCCTCACATTACCAGAAAAGACCATTTTTTAAAGAAAGAAGTCAAGCTTTGCATGAGCAAGGAGAATATAGAAGGGAAAGAACAATGCAGACATTGGAAAAGTTGRTAATAGTTTTTGCAGTCAGAATGAGATAAGTGAATGGAAAAATCTATGAATTGATAAAGGGAGTCACACAGAGAAACAGCGCTCGAGACCACAGTGTTTGAGTTTAAAATGTTTTAGTAAGAGGAATTCATACTTGGTTGAGTCACTGKTTTTTTTGGATCTGACTCTGTATTGTGTCTCTTGAGAGTCAGCAGTAAAGATTCTGTTTTGGGGAGTTACACCACCCAGATCCTGACTGATTGCTACCAAGGGCTGTTCTCATTTAAGGTGGCATCCTCCAAGATGCCATTGAACCAATATGCAGCTATAGATAATCCAAAGCACCTGATATTGCACATTAATCTATTTCCTTTCCCTTCTCCTCTATCAGTATTGACAAATTAATGAAGCTTACCAAAGCTCATCAGAAGGAAAGAGACCATGTCATCCCTGTCAGAAAAAAGCAGAATTATTTGATTTGATTTTGCTTTTCTGTCATGATTAGTGGGTTCACACACAGATACAACTACAGAAATACAATCTCTTTTTATGAAGGATAAGAGCAGGAGGGGAAAAAAAAAGATTTGTTGTCCCTGAGGTGGTTGGTTTTTATTTTGAAGTGTCATGTGAGAGGCAGAATGGTTCCCATGCAGTATGCAGACTTCTGGAAAAAGATAGATTTTTGTTTGTTTTCTGTGTGTATTCAGGAGGATGCTTTACTGGTGATGGATGCATTGGTATTTTTTCTTTTCCTGTTCTATGTACTAAGGTATTCCTGGTGCAAGGGCATGTTAATGATATGTCTTACCCCAAAAATATATTTCAGAGTACATTTAGAGGAATTTAAAATTGGTGAGCTAATCAAGATGAATAAACATCACTGGTGAAGGGATTAGGTTGAATTCACCAAGAAACTGGCCTGTTGCAGTGAATCAAATTATTTTAAGGATCTATTAAAATCTATAAATAGATTTTTTTTAATTTTATTTTTTTTACAGAGGAGGAAAGTGACATAGGGTAAGTTTAAAAATTAGCAAGGTAGAAGAGCTGAGGCTGCACTTGCATGAGCAGCTGAGTTAGCCACACAGCTCACTGCCTCTGAAAATGGGAGGTCTCACCACCCTGCCCTCCTGCCTCGCTTCCATCCACACTGCCCTGCCCCTTCCTTGGAGGTTGCTCTGATACCCAGGAGACCYTTCCCTTGGCAGGATCCAGTTCCTGACAGATTCCTCTTTGTACAGGCAGCTTTTTGTCAGGATGGGGATCACGCTGTCACAGTGATGGCAGTGGTCAGATGAGCACCGGAGCCCATCTGGCAGCTCAGCTGTAGGAGTGCAGCTCTGAAGTGAGGAAAAGGGGACCATCCCCATTCCTGCAGCAGTGGTCTGTTAGATCAAGTTGTGCCACCTCACACGGCTGTGTACTCTGCTTCAGGATGAAATGGATGATTAAAACGTCTGTGTTAAATACCAACCCTGCTTAGCCATTCTACAGATATAAACTGCCCTGACAAAATTGCTTCTCCTTTGGAGTCAGGTGTTGAAGTATAATTTGAACATGAAAATAAATAAATAATGAACCAATTTGTATTTTTAAGTGTTAGTTCTCTTTTGCCCAGACTAGGTGTTCTGCAAGATGGTATTTGTTTCTTTGGGGTGTCTAATTTGTAAGTGAAGATGTAGAAGTCTTATGTACAAAACGCTGGCTTTACAGGAACTCATCGGGAAGCTGATAGAGCTAYAACCCCGCAACCATGGTGCTCATTAGAGGCTGTGAAACCCATTTTAAGAGCTGGATAAATGCTGAGGGAATATCCAACTTTCTCTTTCATCTGTATATGAAATAGCTGTTTTAAAGGGGACTTGCTTCTTTCATTGCAGCTAGCCTGTGTGGGCTGTAGCACACCTCTGATTAGATCAACTGTGTGGAAAGAGGATTGCTATGCCTTACCCAGCAGGGCTGTGGTTACTAAGTATAYCCACTGCTGCAGTAAGGAGTAGGGCTTAAAGCTGTGTGAAACGTAGTTTTTGATCTATTTTCCCCAAAGGAAAAAAAGAGCAAACAGAAAAAAAATTGTTTGAATCAAACCAAAGTCAGTAATTTTTTCCAAAGCTTGACTTGGAGARATCTTATACAAAGAAACAGGGAGTAACAGCTTTGGCTTCTAGGTTTTGTCAGAGTCCTTCCATTTTCCATGATGCCATATATATATTTGTTCTACCACACTGCTGTAGGATTTCAGTAAATAGTTGCATTTTGGTTAAGGTATAGACTGCAAATCAGGCAAGGTTGGTTGCTTTTGGGGGGAGAAATAAAATTCTGTTTCTCTCCTGTACTACTGTTTGTTTCACTGTTTGAGAATTCTTATGCACATAGACAAATTAATGCAAAGCTAATTTCAGTTAAAAGAATTTGTGTGTTCAACTATATGTACATGTACAAATGGTGAACATGAAGCGCTGAATTATTGCTCAAAACTTGTCCTTAAAAAGAGGAATGAAATTATACAACTTGCAGAGTTAATTTTTATTTTAATTGTCTTTTACAAATTTCAGAAAATCTCACTATTAGCTGGAGCTGGATTTTTATTCTGGAAAGGTCTTGGGTTGTTACTGCTCCAGTATTGTTATGTGTATATTTTCTCAGTCTGTAAAAGTGTATCTGTGTCAATATAGTATTTAGGTCTATTTTATGAAAATTAAAACCAAATTTTTCTTACCAGCAGCTGACATCAATCATGCCCTGCCCCCGCAGTAACCTTTAATACTAAACAATGTTCCAATAGGAAAATTTATTAGATCACCTATTTAGATTCTCTGACATCATTCTGTCATGGCAATGAAGTGATTTACATGGAAAAATATATTACCTCTGCTTTTAGACAAAATGAGTTTATGATGATTAATGGTTTTACTGCAAGTATGAGAGAAACTGGAAATGGCCGGCCTTTTTAAAGTGAAACACGACCTATGCTCAGTTTTCCTCCTTATTTTTTCTTCACCTATTGTAAAATGGTTTTGGTTTTGAGTAAATTAAAATGTACAAATTATGTCTTGGAACTGAAGTCAGCTATGAACGCAGGGTATCCATGGTAACATTACTACATAACTGGAACTAGAGGCAAAAGGGTGAAAGCAATTACCTTGAAGCACAGAGTCTAAACTATTGTGATGGTAGGGGACCTAGATCACGTATTCCATGAGTAGTTGTAGTCGTAGAGGGAGCTAGATGTTTTGTTTGGGGAAGAGCAGGCTAAAGGGTGATCCCCTCCAGCTGTCCCTCCTCGTCAGCATTTCTATGATACAATTAACTTTGGGCAGAGGACTTAGTATACAGAATGGTCACACAAATGACGAAATAGTATTTTAACAAGAAAGCAAAGAGCAAATAATCTTTTCCGATACATGCCTTAAAATGACACTTGAAACATTTCCTTTAGCTTCATACGGAGCTGTCTTTTTCCTTAGATGTCCGATAAATAACAACCAACATAAAAAGGCCTAAACTAGGATGAGAAGGTAATGCTGAATAAGAACTCTGAAGTATTTTCTTTACGTATGCTAACTGAAATAAAGCCCAAAGGCCATTAAGGCACAAGCTGTTCAACTATGGAAATACTTAAATTTAGGAAAAATGTAAACAGTGGCATTTTTTCCAGAGGGCTTATGGAACAAATTCAGTCTGATAAAAAGAAGGCAAAGGTTGAGGTGAACACTGCTGGCAATTTAATCTGCGTGGAAACTTTGCATCAGTCACAGGATGTAATATTTGGGAATGAAGAGAGAATTTCTGTACGACAGATGAAGCGCGCTTTGCTGTGGGACCCCAGATTCTGACCAGCAGGACACTTAGTTGCAGCCTGTGATGAATGCTGGGGCACAGAGTACTGTTCTGTTGCCTCACTGGAGCTGTGATGCGTAGGAGGTCAGTGTGTTGAAATGTGGAAGATGAACCATCAGGGGAAAATGAAAACTGGATGAATTTACAGTCATGGTTTGTCCTAGTGACATCGACTGGATAGCTGTCTTTGAGGGCACACTTGGCAATGGAAAATCACTTCTGTTGGATTCTGTGCCTGAAAACGCATTTGCAATTAAAAGCAAATGTGTATTTGAAGTAGTAATTAAAAACACACTTAYACAAGTCATACTAACATTTTCAGGAAGACAGCAGTATCACAACAAGCATTTTAACTGTGTTATTTTTATTCAGATGATTAATCCATGTCTGCATTAGGCATACATTGAATTTAGCATTCTGCTGCAGTTCTCTATATGCAATCTTGAAATTTCAGCACTATCCTTCGCTGATTTCTGCTAGCAGTACAGACTCTTGAGAGCTCTTCAAGATAGAACCATCTTTCCCGAATTACACAGTTGTTTATCAGGAGCCATGTACTGTTGTTCTCCTATTCTTTGTTTAAATGGCTTGACTTCTCCTCTGATACAGGTTATTGATGTTCAGTTCCCTGCTGTCTGTCATTTGTTCATCTGGCTATTTGTTTTCTACACATGAATGATTTCCTTGGAGGAACAGCTAGAAAAGAGCAGGAGGTTTAACACATCAGTAGGCAGTGCAGGTATTTTGTTCTCTGGAGTACCTCTGCTTCAGTCTCCATTTGCTGTCATCAACAGCAATTGTTTGTGACTGAGTATATTCGTAGTGTTGTGGGTTTTGKTTTTTTTTTTTTCCAACTAGAGTGAAATCTGTATCAAGCTAAATCATCACTTGGATGTAATTTCCACCCGTCTTCCCTGTTCATATGGATCAGGTGGTCTCTATTAGACCCTTCATGTTGCTGATGTTTAAAGCCTCCCAGGGAGCTATATGGCAGCAGGTGTTTCAGTGCCTGTGTGACCTGCCTGCACACTCTGTTGCCTTTAGTGACCATGAGGCAGATGGGAGATGTGTTGAATTGAATCTGGCAGAAATTTTTTTTCCCTAGTTTAGGGCTTTTGTAATGCTCTGGGACTTACCCAGAATCCCACATGCTGTGGCAAAATTCAGCCAGCCAGATGGTCGCGTGATTTCTCTTGTGACTGCTGCTGAGCTGGAGGCCAGCCCCTGTGAACTTCATGTATCACATCGAGTTTCACTGGTTGCAACTGCCTCAAAATCCAGTTGATATTTGCACAGTGACAACTTGGTAGTTGAGAGGATGGATCCTGTCGGCAGACGTATCATTTCCTTTCCAGCAATCCTGCTGTTGGCTAGTACTTTTTGATCTGCCACGTCACCTCTGTTTCCTCTTGAACCRTTGCCACAGTATGGTGCCAGCGAACATTTGCATGGTTTTCAGGACAGCCTGAAGTGTAGCTATAGCCGGGATGGAGGCTGGGACGCGCATCCCACAGGACTGTTCCCAGCCAGCGTGCACAGGCATCTGGCACCCTGGCTTCCCTAACGTGGGAATGCCGGTGCTTGGCTAGGCTGGTTGTGCATATGTAATGGTGATGGCCTTGTTACATCCTAAATTAACCACACTGGTACCCCTCGTGCAGTGTTAAGGAGTTGCTGTCATACTCTAGGCTTAGAACTGTGCTGCGCTGGGCTTCAGCTAAGACTGCTGAACAGCTGCGTGGCATCCAACTCATTACCACCTTCTTACAAGCTGCTTAAAATAATTGTAGAAATAATATTATTATTACCAGAGGCTTAAAACAAAGGAATTTTGACTGACAAAGTCCTGGAAGTTTGCATTGATGTGGTTATTGCTAATTTAGGTATGGGCAAAGGTTTTCTGTGGCTGAAAACTTACAGTGTCAAGGTGAGAGAACAGGACTTCTGGAGACATCCAAACCATTGTTCAGGAGTAGGTTGCAAGACATTTTCTGTTGGCATTCTTTTTCTGAATCACCTGCTTGTTTAAATATCTGAAAGAAAATAGAAAAGATGGAAACCCCCCCCCACATTTAGCTTTTCCCATTTGCTCTCCTGGTAAATAAGAAAATGCTTAATGAAGAAACAGAGAGAGTCTTTAATGACAGCAAATTGAATTTTTTTTATTATGAGATTTTAGTTTGCTTTAATCTTCTGGTTGAGGGGGTTGCTTCTTTTTTTTTTTTTTTTTTTAAGATGTGTTCATATGTTTGCTATCGGGGGACTGGGATGTGGTTGTTTTCTACCCATAGACCTTTAAGCAAAGAGTTTATGAACTACTGAAGGCTTCATGCATGTCTGTGGATGTGGGTCGGTAGGTGAGAAAGAGAACAATGAATAGAGGTGCAGGACAAATAAATTTAAAAAAAATGCAGTAAGTGGTTAAGCTGGAAGTAKGGGGCACAATAGTGGCAACAGGAAAGCGTCTGCAGGTTTTTAAATGCAGTGGGACGTGATATGTTTGAGAAGCATGTTCCTCATTAAAACCATGTCTGACTCGTTGCTCTAGCAACCTTAGTAGATCAGCCTGCATGTTATTTTTGCAAATATACATTTATATTGGTTTAAGTATAATTTTGGGCATTACTTTCGAGGTTTAACAACTTCTGTTGTTTGCAAGTCTCACCACAGTTACCTCATTTCTAAATGTCTTTGAGGGGGACAGTAACATGCCTTTTCTTACTCCCAGGGGATTTTCTTAGAGCTCTGCTTGCACTGGTTCCCAAGATTAACTCAGCTATCTTCCCATCAGAAGCAGGGCTGCTAGATGCCCTGCATGGTCTCTGACTGATAAAGAACATACTTCTTTCTTTGCTGGACTTTTAACTAAACAACCTTAAATACAAACTTTTGCTATCTGAATTACAGAAATGTTACCAACTTTAGCATTAATATTACCTAGACATTTGAGGATGATATTGTATTATTAAATGAAACAGATATTATAGGCACTCTTAATGTAAAGAATAAGTAGCATTAATACTGCTGGAGAACCAAGTGGACCAGGTTATCACTTCTCAAGAGCCAAAAAGTTGCTTCTGAGGCAAGAGGGACAGAAGAGACTGCAGCCTGCAGAGATGACAGGTGACAATATGCAGAACTTGCTCAATCAAGATGGAGCATTGTGGTTTGGGATTTGTTTTCTCTGAGCCTTTATTAAAAATCGAGGCAGTGGTGAGATTATTTTAGAGCTCTACTAGAGTAATTCACTGAGTAGATATTGTATTTTCTGCACTCATGTTCTAGGAGAATAAAACAATGGCAACAACAAAATCTCTGGAGAATGAAATGTTTCTACCTGTGATTCGTTTTAGTAATTGTGGAACTTACTTTTACCCCCATTCAGCTTACTGTATTTCAGAAAGCTCATGTTCCAATATAAATGCCTGCACATTCCACCTGATGTTTTCACTATCTATGGAAAAGGAGAGGGAAAATAAAGCTCAGAAAACTGTTTTTCAATGGCAAATAACTGCCAGACCTGATGCATTTATACATATAAAAATATGCATATGTATACATATGGTAAAAAAAAATGGAGAACATACATCTGAAATAGCTTCTGTACCTTATACTTATTCCTTATGGTAAGATAAATGTAGATCTGTGTCTCCTTTCCATTGGAAAATGCTTCTAATTTCTGTTTTCTAACTACAGAGAGTTGACTGTCCAGGGAGGCGAGTCCACATGATGGTGACTGGCTTCTGGGGAAACAAATAAGGAAACAAGAAGAGAACACTTCCAAAACACACGAATACAAAGACAGCATGGAGGTAGAAAATGAAGAAGACATACCTGAGAAACTCCAAATAAAAACCTAAGCCAAAATAATTCTCCTTCACAGGGATCAGAGTAACATAGTATAGTCCCGGCTTAAATGTAGATCAGCTGGATTTGTGTTCAGATATTTATGGGTAAACAAAGTAAACTAATAATATGGTGGTTTGCTTATCAAGTTGTTTGCCTCAGGATGTAAAATGGAACATTTGTTTATGTAACACCAGAAACATTTTGGAGAAGAAACGGTCCCCTAATAAACATCCTAGGTATGGGATTACACAGTTGTATGGGAAAAAAAGATTGTTTTGTAGTAATGTTGTTTTAACAGTGTGATTCCTGCCCGAGACTGAATGCCCTATTTGATATAGCAAGCAGAGGTTAAATTGGCTTAAAGCCATCATAAGTGGTGGAGTACATTTATTTCCTGTACTGTATGAGTGTTTCCCCCCTCCAGTAAAGAATTCAAGCTCTACTGCTGCTCAATAGATCATCGTCCAGCCACAGTACTGACGACAGACCCACAGTGAAGCTCCCTAGAAGCTCTCAGTATTCCAGTGCCTTACCTGTGTTGGCATGATTTTACCTGCTCCAAGGGAGTCTCCTCGACAGGCTAGCACACATGCACAATCTCTACCTTGAACTTATGTCAAAGATTTAGAGAAGAAAAACAGTAACAAAACCCATCCAACACCACCAGACAGACTGCTGTAGACCCAGTCAATCTATAGTCACGCATACTTTATTCTGCTAGTACCTAAACACCTAACATGTAATTACTGGAGTGAAACCTGAGGTTGTTTACAGGGTTCTTATCTTTCAAGTTTTCTTGGGTTTTTCTAGATTGTCATCTTTGTGTTTTTCCTGTATAGCACTGGTAGGATTACAGAGGAGCATTAATCCATACATTTATGCACATCTTTTGCCCATAGCAAATTCCACAGGAAACCACTAAATCTTGCAGAGGGGTCACTGCTGTCTGTATACTGAGAGTGCCGTGACTACAACCACAAAACAGAACAGTTGTATATGCATAGCCATCAGTACGACGAGTGGCATGCTCGTACCGAGCACAAGGTCTCACAGATTGCTGAGCTGTTCCCTCTTTGGTAGATAGCGTAGATTGAATCGGTCAGAAAAGCTTGGCATTACTGTCTGTGAAGCGTCAGGGAAGACTATTGACTTACTATGTGATGCGCTCTTCTTTCAGCAGAGTGGCTACAGCGATTCCAACGGCTGGTAACATCCCACACTACACTGCATGGCAACGTGTCAGCGGTGAATCTTGGCCCAAAGGCAGTACCAAAAACCACAGGGTAAAATTCCATAATGAGCTAATTAGCAGTTTGCTGCCCTTTGCGCTTTTGAAAATAATTTCTGCTGATTTCTAAAACACTTTCTACTACAGCAGCATAACAGTTAAAACACGGTGCTTTAATGTGATGGCTAGAAATTGTGATCTATCTATACCAGTTTCTATTCAATTTGATGAAATGGTAAAAGATGAGGGGAACTGGTTAAAAAAATATTCATACCTCATAGGATTTACTGTGATTTTACTGCAAAGTAACATAGCTACCTTGTGTGTTATACCTAAAAACCTGAAAATACCTATTTTGTATCTGTTGCCAGGTTCACAATTTACTTACTAGACTGTAACATTGTTGCAAGTTATTAAGGATTGGATCTCTGCATTAATTTGGTAGAATACCATTCTAGCTCAGGTTAGAGCAAAAAAAAAGATAATTGGTATGTGGATACAAATTAGAGTTTAATATCCCATGCAGCTGTTTACATCTGCTTAATTAAGCATCAGTGACTTCACATTAGCATTGCTATGATACCATAAATACACACTAGAGAAAAAGGTACAATCATGTTAGCCACCCTCTTAATGTCAAATCAATGCAAGTTAGGTACTTTTTATTTCAGTGTTGTTTTTTAATGGAAAAAAAAAAAGTCTTCACATTTAAGGAGGATCTTCAGGTCTGATGCATTTGGTTTTGGTACAAGTGCCAGGATTTTATAARAAGGCTATGCTTCTGTAGGCAGACAGTTTAAGCAATAAATGAAGAGCTCTGATGGAAACCACTAACTTAAATATAGTTGGAAGTCAGCAGGTAATTTTGCTTTTGGAGCCTTTACAAGAGTATCACAGTCATTTTGTACAGTAATAGAAGGTAAGTAAATACCCATCTAGAAAAATGCAGTGCTGTTTTAACACTGATGAAGTTCTAACGCTTTGACGATGTGGCATAAACTCTGGCACAGAGCTGCTTGTTTTGCTTTTTGATCAAGAATCCCCTGAAGTAACACAGACGTGCCTAAGCTGGTGTTTTGAGAGTTATGTACAATCAGGACAGGCCTTGGATTAACACAACATATCAGTAGAACAGAAAAATTGTACTTTGGTCAGAACTATTGAAGTCTGTTAACCATCAGCATAAGAACACAACCTCAGTTGGTGCCATTTTTAATGATTAGAAATAATACATTGTAAAACAAAAGGTGAAAAAATTCCAGCGTGATACTTATAAACAAAGAACAAATAGAAAACAAAAAAGCTTCGGTTTTGCCTGATTTATAGTATTTATAATACAACAGATCATTAGTCTGAGGTAATACCAGTAATAACTTTTTAGTCCTTCAAGGACTGCTCAAAAATTAAGAACAGCGATAGTAATGCATGTTATGTTAAAAGCGAGACTTGATTATTAAATCAAGCAAATCCCTTACCCTTTTTAGTTAGGGATCTGTGGCTGCAAGTAGAAAATTAGAACTGTCTATACAGTAAGAACTACAGAACGTTACGAGTCCTGCGTGGCACGTCATTAGCCCCTGTCMGTACTTAGAGTACAGTTGATTATGTAAGAATCAGACATTTCAACAGAGAAAAGACTTTGTTCCAGAATAGCCCTTAAGAAATTTAGCATACTGTTAGTTTGCATAAAACAGCCAAACAAAAGATGAATTCAGAAGTCCAAATTTTGGCATGAGGTAAAACCACGTACATTTATTTCATCTGCATTTTAGAATTAGTAAGCATAAAATTAAATATGTTGACTGTAATGAATTCAGTCATACAAGTGCAAGTCTTCAGCTAGAATGTATTTTATGGCAGTTTATTTTAAAAATGTACCAGTAAATCATAAAAGAGGGATCATGTCCATTTAACGTTTATTGAAGTATACAGGAGGTTTTCTTTAGAATCAAATATGAGCATGAATATATGGCCAAACGTAAAATCTATCAAATTCAGTGAAAATTTTCTGACCTTAAATAGTAGCTGTAAGAATGACCAATATATATTCTTTGTTACAACCGCCCTCACTCTACAAGTAAAAAAAAAAATAAACATTCAGTAAACATTCTTTCCTAAGGTAGTTTCCCTTATATATCAGTGATTTATCCATTTCTTGTATACATAACTTTTTAAACATACCAATCAGTGGTTCTCACAATTGAAAAATAAAAGCACAAAAAAGTTTACACTCTTGTACAGGTAAATAAAAGATCATCTTGAATTAAACTGTATATCCTTAAGGGCATAGTATAGTTTCAATTTCATTACCTATTACATAATTAGCTTCTTACATACAAATATTGACATATTTGGCTTGTGCTTCRAAGCCTTTTTGTCTAGAAAGTCCATGTCAATGCAACTCATAACTTGAAATCAGTGGGGATATCTTTACTGCTGCTGGGTTTAACCTGGTCGTGCAACATAGTCTCTTCTGAACTCGTTGTGGTACTGCATTTTTCTGTGGAGTCGTCAGTGTCTGGATCCAATCCTTCAGGACAGGGAAGTTTTAGAAGTTCTTCCCGCAACTGAGCTGTATGACGCTGAATAAACGAAAAGAAACCAGGTGGACTTTAAGACCATAGTTAAAACATTACTTTTCACAACGTTAGAGAACATAARGCCAAAAAAAGGAGTAACTAGAAAAGGTGGAAATGTACCGTTTCAATGACTGGATAAACTCTTCCCCTGTATTTAAGGATTGGTACTTCCCGAGTAGTGACAGAATAATTAGCAAATGCTGCTAGGGACAAAYTAAAGGCAGTAAACAAAACTGCAGAAAACGTGCATCAATATAAATACTATGCTATTTGTCTTGCAGTTGAGTCATATCTGTGTTCTGCGATCACAGCAGAAACTGGCTTGGACTAGGTAGATCATACAGTCAAAACAAATTTATAAAGAGTTCATGGTCTTGATGAGCTCTGTTACAGAGACAGATGTACAGAGATTTGTATGCTGATCGTAGTAACTAACAGTAACTTCACTCTGATGACCAGTCACATTGAAAGAATGCAAGTCTAGCAATAGAAAAAAAGMAGCCTTTAATTTTTATTTTTTTTTCCTCTACAGGGAAAGGAAAAAATAAATATAGAAGTAATATAGGTCTGTTGTCTGTGTGGACACAAAATACACAAATGACAGTACCTGCCTAGGAAGGAAGAAAACATTATAATGGTTATAACTGTTGATAAAAGTTTAACACAGGGTAAAACTAATTGTAATAGACCACAGTTTAGTAACTGTGCTTGTCTATTCAGAAAGCTTGTTTTCTGGCAAGAAATTGATCATAGTAAAACTATCATAAACCCCCACTCACCCTTAGAGAGAACAAAATAAATTCTCGGTATCTTACATAAGTATTTATAGAAAAATAGGCAGGACAGGCACTAAAGGAAAATCTAACTTGTAGGAAAAAATACTGAGAAAGTGGAGTGCACATACACTTTGTCTCTTGACAGCTGGGAAACAGGTTTGTTTACCTGTTTTTAAGTTGCTGGGGTTTTCTATTATTGTTATTATAAAACTCAGCTGCTGAGCAATTTCATTGCTATTTGTCATCTTTGGGTTAAAGAACATAAAATTATAAAAGCAAGTCTCACCTTTAAAGCTGCTGCATGATGGGACATAGTCCTGCCTACCCGTTTGTCACTGCTGTACTGCTGTATGTCTGCTATCCACTCCTCACACTGAGCCATGATCTCCACTCTTTTCAAGTAAAAATGTTTGTGGATGACCTGCAAGAAAATATTCCGAATGAAAGAACAGAGYGTTCATTGTTTTCTAAGAACCATATACTTTAACAATACAAAATTTGCAAGACTCCTATGAGTCTAACTGGATATAAGAAAAAAAAAAAAATCAGTATGAGGATAATTCAGCATTGAAACAGGTTGCAGATAAATCGTGGCATTTCTGTCCTTGGAGGTTTCCAAGACCCAGCTRGAAAAAGCCCTGAGGAACCTGAGGAAGAGGTTGGCCTGGACGTCTCTTCCAGTCTGTATGGATCTACGATTTATGTGCAGTCTGCCATTTCAGCATTCACTTGTGTTAATCTGTGTGATTAATCTTGAGTTAATCTGGGTGAAGGGTAATTGAGTGCCAGAAATATGGTATCACACCAGGGAAAAGAAAAAGCGATAGCAGAATGTGAGACACATTCTTCAGTTCAAAGATGATCTTACTATGGAGGCACTAGGGACGTTTATGTTTGCACAGGGGCAAGGTTACACAGATACAATATTAAGGCTTTTATTGTTGGTTTCACAGTCCTATTTTATTAAAGCAGCATAGGCAGGAAGTATAAGCACCATGTCTTCCCCTGTCACTAACCACTTGCTGCCTGAACTGAAAACAGATAAGCAGAAACACTGTCAACAGTACGAGCACAGGAACATAACATGCTTCTGCATAGAGAAGAAGGASCATACCAGCTGCTGTGGAAGAGGTACAACCACAGTTACGTGCCCTAGGCAGAGGCAGCACTTCTGGGGACAACAAGAATTCCCAGGCAATAGTAGTTGAGCTGCCCACAGTTTGGGTGGGAACCAGTATTTGATCGCAAGTAATTTTGGTATTTCTGTACAGATTTGCATTTAAAAAACCCAACCAATCAAGCCTCGGACAAAGTTGTGAAACTGCTTAGCGTTGGCTTTGTCTTAAACAGTTTTCTAAAACTCTGCCTGGTGAAAGAAACAATAAAATCAAAGAAATTTTATTGAGTACAGAGAGTTCTTGGCAATATTGCAACATAATTGACAAAATCGTCTTTCCCTCTAGAGGTTAGAGAATATAGCTATCTGTCTAAAGAAAAACTGCATATTGAAAGCAGAATTGACTTCAATTCTGGATGCATTCCTTACATCCATAATGGAGCCTGGAAGAACTCCCAAAGAYGGGCAGTTTAGATCCCCTGAGCCTACCTGTCATTTAAGACACCGAGGGGAAGACAGCTCAGGTTTGTGAAGACAAAAGATCTTAGGAGCTGAAGGATGTACGTTCTTTCCTAGACCTAAGTTTTCAGGACGCCTTTGCATTTATGTTACTGATTGATCATCATTGTTAAGGTTCCTAATACAACCCTGCAAAAACCCTAGAGATCTTAACAACAAGGTAGTCTCTCAGAGAAGGGCTCAGATAATCTATGCTAGAGACACATTTTCATTTGGATGGGGCTGCAGATGGAATCTAGCGTTCTTCCAAAATTCAGCTATTGCATCAGAGAAAAATGTAATGCTTTCCAGTGCATAATTTCCATTTTTTGATACGTAAAGAAAGATACATGCCACTTCACATAATGATAGGGAATATGTATTCAGAGAAGCAGAAAGGGAGTCCTCATGTTGCACAAGTTGATAAGGCACTGGGTAGGACCCCAAGCTTAAGCTAGTATGATTGTGTTTTTAACACAAAAGCAAGCTATCCTAGCCTCAAACTTCCCCTTACAGAAGCAGGCTATTGTAGCTTAAACTTCTCAGAATCTTGAGGATTTCATCATACTGTCGTAAAGACCTCAACATCTGGAAACATAGAAAATTCTATCTTGGGAAATGAGGAAAACTGCAGCTACCTAAACCAGAACAAAACAATTTGCATGCAAAGCTTTTAAGCGTTGGCCAGTTCTCTTCCGTGCAGCTAAACTCTTGTATGTTCACAGGTAAGAGAAGGGAGTTTCAAATGTTCACGATTCCTCTGCAAACTATTTACCTCTTAATGCTACTTTTCATTTATGTGTGTGTGTGTGGCTTAGCTTAACTCAGTCCTAGCTACACAYCACATTTAGAAAGCTAGTAGTTGTATTGTTTTCAACATCTGCCTTTTGGAAATGACGTGCTATGCGTAAGTGATCTGTTCTCCGGGAATGAYTGGTCTTCCACTGAAACACCACCATTTGGATACACCGTATTACTTTACCTTCCTGAAGAGGGGCAGGATGTCAGCTTACAAGCTGCCTTTTTCATACAAGTAGTAAAAAAAGCTAAGCTGCAGAGTAAGCACGATATTGCTGAGGTTCTTTTGAAAAGTGCAATAACAGCAAACTGGGATTCATTTACCAAATACTGTAATATTGCATATCCTTCATTTCTGTATACGTGAAAGGAAAGATGGAGCATTATTGTCAGGGAGCCCACTGCCTTCTGATATCTTCAATTAATTTAAACTTACTGTAATTTGAGAACTTTTTATTCAAAAGTGAAATTATTACTTTTGGCTAGAAAAAAAGGACCTATTAGAAGAGGTTATTTGATTACGTGTCATATTATCTTTATCAYGGTCTTCAACTTATTGAATAAAACATTTAAGAGGTAGTTTAGAACAACCACCATGTTCTTCTTCATTAATTCAAGACACCAGAGCACACAGTATATCCTCTTCCACCTGCGTGTGGATAAAATATTTAACTCCTGTCATGCAGGTGTCTTATTCCATAAGACAGAGTAATTTTAGTGGAAGAAGGTTTTTGCATTCCAAAGGATGTTTTTACAGTCAGCAAGAAAGGGATGGGAGACTACCCGCTCACTCAGAGGCTACAGTTAGCAATGTGCACAATCCTAAAATAATTACGCTCTKTCAACATTTCAGTACGCAGACAACTGAAAGCATAGGTGATGCTACGAGATGGTTCCACACCTCAATTTAGAAGTGGCAACAGTTTTAGTAGTTCAAAGTAAAATGTATTTTTCTCTAAGTATTTGCTGGTAGTACGAGGTGACTCATGTTTGACCAACCATTTTGCATTAATATTCATACAGATTCTCTTGCTTAGTATATCTTCAGCTCTTTTTTCCTTGAATCCTTTGTCACATGTTCAAGTCCCTGAGATCTARTTGACCTGCTTTGAGAAAGGAGTTGGACTAGAGACATTGAGAGAAGTCCCTAACAACTAAACTATTCTATGATGCTATGGGTGAGTTAGTCTATTTTCAGGAATGTAAACAAATTAAGCAGTTTGATTTCTTTCAATAGGTTTTTTAAGACAGTGTGAATGCATGAAGCTTAGTATTGATTTTATCAGCATCCAGACAGTTGCTTTCAAAGGCATACATTTCTAGCCTTTAGCACAGATGCTTTGTGGATCCTTCCATAAATAATATGCTGTCTGGAATTTGTTGTAAAGTATTTTTCCAGTCTGCATTGTTTTGGTGTATCCAAAGTGCTTCCTAATACTTGCTTCAAATTCATGTTTCTTGGAAAATTACTTACTGGTAGCTATGCTGACTAACAAACACCGAGTGCCCATTTGTCGGGCTGATCAATAGTTTTCACATGGAATATAAAACGTACCACCTGGCATTAAGAACGAGCCAAGCTGTATGAACCACGTTTGATCAAACTGTGCACCAAGCCTCCTTACGGGCCAGTCCCAGTTTGTGTGCATTCCCCTTTCCCAGAAAAGAATCTGTGAAGTCAGGTGCATCCTTATTCACTTCAGTTTCTGGAGTCAGTTGCCCCAGGGAATAAAGAGGAGGCTGAAACCAACATCTCGTGCATGATGTTTCCAAATACTTGCATTATTCTTAACACTCAAACAAGATAAATAAATAACCAAGATATTTACTGTGTTTCACAAAACCTACCTCCTTAAAACATGGCGATGGATTTCTGATTTGTTCAAGCATTGCCCACTTGACCGTTGCCTGTCGTATATTTCCATCGTATTCTCTGGAGCTCTGGGTACCACTCGGAGTACCTCTTGATCGTTCATAACCTGGTTCATTAAAATATGGTTCTGCTACCAGTATTAGGGATTGGACAGACACTAACACCTGTTCAGAGAAGAAACGAAACATCAAAATTGTGCCACCTACTTGTTTTTACAAATACACRTAGTTTTGCTTACCTTATATGCAAAATCACTTGTATGGCAAAGTACTGTCATTTGTAATACAGGCTACTTGCAAGTAGGGAATGTCCATGCTTTCAAACCAAAACCATTACTACACATAAAAAACTTAAGTCCTATGACGATATATTTAGCTTAAACACTGAGAAAATGACAAATATAAGTTAAAAAATAACAAAAATACAAATATAAGTAAAAAAATGTTTAAAGGAAGAGATGTCTKATTGCACCCTTTTGTGAAAGAAAGTGTATTTGTCAAGTTCTCAATCAACAATTCTTGAACTTTTTCTGTGGCTGAGCTTACTAATTCTTCTTGTTCTGAACTAGATGGAAAAGGAGCAAGGGAGGTGAAATGCGAATCACTGAAATAAATCTTGGTATAAACGCGCTCCTATTTTTTCTTTCAAATGCATCCAATTGATTTAGGTATGTTTTTAGTCCTTTAGTTTCAGATTTTACATATAACACTGTGTGCCATTAAAACAAAACCTCAGTATTTCTCTTGAGATAGGGAAAAAAAATGTTTTAGGTACTATATCAACAAAGCACTAACTATTCAGTGATAAGGAAATGATGATTTTCCCCTTTTCGATTTTATTATCAAGTACCTGTGGGAATAGGTGCTTACATAGATACAAGGCATTTAACTATATGCCCAAGTATTCCTAATATAAAACAAAGAATTAAACAGATACATAGGGCACTTAGGAATCCAAATGGGTACGTATTGCACATTCATGATTTGACGGCTTGCTAATTTGTCCAGTATTAGAATGTTTGGCCCTGTCCACTTCTTGTTGTACTTAATCAAAACCATATTACATGCAAAAACGATGTTGTTATATAGGTAGAAAAACATCACTGACTTTTTTTTWATTTATTTTAAATGAAGGATRGGTTTTTCTTATGTACTTAGGACCAAGTCCAGCAAGAATTTTAGGCAKTACAATTCTGTGACACAAACCTAGTTCCAGAACTGTAAAGAAATCAAAAATGGTGATTTGAACACTTACATTTCCTCAAATATTGAAAAACTGATGATATGTTACATGCCCAAGAATGGCATTTCCAGCACGTGGCATACTTAGGTGCAAGACGTGCACTGCAGTAGATTAAAAATGTCAGGGCAGCTGTTTCTGGAACTGACTCTCCTCCCAGCCTAGATACAATTTAAAGCTTGGAGCCATCCCCTAATTTAGCAGCCCAGTTTGTGAATTTGGATATGGATGACAACAGTCCTCCTTCTTCTTGGAACATGCTTCTTGGAACAAGAAAGTACACAAGATAAATATATTTACATATATATACATMTGAGTATAAAAACACTAAAACAGCCATCGCCCCCCCAAGAACGTACAGCTTAGATCAGATAGATACCGTGTCAGTAACAATTCAAGACTTTGGTTCTTTCACAGGGCAGTGCCCCAACAACTAGGTAGTTGTGCTCTGTGCTTAAGTGTGGCATTCTCTCAGAGTGTCTCTTGTAGCAAYGCCAGCACAAAAGCGTTCCAGCTTTCCGTACTCTCTGCAGCGTGTACTCACTCCACAGACACAATGCCAAACCAGTAACGTGTATCAAAGCAACAGCCCACGAATCAGTTGAATGACCCMGGTTAATCTCAGTCCCACCATCACCTCGCAGAAACACACCCTTACTCCCTTTGGTGCCAGGACACTTTCTGCTTATAGTCGTGTAGTTGCTGTGCTTTAACTATAGCACAGAAGGGCCATCTAGGGCAGCTAAGTCTTTATCCTGATGGATAGGGCAGGTGGCTGGGCAGTGGGAAATGTGAACTGGCATCCTCCTTTGGGCTGAGAAGGAAAAGTAAACAAGTTTTTCTGTTTCCCAGGCAGGTGCTCTGCCTYGCTGCTGTTACACGGTATAGTGTGCACCATCACATTGTCTCCCGTGCCTGCCATGTATTCAACTAGAAGCAGCCATGGCTATTTTGTGTTACACTTAAAAATTAAAATATGGATAAATGCATTAAAAATATACAGAATGTGCCTCGCAAATCAGGTTCCAGCAAGAAAATGGCCACTGTGACACTAAAAAAAGCAGAATATTAATGCAAATGTGCTAAGCCAAGGTAGAGTATTTCAGGTCCAACGCTTCAGGTACCTAAGGTGTTTTGGTGATCTGTGGCCTATACATGTGTCTGGAAGTAGCTGGGTTTTGTTTTTTTTAATTTTATATTTCAGAGATACACATATTTTTTTTAAATCGCTATGGGTAGAGAAATTTGACACTATGCAGCATTGTACTTTCTTGGCCTTATAACCAGTTGTTACTTTGAATTATAACTGCAATGAATGAGAAACTCTAAACTGATCTTCCAGTTTCATTTGGGTTATAAAAGTTAATTTCTGAAGTATTTTGGGTGGTCTGACAATAGTTTCATCTTTGAGCCAGAGAAAACATGTACTGCTTAATTCTTTCCAAGCAATTTATTTAGTCCTACAGCTGTTTTCCATTTAAAAGCTACAAAGTGTTTTTCTCCCAGTATGGGGGGGACTTTTTCCAACATCTTTCTTACTATTTTCAAAATGATACCCTAAAAAGCTTTAAAATTTGAAACTTAAATGCTGCATGAGATTTCTGACAATCAAACCTAACGTTTTAATCTAAGAAAAAGGACTTCAGTGAAAATAAGACTTCACCATACTTGCACCATTCTACACTGATTTTCTAGTTATAGTCCAGAATTTCAGTTCATCTCTTAATTAAGTAGTTGTATCTTGGGAAAGTGACACTACCTAAGGAACCACAACTTGGATCTCCAAATCATCATTGTCCCTTGAAGGGAGAGGGAACATTAGTATCTCCAAGGATGGAAATTCCACAACCTCTCTTGGACACCTGTCCTAGTGTATGATCACCCTCACAGTGAAAAAAGTTTTTCCTAATATTTAATCAAAATTTCCCATGTCCCATCTTGTGTCAACTGGTACTTGTCCTAGTGCTCTGCATCTTCAAGAGGTGTCTGGCTCCATYCTCTCTGCAACCTTCCCCATTTAGGTATTGAAGACAGCAGTAAGATCTCTTTGCCATTGGTCCAGCCACTTTTTCACCCACTTACAATGCACATCTCACCGCTTTGGCTACAAGGGTTCTAAGGGAGACTGCGTCAGAGGTCTTGCTGAAGTCAACGTAAGCTACATCCACTGCTCTCCCTTTGTGCAGAGCCAGTCACCTCACTGTAGAAGGCGAGCAGGTTAGGCGCTATTCCCCCCAGTAAATCCACATTGGCTGTTCTCAATCACTTTCTTGTCTTCCATGTACTTCAAACAGCTTCCAGGAGCATTTGCTCCATAACCTTCCCAAGGAGTCAGGTGTTGCTGACCAGCCTCTGTAGCTCCCCAGATCCTCCTTCTTGCCCGACTTGAAGTTGGGTGAGATTTGCCAGGAAGCTTCCTTGATTGTTCTGACCTTTCAAAGATGAGAGCTAGCGGCTTTGCAATGACATTGGCTGCCTCCCTCAGCACCCCCTCATGCATGAGATTTGGTTCCATGAACCTGTGGGTCCAGCCAGCTTGAATACTGTTTCCTCTACTGTGGGTAATTCCTCATTCTCACAGACTTTCCTAGTGAGGGCTTAGGGACATGGGAAAGCAAACCTCACCCGTAAATGGGGTGAGCAAACCTCACTCCCTAAAGAGTGAGCCCCTAAAGAGATGACCTCTGCCTTTTCTGTGTCCTTGTCAGTAGGTTCCCTGCCCCACTGAGCAGCAGGAAAGCCTAAGGAAAACGTGTTCTTTTGCTGCCAACATACAAGAAGCCCTTCTTGTTGCTCTTTATATCCCTGGCCATTTTCAACACCAGCTGAGCTTTGGTTTTCCTGATTTCTCTCCTGAATGCTTGGCCAATGTCCTTATTTCTAATGAGTACCCCATCCCCTCCTTCCACCTTCCGTGTACTTTCTTTTTGCAGTTGAGCTTAGGCAGGAGTTCCTTGTTTAGCCAGGCTGGCTTTCTGCCACTCTTGCTTCACTTCCCCACACCGGAATAGACCATTCTTGAACTTTTAGGAGACTGGTCAACCATCTTTCCAAGGCCAATTCCTGAACAAGCTGAAATCTGTTCTGCTGAAGGCCAGGGTTGTTAATTCTACTATGCTGAAACAGAAACTGTACAGTCTTTTAGGATTTGGAACAGGAAATGTACCTTGTGCTAYGAAATAATTACTCCAAGGAAGGAATAAATTCAGAAAGCGCCACAGGAAATAAGCTGTTGCAAGCTTTACTTTTATTTAATGTGTGTGCTTATTAGTGCGTTTTTTATGACATAAAGCTGAAAATTATAAGGACTCTATGTTCTAGTAAATTCTGGTCTAATTTAACACTAATTGTTACTGAACACAGTATACCTACACTTTAACTCCCTTCGGCTTTATTCCTCTATTCAGCTTACTTGTAGACTTCGGAGGAGTACAGTTCTCACTAGCATACTTCACTTTCTTATCCCTCACAATGTGGAGCCTGCTTTGTCTTCATCATAAATAGCTTGTGATAGAGTGTCCCATCTTCCAATCTTTTTTTTTTTTTTTAAATAAAATATTTGAAATCATTCAAGCAAAGTCCAGGCAGTGCAGCAATGAGCTGCACACGTGAACAACCACTCTTCAAGACAAGACCAATAGAAATATTGGACAAGACCAAAAGAAATGTTGGTTGGAAAGAGCACTTTGAAGAACTTGTCTACCCTACAGTGTTTCTTTTCTAGTGTTCCAAGGACGTTTTCTGGACTTTTGTCTTATTTATGCTTATTTATGAAAATTTTGGTTTAATAGCAAGAATAGAAATTCTTTTTTAATAGAAAAAGAATCCTTAGGAATGACAGACCACTTACTACTCCTAAATGACATCTACTCCTAAATGACATCTACTGAAGAGAAAGAAGAAATGCTCACCTGCAAAAAACTTGATGTTTGAGGATTCCATTTCTCTTCTGGCCTCCCATGCCATGTGTTAAGTATGCTTAAACACACCTGAAAAGGTGACATTATTAATACCACAGACAAATATTATGATAAAATTGTTCTGCTTGAGCAGAACAAAATGTTAACATTACATTTAAATTTTTTTTTACAAACTTTTGTATAACTGCATTCTACAAGACAAATTTGTTTCCTATGAAACTAATTTGAAATGAAAGCAGAYAAAAATAACGTGGATAAGCAAGAACAGCATGTTAATAAACGAATAAAGTAATGTAGATTACTTTTCTTCAAGGAAGACCTATGGATTATAGTGGCTCCAAAAATAAATGAATCATGAATACTATATGATTCTTTGCTTTCCTCTTTAAATACTGTTCTAACACTTATTGTTGTGGGTTTTAAAGACAAGCATTCTGCTTCAGCATGTGAAAGGTGGTTTCCCTCACGCAGACTATCAAGGAATTAAAAACATTTGTTAACTTTTATGACTGATCTGGACTTTAGGGAAGTCTGTGGAGTTCTTGAACCTTATCACAAAATGGAACAATCAAACATAGGGAACACAAAGAGACAAAATAAACAGAAGACATTTAGAGGYGAGTATTTGCCAGGACTTAATGTATGTTAGGCAAAGAAAAAAGGCCATAAAGTCTCCAGTATGAATTACATTCTGTGTCCATGTTAAGAGAAAACCCCGTGTCTAGTACTGGAAAGGAGTATTATAGCTTGTGAAACCAGGGAGCATCGGGAACCCAATGTTAGCCTATGGATTAAATGTTTACATGAAGAAAAGAAGCTGAAGGAGTGCTACAGCCAAAGATATTCTGTGGGTCTGTGCTTTGGTGGAGACATACACACAGCCATCTCTATAGATCTGCAGAGAATTTAATGTGTGCTTATTTTTAGTATAAATAGACGTTCCATCTCCCTGATATGCACTTGACTTTGTTAGCTTTTTGGAGCCTTTAGAATGAGCCTCAACATACCAAGGAGATGGGGGGAGAGAAGGGGGAAAGCTTGTTTRTTTTAACTTTTAGTATTATTTCCAAAAGCTTTACTATTTTTTGAGAAAACTGTCATTAAGTCCATATTTTAGAGTTACTTTTTTTTTAGAATAAAGGTTACCGAGGTTAAGGAAAGTCTTTATCTTCCCTCAAGAAAAAGCACTTTTGCATGGAAAAAGAGAGACGGGGCACTTGGCAAACACATTCAGTTGCAGCTGATATGAAGCATACTTTGTCCAAGGAAAGGACCTGGGTATTTCAGCTAGCCAAAATAGATTTCTACCTGGTTAATTTAGCAAAGAAGATGGAAAAGAACATTTTTCTAGGTCAAAATTACTTGCTTTTTGGTCCAATCCAGCTCATAAAGGCTTTAAAAAATCTCCATGACTATTCAGAGAGGAGATCATTCCCATTTGAAACTGTTAAATCACTCTTCATTTCCATTTGAAGACCAGTTTTAATCAAACAGCTTCCTCCAGTATGTTAGGAGCAGCTGATCATTTGATTGCAAAAAGAAAAAAAGGTTTCATCCGTTTCACTTTCTTGTTACATCTACACACAAGAACGAAGCTGACCTACCTTGCCATCGTTGTAGAGGTTTGGATTAAATCTCACGCTGTGGCCTCCAGTTGTTTCCAGATTCACAAGTGGAGGGGAATTAGGATAGTCTTGTGGAAAATATACATCAAATTCAAAGCAACCATTTGCGTAAGGGGTGTCTGCAGGACCAGTAATGAGAACCTACCATTGTAAAAAAACAAAGACGACAGTTTTCAAAAAAACTCTTATATTTGTCACACAGTTGAGATTTTATAAGTTATATGAAGCATTTTATTTCCACATGCTACTTATCAGAAAATACCGTTAGACATCATAATCCTATGCAGGCTGTCAGTCTGTTCATTTTGATACTCTGGGTAAGTGAAGCCCCTCTGCTAATGTTGATTTCTCCAGATTACAAATGGAAAGCAAAACAGAAGGAGCTAAAAACCCTACCCCCTATTGGATGCTATTAATAGCATTTTTCTTCAAAGTTCCAGAGATATTCAGTGTACTGCTCCACACCTACTGCTTTTAATCGACTTAAATGGTCATATGCAAAGATATACTTCAACCATAACGGAGTAACAAAATTAAACTTTTCCCTTCAGAACAGCTGAAGAAGTACGAACCTTGTTCTGTGAAGTCTCCTTGGCTAACAGAGCGCTCCTGGGGCAGATGGACTCTCCCTAACCCCCCAAGTTACTGAGAAATCAGGATCAGACTCTAAAATACTACTGCTTAGTTAAAGTTTGGATGGCAATTGAAGTACACATGAAATACTTCTGCTTTTTCTTAAGATTTAAGGCACCTTCTTAAACATTTATATGCCAAGCTGAAAGAGGGAAATAAAAATAACTATGCTGCTTTACCTTCATAATGTCAAGCCGCTCCTCATCACAACGTACAAAAACGCTGGATGAAGATGACAGAGGCAGCGATGTTGAAAGAGTCACAGCTTCTTGAGCAAGACGTCGGGCTCTGGCAGCACTGTTGGCGTCACTTGCGTTTTTTACCTGAGACATGTAGTGGTAATTTACTTTAAAAACCAGTTTTCCATCATCATCTTCAGAAACCATTTCAAATGTATCTAGAAGAGAAGAAAATTTCAATGCATCAGGGAAACAGTGAAGTTAATAATGGATTAGTCTTGGATAAAGATTCTGAGTATTAAAATCAGGAAGGTTTAATTTGCATTATACTAACGCAAAAAATACATATTTTGTGAGTTAACTGTGATCACAGAAAACAAAGCATTAAAAGTCCTGGGTTGAATTAATTTCTGCAGCAAATTCACAAGCTTTCGTGTGCAACTTGTCAAACGTACACCATTTCTGATTTGGAAAGCTACCAGCCACTCCAGACCAGGAATATAATGATACTTATAAATACATAATAATGCTAATAAGGGAATCAGTGTGAAGCAGAGTGCCAACAGTATTTACTTGTGTGGTGGTTGCAACGTTATTAGAGAATCATAAAAAAATCACAGTGAATCTAGTTTTCTTTAATGACTTACTACGCAGAATCTGCAGCATGGCTGCCAGAGTGAAAAGCTGCCATTACAAACTTTCCTATCTCCTATTCTTGGCATACACTCCACAAACATTTGTGAGGAAAATCCCTTACAAACACAACAGCAAAGAAATGTGATTGCAAATGCTGTCACCGCAACTCAAAAAATACTCAGAGAACATGTTTCTGCAATAATTTTATAGCTCTTTTTGGATGAGATACTATTTGTTCCTTATGGATTTTTTTTGAACACGTTCCCTTTATGGCCAAAATAAGCACCAATTCCCATCACATTTTCCAAATGCAACATATTGCACTCCCTGAAAGGACACAATGAAGTTTACTACAGTTTCATTTTAAAAAAGACATTTTGATTTAAATTCTATTCCATTTAAAAAATAAAAGCTACATTGACAAACATATATATATATATATATACACACAGTCATAGATAAGCTTTTAAAAAAATCTATTAACATTTCAGTATAATTTGAGGACTGAAAGACTCGAAGATCATTACTGGAATGAAAACATGGACACCATCATTGAATTCATCTGGTCCCTTGAATTAATCTAGTGTATGCTTAAAACATTTCTTATTAGTTCAAAAAGTGCATTAGCTGGTAACCTGAAAATACGGACTTATATAATTTTCCATATGTGAAAAGTATCAGTGGTCACATAGGTAAAAAAGTTGGTAACTTTCTAAAATAATTATGGATTCTGTCAATAGATTGCATATTTATTAGGTATCTGCTTTCTAAGAAACAAATATTCACAGTTGTCAACCTACCAAACTGGAGTTTTTTCATGACAGCCACATACTTTTCTTCAAGAGACCGTAAAACAGACAAAGGCTTGGGCTTCACAGCAGCCTTTTTGGAGTATTCAGCCATCTTCTTTTCTGTATACAAAACGTGATGACTATTTGTAGTTAACCATGTAATTYTGAGACAAATACCGCAAGCATGTGGGGATTATTTAACTTGAAATGACATTTTATAGTGACGTTGTTTGCAGAGAATTCTGAAAACTGGGGATCACTCACAACATACAAATCTGTTTTTCTCACTACTATATATGTCATTATCTGAACAGCTCGAAGTAAATAAAGATCGTTATCTCAGCTCAGAAATAATTCATGACTACTGCTGCTGTGAATATTCTTTTATTGTTTCTTCTATTTTTTTTTTTAATTTAAAATAGGAAGTATGATACACGCGTCTGTGGATGGACATTCACACATGTATTCTTGATGTATTCTCCAAAATCAGGAGCTGATTATACACACCTTTTTAAAATCCACTCCCCCAATTAAGCTACTTAATCTTTAGTTTTCTTTACTAGACAACCAGATCGTCCTTTGAATGTCTGCAGGTTCAATCCATGATTTAGATTTTTGTTCTGCATTCATCTAGTTAAGAGTTAATCTAATTCATAAGATTTCGTTTTAACAGCAAAGGCTTTACTATTAAAAGTCAGGTAAGTTGTCTTCTGCCAAGAAAGAAAAAAAAGGTGCTACATAATCGTGTTGAAAGTATGAGGTGTACTGTCACTTACCTGAATGGTTCTGTGTCTTGATTGAAACATTTAAGACTACCACAAGGTTCCAACCGCCTTTGAAAATGTAGTCAGTGGTTGGGGGCAGGAGGGAAGTATTTTTTCTTGCTTTTAAGCTAACTTAGAAGCTATCTGTTAATTAAAGTATTACAAATAAACACTATACAGTATTTATAAAAGTATTTTACCTTGGTTTGCCTGGCGCAAACTGGTGGTAGCAGCRTAAACTATCTCTGCAGTCTTTTGGATGTCTGGTACCAAAAGTGTCAGTCCCTCTGGTTCTTGATCAGAAGTATCTGGTTTTACTCCCGCTTTAGCTTTGTCTTTTTTAGACCTGTTTTTGGCAAAGAAATAGGATATAGCATGAGGGAATATTTTTCAAGCAGTCATACAGTACTCAGCATATTTGTCAACAGGGAAAAATACCAAAGATTAAAAATCAAGATTAAAACAAGTCTTAYGAAATGGAATGTCTCCATGTATCTCCAGGTTAATCACTGAATGCAGCAATCAGCTGGGACAATACTGAACATACAGTCTTGATTTGACAAACAGAAATACATCTGATAAGAAGAGTAAAAATACAAACAYAAAGCCAGTGATACCAGTATACTAGTTTCTGCTTCAACCAGTTACTATTTTTRATTGTTACGCCTGCATGCTGACCTTATGTTTGCATATTTTCATAAAATATTAGAAAAGCTTACAAAACCAGCGTAAGAAAGATCACGTCATGAATGTGCACTTCATCCATCCATGTAGATCCTGGTGCAAAATCAAGTCCTAAATAGGTAATACAGAACTTCTTCCTATTTCACAACACACTAGCGATTCTTTAAAATGCACTAACAGTAAAACACTAGGAAACCTCTAGTAAAAATTCACAGTATGTCTATGAAATACAACCTAGGGATCACAAGAGAGGGGGTAAAAAATGAAGTTTGTCTCTCTCTGCAGTTCTCTTCTGACCTATAAATTTAACACCTTTTATTTCAATAAACAGCTTAATGTAATATAATTTAAAAAGTCTTACAAATATAGAAGGCGCCTATATTATACTGGATGCTTATAATCAATGTATTACAAATTAAAATGTCAATTTAAACACCTCATTTTTATAATGAAATAATTTGAAAATACAGTGTATACTAACACCGTTGTTTGATAGAAGCTAGTTGCCTAGTAATTTAAGATATATTTAAATATTTTGATTGTGATAACCCAGTCTTTACTAGCATATATATTCAATTGTTGAAATTAAGACATGGTATTTGATAACACTGTAACCTAAATGTATATATTTAAAAGCTGCTATGTTTTAAGAGCTATCATAAATTTACATTGTTATCCTGCAAAACTTAAGAGATTTTAATGCTAACAGCCCCCAAATTATTTTACTGTAATTTCTGTATTTTTTTTGTTTTAATAGCACTTGTTCATTTTAAGATCCAAACAAGTTCACTAGCCAGGAAGCATTGGTTTTCTCTTTCCCACTACCATACCTAGAAGCAAAACAGAAAGCTATCTACACAAGAAAAATTAGCAATTTAATGCTTTGATGTCCCAAACATATTTTGGCAACTACCAAATACTATATTCTTTCTGTATTTTAATCTAGACTGAAATCATGCATAAAGAATGAGTCTCTAAACTATTCAAYAGAGGTGATTACAGTAATAGTGAAAGTCTTTGTACTGTACCTAATCAAATGAGAATATCCCTAGAGTGCACTAGTAACAAAATTCATTACTGCAGCATGGTATAGCTTCCCTGTTCCAGATTTCATCTAAAAGGACGTTAGCCCGTTGTTGGCTTCAAGCAATACTGAGCTTTCAGATGCTCAAAGTTAGGAGGAAAGCATCAGAGCCAAACAGTGTTGTTCAGCGTTTGAGGAACAGTTTAAGACAAAGAAGCAGCAGCTGCCTCTCCCATTCATACTTTCCAAAATCCTCATCACTGCCTTTTTCCTTGTGGAAATCTAAGCCAATATTTTAAAAATAACTTAAAAACGTATATTTAAGCCCACTAAACCTCTGTGATACCTGTTTTAACATCACAGACATGCTAGCAGCCACCAGTCCCAAGAAAGGTGTACAGATATAGAGCTGCTTGCTGTTGATGTAGAATCCTTAAGGTACTCGCTACAAAACGCTTGGAGAAATTTTGACTAAAATGAAATGTCAATGGGCTTATCCAAGAGAGAGATGTGTGAAAAGCAACAAAAATGTGATTGGTGAAGATACTGAAAGTGAAATCAATTCTTACAAATTTATTTTCAAGACAGTTATCTTCTAGGGCTTTTACCTTCCTCATGGTTTAGACTGGACATTAGGAAAAATTTCTTTACCGGAAGAGTGGTCAAGCACTGGAAYAGGCTGCCCAGGGAAGTGGTGGAGTCACCATCCCTGGAGGTGTTCAAAAAACGTGTAGATGTGGCGTTTCAGGACATGGTTTAGTGGGCGTGGTGGTGCTGGGTCAACGGTTGGACTTGATGATCTTAGAGGTCTTTTCCAACCTTAACGTTTCTATGATTCTATGGTTTTACAATTTAGACTACCAGCCTTTCCCTCCTACTTGGTCTTACAGTAAAACAAAAATTAAAGTGTTTGCCTCATTAGACAAAAGGCTTAACCACATGCTTAAAACCTCCTACAGATACACTGAGTTACTGACAGTCAACTACCTAAGCAGACAAGGAATATGTAYCTAGTTGAAGCAGTAGGAAAAGACAACATCTACTCAAATGCAAATTCTCAGCACCAATAACAGAATTTCCGCTCGTTCCCCCTGCTGTCTGGAACAGTTAACAATTCAGCACTTTTGAACTATCACAAAAGAACATGTTTTCTTAATGTCCCTTTTACCGCCAATACAACTATTCTAATACAACACTGTTATCCTGAGCAAAATAGAGAACCCCCCTCCACTCCTCAGAATATACCTTTTAAATCAAGGGTTGGCAGAACAGCTCTGCCCTGTCACTTCTAGGTGACAGGGAGCTTGTGTGATGGTCTACATTACCAGGCTGCCTGCCTCCCCAGTCAGGCCAGAACTCTGACTGGATAAAAGCAGTTTAGGAAACAAAGTGCAGGAGTGATGCCACCTTGGACGCCAAGAAGAAACCAGGTCTCATATTTGACCTTGATTCTGCCTAATCAGGGATTTCAGTCAGTTTCTTAGTGAGTATAAGCTAGCTGGCATCACAAAACCCCCAAATCAGACATACTGCCTTACCAACATCATTTCCTCACACAAATCATGCCTGTATATTCTAATGGTTAAGGTAAAGATAATTTTTTTCTCTCTTTTGGGGAAAAACCCAACTGATACTGCCATAACTTTTAAGACTCCTATTAACGATGACCTCCATTTTTTCCTCCCTCATTTTGCCTTCCTACCCTTATTTGATTCAAATTTTCTGCTGTCTAAATAAGAATACCAACTTAGTGTGATTAATCCTGCACGGTTCGTAAGATGTCCCTACGTGACCTTCTTTACATGTTTAGAGTTATACACAATTATTTGGAGATACTTAACACTACTTTACAGCTTGTCAGTTTATTTACAATCCACATATGGTAAATCAAGTAATTCCCTAGACTCTAGACGGGGAAATCTGTCAAAGGTTCCCCAGTGGTATATATTTTCACACTGATTATAATTYGTAAAGTTCACACAGTTTTGTCATCTCTAGCCATCTGAGACAGAACTGAATTTCATTGCAGACATGAGCTATTACACCTGATGTTATATTTCTTCTACATTAGAAGACCACAGCAGCCCTTTCTAAAATCATATCCTTACAATATGGTTTATCATGACTATTAAATAAATGCAATTTAAAGAAAATTAGATTAGGTGTACTATAAGATTAAAATCTCATGTGAAACAGCTCTAGAACTGCAGATGGAGGTGTGCAGCTGGTCCGTATACCCATCTCCCTGATGTAACAACACACCCTGATCTGGAAAATCTAGAAGTCTATATAGTTTCCTAAACTATATGGTTATAAAAGGGGAGAGACACAAATGTAATTCAAAGCCCTGTGAAAAAGCTGAATGGGTTTTACATATAACTGATGCATAGATGAATCTTACAAAACTTGGAGAAGTAAAAGTCAAAGGCTCCTGTGGCCTCTGTAAGCCTGCTGTGGGCTATCGGTTGGCTGTAGGGATCCTAAGTCATAAATACTTTAACAGGCTTTGCTAGGTTTGCTCTCGGAGGTGGGGAGCAGGACTTTCAGGGCAGYGCAAATGTTACTCCAAGGACAAAATTACAGCAATACCGAAGATGATTTTTTAGTCCCCAAACCCATTTCTCAGTGTAATCTGAAACACATGGTATTACTTTGTGGGCACCTGAAAAAGCAACCTGGTGGTGACCATTCTACCACTTGTGAGCATGTATACATTGGGCAAACCACGTTATTAGTTGAGAAAACATCATCCTCCCTTCTTGGTATCATCTCCACTTTTATACTGCTGCTGCACTCCTGCCTGGATCCTGAGCCGCAGCGAGCTCTCTCCCCGCTGTGCRTCATACACGAGTGTTTCAGAGGGACAAGTAGAGTCCCAGCTCAAGAGAGGGATTCGCTGGGAATTACAAGGCTCTCCCCCAAAAAATATGAACGAGAAGATGAAATACCAAAATTAGAATGATAAAGCCAGTAAGAGCCTTCCCTCTACTCTAGCAGCCTGCATATAAATTTATGTATGCAGATACACTAACAGTGTTATCAAACTCCTGAGCTTTAATTATATGTTTTTCAATGGTATTTAAAAGAAACATGAGACATAAATAATAAACTAAGGTCAAATATATAACCATATGAATATTTTGCTGTACATTTTCTCTATTTTTAGAAAACATTTAAATCTCGGTGTTATACTGTACATTTCTTTCCGCCAAGATTCTGTGTGTGAAGCAAAATTTAATGCAGTTATCTAATACAGGCCAAAGCTTTATCTAAATGTTACAATTTTCAGAGTGGAGGAGGAGCCAAATATTTAATTTAGATTTAGAAACCTCCCCATACAGTTTTTCAACCATTGAAGAAAAAGCAGACAAAATCAWGTCAACTCATATTTAAGGGGATGACAGTCACTAATATATTTGCTAGAAGAGTCAGCAGTGTACATGCTAACAATTTAAGCCATTAATTTAGCTTGTGCTAGAAGATGACAGCCTTCTCTTCACGCTGTGCTAAACGAATAATGAATGATACACTCCCAAGGCAACTTTAATTTTTAAAGCCAATACTGCTACTTACTCACCCATGCCTAATACTTRGAGGTAAACGTCATGATACAGAATGATACTTTTATCAAAGTATTCACAAAATAAAGCCAATGAACCATTCAGCCCCTCTGTACGACAGAGATGGTGCTTATAGCAGAATTCTGCCCAGTTTTATACTGGCGCTCTCTGTGTTGGGATAAAACTGGCACAGGTTTGCAACCATGGTATCACTCGGCCCTCATGGTCCCCCACCTTCTGTAGGTTTCCACAGATACCAAGCAGAAGTTTGTTCCTGCCAGTAATTCACAGATTCTTAAACCAATCTCCTGAAATCAGGCAAAACAAGCAAGGGACCGTGCCCTTGCAAATAAACACTGGTGAAAGCTAGTAACCTCCTCTGAGATGGCTCCGCATACTCCTCCTCAGGGCTTCGAGCACTGAATTTACAGACACTAAGCTGAAGCATCCCAAACCAGCAAAGGCTGCATGACTGCTCCCTGCAGCCAACCRTCAGCTCCAAACATGAGCTTGAGAGTACAGCAAAAGAAACTGACAGTTGTTTTGTCTTTTAGGGAAAAATAAAACAAATTAGGCTTTAATTCTTGGGACCCAATTATAAAGAAAAATTTTTGTTTGCAAAATGCACCATTTCACATAGAATTCCTGCAAAATAACAGTGAAGACAAAGAAAAGCCATAGCAGGGAAAATGCCCCAGGCCTCCCTGGTTGTATTCTTGCACCCCCATACAACAGAAAAACATCCAGGTCATAACAATGTGATAGGCAGGGCTGATACATTCAGACAACCTTGGAACAGGCAGGATTAACCCTTAGTAGCAGTGTGACAAATGACAGAATTCAGATCTCCCTCAAGCAGTTATCGTGGGGGTGGCCGGGGTGATGTGGAAAGGGAAAGCATAGTTAGGAATTTTAGACATAGGCTTGCTATACTCCACATTACACAAATAAGCCATCAGCTTATTTTGCCAAATTTAACAATTTGCCATGAAGCTCACCCAGCAGATGGTGGTTCAGCTGAGCCTGCTTTGCTACACAGCAGCAGTTCTCTGCAGCAGAGGGCTCAGCCATCATAGCAAACGTCTCAAACTCAGCCCTTGTGGCAACCCATTACACAAGCCTGATGACTCTCAAATTAGTGATGGCTTTTGACTCCCTAGCAGTCCAACAGTCATGAGAAATCATCTTATACCTAAATGTCTTCTCCATTATCCAGAATTTTCACAATTTTCCAACAGACTAGTATGGCCTTTGAAAGTAAATGAAATCAAATGCTAACCGGAATCCAAACCCAAAAATGTTCCCCTTCAAATTCTGGATCCAAGTGGACACTCTTGCTCCAACATGGAGATGACATTTGGTAAACATGCAAGTAGAACTGCTGTTCAGAGAAAGGAAAGTTTTGTCTTTGAAAGCAGATGCCATAATTATGCTGCTGTTCTAGCATTTGACCTAAAAGGGACAGCAGATTGTCCCATTTAAGAAATTCATGCCAACACTTGCTTATATTGATGGCAAACTTTCAACTAAAATGCTAAGAATTAAACCCTTCTACCCCAATGATTCCAGGCTGTTCAGGCTCTTGGTGTTTTCATCCTTGTCTATATACTGCTTTAAAGACAAASAGTACTATGCTTAAACCAACCAGATTTCTTTTTGTGCTGATATATCAAAGTAATACAAGAAAAATGTACAGATAACGTAACTGAACCAACCATGGAATTTTTATCAAACTCATCAATTATTAAAATAATACTGACTGTGCTTCTAGAATTGTTCTTAGTTTTCAGATCCTAAGCTGACACTGAAGAACTAGTCATACCGTATTTTATTTTACCAAATTAAAAAGAGCTTATGACTAGTAGTCATGAGCCATTCTCACAAAGAAACTTTTTAGACTTCAACCTGGGTAAGTGACATGAGAAGATACAGGTTTCCATGCCCATTAAATCTGAGGCTAACAGATGACCAGACTAGCCAAAAGAAGTAATTCTGGTGAAGAATTTTATACATACATCTATACTGGAAATGGATTACACAGAAGCCATATGTATTTTCTTTTCTATTTTAAGAAAATTACATATACTAYCATCTACATAATATTGCCAGCAAGCACAAGCTGACTTTTTTAGATGGGTATCCAACATAAAGAACTGTTATTTGTCCTTCCTAATTCTGTTTCTTTTGCATTAAGTCAGCAAAAAAATCCCACCACAGGTACATTACATGCTTGATATGCAAGACTAGCAATCTCAGTCAAGAAGGATTAGAGAAATTCACAGGTRAAGTCCAGTCCATCAGGAGTTACTAGAAAGGGTTCCCAATAATGGGATTCCTGCTCAGAAAATCTCTCAGGTATTGGCTGGTAAATATTGTCAGTTTATAGTGKGAGGAAGAACATTCTACACATGCCTTTTTCTGACATTATATTTACCTTCTTTTTCATGATGTTTCAGCATATGCTTAGGGACAGCACTAAGTTTTGCAGGGAAGGATGGGTGTTATTTCCTAACAACCCATCTTTAAATTGGAAGCAAGTAAACAGAATCAAGAAACCAATTAATTGCTGGAAAAGAAAATTATTAAAAGAAAGAAACGAAAATTTATATTGCAGGATTTGCCTTTCCAACTCCCTCAGTCAGGGCAGAAAAAGATGATTCAGCCATTAAACCCCCCAAATCCTCAGTTCTGGAAACTAGAATGGTTGAAGACACATAGAAACAGAGATGGAAAGTTGGTTGTGGAATCTGTACCATCTCCAGCACCTCCCAGAGGCAGGAGGTATTGGGAGGCATGCCGGGGTTCCTTCCTTCTGTGTGGGCTAGGCTGGTGACTGCCCCTTCAAACGGCAACCACATGCAGCACTGACTTAATCGGTCAAATGATTAAAAACCAGGCTGTCTCAGGCTTGTATCCTGGCCTGTGAGCCGTAACAGAAGTGCAACATTTCACAGAAGGGGACAGTCAGATCTCAGTGACAGCGGCATTTCTGAAAATGAGAAGCCATAGTTTTGCAGTGTGAGAACTGATGATAAAAACAACCATAAAGTAACACCATGTGAATCACTCAGAAGTGCTCTGAGAAGATGATCTGAGCTTTGGAACAGGCAGAGAAGGCAAAAAAAACATCAGGAAGGTAAAAGTAAGTAGTTTTGGCTGTTAAAATAATACAAAGCTGCATTGTATTTATCCAGAACATTCAGTTTTTCTTTGTCAAAGGAGAATATTTAGAGGGAAAGCTGATTTAGCAGTATGGGTCCTGGCTGTTACTAAGTAGAACAGGAAGAAGACTGCCAGCCTACATTTTGTTCTTGTCCAACACCTATGGCCCAACCAGCCAGGGGATAATAGGACAATAACAGCAGGTTTGAGAAATCAAAACTGTCTTGTAACTGTGGACTACACCGAAATCATCACGGAAGAAAACCAGCTAACAGTTAGACTGGGCTCACACAGTCCCTGGAAGAGAATCTGTGTTTATTATCGCCTTCATAACCATTTTACACAGGGAGTTACCTAGAGGCTGGTCTGTGGTTACTGAAAGAAACTGTCATTCATGGTTTGTCTGTATGTGTTTCCTTAAAAAGTCAGCTGAACTCTGGAAGGTGTGCAGAACAAACTCATACAGCATTATACTGCAATGCTTACACAGCCCGATGGTGTTACAGCTGAGACGGGATATTCAGATACTTTTCCATTCGTTTGCTAATTGCTCTGCTGGACTGCAAGTGTTTGAGAAGAACTGTCAAACGCAGAGTTTCTCAGAGGAGTCTGGAAGATCCTGAAGCCTGGCATGGATGGCTCCAGGGCATTAGTTTGTCATTTCACATCATCTTTAGCATACCGGCTCACCTCTGACGCCTATGCTAATGGACAATCACCGATGCATGGAAACGTGCTTTTCATATGTAGCACCAAGAGATACTGCTAGTCAAAAATTTTCAGCCATCTCTATACAGTTAGGGTTCTCACYACAAATAACAACTCCCAAATCTTTTGCCTCCTGAACCTAATTCTTCTTGACAGAAGCCAAAGGCTTCTCTCCTAACCAGTTAGCCTCTGATGAAGAATCCATTGAGGAACCTGGTCCCTACTCAATGGGTAAAGCAGTACAGAAGCATACAGAAGATAGTTGGGACAGTTCTAAAAACAACCATTTGGTTTGGCCCGCCCTGATCCCATTCTTTACAGAATGTGCTTCTTCAACARCTCCCAAGGAATGCTCCTGCCTTCAGACTGACAGCAGGAAATGCACAGTCCTGCAAACAAGATTCACCTCATTGAAGAGGGAAAGAAATTTAGGAAAAATTTGAAGCTCCCAGATTCTTGAGCAGCAATTCTCTTTCTGATCAGTGGGCAGTTACCAATGAAGACAGAAGAGTATGCAAACCTACCAGCTTCTGTGTCATACAAAAAAATGTCCTTGTAAATAGTACAGTAAAACAGAATATATACATACAAACATAAATCTAGACCAAACAGATGGTATGTTCTCACTCTGGACTGCAGCACCCGTTCAGATAAATACACAGAACTGAATCTTCTTTCACTTCTATATTCATAATATGTAAGTGCAAAATACAGTTTAAAGGAAGGTTAGAGATGATAAAAGTGATTACCTCAGTCGGTTGGTATACGTATCTACACAGGTCTTCATTTTAGCCAACAAAGTCCCAACAGAAGCTTGTGACTCCAACTGTTCTTCCTCCTCTTCACTATTTTCTCCCGACAGAGGAAGCAGTAATGGCACCATCGATGTGCAGGATGCAATAGCACGGAGTAATTCTAGCAGGGCTCGGTAAAGGGGAACATGCCGGGCCATATCCAAAACTAAGAGAGAAAAACAGTTTACAAAAATTATTAAAATTGAAGACAACCCTTCCACTCTTAGTAGAGATGTTTTAAACAGAAAAGCTAGATTTTAATAAGTATTATAATATTAATGACATTTAATGATAAAATACAGCATTTTATAATACCAATTTATAAGTTATGTTTTAATGGACTTGTCCAGAAAAAATTAGGTAAGATACCTGGAAAACAAAGGTTAGCAAAGGACACAAAAGGACAAAAGTGCTAACAAGGAAAGGAACATGCTATATTCATTTCTGGTAGCTTAATATACAATCCTGGCTCAAGTTGTATGCCAATAGTAATCACAATCAAATATCTGTGGAGGAAAAATTGTAACCTATAGTGTAGCAGGGTAACATTTGCTGATTCTAATAGCATAACCATTAATAAAGACAGACTTTTGTATCACCCACTATTTATAGTTATCTTCTCCTTTGGGAAAATTCGTCTACATTATTGCAGGAATAGTTATGATCGTGAAATAAATGAAGTTATCTACTAAGAAGTCTAGCTTGCTTCTTTTGATGGAGAAAGTGTCATTTTAAAAACCATTATGCATTCTTCAGAGCATGCAAAGGCTCTGAAGAAGACGTAAATTTTATCTACATACATATGAACCACAAAACAGTAAAGATGAATAAGAATATATATTAGGTAGGCAAACCTCAGTTGTTGCTCAGTGTGATGTATATGTATTATAGAAGTAACTGGGGGTAGAATATAGATATCAGCTCCTCTGCCTAGGAAAGACAGGCAGACACACAATTCTAATGGATTCTCTAGCACCACATTGTTTATTTTTCTTTTCCATTTGCTTGGACAAATATGTAATGGATGTCATTTCAACTGACTTCATATCATTAATAGAAAACCTGGAAGTGTAGCAACACGCAGATACTTTAACACAGCTGCTTCCTCTGTCCCTAGGACATGCTATTTTTAACCTAACTGCAGAAAAAAATTGCTCTAGTTCAAAGTATTTACAAATGACTGAGTTTATGATAAAATAAATTTATGCTTTTTCCAGCAAAAAAACCCAACAAACAAAAAGCCCCTGACAACTCGCATTAGGACAGAACAAAGCATAGAAGAACTCTTTAATGTTTCATTTAGCACATCCCACCCTCCAAGCTAAAGCATATCACAAACTTTCATCTCCTGTCACCAAACCCCGAGCTCTAAATACTGCACGATGGGACAGTATAAATAGCCAAGCAAAATTCAACAAGCAGGTTTATCCAGGTTTAAAGCTGGATTTATCTCTACCAAGAGTTCTTTGATCAAGAGCTTGCTATTCATATTTTGAAACTATTACAATGGCACAAACTGGGTGAAGTTCTGTTGTGTTGAACAGGAAGAAAATTTACTGAAACAAAGCATTAATCTGTCAGGTCTGGTATCATGGCTCTAAAAACATCCTGTGTCAAAATATTCCACATATTTAAAGCAAACTCCATTGAATTTAAACATTGGCATTAAAAAAAMCAGTTTCAATTATCTGTCGATCCTTACATTTTAGATATTTTTATACATATTTATATATCTCTCTCTCCATGCCTTATGCTCAATCTCTAGTCAACAATGATTGCCCACAGAAAAATCCCCGCAATGTGTAAAATGGCCTTAAAATAAACATGAATAGGTCTGATGATGGGTGAATTAAAAAAAAAAAAAAAGAAGAAAAAAGAAAAAAAGGAGTGTGGGGGGGAGAGCAGGGCAACAGAAAGGGAGAAAGGGAGACCATAAAACCCCGTAGTGTAGCCCTTGCCAGAAACCACCTCCCACCTGTAGTGCTAAAGATCAAGCAGCTCCTCAATTTAATCAATAGCTGTTTATTATGAAGATAGTGAGTGAAAGAGAGATATGACCTCTTAGATAACCACAGCATTTCACCTCTGGAAAGCTTTTATTTATTTGTTTTAATCATGAAATATTAATGAGGTCAGAATATATAATTTCAAATCCTTCAATGCTTGCTTGCCCTCTTGTTTGCTAAATGATAGTTAAATTCAAAATTACTGTCAGGAGGGAAACTGAACTGACATAACTTTAAAATGGGAATGTTTTCCAGAAAGATAGCAGAGAATTTCTGGTTTTAGCAGATTCAACTCACTTGCACTGCTTTGCGATTGTTCCCATGTGAAACAAATGAAAAGCATTCACTTGGTTTCAATTTAAACAATCTTTTAGGGAACAACTACCAATTTCTTCTACCTTAATGCTAGACTCTTCTAAACTCAACTTCTTGATAGCATTATGTGTCTTAYACTATTTTTGCCCAAGGCCTTTATTATACTTACTTAGGATTATGACCTGTGCAAGTGTGTTTGTCTGTCCAAAATGCCAGAATTCTCCCCCAGCCCCAATCTAAATCCTGAAAATGTTTATCAAGACTGGATATCTGGATAACTATCAGAAAAACTTGCTGAAAAGAACTCAAAATTGACAAATTACTGTTTATTACCTTTATTTGGCAGTTCATCTATTCCTTGTGCCTACTTTGCTTTCAATTGAAAGAGAATGCCAAACTGACTACAGTATGTGTTTTCTGCAGACACAGCTCTGCTTTCTTAGATAGGTTAAGAAGACTTGAGCATTTTTTTAATCCCTATATTTACATGTTCCAAATTGGATAACGCTCAATTTTTAAGACACTATGTTTAAGCCACTAGGACTATAAAACACTCCTTTGGAAAATAACCCCCTGGCCAGGATCTACTGTTTGCTAACCTGTCCATCTCCTCCTGGCGTGGCTGGCTGCATCTACAGATGTCCTAACAGTACCTTTCTGGACTGACAGAGGCTTAGCAAGTCCAGCAGCGTTCAAACTAGAGCCTCAATGTTCAGGCTGAACTACCCAGACTCTATCATTATCTTTACTGCTTTCAGTGTTTGCAGCGTATTTAGTCAGTTGGGATTTATAACAGGTGTCTTCCCTTTAGGTATCATTGTGTATATATTTGGGGAGAGTATTTCAGAAATATAAATGATAGTTTTGTAAAAAAAATATTTAGATCCTGTTGTGCTGGTTGTGGCTGGGATAGAGTTAATTTTGTTCATAGTAGCTTGTATGGGGCTATGTTTTGGATTTGTGCTGAAAACAGCTTTGATAATACAGAGATGTTTTCGTTATGGGTCAGAAGTGCTTACACAGAGTCAAGGCCTTTCAGCTTCTCACGCTCTACTGACTGAGAAGGCTGGAGATACACAAGAAGCTGGGAAGGGGCACAGCCAGGACAACTGACCCAAACTGGCCAACGGGGTATTCCATACCATATGGCATCATGCTCAGTATATAAACTAGGGAAAAGCTGGCCGGGAGGCCGCTTCTCAGGGACTGGTTGGGCATCGATCCGTGGTCGATCTGTGGGTGTTGAGCAATTGTTTTTGTGGTTTTTTGTTTGTTTGTTTGTTTGGTTGTTTTTTTTTCCCGGGTGTTGGGKTTTTTTTTCTTTTTTTCATTTGCATCAGTTGTCTTTCTTGGGTTTTATTTCTCTCTGTTTTTGTTATCTTTCTTTTATTACATATTATTATTATTATTATTTTTATTATTCTTAGTAGTATACTATTTTCTTTCAATTATTAAACTGTTCTTATCTCAACCCATTAGTGTTCTCATTTTTACTCTTCTGATTTTCTCTCCCCCATCCCACTGGGTGGGGTGGTGCTTAGCTGCCTACTGGGTTAAACCACACCACTTGTAAAAAAAGCCTTTAAAGGAACTGAATTAAAATACTAAAAACACAGAGAAAAATATAAAATACAAATCTGCAAATTAACAAATCCTACTTCCATCAAATAGAAGCAATGGAACCTTTGGACTATCATCCTCACATACAGGTATCTTACCAACTAAGACACCATCAATTTGGATTTTAAGCAAATATAAACTTCAATGAAGAACAAGTGTTAAAAGTAATCCATTGTTTTCTTCCAAGTACACTATTCCTTGGGAACATACCCAACTTTTTTCTGCCTGACTGAATTGGGCAATGCAGGTGTAGCATAACATTTTACTCAAATTAAATAAGGTAGCTTCTTGTGTAGGAAAGAAAATCCAACACATCACAAAATAGAAACAAATACTTTTGCTTATAGCAAAGCTATAATTTGAATAGCATTAGTACACCTTAAATATGTCAGAATTGTTTCATATGGATACTTCAATTGTATAAGAAGGCACTAACAACACTTGATTTATACGGGCACGCACATAAGCACATCAAACTGCAAATACACAGCATTCCTAAGATAATGAAAACGTGAGATTAAAATTCTTAGCTTTGTAAAAATGACAGATGGATATATTATCCAGGATTCTCTGTTATCCCAAAGTCAAAAATGTTATTAAATAATGACAAATATCTTTTCCGAACAGCTCTCAGACTCCCACACGGTGTACGCCTGGATCGTCCCCGGCTGTTAGGCACACACAAACTGTGGGGTCTTTCACATCTGTCCATTCTTGTGCTGTCAGTGTGGGGCTGTGAATTGCTGAGGAAGGTCCAACCCCCAGTACCAGGGACCAGTTCAGAAGCTCCCGCTTGCTGACTCTCAAACAGAACTGCTGCCCGAGAGAGCCCRTCTGAACTCCTGCTAGGTTTCTTGAGCATTTCTTCAACTGACTCCTATATGCCACATACTTACATCAAAAGAGAGGTAAAGATCAAATTAATTTATTACTAGACTCAGAGCAGGGATTTGCAGTCAGTTTTCATCCTGCTTCCTTGCCTGCCTTAAACAGGGCCGGCAGGCCAGGGCTGCCTGGCGACAACAGCAGTGTCTCAGAAAAGGCTCCAAAACCAGTGCCTGGAACGTGGCTTTTGCACCACCTGACCCAGTCTGCTTCCCCTGCGAGCTTCCTATGTGCTCCTCAGCTTGCATTCAGTAAACACACATCAAGGTCTCACCTTCTGCCTACACCAGTAGTTAACCAGTTTGAACAGGGGAGGGTGAGCAGCCAGCTGCAGGAGACCTGTGAAACGGGAGGCGGCTGTGACAGCCGGGGAAGGGAGCAGGGCCGGCGGGCACAGAGCAGCAGGGCCGCACCGCCACGGGGTGGGCGGCGAGACAGTGACAGCAGCGCTCTTGAAGGTCGGAATCCCAGGGCTRCCACAGACAGCCGATTTAAAGGATTGTAACAGCAGCATCTTTATTACCACCTTTGTTTTATTAGTTGCAGGAATTACGAGTTCTAGAAGGATGAGTGGACATGTCCAAAAAACAGGCCGATGACTTACTGGCCTTGATAATTAGCAAGGAAGTTCACTGCAGCCTTTCTGGACAATAGGCAGCATGCGTATGTACTCACAATTCACATCAAAAAACKGTCTCGAGTCTAAATTTATTCTGTCATGTTTATGAAAAGCAGAAATCTCAGCAAGGTCACTGCCATTTACTAAGATAGGTAGGGACGGCAAACATCTGGAAAACATCTCATGGTTTAGTGGGATAAGGTCTCATCCCTCCCTCCAATTCCTTTGGGTAATAAAGGTCAAGTTTTACTGGAATGACTACAATTCATCTAGCCTCCTGCCACGCTATTTGCAATTTAGAAAGACACCGAAGGCTAAATAGGTAAAAACCAGACATTTCATAAAACCAGATCTCCCCTATATGCTAATAATAAGCAGTTCTGATTTGGGAGAGTGGTGGAGGGAAGAAGAGTCTGACTGAAGTTATTTTAAGAGGTCTTAACTTTCAGAAACTGCTGAGCATCCCGTCTTTTGAAAACTGCAGTCTTCCACAAATGCTAAAGGTCATGAGATATTAAGGCACTGATCATGTTTTTGAAAACTTCTAGACACAGCTTGCTTATTCCTGGGAAACAACTGATTACCATTCAAAGATTGTGTGTGTGATTTCAAAACATTTCAATTGCTTTCCACACATCTATTTATTCATCACCAATATAGATCTATTTCTTACAAAGACCTAAGACTACCCGTATACAATTACAACCTTAATACAATGAAAAAGCATATGAGGGCAGGTAGTTTCACAGGATCAAGGTATTGCATATCTAGCTGTAACAGGATAATGGCCCAACTGAGTCTAATATTCCTTTGCTTTCTTTTAATATTATACAATATTCAAACAAAGAATATCCAGGCCTAATGGCCCATTAAATAGATAGCACTGAACAGCAATAAATTTTTTTTGCAATTCATTTAATATCCTCGGTACAACTTAACTGACTATGAATAAGATTATAAAACTTATTTCCACTGCAAAGGATATTTAAAACATATCACAAAGAATATGCACATTTATTTGAAAATAAAGGAAATTATTAATATAGCATATCCATTATATCAAAAAACCTTCATACTTTACAGCAGAATAAAGGAATTTCTAAGAAAATGATGGAAAGTTGCATCTAATGTGAAGACCTTCCCGCTGTGAGTCTCACTGTGAACAAACTAGGAATTCCTACCCCAAAGAGCTTACAAACTTGATGTAAAATAAAACAAAACAGACACGTGAGGGGCAAAAACCCCAAACACCCTTACTAGTTTTACATATATCACATTGCCAGATGCATATCCTCCCTGCTTCTGGCCTACGAGAAAAGCTATATATAGATGCTCTCAATCTCTCTCCTGTACATCATTTCTCATTTACTACACTCACTTCATTTCAGGACTTCCTGAAGTTATTTTAGAGGCCCATGAAAGTATGACTTTTTCAAACTATTTTTTCTTACATGCAATTGCTTTTTACTTCTGAGCAATACACATGACTGGCTTTCTGCCTTTTTTGAAAGAAAGAAGGGTGTGCTGGCAGCCACAGCAGAAGGCACCACTGGAAACTCTTTCCAAATTACAGCCATTTTATTTGTTTTCTCAAAGAGATATGTCACTGCAAACACAAGAGGGATGGTCATGAATGGACAAATAAAGGGAAATAACTGAAAAGAAAAAGGCATTCTGGAAGGAATGCATATCTAAAAACAAGAAATGTAAATTTAAATCAAAAAACGCTTGCAAATGGCTACAAGTGTGGCTTACATTTAACAGATCAGAAGAGGGGGGAAAAAAACCAGGTTAAAACTTGAAATTAACAAATTGACCTCTATAATCAAAGATGAATTCCGATTTTATAATTACGCTCTCATCTTCCATTCCAAGAGGCCTCCTTCTTGCATGCGGTAAATGGTTTTGGATCTATTTTTCTCCTATTTCAATGAGACTTTATATCCTTCTGGAAAGACGATGGGTTGTATTTTGTTAAATATTCATCCAGAAGTAGCCATCTAATCCTGCCTCTGTTTTAAGTAATGTGAAAGAAAACCACTGACAGTTATGTAGAGCAGCTATATTATAAAACTGTTCTATTCACACCATGCACAAATGCTCAAATTTACTACAGTGTATCCAAACCTCCCCTGCATAAAACCCAAGAAAAAACCTTTGTATTYCAAGACACATATTTTTAATTTTTTAGTAATAAAGTTTCAAGGATATTGGTCTCATCAATTTAAGAAGATAAAAGTAAAATAAGACATTCTCATTACCATGCTACTTACTAAAAAGTTGAAGTCCAATGTTAAGATCACGACTGGAATACCACACACACCTGCCACTACATTTTTCTTTTTTACTTTATTTTACCTTTTTTGACCACTGAATAATTTAAAAATAGATCTTAAAGTTCTGTCAATTTTACAATGTTTCTAAAACACGCTTAGTAATTACTGAGGACGTATTTTTGATGCCTCAGTATGTTATTCACAAACCTAAAACCCATAGCCATGATTAAAGACTTCAGGATCTCATTATCATATTAAAGACTTCTGGTAGCTACGAACGCCCCTGTTCAAAAAAGCCACACAAAGGAAACACTCATTTTGTATTTTTAATTAAAACCTTCAGACACAGTCTTGTGGCCACAGATACTGCCAAGCATGAGTGAGACATACTGTCTTTCCAATAGGGCGACACGTCCTTTTTCTACATATTTTAAAACCAGAGCCGTTCCTCAGTCCCCTTTTACTGCATCTTTGCAAATATATAATCTATGTATGCAGTCCATGCTGCAGGCAATAGTGTCAGTTCCAAATACGTCATGCTCTGGTGCCTCTTGATTTTCTGTTTCAGAATCAACCCACAGCAAGCCTCTTCTAATAGGCCTAATTAACACCCTGTGTTCTGCTCCATTTTGATAGAAAAAAAAAAAGATTGCCTACAGAGTATTTCAAAATCAGATCTGTTTAAGAAAACATTAGCCTTCGGGTAAAAATAAAACAAAAGCTTTCTAAATATTGCCATCTTGTCATAATTTAATTAGTTTGACATTTTCTTCACTTTTCTTTATAGGAATAACACAAGCATTTTCACAGTATCATTTTGAGTATCAGAAAAAATGGCATAAGAAGAGACTAGTCCCCTTGCATAATGAAGCAGGAGAAGTGGGGGTTAAGCCCCCCTTACAGGTCATGAGTTACAAATCCTGTGTCAGAGCAGTAAAACAATACAAGAAGGGTGGGCCTCTGAATTCAACATGTACAGTGTCAGGCTCCAAGTTGATTATTATTATTATTGTTCAGATACAGCCTTAAAACTTTGCTCTTCTGAAGTCAGCACTGAGTCCATTAGCAGTCAAAAAAAAAAATTAGATCAAATGTTAGAAAAGGTGAAGAGAAATTAGAAATTACTTAATGAGACTGCATTCAATCATTAGTACCACTTCAACACCATGTCCATTTTTCCCCTTTCTCAAAGAGACAGGGCAGAACTGGAAAAGGGACAAGAGAAAGGTGACTAAACAACCCAAGGTACAGCATGAGCTGCTGTACAATCTAAAATGAAATAAACTAAGACTTTGCAGCCTCAGTAACTAATAAAGTGTATCATAAGGTGTGKTTTTTTTTAAATTATGAGTGGTAAAAAAAGTGAATAGAATTGCACTGTTCAATACATTCAAAGGAATAGGCGTAACACTAAAAGAAASAGTGCCACTTGTAAAAGAACATACAACACATCGCTGTTAAGCTTTGGAAAAGATTAGTACTAAATGCTGGGGCAGTAAATAATATTACAGGTTCCAAAGTAATTGGGTAAATTCATATCAGAATAGGCCATCAAAGGCTAATAAATGAGGAGACACCACCCTTGGCTACATACTAGCAATACCAGGGCAGCATCTCTATGCCAGCCCCATCCCTATATTCTCCCATAGGTATCTGCCACTACTGGTGACAAAGTAATGGCCTAACAACCTTGGTCTGTCTTGGCATTGCTATTCTTATAAGTGTCTTCTAGGAAACTTGGAAAAAAAGTAAGTTTATCTGCAATATAAAAGGAAAACTGTGTTCAACTATAGAAGCAAAATACATTGCTCAAGTTAGTTGGTCAGTCATCTGGAGTTAGTGTAGTATTGTGGCTCAAGGGAGCAAACCATTGCTCAACTATTTTTGGTTTATTTTTAAAGAATATTTGATTTTCGTGAAGTTAAGTGTTTTCAGGAAAATTTTGTTTACAAGTAAAATCAAACAACACTTAAAAACTTGTCACAAACGTATCCCTGAATCCAGAAAAAACCTTTGCCAGAAAAACCACGAGGCATTATTTCATTAGACCAGTGTGTACAGTTGAGCAAACAGACACAATCTCCTGTATTTCAAAAGGACAGGAAAAAGAAACCCAAATGATATAAAAGACATAAAAACCAAACTGAACTTTTAAAGCAAAAGCGACTACTAAAACCATGCGTGGTCCGAGTTTTGGAGATATACTATTTCCATGCCACACTCTAGTCCCTGATACTGGAATCGATTAGAGAGATCACTCTCTGCCATTAAATAGTGTTCCAAATAATCTTGAAAAGATGGGCAGGTAAGGAAGGGATGCTTCTTGGAGGCTACAGAGCCATCTAACATGGGGGGTGGGGAATACATCATCAAGTAAGAATAAGTAATGAAAACTAAAAATGCAAAATTCTATATTCATTGCTTTTCTTTGTTTGTTTGAAAAAATGGCCCAGTAGGAATCAGCGTAGAAAGGGTATGAGCAGAGCACTGCAGAGGAAGTTCATACTGCCACAGGATCCAACCCCTCTGCAACTTTTAAGAATCTCTCCTCAAAGATCTCTGGTTTTACCCAACACCAGTTCTTTAAAACCAATAAAATATGAATAAACACAATTAAAGCATAAAGCTATAATCAAATCATGTTTGTATCCAAATCTAGAAAACAAGTGTAAGGAAGCATCAATGTAGAGCTACAGGATTGCTCTATATTATCAAATAAATACATAATGATAGAAAGAAAGGCATAGATAAAAGGAAGATATAAAAAAAGATATGAAGAAAGATATATATAAAGAAAGGCATTCAGAGGCTGCATGAGAATAACATTTTTTGCCTGGTCAGGGGATGAAAAAAAACTTCATTATTAATACAACTGTTTACTATGGCATTTAGTAAGATAAAAAGGTCCAATAATTTCTATCTGAGGTAGATGTAATGAAATAAATCTAATATTAAGGATAAGCTAGAAGTGTCAAATTAATCTTCCACTTAGCCAAGAAAATAAGAAAAGTATTTTCTGTAGAGAAAAAAATACAAGATTTAAATATTCTGCAGACAAAACCTTTCTTGAAAAAGTAAAAATAAAACCAGAACAAGTCAGGTGCAAGCTTGCCTACCACCTCATGTTAAGTGTCTCAAGTGCARGCACTCCACAGAGATGAAAGGAAAGGTATTGCTACTCTAAGAACACAAAGCAGGATTTTTAAGGAAGTTAATCTGACTTTCATCATCCCTGCACTGGAGGAGGGAATAGTGATTGCACTATTTTTGGCAGAGGAGTGGGCAAGCAGCCACCTTGAAATGGTCCTCAGTCTGAGCGTTACCCCTTCCAGCTCATAAAACAGTCACTAGTATTTTAGAATAAGATGGGAATTGAAAATAAGATGGAAACCTGCCATTTCATTGCACATGCTGCAGAAATCGATGTGGAAATTCAAAATTAGATAATCAAGTTGTGGGGTGTTTTTAAACCATTACTTCAGCAGATGGAAAAAAGCCAAGACTTGGGTCTTCTGTTCTAACTGTCAGCAGAGGATACCAATATTGTTACTGGAATGAAAGGACATACGGTTCCTGTGCTTTATGGCAAACTTTCCATATGTGTGAGCACACCTACAAGATCATGTCCTTAGGGGACAGGAAAGGACACTACTTAGGAATCTCATTCTGCCTTAAATATCTAATTATTTTGCTTGGCCAAGATGGCAGAGCCCCTATGCATATGCAAAACAGAACCTTTATCACCTCAGCACATTTTCTAGAGAATAGTTGGCTGTTTAAATACCAAGATGGGCTTTAGGTAAACAGGCAAAGTGCAGGCTGAAGAGAAAAATTCAAGCCTAATAGCCTCCCTGAGTCTAAGTTAAATGAAAGAGAACCCCTTGCACTCACTGCATATTGAAAGTGCCTTAGAGTGCAAATAGCTATCTGGTAAATTTATCAATCAGTTTAACTGAGCACCACATATGATGGGGAAAATCATCTCTGTGCCTCAGACCTGTGGAGTAGGAGAATTTGCACCTTCCATGCAACATCATGCAAGTTCCTGCAGTACTTATTAAAATGGATCATCCTCCATTATGTTACAGTATAACTATGAAGACGTAACTCAAAAGAAAAGAAAATATTCTTTTGTTAAAGAGTGATACTATATTGAAGTTGTCCTCTACAGAGGACAAAATATAAATACTATTAAAAAAAGCTACAGTTTCTGTGTTGGAATAGTCTACCATAGATTAACTCTTTTTCTAGACTAACTCCTTCAGCCACAGAGATCCATTTCCTTTGACTTGTACCCAATACTATGAATACCCTCAGCRAATAGTAAGAAAGGAAATACTATGAATGGGAAGTGTCTGCATAAGAGTATGGGAAATGCCAGCTACATTATTTTCAAACATAGAAGAGAAAACACGAACGCAAAAGAAATAAAAGAGAAGTGAGATTGCTGCTGCCCGGAATAATGAAGATCTATCACTTGACCAAACAAATGAGACTTTCAACTGCTGAAAACAAAAGCCGGCCCTCACCTCAATGTTCCAGTAAGCTCCTCTTCAAATGCACGCTGAGCTACGCACCTCAGCTGACAAAACTCTTCCCTGAAAGTACAGTGAGCTTGCTCTTAGGAAAGGCAAAGTAAAAATGTCTAGAACTAACCCTGGCAACCTGCTCTGTACACGAACAGAAAGAAAGGGATTGCTAGTTTGTTTGGTCAAGAAATTTTTAGCAGCTTATCCAATTGTGCTGCCACTAATTGACAAAGCCATTAATATTGAAAAATTGAAAATGGATTACTTATAGTCCCTTCAGGAGTCTCTTGTGTGTACCAATAAAACATTTGTGCCCCCTAAGCGGTTACCATATCTTCAGCAACAAGGACCAGGAAGGCAGAGCGTTAAAAAAAAAAAACAGGGAAGAAGATCGTACGTTTCTGCGATATAATATGGAACCGTAGGACATCTAGTATGGTGTCACATTCTCCTCTGATGTCATGAGTCTGTTGGTAATGAGAGGCATCATTTTTAAAATTAATTATTAATGCCTCCAGTAAAATCTGTGAATGTTTGTAGCGTGTGGTGCTGCACAGCAATCTATTCCAGACACCCAGCACTCGCTATTCCCAACCATGACTACCAAGTCTAAACGAAACCCCTTGAGATGTACTGTCTGACTAAAGTAAAATAAGAAAAAATGGGAGGCCCAGTAATATTTACTCTGGAAATTTCGAAAGATGCAATGTGTTATCTCAAATTTTAAAGGGCCTGCTGAATGTCTTTTACATCACTCTCAGAGGGAAAACCAGTCTAGTACTTACAGACTCCCAATCTTGTCCTACAAGCAGGGATATAGCTACCAGTGTTGGCTTCCAATTAATGAAAGGAAAAGAGGAACTCCTGGATGAAACACTTATGGGCCATAAGATAAATGGACCAGGAAAGCTTAAGGATAGGCTCCCTCCACTTTAAACAAGGCAGAAGCTTTACTGCCTTGTGCCTTGAACAGYCACGTCAGTGACCTGTACTGTTTTCTGTAAATTAAACAGCTATCACAAGATGGTGATAGTCTATTGGCAGAGAGAATTTCATGGAACACTTATGGCCAAAACCAAACAGTTTTGAAGACAACAGCCCCTACCTTTTATTTCTCAAGTGAATAACTCAAAATAAACATACAGAAACTAACTTCAGGAATGAAATCAGCACCAGCTGCATTTCATGTATGATTTGTTAGCTTCTACACATCCTTGTGTCAAGGATCAGGATCTAACTGCATTTCTCCTGAAAGCTGATTAAAAAAGATAACTCATCTGCAGGAGGCAGGAAGGCAAACACCATAGTTTAGTTTCCTTTTACATAAAACATATTACACAGCGGAGTGCAAGGCATCAAGGTCTGTCAAAAAAGTCTATCTCATGTTAGTACCAGAAGAGTGATGTCTAAGTGGATCCAAAGGGGAATAGTAAAAAAATTACACGTCCTTGGCAAGCAAATACAGATACATAAGCAGTCTGTTGCCCATGCGTTCAAGACAGTCATACTGTCCTGTAACCACAGAGGTCCAGAACTTCATAGTGGTCTCCAGATGAAAAAAAAACCTCGTTACGTTTTCAGGATTGTCCTGAAAAGCACCTTCAGTGGCTTAGTCATCATTTGGAAAAATTTCTGTGATTTAAGGCTCATAAAAACAAACAAACAGACAAAAAACCCCACCCCACTCTTGATTCGAGAGTACTGTTTTTCTGAAAAGTACTCTGTATTATTTAGGCAGCAGGACAAAGAATATGTGGGTGAGAAACAGGAGAAGGAAGAACAAGTTGAGACGTGAGAAGCCCCACTGAAATCTAGCCTTTACCCCTCCTATTTCTCACCTGATAATTTCTTGACTATCTTTCCCACAAAACTCCCTTCTGGAAAATCTAACATGCACTTTAATTCACTATGATCAAGTGAGCAGGGCCAGAGGTTGCAAACTAGTCTGAAGTATGCTCTGTACATGCAGCTGCAAAATCCACCACCAGCTGTGTAAATCAATGAAGAGCTCTCCAGTTAAATGGATTCATGTTTAAAAGCCATATAAAACAATGTGCAGTACAGAAAGAGATAAGAGATTGAAGCAGAAGTTACAGTCTTTCAGTGATCTTCGCTAAATAATAATTTGTTGAAAAAAATATTTCCATTAGCTCTTTGAAGTAAGTCCTTTGAAGACTGAAGTTTACTAAGCGCTTTATCTGCCATGCAACCCAGTACCCAATTAATCTAAACTGCTTTGTTCCTCTTAACAACTAGGTTTTTAATTCTCAAAAATCTCAGTGCTATGATGTTTCAATACATACTTCATAATTACTCCCTCTAAATTACAACAAATTTCTGCAACACGAAAGAGCTAGAAGTACAAATTTACAATTTGTTCTTTCATAAATCTTTTATATTATTAACCACTCAAATGGACAATCGGTTTTGACATTTAAAAAGAATTCTGTTATTTAAGTTCTACTCCAAAACCACTATCTACTAGGAAATAGTATTTTCAAATGCTTTGAGAATATAACAAGCATATATTCATATTCTTTTGCAATAGAAAATAAGCGATTTCATGAGATAATAATTTCATTCTCTTATTCCAAACTATTTCCAACTAAAGATGATAAATCACAGGAAAGAGATGTGGCAAAAGATGCTGGTATGGTGGTATCTTCTAGGTTGGTTTGTTTTGGTTTTTAAGATCAGTCCTCTGGAACCTCATATGGACAAGATTTGTTCTTTCTCACAAGGTAAGCTASTTTAAGGGCTTTGGAGAAAGAGGAACTTGCTTTACTACTCTTGTTCTCTGAGAGCCACCTTCCTGGGCGAGGATCAGTTCTCACTACTCTTGTTTCCCTTTGCTTGCCCAGTAAGGACCCAATATTCACTTAATAGAGTCTTCTAACATAATGCAATTTATGTACATGACAGCTCAAAAACCTGATACTTGAAAGCCCTAATACTCCTCCAGAATCATGCAGCCTACACTCAAACCAATGTGAAGAAATAGTCCGGGATACCTGCCACCTTTGACAAAAAACCTCATGAGCTGCAGAGAACAGCACTGAATCATGACCGAAGCATTTTAAAATTTACTAACTGCTTTTTAAAGGTATAATACCCATACAAAAGATTCTTTCTGACACCAGTGAAGATGAGAAAAATGAAAACTGCCTGATGTCCCAAGTGAGACGAGAGACTGAAGAAGAGAACAAAACCTCTTGCCTTTTTTCCATCATTCCCTTCCACCATATCCAGAAAGTCACCACACACTGTTGGTGCTGAAACCCTCACCTCTAATTCAGGAACATTTATCAGTCACCAACTTCTGAGTTGCTTCAGTTCATCAAGAGAGTGATTAAAATAGTTCCCTCAAAACCAATATGTGACATGTCACTCGACATGCTCAAAGGCAGGTTGACTCAGTTTTTCCTAAACTATTACTCAACTGTCAAACTTAGCAGTTTTCTTGACAAAATAGCAGTGTGCATTCTGACCATATTCACAGACAATAAAGCAGTGGCTGATCTCGACTGGTGCTAAGAGAAGCTGGTGTCGAAAGGAGCGTGGCAGAAGAACCAGTACTATTCCGTGTCCGTTTAATTGATTTCTTAACAAAGAACTATTTTAAAGCAAGTGTGAGAGACTGGAACAAGTAAATTTCTGGTAAGTGAAGACTGACAGGTGGGAACTAACTAGAGGAACTTCTGCAGTTAGTTATGAGATAATTCTGGATGTTTCCAAGGATATTCTGGGTCAGTAACTAAATTACAAAACCAGGAAAAAAACCCCAGACAACAGCCAAAAGGCATTGAAGTTCCTCAATCAGAAAGAAAATAAGACGCAGACACACAGTAGAAGTGTCAAAATCATCAAGTCAATGCTGAGATTAAACACATGAAGAAGGTGTGAATGAGAACAGTAAGAAATCGAAAAGTAACTTGTGTTGCTACAGATGAAGGATCTGAGTTCTTCATCTTTTTTCAACAGAAGAGTAAAAAAATACTTTGAAACCTGGCTCAAACTGGCCATGCCCATCACTGCTGACTCAAGGGCATCACACATCAATCTAGATCATAAAACATAGGCTAACAGCTCCCACAAAGAAAACAGTAGCTGTGTTTAGTTCTCAGGAGAGAGAAAAAAAAAAAAAAAAAAAAAGAAAAAAAAAACCCCTAAGGAAGAAGGAAGGAGCATGGATACCCACTTCTCACTTATGCTAAGTGAACCAGTTCATCTTAACTTGTGCGTACTATTGCATCTCCCAACAGACGCAGCTTTGCTCTGTTGTTCTGCAATTTAACTGAACAAGTGTCAGATCTCAAAGAGAAGTTTGTGGAGGTTGTCAGARAAGAAAACTAGAATGCATCACCTACAGGATGCATGTGCTACTGCATTTCAAGTAGTTTCCTGCATCTTAGGGAAAATGCAGAAAAAGTACAAGGAAAAACAGTCTTCATGGACAACTGATGTATGAATGATCTTTTGGATTTCATTACAGCATTTTAACCTAAACAGATTTTTAAGTCTAGACAGCTCTTTACATTTTTCTTTCCATTTTCTCCTTCAAATCTTCCTTTACGTTCTGCTTTAACTTGCAATCTTCTTCAGAGCATTTGCTCTAAGAGCAAACAATATCTGACTCAAAACATGCTGTTTTAATGAAAAAATACAGCACATAGAACAATCTTAAAGTACATGAAAATCAAAATTATATAAATCCATAAAAACACATGAGGAAAAGAAAACTTACACTTTGGTTAAGAGTACTTGTTCCTTTTGTAAATGAGATGTTATGGGTGTACCACATTACTCATAGCAGTAGCATATAGCAGGATAATGATCATCTAAGGATCAAGACTGTAAATCGTTTAATTTATACCACTGAGTTTTTACAAGATAGCCTGGCAACTCCCTCTTGAAGTACGAATATCTTTAAAATATGACATACATCTGTATTGCCTAAGGTCTATTCCCATGCAATACAAATGCTCAAACATCAGCGGTAATGAACAGAATGACCTCTAATCAAAAGAATTTGTTCTGCTCTTGGGATGCTACATAAATCAGTTACCAAGGAGTTGCCAAAGTCTTACTAAGTGCTTGAAAGCTCTGCCTAGGCAGAAGTAACAGAATTAAATTTAGGACGTTTTTGGATACCAGTGTCCAAACCCAAATACTATGTAACTGTGGAATATTCACCCCAAAACAGGTGGTTTTATTACTGACTTGTATAAAATGTACTCCCAGACTCTAATGTTATTTTACGTAAAATGTAAAATATCTCCCCATTTTTCCAAATATCATCAAATATTCTGCATAAATCAAGGCCTTTTCAAATCAACCTATATTACTCACTTCACTCATGAGAAATGTGAGAAATCTTGCATGAAATTTTCTCTTCATACTGAAGATGCATTGTAGCTATAATGAAGTTATTTACAAATACCAGCTTCCACCCAACATGGATGAATTCCTCAAGTTTCCTATGATTGAGAAACGTTAAGCCTGACAACCTTTGTCTTTCTTTCCCTCCCCCACCCCCACCGTGCCCCCAGCCAGCAACTCTTTGACAACACTGACAGCTTAAGCAGCTACTGCCCCATCCCTCTTATTGTGCTGTGCTAGGGACCTATTTTTTTGGCTGGTTTTCCAAACCAGTTCATGGCATGTTCACGGCATGTCCACGCAGACATGCGTATCAACACAATGGAAGGATGGGAGGGGAGAAATGCCATCAAACYAAGGTCCACGGCAAATGTTGGATCTGAATCCCGGTGTGCAGGAGGTGTCGCTCCCCTTCGACAGCGTGCAGAGGGAGCCCAGGGAGATTTGTTTCCCYGGGTTCACCTTAGCCACTGAAGGGCCAACTGCATCACAACTATGTAAATGGCAGACCACCATGAGACCTTAACCATGGCAATAATCAGGCCAAGAAATATTTTGTGAATCTTTTGCTGCTCTCTGTGGATACATCTTAATTAGCTGGTTATTTGCAGTGGAGCTGCTGAATTTACGTTATTGTCACTATTTATACTTGACAATATTGCAAGAAATTCTTCTGCTGACCTTGAATCTTTTTACCTGATTGTATAAAGATTCCTACCCTCCAAATACATCATTAATCTTTAACTAAAAGAGGCACATTGCACATTTTCCCCCCTTTCACAAAGGAAACGGTTTGATTTTTAACATGAGGGTTAATACAGTACAATGGCTTGAAAATTCAGTTATTGCTGGGTGCTCTCAGCAACGTGAATGGTCAGAATACACAGGTGAAAATTTCCCCATCTTTATATCTCTGAACAGATCTAAATGAATACAGAAATACGTTCAACATGCATAGACAGAAAACAATTCCAGGAACAACTGAAGTTGCAGCAGCCTTTTCAGAATAAGGGAAGAGCTTAAAAGGAACGACCATATACATATCAGAATATATTTTAAGGAAGCTATGCTGGAGAGATTTAACCTAATTACTTAATTCTTTTAGAGTCAAACAATTGCACTGAGGCAACATTACTTTCAGGATAAAGGGCAAATCATGTACAAGTACCATACAACTCACGGTACTTCAAACATGGTATTTACCATCAAAATAATACGCACGTAAAATGTGCAGTTTTGTCTGTTACTAAGAAACTAACAAGCGTACTTAGACACTTCAGAAAAATAGTGAGAAAAAAATTTAAATGTGTGAGTAAATTAATTTGAAAATGGAAGTATTTAAAGCAACGATTTTACCCTCTTGTGTTCTCACACAAAGATTATTGAAAACTGAATTTCAAACAATGCCTTGTAATTTCTAAAATATGCTGTTCTGGAAAGGGATCAAGGTTTCCAGTTGCATTCCTACTGTCTGAATTCAATGTAATTAATTATCGTTTGATTTTTCATATGCATAAGCTTTTTGTACTTTTGAATTCTGAATTGTTTGCTATTGCAAGTATTTTTTTAAAATGAGTTTTCCAATATATGTAAAATATAGTTGCCTTCATATCAAGAAGCTATGCTATACCAACGAAAACACATTGCATTGGTAGGCTTCACAGAACAAAGTGACTGAATAAAATTATTTGAAACACAGCTACTTGCAGAGGTTATTAAAATTGTGGCTTTTTATCTGAAGAGATTGGGAAGAAGAGAAGACTTCGCAGAGCTCCCCGCCCTTTCCAATAAGGCAGGCAAAAAATACCTCTCTGATTTACCTAGGAATATTTCTCTTTAAGTCTGTGTTTTCATTAATTACACACTAACCTGCATTCTTTGGGCGGCGACTGAAAAGAGGAAAAGCGTTAGAAGTAGTATTTCCCATAGAAACAATCGCCTGTCAAACAAAGCATAAAAAGACAAAAGGCAGAAACACTGTTTCAGCTTGAATGCCTTAATGTCACCATTTGTCATGCAGCACTTCCTCAGAAAAGCCCGAAGCACAGTTAACTCCGCTGCTCTTTACACCGCGCACTTTCTCCCTCGGTACAGGACTAAAATGTGCCGGGCCTGACAATGAAACAGCAGAGCCATCGCACATTGTTATGCAACCCACTGTCTGCAAGGGTGGCTTGTAGCTCCTTCTTTATTCAGCAAGTGCCAAGTGCATGTTTAATCAATGTCACAGCTCACCACAGTGTGCAACTAAAGCCACTGTCATTCCTCTCTCCAGATCTGCCTGGCTAAGTTATGCAATGCTCCGAAGAATACCTTGGAATTCTTTCCAGAGGCTCTGAATGCAGGTGTGTGACAGCGTTCACMCTATCGCCAGTAAAGCAGACTCCTTTTCATCCTTTTTCAGGCTGGACTAAAACTACATAGTGTGACTGCACGTAGTTTGCTGCATTTGGAATTACAGCATGTCAACGTGAGAAAGCCTCTTCAGACGGCTGCCACAGAGAGTAAATCAAAGGCTGGGTTTTTCTGAAGTCTTAATAAATAAGTGTAACTGAAGAAAATCAGGAGCCGTTCGTATTTTTTTTTAAAGGCAAAACCGAACAGCATGCATTTTGTTGCTCTGCATCGTCTAAGGAAAAAAATCCTCAATTTTAATGAGAATTAGTCAACAGTGAGGATCATTACCAGAAAGGCTTTTACTGTTTTTCGACTACACTTGCTTTACTGGATTACTGAGAGAGAAGGCCAGTCATTTGGAAGATTCTGTAACATTATTATCCTCATCGATAAACTTCTCCATCAAGGAACTGTTATGCTCCTATCTGGTCTGTCTGAGTGAGGAGAGCAGCCCCTTCATGAAGATAAAAGCCTGGTTTGCCACTGAATCGACGAGTAAGAAGCATGTCTGATGACATTTTATTCCTGATGCAATGTAGGGTAAGAAACATCGTATTTTTTTTACCTTTCTGATAGCTTTAATTAGACTTACAGCAGAAATATGTTTATCTCCAATGATTAAAGATGTTTGCCAGGAGAGGAAAAATGCTATGGCACTATAAAATGTGACTGCAAATTTTCAGTAAATTGGGGTTATCTGAACTAGTAGAAATCCCAATCAAATTTTGGTTTAAGGTTGGAAATTTCTGATCAGTAAGGCTAAAACAGCATAGCAGATTACATATAGTATCAACACCTCAGCCACCAATGAACATAATTTTACAGAGAATATGTTTCTAGAGGATATTTGACTGTAAATTAAGAGTACAGGAGCAGCTAAGTAATAGAGACGATCTGTCAACCTCACTTTTGGAACAAAAAAGGTAATAAATCATACATACCTCTGTAAATATTTATCTCATCCTTATATTGCATAGAATTTTATTACTATAAAAGTACTACTGTTCTTTGGCGTACTGCCATAATAAGCATATATAACAATAACAACAACCTTTATATTTGAAGAGACAGACATTTTCTGTTAAATGTTTACTGTTGCATGGATATCCAAAAGCTGATCTATTAAACAAGTAAAAGGATAAGATCTCACCTGCAATTGCCTACTTAGGTCTCACTGGTCAAAAGAGACTGTGATACTGTATTAAAGAGGCATATTTTCCATGTTCGAAAACAGCAGACATGAATATTTTCAACTGTTTTTGTACTGTGACAGTTAAATATTTAACAACAGCTGAAAATTCACATAATCTCCCGAGGCATTTCAGAGTATTTGACAATGCTCACATACCTGCTTTCATCAATTTGATGTTTCATAAGGAAACAAATTAGCTGGCTAAAGACAAATTTTAAATTTCTTTTATAATAAAGCATGTTAATTGGCTTGAAGCATCAAGCTATTTTTCATTCCTTCTACCAAATCTGTATCTACAGAACAATTACTTTTAACATGGACACACTCATACAAAAAGAAAACAAAAGGTGAATACAACTCAATACACATAGCATTAAAAAATATTGTGTAAGAAGTACAGAATTGTTTTTAAAAAGATCAAAGCTTGCATGTTTGTCAGAGCAGATTTACCATTTGCTTTCTTTCTTCTAGCTAGCTGCCAGAATACTGGTGAAGGTATTTGCAGTAAAAATGGGGACCTCTGCCATCACAACACTGGAAGATGTAAAAAGGCAAGAGGAGAAAGAGGAAAAAGAAGAATCTATTTTAGCACTGCTTGGGATTATTGGAACTGTACTCAATTTATTTGTTATTGTTTTTGTGTACATCTACACTACGCTTTGATGACATTTTTGAACATCAATTGCACAGCACACAGTGCAAAGACCACCGATGGTAAGAATGATTTCTAAATGTAAAGCAAAAAAACCCACTGTCTGAAAAGATTATCAAAAGCATTCCAGAGCAAAGTGTCTGGCTAAGGGCGCTGCATCAATGACTGCTAAACATATCTGTGAGCCCAGCTAGAGTGCTAAATTACGTAAACGAAGGCAGACGATACTCAACTTCTCATTGACAACAGATGAGATCCAAATAGCAGAAACAGAGATGGCACTGCTTTATTGCCAGCAAACATGGAAGACACAAGAAATGTAAGCAAACACTGAAAACAATCAGAACATAGAAAGAGATTAATTAAATATATAAATACATCTAAGCAAGCCCCATGATGCTTTCTATGGTTTTGTGCAATATGTCTCTTCATAGCTGAGACCAGAAAACAGACAAAAGGGTTTTATTTTTAGATCACCATAATTTAGGCTTATAACTTACACTAATGTATAAGTGTGGAAACAGGAACACTGTTATACCAAAAATTGTAATATTATAAATAAAATTTTAACTATTGACTATATTCTGCAGCATTTTTGTTAGTCTTGTGGAAAGCTGAAAAAGGTTAGATTTTCTTGCCTTTACTGAATCTGTATTTGAAATCATCATGCTATACTGACGATGTGCTTGTCTGATTAAAAATCCTTTGAAGTGGTGTGACAAAATAAAGAATAGTTTCAGTACTTCTTTTAAGAAATACTAATCATTACAATGACACACTAATACGTATCCTCCAAATGAAAAAAAATCTTAAGTTACATTTTCTATATCGCCATTTTTAGAATGTGTTTAACATAAGTCAAATACAACGTTCATGTTTTCATGCTGATGCTTATTTTCAAGTAAAATAAAACATATCACACAAGGATTCATGGTGTTGCATGGAAAACAGGTTTAGTATCTTTGCCCAGAAGAGTGTACTCTCTCTTTCTGGACCAGGTCCTGAGAACATTTGCCCTTTTTATACCATTTATGATTCAGGCCCAGAATTGAAACTCTTATGCATACTTAATGGAACATGCAATTAGACTACTGGAATTGATTAAACTAGTTCCACGTTTTAAATTAAACCTATGTATGTCTTTGAATTAGATCCAAAGTTGCAGACAGTCTGAGATCATAGAAGCTTTTATATACATTAATATCTCTTGCATATATCTTCTAATAGAAAAGCTACTTCTGAGAGCTTAGGATTAAAAACACAGTAGAAAATCAACACTAAAGAAAAAAGGAAACACTGATTTTAATAAATACCGTTCTTAGTATTACATGTGCCACAGAGGAACAATGAAGGACCTGCATTTCTGAAAATCAGCTCAGTTCTTTCTCCTAGGCTGCAAAGGTACATCCAGTCCTTCCACAAAATGACAAGCAAAGAAATACTTCTATAGGTGATAGCTTATTACTGTATAGAACTTCATAACTGCTAAACCAGCTGAGCTTTTGGAAGTCACTTCGAAACAAGCACATGCATGAAATAAGGTCAGGGATCTAGAACAGAATGAATTTAGCAATGATATTTCAGTCAGTTTCAGAAACTATGCTGTAACACACTGATTTATGGATGAATGAGGTGGAAGATGGTACATTTTGGTTTTGCCACTCTGAGTCAATACTGGCTCATCCAGAAGAAATGATAAACAGAGCTGAGGCTGCACTGGAAGGAAACATGTGCAGACAAGAAAATTTATTCACTATCCATAGTTTATAGCAAATCTCTAGTACCGTATATTCATTTTCAGTATATGAAGCACCAAAGCATTCTGTAAAACTAAGCTACATTCTAGAGAAATTACGCAGATTATTAATGTTTATTTAAGACTATAGAATAGAGTCAATAAATCATTAGATTTTTCAATGTACTTCTTGTATCTACATACTTACGGATATTATTGCATTAATCTCATAATACAAGGATATTTGAGATGGGTCTTAAAATGAGAGGTTACAAGAACCTGAAAACTGAACAGAATTATGAAATTCAGGTAGAAATTACTGCTGTTTATTTTGATAAGTCCTGAAGTTACTTAAAGCTTGTCAATTTTGTGAAATAAATACAGTTTTATTTCACATCATTTCAGTGCACAGCTCTGTTCTCGAAATTGTGAATCAACTAGCACTCCAGCACTGGAGTGACATACTGCACCTTTTTTTTGTAAACACTTCAACAGCAGAACAGATGAAAAGCAACCCCAAAGTTATAACCAAATGTGGCAAAGGTTCAGCATCATTCTTTTACCAATGAGTTAATTAACATTAATGAAAACTAGTGGAATTTTTAATTTTGGTAATTATATACTGTCTATCTAAATGGCCATTGTACTTCTGATTTCGCTTATAGCAAAAGGCTTTGACCCTTTGAAGGAATCACAGGGTAATATTATCATTAGGAATTGCCCCGGCATACAAGTTATATTTTGTTTTAAAACAGAAGCCTGATATCCTCTCTTAACAGGTGATACTTGCGCTCTGTACTCATGCGGACCTAGGTCTAACTTTAGTTAAATAAGCTCCAATATACAGCTCTGGTGCTTATACGTTTAATCCAATATATGCATAAGAATCTTAACCTCAAAAAATATCTTAACAGCAACTACCTCTTATTAGACACAGTAAAAAGTCAATAGTCTAGGGAAAAGCAGAATTTCATGATGATTCAACATTTACACTGCAGTAGTACCTTCAGCAATGAATGAATAAAGATGTAGTACTCTCAGCWGAATGAGCTCAGTGTACCAACTTCAGAGACCCATAAGGGAACACAAGCTTCCTAAAGTACTCAGCCTACTCAGTCCAGTGGAACTGGACTACTTTGCAAAAAATAAAGCAACACCATATAATGCCTTGAGAATAAGTATGATTAATAGAAAAGAAATATTCCAACTTCAGCAGGCAATCTAGTGTAGTTCAAGCTCTGAGGTAAGGAGGCGAGGCCTGAAAAGTATGACTTTAATGGATTCAACTAACAAAGGTATATCAAAGTAGGCAGAAAAAATAATTCACTATGTTCATCTTCAACAAATTTGTCCATAGTACTTACTAAATAAAGTTCACAACAAGGTATCTGACAGCGGGATGAAGCAGCACGAGTGTTAATGAATCCACAAATCCAGGGTGCAACAGTACTTGGTAAACTATGAAAGGTGCATTAAAAGCAAATATTGGACTCTTACGAAGTGGAATATGCTGGTCAGTAAACACAATCCTTTTAGTAAAGTCCTCACATAGAAACACATCATCTCTTCTCAGCAGTCAAACCCGAGGAAGACTGAGCTAATGTACCACCATGTACCACCACAAGCTATGCTGACCACATCACATGGAGTCTTTGTCCACCAAAGAAGGAAGGGTGGCTAAGAGGGGAGCATGTGAAGAAAGAAAACCCCAGCTAAAACGACAACATCACCTGCTTCCTGTAAGCCTAGGAATTGAAGCAAAGAGAGTTCAGGTAAAATTCTGCAACTTGCTATGAGATCTSTCTTCCAAGGAAGAGGTGGTACTCAACCTCTGTCACTCTTCAGCTTTAAAGAAGATTAAGTCATCTCAGGGTTTGCTGGATACTAGTTTAGGGACAAACTAGTACAACTACATTTTTAAGCAAGAACAGTCTACCTAATATTGTGGTATCACTGATAAATCCCAACTTCACTGGGCTTTTTACTGTCCACGAAAATGTACTGTAACGAAATATACAGTCCCTGCCCTAAAAGTCACTTGATTTTCCTTCTATTTCTTTATTCCCTTCCACTGCCTTCTCTCTATAAACCCTGTTAGCTACAAAGACTATTATTACTACTGCTTTCTTTTCTCCCACTTGCAAATACTAGCTTGTATTAGTCTTCATAAACCTAGGTCCATCAGTCAAGTAACTCTTACTTTTATCAGCAAAATCTAGACCTTCAAGATAGCCATGTACTCTAGTTAGAACCTGATGGTCACACGTTTGCTGGGAACCTCTTGCTGCATGGCACAAATGTTATTGTGCATTTTGTTCAAGGAAAGAAATGTTCACGTACTTGAATGAGTTCCTACAGTGGCAATTCTTTCAAATGAAATGCGCTGTATACAAGACAACAGTGAAAAGGTTTTACATGCCAGATTTTGGTGTGAAATGTGCATAAATACTCAGCAATTAATACACGCTAGATGTTCCATGATACAGGAGTTAAGAATGACATGAATTTTACCAACGTAAACATAAATTAAGTACTTAGGAATAACACAAATGTTTAAAAAAAATAAAATCTCACCATGTTACAAAGATAAGCTTTTGCAGTTATAAAATGAAAGATAACAAAAGCCACAATAATGCCATACSAAGATACATAACAAACACAGGAAAAAATGATCAAGAAACAGAGTGAGGATTACAGCAGCTATTGTTCCATGTGACTAGAGCTGTGATCTATCTTGCATAATAAGGAAAGTCCTTCTTAGACAGATAAACCTCCTTTCTCTAAAAGAAAAAAGCAATTATGGAAATTAATGAAAGTGGTCAGTTCACAATTTTCAAGGACTTCACAATCACCTTGCACTGATGCAGATGAAGATACAGAACATGTCAGARCAATCTGGTTTGTAAGTAACTGCTTCAGGGTGAGGTTTCTAAAAGATTAAATGATATGTGAGCACTCCTTATCTGATCAATTTGTCTAGAACAATTTAGATAACAATCTAGTCCATGTATGTTTTGGGCAAATTGAGCAGGGATGGTAAAACATATTTGAGCTACAAAAAACCTAGATAAATTTCTAACTGTGACAAAGGCCAATTTTATATTCTGTCACTGGAACTGTTCAACAATTTTGCAAAACAACTTTTCAAGCAGGATGTATCATGCCTGTAGCTAACTGAACATGTTTAAACCAAATAATACAAAATTCTCATCAATACCAAAATACTTACTACCTTGTATCACCATAGTGGTATCAGCCTACTGGGCAATAAAGGGAAAGAGCACACCCAGCAGCTTCATTGCATTTTATATTTCTTTACAGAAAATTTTTACCACATAATTTTATGCATATAGCAGATATGTAATATGTGAAGATCACTGTTATTGCAACTGTTTACAGCAAAACCAAAAAGCTAGTAGAGGAACGCCTCCAGCATAAGGGTAACCTTTAACTGGTACCACTAGCATCCATTCAAGTCTGAGAAAGTTAGAGTTGCTGAAAATTGCTATTTTCTGTCAGCATTGTGCTGGGCACAGCTTGTACCTGCTGGGGTGCCAGAACCTGGGAACACTCTATTAGCATTCTGTATGCAGTGTCCTAATTTCTTAATCCAGCATCTTACAGGAAGAATACAGTTACCTGCTTCTTCCACATGAAAGTACATTTTGACAGCAGAAGGTACGCTGGTCTGAAAACTAGAAAACCAGGTACATGAGTGTTACTAATAACGCTGTTCCCTTTCCTGCCCCCCCTGAGTAGGCATTCAGCCCTATTGGAGAAGGGAATTTTTCAGTCTTACGAGCATTGTACCAGAGCTTAACATAGCTCAAGAGCTTCTCAACCTCTGTCTCTCTTGTGACAGCCAGGCTCTGTCAGCTATGGCTCCTGACACTCTGTTAATGACACCAAGAGCCCCAGCATCACGTGCAACTCGAATCCTGGGTTACAACAATTTAAAGGTATTTCCATTACAATCTCCACCCCTGGCCCCTTTGGACCAGACCATCGGATTTAACATTGCAATGAACTCCTCCCCTTGCCCCTGCTCCGGCTTGGATTTATCCACAGACTACAGTCCCTTAGAGGAGTACCTGCTCCAAGTGGAGCCTTATCTAAGAGCCAGAGTCTCTCCAGGGGTATACCTGCTGCGGCATAGACTTTCCCACAGCTACAGTCGCTTTGAGGTGCACTAGTTCCAGTGTGGCCTTCTCCATGGGCCACAATGCCTTCAGAGATAGGCAGACTGTGGCCTTACCCACAGCCACAGTCCCTTCAGAAATAAACCTGCTCCAACATGGCCTTATCCATGGCTGCAATCCCTCCAGGGAAGTACCTGCTCTGTTGTGGGCTTATCCACGACCACACAGTTTGAGGCGCTCCAGCATGACCTCATGCACAGCCACAGATGCTTTGAGGTGTACCTTCTCCAGTGTGGACTTGTCCTTGGGCCACAATCCCTTCAGAGATATACCTGCTGCGGCACGGACATAACCATCGCCACTTTGGGGTGTCCTGTTCCCGCGTGGACTCATCCACAGGTCACAGTCCCTTCAACTCAAGTTCATACTGGAGTTCCGGTCTGTCCAGTACAGCAGCACAGAAACAGCAGCGATGCCCTGGCCATCTGCCAGCCCAGGCGCATGGCCATTGCTGTTACCAGAATGTTCTCAGGCACAGCACAGTAAGATGCTAAGCAGTACAGCAAGCAGCAAAAGCAAAAAGCAGCCGCTAATGAGCACTAGACTAATATACAGCAAGGCAAGCAAGCCCCATGGCAAGCACAGAAGCCTGCCKATTAATAGCTAAACAGCAATAACAGCTATAAATTAGATCTAGCACATTCCAATCAAATCTGTCGTTATCTCAAACCGTCCAAGCCCCACATTGGGTGCCAAAAAAGGACTGTTGTGGTTTAACCCCAGCCGGCAACTAAGCACCACACAGCCGCTCGCTCACTCCACCCCGGTAGGATGGGGGAGAGAATCGGAAGGGTAAAAGTAAGTAAACTCAGGGGTTGAGATAAAGACAATTTAACAGGTAAAGCAAAAGCTGCGAACGCAAACAAAGCAAGGAATTTGTTCACTACTTCCCATCGGCAGGCAGGTGTTCAGCCATCCCCAGGAAAGCAGGGCTCCATCACGCGTAACGGTTACTTGGGAAGACAAAACACCATCACTCCGAACGTCCCCCGCTTCCTCCTTCTTCCCCAGCTTTATATGCTGATCATGACATCATATGGTATGGGACATCCCTTTGGTCAGTTGGGGTCAGCTGTCCCAGCTGTGTCCCCTCTCAACTTCTTGTGCAACCCCAGCCTACTGGCTGGTGGGGTGGGGTGAGAAGCAGAAAACGCCTTGACCCTGTGTAAGCACTGCTCAGCAGTAATGAAAACATCCCTCTGTTTCCAGCACAAATCCAAAACATAGCCCATACTAACTACTATGGAGAAAATTATCCCAGCCAAAATCAGCACAATGTGAGAATTATCTGTCTGCTTTTGAACTAAAGGGTAATTACTGCATTGGCATTATACCTGGCTATCACTAAGACAAACTATTTTCAGGGACTCCTTTCAAACTAAATGCATCCAACTCAAATATTCATTTGAGTGAGAAGACATTCTTTCCTGAAGTCATGCCTTTTTGCACATCGCCCTCTCATACTGATACCCTATTATGTTTTCAAAGACAAGCTTGACTGACATAAGCCTGCAAAGCTATTTTTTTTTAATCCAGAAGAACATTGTTACTTACAGTTTTATGTATAGAATTTTGAATAAATACAGCAGGAAGCATTCAAGACCATCACTTGGATCAATGTATTAAGCAGAACAATGCTGCYACATTAAGAGCTACAGATCCATTTATGAAAAAGCAGGAAGTATCTGTTCACAACATATGAACATCCCCTGCCAACCACAAATAACAGTAGTCCAGCAGTGGAAAACATACCTAAAATGAACTTTTCCCACTGAAACTTTGCCTTTTCTTTGTACKTTGGGAAAACAAATGGTCCCCGAAAGCCAAACTAGTCTGAACTTCTCTCCACCAGCCACATACCTCATCTCTTCTATCAGTATCTGACTGTTCTTCCCCAGTTAAAGGTGACTTACACAGATACGTTTTTCTACTGAAAACAGCAAAAAGCAATTTCAACAGCTGCGATTATAATTCAGAACCAACAGCTTCATCCTTTAGATAACATAGCATTTTTGCCAGGTCTTTCAGTGACCTTTCCTTTCTACCTTAACAAAGAAGAATTTATGAGTATCTGTTAGAAAGATAACTTTACTGTTTTACTTTATCATTTACTTTATTGTTTTACATTAGATTTTCATTTGCAATAGTGAGCCTGGTGTATAAGCTACAGAGTTCATTTTCCTCATTGTCACATGTGCAAAATAGAACCAACAAATTCACTGCAAAATTAGGGAGAGGTGTCAAACTGTGGACTGGCAAGTGAAATATCTTCAGATTTTTATTCTTACAATAAGGCCCCAGCAGACTTTTTGAACTACTTCCATTCCATCATACAAGATTATGTAATGCCCTAGCTACCACGTTCTTCTTTTAGTCCTATATAGCTTAGTACATACTTAAGACAGATGATTTCTCTTTCACCCCAGAGATAAAATATACTGTGTAATTCAACAGGAAGCTGTGACATTGTTTCAAGAAATTCACATCACCACACCTTACAACTGGCATTCAAAAGAACTGCAGTAATGTGACAAGACATTTAGCAGCTACTCTAAAAATAGGGCAAGCAAAATAAGGGTCCAAAACCAAATTATCAGATTTGGAACAACTCCTTCTGCTACTTATGGATTAAATCCATACTCACAAAGCAACTAAACAAGAATTCAACCTCAAGCTAAGGCAGTATTTAAAAACTTCAGGCTGACAGTTATCTGAAGAAAAAATGCTTATCAATATCTTCATGCTAAAGCCTGTCATCTAGTGAGACTGAACATAAATCACAAACCCAGTCTGCTGGTTTTGCCATTAGTTCCACGCAGGCATTTGCTTAACTCATACTGCTTGACACTACCTTGTACAACTGAAATGGTTTTCACAGCAAGGTACAACATACTGGATGAAACTATCAAAACATCTTTGTTTTAAAATTATGAGTAGAAACGTGATGACAACAGGTAACTAATTTGTTTTTCGTTTAAAAAAAAGATGAAAAATTCCACTGTTCCCATATATTTGAAATATTTTGCAGTTTTGATAAGAGGCTTATTTTTATATTTCCTAAATAAAGCAGAAAAAGCTCTGATCAAAGTAAAACAGAATTGCCCTAGTACGTGCAACATTTACCAACTTCATGCATATACCTGCTCAATTTTCTCACAAAATTAACATTTTTCTTGACAGTAAGATTCATGGTTTTGTACAGAGTACTCTCTCCATGTATCTTCTACAGAACAACTAAAATATAAACTTTTCAGATGGAAATACTATTTTCCTGTTAATTTCAACAGCTTAAAAATTAAATTTCAGATTTAAAAAAGACATTAAAACAACAAAGTTTAAACTCTTAAAACAAACGAGTATTTCAACGAACACTATAATTTTGTTTTCTAAGGCTCAAGTGAATGTTCCATTAGCACAATTCTAAATTGGCAAACATACTGAAATTACCTTTTATATAAAAACTTATTTGACAGAAGTAAGCCAACTTAGATTTAGAAGGAGACAACGGCACATTACCTGAATCGTTGCGGAGGTATGATGACATTGCTGGGATGAGGCAAGATTGACTGAGTAGCTCTAGGAGAACAGATGGAAGAGCACTGCTGTTTTGTCCTCTCCCCTCCTGGCTAGTTTGGGTCTCTCCATTTGATGTACTCCCTGCAGGATTTATATAACTGGCAAGAACCTGAAATACACAAAAATATTTAATCAAACCCAATTTATTTTAGGCAAAAGAACTATGACTCTCCTTCCTTAAGGAAGACACCATAATACTTCACTACCTATTAATAATTCAGTACTGGTATTTATTTCGGCAGTCCCAAAGACCTCTCAGAAGAAATTCTATGCAGTTATTAGATTATGATTCCAACTTTGGCTAATGCTAAAATTAAATTGCTATTATAATTCTGAATGCCTTTAAGTGATCAATTAATATGAATTTTGACAGAACTGCTGGAGTTACTCAAAGCAGGAGTTTGCCAGCTCACACCACTGAGACATGCAGCTGATCAGTCCCATTTCACTTCAGAACACCCACTAGCAACAAAAGATTTTTTTAACTGCTTGTTTTAGAAGTGTTTTAAAAACACTTGTAACTTCCTTTTGGATGRGATCTCAGGGTTTACAGATGAAACAACAGCTTACAGTGAGCATGACAGTTGCTTGGAACAACCACTCGTGAGCACGGCTCTTGCTTCACTAAACAAAGAGCAGCCTTCCCCTCAGTGACAGCAGGGGAGTCACCTCATGACTGCACACCTGCTTGTCCCAAGGGTAGTTCTTGCTGACTTCACAGGCCCTTACCGTGTGTTGGAGACATACAACCTAATTCACTTCCACGGGTCTGATCTGTGCAGTTGTACTCTCAAATTAAGTAACTTCAAGTCTTGAAAGGCTGTATTATTTGAAGTCTCAGGGACTCTATTCACCTTTTTAGGCTCTTCTCCTTTCTTTCATTCTCCCTCTTTGCTCTAACCCCATTATTCATGGTATTTTGCTGCAGCATCTTATCAGCACTCCGTACAACAGAATTTTTCTAAACAACCTTTCTAGAGAAGGGACCAGGCAAAGTCTGCTGTACAACTGACTGACATCTTCAGCAAAATGCTAAGGGTTTTCTACTTCTTCCTACAATTGCTGACTGCCCAAAGCTTACGGCTCCTTACCTCATGACTTATGACAGTTATAAATAAAGCTCTGCATGGCATAATACAGAATACTGCCTAGAAGCTTCACCAAGAGTAATTCAGGTGATTTTCCTCTTTCCTGCTTAGGAAAATTGTTTTGGATTTTATTTGTTTTGCTTTTGCAAGAGACATGATACTTGTGCCTTGTAATCTACAGTGACTGGAATAACTGATTACATCAAAACGATATCTTCATCAGTCAAGGCATGGGCATTCTCAGAATTTCATCCCCTCTGTGCTCTACCCCAGCAGTGAAGTTAGCTAACGCATTTGAGCTGACAGTTCTGTGAATGAAATTTTTGATGACTAGATAGAATCTCATTTTCCCTACACTGACCTAAGGTAACAGGGGCTGGTCACATTTCACAATGGACTGAAAAGCCTAATTATGCAGGATTTTCTTTCCTTACCATGAGGCATTTGGAAGGCATCAGAGTTTTACTAAGATCTGGATGTTTACTGGTGATTTACTATTGTCATTTAATTGACATACTCATGATTTTATAGTATGTCCGAGTGAGATTTTGTTATATTAGCATAACACATTCATGGACACCAGTAACAACTATAGGCATTTTCTTAAAGGAGAGCAAAAATATGCGAGAAATAAATAGGTAAGATTAGCACACAAAACAAAATGCCTATTCTTGCATCCTTCTCCTCTAATGGACAGGCTTTACTTTTGACTGAATGCAGTTATGTCTGCAGAGATATACAACAGCTCCAGGAAAATACACTGGAATGCTTCTTGGTTCATTGTCTATTCAGAACTGTCACCCAGGCTTACCCACTCAAGTCTTTTTTTATGCAGCCTACTGACATTTGAAAACAGCCTCGCTCAAAATATGATCTATACCATTTTTCATGTAGACAGGTGGTTGTAAACTACTTTTTTCCCCAAAGTACCATAATTACTGTGCTATGTGACTGAAAAAACACAAGCTCGATTTTTATTATCCAGGTTCTAATGTTTTGAGTGCTTATCATGAATCAAAATTTCATTATTACACACCTGTAGAAGGCAGGTCACGTGCTCTTCTTCTAGCCTTTGCTTAGTCAAAGCTTGTTCAACATCCCATCCTGAAGCTGTGGAGCCTGTTCCAAAGCCTGTACCCTTAGCCCAGTACAACTGCTGTTCTTCTGTTGATCCACTGTTGTGTGTACTTGATATCTGTGGCTAAGTTAAAAAAAAAAACAAAAACAAACAAAACCCACAATATTTTCACTTTTTTCATCTTATGAACCAATTATTTAGAAAGCCTTTGTTCTGCAAAAGAAGGTGATCCCAATTTATTAACTTAATAAAGATACCACTGGGATTCAGGGAAATTCAAAACTTTAGATAGGAAAGACTCTGCCACATACATGGAATTCCAGTACAGGTCAGCGCTAAATTGTTGCAAGTGATTCTTCTGTAAGCCCATTTTTGTTCTCTTTTAAGATACTGTCACCGCTTAAATGATTAAAGGTATTAAAATGCTACTTAATCCACATTGTGCAAAACATCACAGCTCTGTAATTATTACTCTTTAACACCTATTCAAGTTTAATAGCATAATTAGATGAAGTGAATGGAAGTAGAAATGTCATGAAAAGTACACAACCAAAATGTTAAGATGCTCAAGCATGTGCTGATTTTGACTAAATGCTCCACAATGGCAAAAGGTGTAAGTTACATGTATAGCTCTGACACATGATCTCTGGGCCACTGAAACACACACTATTTCCACTCCAGACAGTAGCGGGGGAAATACCTTGTCCTTAAAATGTTCTGAGAGATAGCATTTTTCCAAAGGTGCTTGCACAGCATTTCCAAAGATGCTTGTACAACTTGTACATTTTTCCAATGGTCTGCATCACTGCATTTTACTAACATAACTCCAATATTATATTGCTTAGCCCTTATGAAACTATGTAAGTACTTCTGCTAATTTTTAAAGTTTACCAGATCTTTGGCAAAAAGGATGCAGAAAAAACTGATAAGCGTTTTTTAACTAATGCTTTCCTAAATACATATTTAGCACCTTAAACAAGTGACCTCATTTTCCGAAGCGATGAACACTTGCTACTTTCATTAGAGTTACTCAGTGACAATTAGCCTTACTGGAAACCAGGTCACATGAGTAGGTGCCCAACTTAGATATCTAATATTTGATTTACGGCTCTGAAAAGTTTCATTTTCTGTTCAGAACTTCTTCAGTGACTTTGTTCAGTATTACAGTTGAAGGAAAAGAAATTATGTATGAACAGACTGCAATGGTAAAAAAGTTATCACCTATGCAGTACGACACTGACAGTAGTCTGGAATCACCATTTAACTTTTACACTGGGAATGTAATGCATCCCGGTGATAAAATAGCTGTGTGGTTATTCTCATGTAGACATTACTCATTACATCACCCATGAACACGCTGTGCCTTTAATACTCAAGAGGACTGTCACGAGCACTGACTTAAAGCACTTAAGGAAAGCCTGGCCCCAGAAATATGAGCCTGATGGATCTCTAGTTTCAAGTTACCACCTGTCACCTGATAGATATGAATTATGAGAAAGCAAGCCATTTAAGGCGTCATGGTACAACTGAAACAGAGATAAAAATTAATGGTTGCCCTTTACCTCCAAAAGTGCTATAATGCTAAGGCGTCAGTGTGTCAGCAGCCTGATACCCCGTTAGGAGCGGCATATCTCAGCTTCCCCTTAAATTTGACTAGCCGTTAAAGTGAATTATTCTCATGCACAGCTTCATCTCTTCCTTACTCAACCTCTTATCAGTATCAGAGCTGCTAAAATATGGACAGTCCTATATTTTGCATCTACTTAGCCATAGTTAGCCATCAGGAACGTTTTCATAGAATCACAGAATCATTAAGGTTGGAAAAGACCTTTAAGATCATCGAGTCTAACCGTCAACCCAACACCATCATGCCCGCTAAACCATGTCCCAAAGTGCCACGTCTACACATTTTTTGAATGCCTCCAGTATTGGTGACTCCACCACTTCCCTGGGCAGCCTGTTCCAATGCTTGACAACCCTTTTGGTGAAGAAATTTTTCCTAATATCCAATCTAAACCTCCCTTGGCACAACTTGGAGCCATCTCCTCTTGTCCTATCGCTAGTTACTTGGGAGAAGATCCAAAATCCACCTCACTACAGCCTCCTTTCAGGTAGTTGTAGAGAGCGATAAGGTCTCCTCTCAGCCTCCTCTTCTCCAGACTAAACAACCCCAGCTCCCTCAGCCGCTCCTCATAAGACCTGTGCTCCAGACCCTTCACCAGCTTCATTGCCCTTCTCTGGRCACGCTCCAGCACCTCAATGTCCTTCTTGTAGTGAGGGGCCCAAAACTGAACACAAGATTTGAGGTGCGGCCTCACCAGTGCCGAGTACAGGGGCACGATCACCTCCTTATTCCTGCTGGCCACACCATTTCTGATACAGGCCAGGACACTGTTGGCCTTCTTGGCCACCTGGGCACACTGCCAGCTCATGTTCAGCTGGCTGTCAACCAGTACCCCCAGGTCCTTTTCCGTTGGGCAGCTTTCCAGCCACTCTTCCCCCAGCCTGTAGTGTGGCCTGGGGTTGTTGTGATCCAAGTGCAGGACCCRGCACTTGGCCTTGTTGAACCTCATACAATTGGACTCGGYCCATCGATTCAGCCTGTCCAGATCCCTCTGCAGAGCCTTCCTACCCTCAGGCAGATCAACACTCCTGCCCAGCTTGGTGTCGTCTGCAAACTTACTGAGGGACCACTTGATCCCCTCATCCAGATCATTGATAAAGATGTTAAACAAGACCAGCCCCAAAACTGAGCCCTGGAGAACACCGCTTGTGATCGGCCGCCAACTGGATTTGACTCCGTTCACCACAACTCTCTGGGCTCGGCCATCCAGCCAGTTTTTCACCCAGCGAAGAGTACACCCGTCTAAGCCATGAGCCGCCAGCTTCTCTAGGAGGATGCTGTGGGAGACAGTGTCAAAGGCCTTACTAAAGTCCAGGCAGACCACATCCACAGCCTTCCCCTCATCCACTAGGCAGGTCACCTGGTCATAGAAGGAGATCAGGTTGGTCAAGCAGGACCTGCCCTTCATGAACCYGTGCTGGCTRGGCCCGATCCCCTGGTTGTCCTGCACCTGCCTTGTGAGCACCTTCAACATGAACTGCTCCATAACCTTCCCCAGTACCAAGGTCAGGCTGACAGGCCTGTAGTTCCCCGGATCCTCCTTCCGGCCCTTCTTGTAGATGGGCGTCTCGTTGGCAAGCCTCCAGTCATCCGGGACCTCCCCTGTTGACCAGGACCGGTGATAAATGATGGAGAGTGGCTTGGCAAGCTCCTCCGCCAGCTCCCTCAGTACTCTCGGGTGGATCCCATCCGGCCCCATAGACTTGTGAGTGTCCAGGTGGCGTAGCAGGTCATTAACCTCTTCCTCTTGGATTATGGGGCGCATATTCTGCTCTCCATCCCTGTCTTCCAGCTCAGGAGGCTGAATACCCTGAGGATAACCCGTCTGACTACTAAAGACTGAGGCAAAGAAGGCATTAAGTACCTCCGCCTTTTCCTCATCCTTGGTGGCACTGATCCCCCCCCTGCATCCAATAAAGGATGGAGATTTTCCTTTGCTCTCTTTTTGTCCTTAATATATTTGTAAAAATGTTTTTTGTTGTCTCTTACAACTGTGGCCAGATTGAGTTCTAGCTGGGCTTTTGCCGTTCTAATTTCCTCTCTGCATGACTGAACAAGATCCCTGTAATCTTCTTGAGTTGCCTGCCCCTTCTTCCAGATGTGGCAGACTCTCCTTTTTTTCCCTTAGTCCCAGCAAAAGCTCTCTGTTCAGCCAGGCCGGTCATCTACYCCRYCAGCTCTTCTTGCGGCACATGGGGACAGCCTACTCCTGCGCCTTTAAGACTTCCTCCTTGAAGAACCTCCAGCCTTCCTGGACCCCTCTGCCCTTCAGGACTGCCTCCCAAGGGACTCTCTTAACCAGTGTCCTGAACAGGCCAAAGCCCGCCCTCCGGAAGTCCATGGTAGTGGTTTTGCCGACCGCCCTCCTTACTTCACCAAGAATCGAGAACTCTATCATTTCATGGTCGCTGAGCCCCAGACGGCCTCCGACCACCACACCTCCCACCAGTCCTTCTTTGTTGGTAAACAGCAGGTCAAGCGAGGCACCTCCCCTGGTAGGCTCGCTTACCAGCCGTGTCAGGAAGTTATCTTCCACACACTCCAGGAACCTCCTTGACTGTTTCCTCTCTGCTGTGTTGTATTTCCAGCAGACGTCRGGTAAGTTCAAGTCCTCCACGAGGACAAGGGCTAGCGATCATGAGACTTCTGCCAGCCGCTTGTAGAATGCTTCGTCTGCCTCTTCACCCTGGGTGGGTGGTCTATAACAGACTCCCAGCCGGATATCTGCCTTGTTGGCCTTCCCCCTCATCCTTACCCATAAGCACTCGACCTGATCATCACAGTCGTCGAGCTCTGTACAATCGAAACACTCCCTAACATACAGAGCCACCCCACCGCCTCTCCTTCCTCGCCTATCCCTTCTGAAGAGCTTATAGCCATTCATTGCAGCACTCCAGTCATGAGAGTCATCCCACCATGTTTCTGTGATGGCAACTACGTCATAGCTATCCTGCCGCACAATGGCTTCCAGCTCCTCCTGTTTGCTGCCCATGCTGYGTGCGTTGGTGTAGATGCCCTTGAGCTGGACTATCGATCTCACCCCCGACATCGGCATGCCACCCCGAGGCTCATCTTTAGCGAGCCTGGTTTTATCCCCTTCCCCTTTGAACCTAGTTTAAAGCCCTCTTGATGAGCCCCGCCAACTCATGAGCAAGAATCCTTTTCCCCTTTTGAGACAGCTGAACTCCATTCTTTGCCAGCAGGCCCAGTGCCATGTAAACCACCCCATGATCAAAAAAGCCAAAATTCCACTGATGGCACCAGTTTTCATGTAAGCCTCTACCACAAAGATGCTAAAGAGGGCAAGTCATGAATTTTTTTTATACACTTCTACAGACAATTGGTATGTTATGCAGAAATGGCCACTCATAATCCTAAAAAAAATCAGGGGATACATGTTCTGAATAGAAGGTAGTATAATACAGTAAGTACTTCAAAAAAGTTTAATTTTGGAGATTCACTCAGGTTCTTGAACACTAYGGAAAATTTTTGTCTTTGGATCTCATTTCCCCATCAGTAAAAAGGGGAAAAAAAAATCACTGCATTAATTCATTAATTTTCACAACTCATTTACATTTGTGAAGCATTTAAGAGGAAATAATTTGCAGCCAGTAGAGTTTAGATTATGAATGGTAATTAAGGTAACAAGGTCACGCTGTCTAATGAGGATTAAAGAACCACCATCCATTGAGCATTATGCCCCTCAGGCACTGAAAAAGGAGGTCCTGTGAAAGAAACTGACTACATGACAAGCTGCCTTTGTTGGTTAAATTTCATTATTAYTCTGTTTATTTGCAACATGCAAGGAGAATTACTTAATCAAGTACTTTCTAATTATTTTTGCTCTTCATTCAAATGCCAACTCTGCAGAAATTAGACTATAATGAAAGCATAGAGATTATTTTCTTTTTTATAGTTAAAACTCTTACTGCTTCTCAGTGGCAATTATTGTGCTGCTAAACTTACCTCTGCCTGGTTGGGACTAGAATTGGGCACTCTTGGTGCGTGGTGGCTTAGAGCAGACAGACAAGCAAGGATAAGATGTATAGCCCCTATCTCCAGTGCCATCCGCCTAAGCAGTACTCCATCATCAGTAGTCAATGGTGTAGTGCTGAACAAACTACGCAACACATGGAAGGGCAGAGTTGGAAGCACGTTTGCTGAAGGAGACTGCAGGATATGGCCTAGATTGAAGAAGAAACATAACAAAACCACATTTTCTTTCAATAGTTCAATACAGCCTCTTAATCTCTGCAATAGTTTATAAACAACACACACAGAAATATACTAAGGACTTAAGCATTCGCATATGATAGGAAAGCTATCTAATATTAGGTTTCTCTTCACAAAAAATTTTCAGCAGAAGAGTGTAGAAGAAAGAATGTTTCTTTAATTCCTTTACGGTTTTGGTTAAGAACTGAAGTTATAAAATCTGATTCGCCATTTCCAGGGAGAAAATTTAGTTTGTGAATAATATTGAGCATACTTCTGTATTTGACTACACTTCAGGTCGCACATCTGAATGAAGAAACCAAAGGTGGTTCAGACTAAATTTTTTTTTTTTTTTTAAACATTCCAACTACAGCAAGTTAAAGAATGCACATGGTCAGCTMATAGCAGCTCAGCTGACAAGGAGGTGTAGTTTATCATGATGTAGGACATTTTTTCATATTCATGTGCCCAAAGTGGGAATTAAGTCACTRACACAAGCTGTGATGCTATTCAAGTTGAATACATGGTGAAATACTAACGTAATTTTAATTAGATGAGCTGCGTGTTTGAATTTTGTAGTAGAATTATTTTAAATTTTTAACCCTTTTGCATTAGGAGCAAAAATTACTCCTTTTAAAAGCCACATTTCAAATAATAGAGTGACCTATTAATGCCAACGTACTCAAGATTTGGGACACTATCTCAATTTTTTCTGTATTTAATAATGCATTTCACATTCCTTTCCCTGTGCATATGTGAATAGAGATATTTGACAACTGAAAATACTTCAAAATAGCCAACTCTGTTCAGAAGTTTGCTTCTTATTTTAAATATATTTATATTATTTTCTCCCTCATTCTTAGAGTTTATCATCAGCTATATCATCACCCAGAGGTCTAAACTGAAATATACTACAAATACATATGTCTATATTTGTATGTATATGTACCTACACACACACACGCATACACACAGGAGTTAATTCATATCTATCTGATACTCTTTGTAAAGACAATAACAAAAAGGAAATAAAAAGTCCTCTGACTGAGATCTTCATAAATAAAACTGAACACTTCTGGAAAAAAACCTATCTGATAGACTTCCAGAACTGCAAGTATAGCCAATACTATATAGTCATATAGTATATGACAAGGAGACAAAAAAGAAAATATCTAAACATTTGCCCATGATTTATTTTCACAGAGAACCGAATCCATGTTTAAACTATAAGCCATGGATTTATAAGTGCATCTCTTCATATTATGCAAGAAAGTAAAGAGATTCTAGGTGTATGAAAAGATGCATTTCCAACAGAAAAGGAAAATATTAATGCTTTATACAGAGGACTAATGGGGACTACTGTGTACAAGTGATCCCACATTTTGTAAGGAGTTGAATTCAGACATTTGGCTTAGGGAATGGAGAAATTGACTGTTTAGTCCAGCAAAAACAAAAGCTAAGAGCGAATATGATTCCTGTCAACAAATGCATCAGAGAAAGAAGAGCTATTTATGTCGAGGAACAATGCTAGCACAATGATAAATGGGCACAAACTGGATATGAATAAGTTTAGGCTGAGAATTAAAGCAGCCCCTACCTATCAGGAAAATGATATTCTGGAACTGCATTCCAATAGCAATAGTGGATGCACACACACGAAAAAGAAAGCAACCCAAATTTTAAGGGTTTGAGTTGGTCTCTTTAGTAAAAAAAGAAAAAAAAGGATATAAAATTGTTTGCAGTAGCAAGGGACTGGAACCACTCAAGGACATAAAAATCTGAGGGACTGCACATAGTCCTTCAGTTAATTACTACTCAAATTAGCTGGGAGTAAGCAGTCAGACTGAATTTTTGTTATCCAGTTTATTCTTGTCTACTGTCCTGTACCTAAATACAAGAGAAATAAAAACATAAACAGAAGAGAACGTGAATAAGACTCATAAGTTTCTCAGCTGATCTTATGAGCTACACATTGTCCACCACTCTATAGGCTGCTGAATAGAGACTAGCTTCAGTTGATTGCTGCATAGAAAAAACATCATTCTTAAACATCATCAGTCATAATGAAAGGAAAAAGTACTAAAATATCTTTCACATACACTCTTCCAGTTCTCCAGAACACTAAAAAATACAAATATTAGAACTATATGCAGAGTTCCAGATTTGGTTGCAAAGACACTGACTACAAATTGTCTCTCAGCACATCTGTTCATTCATCGAAGAATACCCTATTTCTCCCTCTGAACTCACACCATTAAGGTAGAGCTCCCGCTCAGCTAATTTGATCACCATGGTCTTTAGATCTTCCTCTCCTTTTCTAAAACAGTATTATTCAACAGTTTATTCTAAATCTGCTGTAGCTATGCTCCTATCCATATTATTCTGCATTTGGTTGCAGAATTATACGACATTTGCTCAATTAGTTGAGCATACTCAGCTACTCAGATTGTTCTGTCTGAGCACATTGTCATCTTGACAGTGTCATTCTAAGTTTTATCAGCAGTTATTTTACAATTACTCTGACATTTAGATGAGAACACTTGAATATTGATGATTGTGACAAAACTTTGCCAGATAGAATTTAATATTTAGAGACAACAGACTAGCAAAGATGCTAGCAACACAGTTCTAACTTCCTGCTAAAATCAATTCTAACTTCCTGCTAAAAGCATTACAGTGTAAATAAATGTAAGTAAAATGATCTAGCCATGGTCTACAAAGAAACATAATAATTGCAGCACATACTTCCTTCACCATCATCTGTAACTCCCAACACCAATCTCAACAGACACTGAGCATGTTTCCGTTCTTTTAGCAGCACCTCAGCATAGCCCGGGAGACGAAGAAATAAACCAAAGGCAGCCAAAGAATGCGCGGGTATGGGAGACATAGTCTGAACTGTTGACTTGATCGGTGGAGGCTCTGCAGCAATTGTTTCTGGTGCTTCATACACCAATTCCCCTGATTGTTCAATGGTAACCCATTCAAACTGATCACTGTCCTTCTGCTTTTCCTGCGTGGTCGATGTAACCACTGGAGTGCTCACCTTAACCAACAAAAACAACAATCAAATTTGGTAGTCATTCAGTTAATCACCTAGGCAAAAATTTTATTAAAGTTAGGATCTAAAGGACATACAATCTTAATATAGGACACCATTAAAAAGTCAAATGAAATACACTACCATTTACAGATACGGGGACCAGGCTAAATGGCCAAAAAGGACTTAATTTTTGCATTTTCAATACAGTTCTAGAAAGTCCYGCCTACACAAGCAAGCAACTGTATTTTTACAACCTAAAATCCTCAGTTAAAAATGTGTTGCTTAAAATCTAGAGGCATAGGAGACATAAATTACACAGAAATAAACAACACAAAGATCAGTTTACATATCAGGCTGTTAAGAAATGACCCTCTTATTTTTAACATTAAACAGTATGAACTCAAGTGGTTAATTTTTAATTACATATTGCAAAAAGGAAAACAATTAATCATATCTTTAAAAACTAAGAAGAAATTTAGGTACCTTAGCAGCCTTGTAGCAACTCATGTACTCCTTTCGGGCTTTTGATTGATTTGGCAGGTTTTATTCCTATTATGGTCTAATACTACAGTCTGTAGTTCTATTTTATGAACTAACACTGCATAGAGGACTATGCAGCCAGACATTATGATGAGAATCAGAGTTTAAGGGGGATAACAGTTGTAGAATTCCCCAAGAAACAGTCATACACTCAGTTAAAATGAAGGTATGACACCCAGGTCCCTCTCATAATTAAATATCACAGAAGCTTCAGGCTGTTATGCTATTCAGCTGAATTGATACAATCATATTTAAAATTTTAGTATTTATCACCAGACTGATCAAAATTGGAAAAGATTAATCTGAAAAGTCCYCACAGAATTTATTCAGAGTACCAAATTCCTAATTAAAAGTCAAAGCCATGTTTAGCTGCATTTATTCCAATCATCTACACATTTAGAGAATAATTAGGAAAATCCTAAAATACAGTTTACAGAATCAGAAGTATCAGTGACTTAGAGAAATATAAAAATAAAATTAAGAAATGAAGAGACTGGAGAATTCATCAGTCTTCACTCTGAAAGTTCTATTTGGTATTATTGTACTTAATTTGTTCTTATAGATCCCAGAATTCTTATTCAGTATTTGAATCTAAACTTATATTTCAAGTTAAAAAATTGTGAAAAGAAAATAACTTCCTAGGACTATAGAAAAACAAGGTAAAAAAGGTATGAAATTTCTTGTAGTCACAAGTTGCCTTTCACCTGTTGCAGAATTCCATGAATCAGGCTTCTTCAATACAGAGTACACGTTATATCTCTTGGATTTCAAAATACAGTAATTGCTATGTGAACACATTTCCTTAACTTTTAATTTTTGAACAGGCTTGATACTAGACTTCTAAAACATCTTCGCAGAACTATTTACAAAGGGTTCATACTAACTACCTGGTCTCACTATCGGGTTCCTATTCTTGCCATAGTTCTGCAGTCAGGGTACTGAACAGCACTCTTAACTCATGATTAATTTAATTTCAAAGGGAATAAATATTCACAATCTTTCCTATTAGGAGTATCACCCAAAAATTTCAAAAATATAGCTTAATTCACAGGTTATTTTTTTCCCTTTTTAATAAAGATTGTGGACCTGGAACAGCAGCCAAAGAACTAAGTCCACACTAATGCCACTACTGACACTTTTGAAAAGCCTATCAGTGCCTCCAGAGAAATTCTATACGTAATTATAATAACAAGTATACAAATAAATAACGTATATATTATTCATTATATAATTTTATTTTAGATATATTATTTATTATTATAAAGATAATTAAGAATATAGAGCTATTTACTATTTATAATAATAAATCTAAACTAAAATTATATAATCTGCTTTGAGAACTGAATTTCAGTTAACCATAAAAAAGCTTCTGAGACTACATTTACACAAGCAATTAAATGATAAGCAAGTATGACTTTACAGTACCTCAGCAACTTTATGTTACTGCACCCTCCAAGATATTTTATGAATTAACAGAAGCGGAGCAATCAGCAACACTGAATTTGTGCATTTGTTTCACAAGGACATGGATACTCAAGCAGCCTATAACATGTATAGGGAAGCAGCATGCATAGCTGGACTGGGCTGTGGAGTTATGCACTTGCCTATTTTAAAGCAGCTTTCCCAAATAAATGAGATGTCATAGAATCATAGAATCATAGAATCATTAAGGTTGGAAAAGACCTCTAAGATCATGTCAAACTGAACCATAGAGAACTACGAGGAAAATACTGTCCTTAAACAAACAAACACAACACTCTTAACATGTTTTTCCAGACTGACTTTTTCACTCACTTGCTGAATTACGTCAGGATAAAGCATAGGGAGTCTCTCTGCAATGAGGGCCAATCCACCCATTCCTGCAAAAACTTGCAGTGGAGACTGAATAGGACAGGTTTCAAGAAGCGATTCATCTAGCACTGCATCCATACACTCATCCCCAGGACTGATGGCTTCATCTTCAGGGCAAGGTCCCAGTAAATCTGCATGTTCTACAAAAACACAGGAGTAAAAGAAATTAATACATCATTATCAATATTGTGTTTATTTCTTCATTCTCACTTAAAAGTGTACTTCAAAAGTAGCAGTTCCTTCTTAAGCAAAACCTGAGTCAAGAACCTGAAATGAATGAGTACAAGAGTATCAAAAGAAAATAAAAGTATGCGTGGTACCTTTTGCCAATGATGGCAGATCTATGTAATAACTTGGGGTTATTTATACAGGTGTACATGTTAATTATTAGAATTTTATGTTTTATTCAAATTTGATCTATGCCTTCAAAATTTTATTACCTTTGTAAGTATGACATTTTTTAACACTGTCTTTCATCTAGGAGGTAAGAGTAGGTTTGTTACTCTCCAATAAAGAGTTCATAGTTGAAGAAAGGAAGGATAACCTTAGTTAAATTAGTCTTGCTTTTTCCTTAAAAATGCTGAAAGAGAATTTTTTTTCAGTTTCCCTTTTCCCATCATTTAACTCACCATCCATAAAGTCCTATCACTTATCATTCACCACACCTTCCATTCTCGCATCTCCTCTCTGTGAGGTATCAAAATACCCCTCTGCCAAAGTTGTGAAATTTAATTCTATTCTTCCCCATAAAAAAGATCAAGATCTCTATTTTTCTAGCCTCCATCCTCCCAGTTTATGACTAAGCACTGTAATATCTTGTACAATGGACAAAAAACCCAATCATTTGATACAGTTACGCACAKAAGTTGTATATCCAGAACCCTACCACGATTCATTTTGCCAAAAATTAACCCTCTGCTCATTATGACAGCCAAACTTCATGGTGAATATTCGATTTATTTCATCTAAAGAATCTGTACTGCAGATTATGTTGTTAAATACTATAATGCAGTGGTCCTCAAAGCCTTCACAGTATACCCCACATCAAAAGGCAGCATAGATCAAGTGGTCTCGGTACCTCTTCGCTGTGAGGGATCTGACACTCCGCTGAAAATCCACAATTATACTTAAAATGTTTTTATGCACATATGCTATCATTTATTATATACTTCTAAAAAACACAGAAGCACATTAAAGCATAATTCACGTAGCTACCAAAACTAACTTTTTTTTTTTAAAAGTTTTCACGACAGATACTTTATCTTTTAAAACCTTTTCTTCCCTAATTTGAAAGGGAATAGGAAACAGTAGGTCTTTCCCCATCCTAATTCTCAACTTCTAAATGTGCAAGAAGCACCAGGTTACAAGGACATCATGGATATGTTGTGGCAGAAGCACATCGCTATGGAGCAGTGTGATCAAAGTATTAGATTTAATAAGCTCAAACCAGGGATATGTAGGAGTATGTACATCAATTCTCCTTTATTCAACCTGAAGGACTATGAGAAATGGAAAAGGTCACCTACACTTCCAAAGCAGGATAATCCATGTAAGAAAGAGCCCAAACATAACACTTTGAGTACATAGAGCTTTGATGTCTACTGTTCATAAGGATACAGACAGAAGCCACCTTTGTGGAAGTCTTCCCTATCACCACAGATAGTGGGTGAGGATGTCTGCAAACATGCTGGTCTCAGCAAGGGACCACCTTCCGTCAGATGTGTGGAGGATTCCACCACGCTAGGCTTAACATGATTTACAGTCTGATTGCTTGCGATGACATGAATAGATCAGACCACGAGAAAGGTTAGATTTCCTTGATAAGGAAAATTTCAAAATAAAGATTTTTGAAGGAATACTCACCCCTCTCTTTTACAGTGTAAAAAGCTGTAAGCCTTCCCAAAGGAGGAAAACAAGAAAATAGACACACACAGAGATTTAGAATGCAGAGGAAAATCACTAAGGCCAAATGCTTCTCTGCAAAAGACACTTGAAAAATACGCTATCAGTGAGTAAGGGTATAGGCAGATCTTTTATTATGAGTGCAAATATAATGCTACTCCTTTCACATCTTAAATATTGTTGCAAAGTGTTACACTTAAGTATACTTCTCCAGTACTTGCTTTAGTTAATCTTCTTATAACCCAATTCAAACCATTTCCCCTCCGTCAATGTTCTGCAAGTTTTCAGTGAAGTCATGTACTTCAGCTACGGAAAACTGCTGACCTCAAACAAAGACACTGAAGCACACAGAAAAAAATATAAATAAATGACACTTTTCCTCAAGTACAGTAGTAGTAAATGCAGTTCGAGACACATGTGAAGCTATAAAATCTATCCACCACAGATAAAAAAAGTCTACTTTAAAAAAGCCAGTAAGGAAATACTGATATGTAAGAATGATTTCTCTAGATATTAAAAACCAGTAATGAAAAAGCAGTAGCACTAACCTTTAACTGATGAGTGGTGATTGACATCTGAATGTAAATAAAATTTTGCTGTATAGCACCCTAGATCAATGGATTTGGCATGACATTCAAATTTTCAAAAGTATTAGTCTCAAGGTTTTTTTTTTAAAAAAAAGCCCAGTAACTTAATAAAAGTTCAAAGAGGACCTTCATGTTTTCACATGCAACTCTACTACTAAACTGAACCTCCTCTAATGATTTTTGAGTTTCATTCAAACAGAAAAAAAAAATTATGTTTAGAATTTAAATAAACAGCAAAACAAAACAAAAATATTATTTGATAGAGAAAGGCCTCTCAATAACATGAGAGATCTGTGTATGCAGGCATTACATGGAGTCATGAAATACTTAGCTCAGAGCAGATAGCAAGAAAATACTTTTTTTTTTTGCAACTCTTCTTTCTGTTTCTTATCTTTTCTAGAAGGAGATTGATCTATAAAGTGAACAGTTTTTACAAGAAGCCCCTGTCTTAAAATAGCCGAATGATTAACTTTGTAATTCCATGCTGTTTCTATCAGCAGGCTGGTGATCAGCAGATCACCTCAGCTTAATTTCAAGGTCCTATTTCTCTAAATCCTTCCCTAAAGGAATGATATCAAAATATTTCAAAACAGATTCCTGGGATACAGCTCCTCCCTCCCCTTTCCCTAGCACTATAAGTAGATAGCAAGCAATTAGGAAAAACCTTAGCACGAAACAGACCATATTAGAACATCTTGAAAGTATTTCGTTTTTAAAAGCAAGAGTTACAAGACCTGCTTAGACGGGCTTGAGAATAATTGCCATTTTCAAAGAAGCATTTAAATACCCAAGTTGCTGCAAGAAAAAATTTCACAGGCTCCTCTCACTCATATGGTTTCAAACAGCTCCTGCATCACTTGATCTGCCCTGGTTATGAGTACAAACACTAGAGAAGTGGTATACATGTCAAGAAATAAAATACACAGTATCTGTACAATCATATAATTGTATCATACACAACACTACAATGAAGAAAGAAAAGTGAAACCAGAACAACCATACTGGAGCATCTTATAGATACAATCTAAAGGCAGGCAATGAATTTGTTCTTTATCACGAAGTTTAGCACTTGCCTTGTAAAGACAGCTCAGGAACATCATCCAAGAAAATACAGAAAACTGCTGTTTCTTACCAAGAAAATCAAAACCATTTTTGTCCAAAATAAAAGCATTTTAAAAAGGAAGATACCAAAAAAGTAAGAACACTCACCTTTTTCTGTGTGAAGACGTTTAAATGAGTCTGTTTTTGATAAGCTTGGATCTGAGATAACTTTGGAACCAAGCTTAACTGTCAAATCTATTGATCGGTATCCTTGAGGGAGTTTACGGTCATACAGCAGCGTCAGAAGCTGGGCAAGCGTCATTTCAGCTGGTAACGGCTGGCCTAAACAACAACGGCATTGAGTCAGAGGGGAAAATTATGATTGGGTTATTTTAACATACATGTCTAGGTGCTGTTCATTACTTGTACCACAGATGCCAAGTAGACTAAATATTATCTGGCTCCAAACCAAGGCCTTAATTTTAACCTTTGTTCTCTCGGGAAAAGGGGCCTCATCAGTTTGGAACTAACTATCAAAGAACTATGCCAATATTCCCTAAGGCAGCTCTGTGCCGAGAGCCCAAGCACTTGGCATGTTTAACAAATGGCTAAGGCTGCAATTTGATGTGCATTTTAAGCCTGTCCCCTACTATTAAACCCCACCCCTGCATCACACTTGAACTGTGGTGGCATAAAGGTGTGTGACCATAAGGTAAAATGGCTGAAGTGGAAAACAAAAAAAACCCTGCAATTCTTTTACAGTCCTATTAGTCCCAAGCATAGCTCACTACTCTTGTGTTGGGACACAACTCAGCAAGAAATAACGAATGGCACTGCCAGGAACACTTTTCTCAGCAGCAACACAGACTTGAAATGCACATGCAATACAGCCCAAACTGATTACACAAATAAAGATTTTGGCCACTCTGTTGTTTATGAAAAATATGTTCTTCCCTGAAATTACAAGTTACTCTCAAGGCAGAACAATTTTTCCCTGATAAGAAGTAGACTTACATATAAAGTGAAACGTTTTAGAGTTGAATCATATAATATACWTAGCATGCCCATTTCACCTTGACCATGCTTAATCAAGTAACACAAGTTCCAGGAAGGTCTTTAGTAGCAACCTGTTTCTTCAATGGAAGATGGTGTCTTAAGAAATGAAAATTAAAAATGTCTTGCCATTGTGCAAGTGAAGAAATTTTCTGCCCTTTTTTCATCACTGATTCTGCTTTCCACGGCTTCTTTTTTTTGTAACAACTGGCTGTTGCGCAAGATGTCTGATCGACCAGATCACAAATACAGAATGGTCTACTTTACCATTAGTAGACCTTCAACCTTTACCAGCTAGATACTGAAACAGGCATTGAGTTTTGACCTCCTTTCCAAAATAGTAGCATTAACTGTATCAATTTTAGATATTTTAATCCAAGTATATGATCCCTCTAATAATTGCCAGAGGATAGCCTCAAAGCCAATAGTTATGCAGTAGGTTAAAAAATTTAGTTTTTTATTGGGTGAAAATTACTTTGATCAGAAGTTTACCACTTACTTCCATCAGCCAGTTCCTTGTTTTTATACTATAAAACAGGTAAGAAGCTCTTCCACTTAACATTAGTGTTTCACCCATGTTCCTGTTCTTTATCCCTGATCTAAGGTTAAGAATTCCAGTCACACCAATCTCTCTCTATAGGAGAGATCTTTCTCTCTATGCGCCAACTACAACATTGCCACCAGCTTTGTCCAGATAGCTGATAAAATGTGAATACATATCYGCTATACATCGAACATGACTAACTGCTTGAGACATGCTGGTTTTGAAAACACAAGAAGTATGGAATTCAACAATATTTCTGAACTGGCAAATCAACCTTCCAGAGAGCAATGCAAGCTCACTGCCCACTCAGAACATAAAATAACAGGGCACAAATACCAGTTTAGTTCTGCCTCGCAGGTCAAAGAAAATGTGAGTCACCTTACAAACCCACCCCCCTTTTATTTCTGACTGAAAGTGGAAATGTTTTTGAGATTTTGTTTAGGAACAAGGAACTAAACTTCAAGGAAGATCAGCATAATTCTTATTTTTGTCACGCCACTATGATGTTATAATGCTCCACTTCCAGTTGAAAGCTGTTACCCAACCCAGAAGGGCTTTACACTTCAAGATGCTCAATAGAAAGATAAAGATGTCCGTTAGCATTACATCTACTTTCTGATGACATATCAGCCACTGTAAAAGACCATAATTTTAAAGTTTAAAAACAGTAAAGTTACCTGGTAGAAGTTTATGGTATAGATGAAAGACTGGAACACTAATGGTCTTGCTGGAAGATTCTCCTCCTGAGGAAGAGGTACCTACTTTATCTGCCATCACTCTTCCTCGTCTTGATGGTGGACGTGGAGGGGTGGATGAAACAGCTCTTTTTGACTGAGATTTCAAACCTAGAAGTAAAAAATTCGAAGTCATTCTGGTATTTAGTAACTTCAGCTAGCCAAGATTCAATGTACTCAATACCTTCAATAACAGCAAAGAAGTCAAACTTTTCAGCACTGGCAAATTAAATATCAGAATAGCATTCATGTAGAAAATATATTTGGATATAATCCTGGTATTTTTACAGTTAGAAGGTTGCACATCCTCCTGAGCCCCAAACATAAACCAAACCATAACTGTACCAGATCATATCATCCATATAAAAAAAGCACAAAAAATATTCTGATTCTGCTCTTAAACTTAGTTAAAGACACTGTCTAGCAGTGGGCCCTTTGGTAAAACGTTTTTAGGTTGTTTTTTCAATTGAAAGCAAGAAATGCAAAAATTTCTAAACTGACAGACATTTCAGCAGCAAACAATAGATAACAACCATTTGTCTGGCCTACAAACATGACTTCAGCTGCAGTACTGACAATAGCACATGTGACGAAAGGTGTCTTTAAACATGCTTTTAAAGTTGCCTAGGTCAAAATCTTTAAAGTAAGCACTGCATGAAAATTAAAAGGCAGAATAGGAACATAAAGGCTTACTGAGCTTATATAGCAAGACTGCCATATTTTGGGTCAGCTTAAGTTGACTTAAGGTACAGTGAAATTATACTGCTATTATGTACCCTTCTACGCAGGTGACAGACCAAGTAAAAAAGTCAGCAGGTCCATAAACAAAGACTCATACAACTACTGCCTCATAATCAGCCAAGAGCAGCTGGAAAACTAACAACATCCATGCCTGAAATGCTATAATACACTTTGGTTTCAGCTGATCAGTAGGAGCAGCTATAATACGCAACACATTCTCCAATAATCTCAGTATACTGAACTAGCTTGTCTCAGGAAGATCAGGCTCCAAATATCATCTCTACTCTCTATTAATTTTATTAATAGGGAACAAGTTAAACACTGGCTGCATGAGGCTCTGAGGACACTAAAAAAACCCAGAATATATAAAAAGATAAAGGCAAAAGAAGAAAATATTTCACAAACAGGTTGTAAAAACAAATGCAAATAAATTAAGTTTACATTTAAACTGTTTTACTCAACTGGAAAAAACACAAGTAAAAAGAAGGAAAAACTTCAAGTCTGCTTCTTTCTAAATAGGGAATGGGCTATATCAGACAGTATGATCGGAGATGCAACTGGGATGAGACATGGCTGGCTATCCTATGCCCTATCTTCAAGCTTGGTATATTATTTTTTTTCTTCCCAGATTCTTTATTCACATTTTAACCCTTCACTTGGACCTATTAATATTTTAGATCTTACCAAAACATGTTTCCCCTGTTTAAGTGGCACCTACTGCAAATACCTTTCCAGATAAAGATGCTGTAATTAACGATCAGCTGTGTTGCTTTAAATATATACCAAGATACATGAAGCTGCTGCCCTATTCAACACTTGAGTTTAGAGTTATATCTACATCTAAAAACATGAAATAAAAAGCTTAAGAAATATTGGTGCCAGAAGTCACAGAAAATCAGCATCTCCTCTTCATGCTTCATGAAGTGTAAATGAAATTAAAGTAGCTCAATGAAGGCAGAAAGCTAGATAGGAAAAGGGTAGTTTGAAGTTCACTAACCTCTCTCTAACACACACCAGGACTTCAAACTGAAAGACTAATGATCTCCACAGCCATCATCTGAACTGTAATCTTCTTGTACCACTGCAAAATTACTACGTTCAATCTATAACCTCCACAGCAGCTTTGGAGGAGAAGGGTTTACATGAATGTGATTTCAGAAGGATCTTCACATTAGTTTTTAGAAGGCAAAAGCTTTGGAAGAAAATCCTGTATGTGTGGTTTCCAAGTGGAATAACATGGTTCTATGCTTACATTTCCACCTGAGAGTTTTTAGCAGAGTACCACCGGTTGTTATGCAAAGTATATGGATCCTTTTATTTCCAAAGCATATTGTTGGAGTAGGTGATCAAACTGATGCACCAGCCACTGCAAAAAGGTAGAGGTAGTAATACCCATACCACAGTAACAGTACACAAATACTAATATATTGCCATATAATCCCAGCTCCAGGTATTTCTCTACAAAATCCTGTAAAATGCACTAGCAACAGCATCCACAACATATCACCGACACACACATACAGGTACAAATTTGTCAAAATATACAATCCGCTAGAGGCAGCAGTTCTACCAGGAACCAATCTTTGCTGCCTAACAGCCAGTTAGATTAACTGGGCACTACAATTTTTCTAACCATCATTAGTAATAAGAATTATTGTTGGTAGATATGATTTCCTAACACCCCCCCCTCCAATGTCTGAAAGATCCATTTTTCAGAAGGTGGAAGAAAAAAAAACATACCAGAAGCAACAACAACACTATAATTGTCCTGAAATCCATTTTCTGCTTTAACTTTTTCTTTCTCTTCGTAGTTCTTTTTTTCTTTATCTTCCTTCTGTTCATTAATTAGCTTAGCTGTGATACTGGGTGTATCTATACAGATGAAAAAAAAGATGAGAGAAAGGCATTTCAAGATACCAAGTTGATTTTGTTACAGTTTCTAGGCTGTTAACAAGGCTATTCTCAACTACTTTAGTGGCTTAGAGTTCCATCCCAGGCAGCAGTAGTCTTGTAAATACCTACAAATTAAGGTATCATGATAATTCTGGTCCCCTCTTCCCCCGAAAATCTGTCCTCTGACAATTTAAAACTGTAACAACTTAAAACCATTACCTGATGAGTCAAGTGTATTCATGTTAAAACACTACTGCAACTAACCAAAAATGAGATTAAGCAAAATAAACAAAAAGAAAACCAAAAAACACCAATCAAAACCAAACACCAAAAAACCCCAACAAAACAACAAAAAACCAAAAAAAATCCAAAACTTTTTTTAAGGACACCTGCAGACTTATTTAAAGAAATTGTTGCATTTAAGTCTGGGTATCTAGTGTTGTATACTGACTCAATTTCAGAACTGGCAAGTATGATTGTTCCTTTGAAATTGGAAGGTGTCCAAAGTACATTACACATCCAAATCTTGTCTGTTTGCTTAAGYGAGCATTAGAATACAGCAGTTCAACCCTTTTGGTTCAATCCTTAGTGTAGGTCACAAATATCAGCAAGCAACTACTAAATCACTGATTACCGGTGACAATGGATCATTTCACACCTTGTAAGGTACAGCACTGGCACCAAAATGGCCAAATAATTCTCTAATTGCTTCTGAGTAGTAATTTGTTTCCACATAGCCATAGCAGCCTTAAGCTATAACCACAGACTCAAGATCCAGAAGTACCATCCAGCTACCTTTAACTGTATATCACCAGTGGGTGAGGTGCTGCAAGAGATATGGTTTGACCTGCTTGGAAATATATTATGATTTGTGCCTGAAGACATTGGTTATGTCTGTGTTAAGACAGTAGTGCAAACCAAAAGAAGGTAGTGTGAAACTGCTGCTACTTGGGATCCAACATTCACACACACACTCTATATAAATATATAAAATACACAAAATATATATATATAAATATAAATATATATATTTATTTTAGACTGTGTGTTGGCTTTTTTAAAAATTCTCATTATTATTATCAAACTTCAGAGTTGCTCTAGTTCGGTCCCATGGACTGCATGCTCATTTATTGGTGAAGAATTTAAAGGTCCTTAATAAAATTATTAAGGAAGCTTAAGCAATGGTATTTTTAGTATTCAGGTAATACCCGGATTTGTTGCTTAATTTTCCTGACCAGCCAATACCAGTAGCTTAAGACTAAGGTGAATGAAATACAAAACAACTGGTACTCATCCTAGAAATCCTATCTGCAGTGATACAGCACATTTTCTTCCTATGGTGAAGGGAGGCAACTAGCAGATTTAGCAATGATTTTAGACTCCCCCCCCCTTTTTTTTTAAAGGCTGGGAGAAAAAGTATGAAATGAACATGCTTATTGTGATTTATTTTTGCAGAAAGTACGACACGATCAATTTGAGACATTAACAGCATACTTAAGAGAAAAGAAGTTAAGCCAAGGGACAGCCTCTGACACAGGACCTTCACGACTTCCTATTGTTGCAGTGGTGGCAGTCTTTTCTTCCCTTCCACACCCAGGTCACCCCTTCTCCCTCCCTGTCACCCCAAACACACAGTTTACTCCTCATATATTCAAGTCTTCTTTACTATGTCCTAATCATGGACTTCATGGAATGACATACAAGTATCACAAAGCTTTTAATACAATCAGAAAAATCACATTAGATGAGGGATGGAAACATAAAAGAACCTGAACTTTTCCAGAATTAATTCTTCAACTTAAAACAAGAGTTAAGCTGAGGAATAACAATTCCGTGGCAAAGCCCAAAGTTATGGTGCCCTCCAAAGTCAGCATTTGATCAATTTCARTTACAGGCATTACAGTACATCCCATCACCACATTCCCCTCCCCGGTCCCCATTAGCAGTGGCTAGCAGTTGACTGCAATACACCACTAAGGCAGCTGTTCAGTACAGTTTATGTCACTGCTCAACAACCGATCCCTACCTCATATACAGCGACTGCTCCACCCATTACAGTAATTCTGACCACAAACTGCACAAGGATCTAAAAGACTTTGGTCACATTCCACACATGACCGTGTCTGGACAGTAAATGAATACAGAATTCTATCAGAAACAGTAAACTATTCCCTGATAAATAAGCATCAAGAGTTTTTCTATGCCTCACTATTTTTTAATTAAAATTCCAAAGCACATCTTGTTCAGCCTAGTGTTCTGGCAAATATCTTTTAGTACTTATAACATCTTGTTAGGTAACATGCTTAATGCCCTAATAAATTTATTAACAATTTTGACAAAGATCTTCAGTAGATATAGAAAAGCAATAGTTCCTCTGAACTCCATGAAGATCTGCTTCAGAAATCAAATTACACATACAAATATATCTACATATAAGAACATACATACCTAGTCAGACATATGTGCAGCTAAGTGCACACACTTCAGTGCACATCTGCAAAATGGCAAAATCATAATTGCTGTGATGATCTTTGACTTTTCTTTGCTATTACTGAGAACCACATCTTAAGAGTAAAGAGCAAGTGCTGGGGTTTTTTTTCCTTTTTCTTTTTCTTTTTTTTTAAATTAGACATGCTTAAAACTGATTTTTGACATAGCATGACTTAACAAATTTTGTTCTATTTCTTACCTAAGGAGAATCAGCTTGCATCTTGCCTGGTTTTACCTAGAGAGCTCTGGCATGGACACGACACCTTTAGTATGAATTCTACTCTTTAACTCCATTTAAAAAAAGATCACTAACCCAAATCTTAAATATATAGCTCTATTTTCTAAAGTATTAAATAAACACTAATGTTCAAGGTGGGATTCATTTTAAGATTAAGACATCTACCATTCAGGTGTCAAAATTCATAATATGGTCTGTGAAGGCCTGGTCAACAGAGTCCCCTCCAGAGGGGTTCATCTCTCCATGTATGTTCAAGTAGTACAACTGAAAGTACTGAACTTTAAAAAAACTAACAAATAAATTCATGTCTTAACATTGTCCTCTCATTGCATATAATTTTAAAATTAATCTCTAGAAGTAAATTATGCTTTTCAATCTCCATTTAGTAAGCAAACTCAAATGTTTATATAATAGGCAAATGCATAACCACAGAAATTACATGGAACCTTCATTAATGACCTTTTCATGGGAAGATGATTTCATCTCCATCTTGAGATAAACTTTTAAGTTCCAGGATATTTAACGGGCATAATTTGGGAATATTTAAGTGACGGGATGAAAAACACGGTGTTTTAAAGACTGATACTTGCAGCATCATTTGTATGGTCTTGCAAATATCCCATTAGAGATTTGAGGACACATTAATACTAAAAAGCAAACAAAAAAACCCAGAACAACCAACCAACCAAAAAACCCCCAACCAACCAAAAAAAGAATGAAACAAAAACGCCACCTTCCCCACCTGAGTTTTACAGAAGGAAAAAATAGTATTTGACCAGTGAAAGTGCATTTTACATGGAACATATAATGCATATGCAAAAGCTTACAACTTCAACCACTGTTTCATATTCAGCAATTACTGATGAACACTGCAAATATGTATCGTAGACATACTTGGCTTATGTGGGGTTTTTTGTTGGGTTTTTTTGTTGTTGTGTTTTTTTTGGTTTTTTTTTTTTTTTTAAACTGTATCTTAAAAAAAAAAAATAAAGCATGAACTATTGCAAACTTGCCTGACACACGATCAAGAACCTCTGCTAGAGTTGTTGAGACAGGCAAATGAAGAGTACGAAATTTGTGTCCAGCTCCATACATTGGATGTTGAATTACATGACTAGTAGCATTAATTCTACCTTTGTACAGCTGAAAGGAAAAAAAAGTCAACATTTAACATGACTTTAATGTTCAGAAATAAGTTAAAACACTAAGTTCTTATAAACTCACCTCAGCAAAATAAAGTTACATCTTTTGTGTGCTAAAAAGAAAACCGACATATCCTTCAACTTGGATCAATACATCAAATTAGGACAAGGTTTGTTTTTTTTTTTTTTTAAGTCAAAAGAATTTGCTTCAAAAGCCTAGAATATTTTTAGGATCAGAAACAATATGATACCATATTTGTTTTAAAAACCCCAACCATTTTATATAGCTGTATATGAGAGAAAAATTGAGTGTCTGAGACTTGCAATTATTTATGAAATTGAAACTTAATTCTGACATTAAATTAGGAAAAAATCACAATATACTTGGAGTAGAGGAAGATGTAATTTCTCTATTGCTCTGACTTGAGGACAAAGTTTATTCTAGATTTAATATCTACTTTTTGCCATTATGACGGATAACTAAGTCACTACTAGTTAAAACATTTCAAATATTTTAACATATTTTAGCCTGAGCTATGTTTGCATTTTGTATCACTCTGCTTGCAGTAACTTTTTACAGACTTTTCTGCAGTGAGAGTGCCACTGGTCCCCTTCCTCCCATCATCAGGAGAACTGTTTACTAATATTCACATACAGAACCAATTTATTGTTGTGCAATATTATCAAACAAAATTAATACTTGATGACAATCAGAATTTAGCTTATAAAATACAGGCTTGTTAAGAACTGAAGAGATAAAAATGGGGATCCAATCTTTGAAAGGTTATGTTGTTGGATGTACTAGAAGTATATGCTGCACATCCACACTATTTTTAGGTTTCTCCCTGGATGTTAGAAACATCTTCTCCTCAGTAATAACAGCCAGGTTATTTCCTGGTGTTTTTAATAGAAGAAACTGAATTATCTGACAACTTCTTTTCAAGATATGTTTTCTGCTTTTACATGTCTAGTAACATTCTGTAAAAATCTGTTCTATGAAAAACAAATTATTAGAAAATTGACGTTACTGTCACATTACTAACGGCCATGTTAACAATTCATCTCAGCCAGGTTAAAACAAAACATTTAAATGTTTGCGTATTTGTTCCTCCTTTTCCATTTTATACTATCTGAGCCAGTTTCCCAGTCATATATCTCATGTAGTACTTTACTTCTGAGATATAGTAAGAACAGCAGAAACCAAAGCAGAAAATAATTTTTCCTTGTATGGGAGTATCAGACCTTCTAACAACTTCTGGTTTTCCTGTATTTCTTTATTCATAGCTTTCCGTTGAGAGCGTAACACTTCAGTCATTAATTATAATTCTGTGTTATGGTGAAGCATGTAGAAGTATAAAAGCATACATCTGCTTTATCAATTAATTCAGTATTTGTCACTCAAGAATTTATTCATGGTGTTTCGGCTAATGCTGAAGGATCTCTGCCAATTTTGAAGCATCAAAACCACGACTGTTCCTCAATGAAACTGATAATGAAGAACTGCTGAAAGGACTAGAACTTGTATCTATAATTTGCTGCTAATGTGTAAGGATACTATTAATAAGTCTTACATAAGATAAATTTCAGTTGTCAATTATTTCAGAAGCAGTAAATTTTCAACAAGACGGCTTTGTCTTACAACAGTGCCTTAAATTTTTCTTTTGAAATGCTGAGTTACAATTCACCAACACATTCCTTTCCAAAATTCTGCAATGTGTGCAGTAGCAAAAGCTGCCATCTGACATATCAAAGTTGAATATACCTGCATTTATATATTTTTTTTTAAGGCTAAATTTATTCCTTGTTCACCACATGGTTATCAAAAATTCTTACTGGACATGGGGACTGAAGAAACAAAGTCACTTTCTCATCCTCTAGCATCAGCTGCAAAAAAAGCCTCCTAATAAATCCTGAAATATTTCCAGAGGTCGGGAGGTTCCCACGCTGAGGAGAGGACTGGAACAATTCACAGAGAACCTGGGAATGCAAAATGACATCAGATTTAAAATATTTCTATATTTAGGTCTCTAAAATATAGCCCTACACAGTCATAATAGGCAGTGCCTAAGATCTACCTTCCAGTTATTATTTAAACCAGATCAGAAATGAGCACCTCTGAAGAAAATACCAGCAGCAAATAAGGGTTTTTTATAAAAAAGTTCAAAACATTGACTACAGCATCAAAGTAATTGTAAACACGTAGACTATTCAAAAAGATAAAAAACTGAAGATAAAGTATTTAGAAAAATAGCTTTCAAATTTCTAAAGCAAAAATTAGCCACTGCATAATGCAGTATTACCACCGGCCATTAACAGAGAACTGTACTGATTTTTTTACTGAAGTCTACCTGGTTCCCAGGGCATTGTCATTCTTAATGTTGAAAAAATCTTTTCTTAATTATGCTTTTATTCAACTAGGTCTGCAAAGTTAACAAATGTGAGGAAAATAGCTGAATTTGCATTAGAATGCCAAATGCAAAGCCATATTCTGCAATAACCCATATTTCCCTGGTCACAGATTGCACAGGATATATGGTTACTAATATAAAAGATGTGTATGAAGCTTAATTTCCAAACTCCATTTCAGAAGAGTTTAGACCTATTCAATTAAATATAGTATTTTGGATTTTGGTCTAAAGTTTATTCCTCTAAACCAAGAGAAATACAAATCTATACGTAGGACTGGATGGCCATGCCAAAACATTTTTATACTTTTTAAAGTCAGACCAACAAGCTAACAATTTTAATACAAAACTTTTCCAGTCAATGACAGCTTAAAAAAATGTTATTTTAAAGAAAGCTAAAAAAAAAGTAAAAAGTTTTAAAAGTTGTCTGTAGTTATTACTAAAGAAATGAAAACTTTTTTTTTTTTCCTCTCTCACCTGTGCCATAAGTCTCTGGTTATTAGGATGGCAAGAAATGCACTGTAAGAAGAAAGCAACTGTTGCATTTTCAATTGCTGTCCGCTGCTGAGTGGTCAACCCTGTTGTTACAGTTGAAGAAAGCAAGCTAGATCTTGCACTGGTCTGTTGTGTCGTCACACTGTGTCCTCCAGAAGTAGCACCAGAATGGCACAACAGAAATAAAAGTGCTGTCCACAATGGATTGACTTCAGAGCCACCCAACCAATCCTTCATCATGTGGCTGTTTCCAACTTCTGTCAAAAACCTGAGAACAGGAGCAACCAGGTCTGCCGTGATTGGCATTTTATTAAAGTGCTGTGGAATATGATGCCTCCTGAGCCTCTCCTGGGTGATATCCATTGATTGTGCAGTGCAGTCAGAGCTAGAAGTATGGTTAAAGCAAAAACTAGCAAGACTTCTTACAAGCAGTGAAGGCAAACCTGAGTCCAATAATTGCTTGATAGCTTCAGGAGACTGAGATGAGGCAGCAAGAGTAGCCAGGTGAGACTCTGTTAGTGCAAGAGGGGCTTGTGCGTTTTTCGAGTCATCTGTTAAAGATGAACTGAGGTCCTGCTTTTTGCTGTCATCAGTCATGGACAGTCTGTGTTGACACTGCATTGGAGGAGGAGTGATACCCATCCATCCCATGAGTAAGGAAAAATAATTTGGGTGGATGTGGCACATTGAGCAAAGCAAACTGTCAACAGCTTTCTTCAAAACCATGTTGCAGGGAAGAGACATGGACCAGTTAAACAGTGACCTGTAGAAGACAGAAAATCATGTCAACACATAGTTTGCCACTCGTAGTCCCTTTGCTTCATTAGTTCATAAAACATCTTTCTACATTTATGATTAACTATTGTAGAAGCTGTTGTAAAACACACTGAGCTGAGCTTGAAAGCCTTGTTTGGATCACAGTATCAGCAGGACACTCATTACCTAAAAGGCATTCCTCAAACCTATGTTTAAATTTCTTTCATCATGCTGTATTTAAAATAGAAATTAGCCCACTTTTCTGGCATGCTGCACATGAAAGACAGGATTTCGGTCTTTTGACAGTTGTCACATAATTTATGCATTTTTGAGCCAACTGCAACCTCTTCGTGCTTTTAACTCTCCAAGCTGCAGCTACCAGGATCACACACACACACGCAAACTCACACACTCATTTACATAAAGCTCTCTTAATCCTTTCTAAGAACTGAAAGTATTTTAACATGTTTCCAAAATTTTTTAAGACTTATTAGAGTTCTACCTAAAGATGTTGCAAAAAAATGAAAGCAGCAACAATCTTGTTGGTTGAATGATGTTACCCTCGCTATCCTTACTCAACCTGAACTTACGACACAAGTTAACAACAGAATTATTCCTAAAATCCCACCACTTCTGAACTCACTTCCATCCAAATACTATGTGCTTGAATGCTAATCCAGGGCACATGAATGCAAAAGCTAATTTAGCTYCTATTATTCAGCTAAGATTTCAGAAGTAGTATTTGTAAAATAGTGAAATCATCATTTCTTCATAGAGACTCGTTCAGAGTAGCTGAAGTATTTAAAAAAAAAAAACAACACAGTTTTCTGAACTACATTCACAGTACCATGACACCATACATAAGTTACATTATCTTAACCTCTACATACGCAGGTGAACGCACACTTCATGCCACTTCAACATTAGGTTTTTAAATGTTTGGATTTATCATCATATATTACATTCCCATTTGAAGACAAGGATTATTTTTCCCTCTTCTGGATGGAAGTGTTATTCTATGTTTAGTCTAAGGGACTCTAAAAGTCTAGAACAGAACATGGGTCTAACCAAAAGTTAGCTTTATCACCAGTCAGTGAATGGCTGATTAAAAACCTTCTCCAAGGTAAAACATTAAAAAGTCATCTCAGTGACCAAATGACCCATAACTTTGGGAAGACAGTCACAATTTCCCAAAGTCCACATATAATAAAGGTACACTTAAACTCTTCTCCAACTATATATTCACACAATCCTTCTGCCAAAATTTTCTGGGTAAGTTCATGCTCTATGAAAAATAAGATTCTTTTCCAACTAGATGTTAAAAAATAACTAAGAAATAAATTTGTATCCGTTGGCCAAAGCAGAAATATTGAAATGGAAAATAGGGATGACGGGAAAATGTATCAGAGAAAAGTGAAATATCACATGAAAGAGAAATTAGGAGTTATAGCTAGAATCAATGAAAATATTTCAAAAGTTAAAATATCAAAGAGGATGAAGAATACACATGAAAGGTTATTTTTATTAGAAGAATTATTTACCCTTATAAGTCTGACAACAACCCTTCTATATTTATTAAAAATGTATTTTATAATTTGCTCCAGATGCTGGCTGATATGAATTATAGTTTTATTTGGCAAGTCATAGAGGAACAGGGCTATATTGCAACATGCATACTCAAACTAGGTACAATAGTTTTAATAGTATTCTTTCACTTCATCCTGTGATGAAAACAACATACTCTCCTCCAAAAAACAAGAATTCAGTTGTGAAACCCACTTTTATACTAGTATAAATCTAAATGGGCTATCCATTTTACGAAGTCTATTTTTATTAGAGTTCTTCCTTTTCAAATGTTAAAATCCATCCTGAAAATGTATTTCTGTTAAAATGTATTCCTGAAAGGACTAATTGACCTGCAATTTAAAGTCCTTAAGTTGATTCCCCAAATGAACAAGATCGTTTTAAATTAACAATTATTTATATGACAGTATCACTGAAGTATCTTTGGAGAAGGTCTAGCCTGTAGTCATGTATCTAAAGACCACCATGTTGCACATACAGAAGAGCTCCCCATGCTTGTACTAGTAACAGTAACTTGCACATTTCCCAGTGTTTGAATGTTTGACTGTGCCTAAAGACGACAGTATGGTCGACAGAAAAATATGAAAGTTTCCTAAGGCAACAAAAAAATTATGTGCTATCAAAGTTCCTTTCATTAACTGGAATTTTATTCAATGGTACAAATGAAAGATGCTTTACTAGATACAGGAATTTAACAGCTATGTTTCTATAATACACATGAAACAAAGCTATGTGGCTTCTCTTTTTTGTTTTGCTTAAACAGAAGAGATGGTTAAGCAACATAAATTAGGAATGTTAGCTCATATATTTTCAATCTGGAGTCACTAAAAGTATACATTTGGTGTTTAGGGTGAACTTTTCTTTAGAATCAAGCAACATCCAGCAATTTTATAGTTCAAGATCCACTCAAGATTTTATGCTTTGTTTCTTTCAAATCGGACTACGGCCGGAACAAAAGTGGTGACTCCAAAAACCAATCCCCCCCTCCTCTAGCTCTTAGCTATCAGTTACAGATATTGGATACCATGAGTAATAAAATAATGCTTACATAACAGGATACTAATGAAGATCATGACTTACAAGTACTGTGAAAATTACTGCAAACACTCAGTTTCAACAATAACAGGCCAGAGTTATCCATTAAAAAACCCACAAAGAAAAACATGCAGCAGTTTACCTTTCACATATGTGCAAGTATATACATGGATTTGCTGTTTTGTTTTGGATTTTTGTTTTTAAATACAATTATACCTGGAATATGTGAAGTGCAGTTTTGTGTTTAGAACTACAAAGCTACCTATTTAGTTATCTTTAAGTATTCACTCTGTCAATTAGCTTCGGGGATGATAATTTCCACTACTATTTCACAATGAGTGCACTTCAAGTCGTATCATTTCAGTGAGCAAAATAATTCAGTAGAAAAAGTATGTGGTGCAAAACTTTGCTTTACTTACTCAAAGAGCTCTCTGTCCAGCAATGCTGGTAAATCATATTCGACGAGCAATTCATAACTATGCCACAAAATTGCTGCTACGCAATGCAAATGGGAAGGCGATGGCATCAAAAGACCATACTCTCTTGTTGAGCTATTTGGACAAATGTAGCTGACCCGGCCACTTTTTTTCATAGCTGCAACTCTTGCAGAATCGCTGACCCATTTCAGCAACGCTTGAATTCTGGAAGGCAAGATGATGCAGTACATTATAAAGGGTCAAAGAAACACTCAAACACAAATTAGCTTGCTGGCTTTTAGTAATCTGAATTACATATTTATCTCTTCCTTTGAAGTAAAGTTCAAGAGTGAGCTCAAACTCTGTTTTCTCAAGACTTAGATCACTAACAGGGGAAAAATTAATTAAAAACACTTATCATCTTGGAAAGCCAGATGTAAGCTTTCTTTCTAGAGAGAAAGAAAACATAGCAGGTATCTGAGTTCTGAGTATTTGAGAGAAAAGTCAGTTGAACACTAAAAGTTTTATTACATTTATAAGAGCAAAAAAAGAGGGATAGCATTCTCTGCAAAGGATGCAAGGAGCTAGGAGGAAAAGCTGGAAAGCTTCTTTAGATTTCTGCACTTTCAGGCTATCTCATAACAATCCGATTTTTAAAAGTCTGGTTTTGTGCAGTAACATCAAGCCACTATTTAGCAGATTACCTTCGTATACACTTCCACATGAGAATCCAAGTAACATTACCTATCTTTTGTTCCAGGGTCTTGAGTTGTTCCAAGCTGATAAAGAATGTCTATTGTGGAGTCAGAAGAGAGACCATTTAATCTTCCAAACAGTAAAGGGCTATTCAGATCTTGCCGCATTAAAAAAAAAAGGGGAAGGGGAAATAATAGAAGTACTTATATATGTATTTTTTAAAAGTACTAATGAAATTACTATAGAATTGCAATATTAACATTGAATTGAGTTTTGCCATTAACATAAGGATGCAATTCTTATACACACCACTATCTCAAAACTGTGCATTTTGTATGTTCAATGCAATGTTCAGCCTTACTATAAAAGGAAAAATCATTGCAACATTCATCAGATACAGGACTTAAAGGTTTAACTAGTAGGATTTTCTTTAACATATTCCAATGAGACATGACTAATTCCAATAGAGCTGTCRAACCTCATGCTTCACAGAAGCAAACATTTATTTCAAAATGAAAGCTTATTTAACTCCAATTTCCACAATGGGACTAAGGCCAAGAATTTCCTCAGATTATTTCCTGTTCATCTTTCCCTCACTGTGTTCATCTGCCCTATAGAAAACTACTCTCTTATCTAACAGCATTCCAGCAAAAGACAGTAGGCTACACTGAAACATTAACTCATGAGAAAATAAGTCATGGGAGCCATTTTGAAAGAGTGTTTTCTGTTAGTATCAGCAACTACAAAACAGGAAATACATGAATTCAGTTTTCTTTCATTTAAAAGCCACAAAACAGCAAAGCAAAGTGGCATGGAATCATAAATACAAAAACCCCAGTGCATTTAACAGAAGAGCTACTGCAAAATTCCACTGTGAGACATAGACTAGTTGTTCAAGTGCCTTGATTATGTACCTCCACCTGTAAATATTTTCAATGCTTAGAGCTAGTCAGAATTTATACTGTCCTACAGACTACTAGTGCCCAAATATTGCTGCATTTGTTTTTCTTAACACTACTCATGGATGCTCTTTATTTTGAAACATCTAGACATAGTATCTATAGTAAGATGTGCTTACAATATATTGCATGTCCTACTCTCATGTTTTCAAAACATTCACCTAATTATCTATTCTACACAAAAATCAAAACAACCCTGGTTGCACTGCTTTACTGCTGTAGAACTACCCACATACAAAGATCGTGATACTTAGAAGGATGACAAAGCACAATGGCAAGTTCTGGCAACCCAAATTCAGAATCAGAAAGTAACATGCAAATATACTATATTTGTACATTTATACAAGCAATGTTTTTAAGCAACAACTGAAAAGAAAGAGATTGCACTCACCTGCAGGATCACTCCCTGATGCCGAGCAGTTTCTTAGAAGAATGTCAATCAATTTTAGGCCTATTCTGGTGGACTGAAGCCCAATTTTTACAAGCACAGCCTCAATGTTTGGAGAATGCATGCCACAGTAAGGTGACATTAGTAAAGCAGCACATGTCTGCAACAGATTAGCAGTGGGTGCTGCAGCACTAGCCATCATTCCTTCTAAATCACTTATGTGAGTGAGGCAGTGGTGTAATAATCTTAACCATCCAATACTGAAAAGGAAAACATGAAAATGAGCTAATGTATCATTTTCTTATTATTTTATTTTTCATCTATAACATAACTACCTGTATTAGATTCTAGGACAAGTACTGTAGAATACTGCTGATCAGACATCATCCGAGAAAAGCAAATTAAAATGACTGAATTTAAGACCACAATGATACACGTTAATAATGCTGTTGTAATCACTGGCTTAACATTGTAAGAAAGGCAGGGTTTGTGGATAGGAGGAGTTAAGAGCCTGCAAGTTTTATTACTAAAGTTTCTCAAGGTGTCTTGATTCACATATATGTTTCTTCCAATAGGGCCAAACTATTGAGGGGAAGGTGGAGGGGAAGGTGTTTACATAGGGGGGAAGGTAGGGAGGAGGGTGTGTTGTTTATTGGGGTTTTTTTTACATTAAAAGGAGCTGGCCAAAACATAAATGTGAAACATGAAACAGCACACTGCCTCACTTAGGCACCATTGGATTTATTCATATTTAAGGTCAAGATTCTGCAATATTGGTTAGCATTAAAATTATACACCTGCACAGCTTCCCTGACTTTACAAACTCTTAGGGTCATACAAATCTACAACAAATAACAGTGAACCWTAGTGAACCTGATTTAAAAAGCACACAGAAAAAGGTGCAGAAATAAAAAATGTGTTAGCCACTGCATTTCCCCCATGTGTCTCTTACTCTTTAACAACATCATTCAGTATTCCTTTGAATAATAAATCTTGGAAAGTAAACCTATCGTAATTGAATCAATTTGGAAATACATTAACTAGACTTTATTTCTAAAAAATATACTACAATGCTGTTTAAACAAGCATTATGAACAAGATGGCAATCTTAGTTGCATGTGAAATAAATGGCATCATTTCACTGACAAGTTCTAAACTAACAGCTTAACTTATTTTCACAGCTAACCTTATCTCCCACAGTTCAAAAAAACCAGCAAACTTGCATACAGACCTTAAATGAAGTTTACACTTTTATTTTAGGAACAATTTACTCCTAAATATTTATCATTTTAGAAAAGAGCAAGTCTCCTGTTATGTCTAAAACAAAATTACATCCAAATTTATTGAATAGATCTACCATATTACTACCATCACTTTATTGAGATACTTACAAAACTAAGCTGAAAGCCACGATAAAACATTTCAAGACATGAAGAATGTACACTCACCTTCTTTCTTTAGGTACTGACTATTTTTGTGTGACTTTAAGATAACCTTTTCTGAAGTACAAATAAAGCAATAGTTTAATTTGGCTATGAAAATTTGCTTCACTGCTATTGAAGATCAAAGACCAATTTCAGTTATACAGCTTTTATCAAATATACACTCGACAGTATTCATGTTCTCTAAATTTACTTACTCTCTCAAAATTTTTCCCAGCAAAGGAAGAAAGGTTTTAAAAACTTTCCCATGCTCTTTTTTCAAATTTATAAAGATTAAGGTTCAAAGATGAAACATTTCAAAGTAATGAATTTTTACAATTTAGTAAGCTAAATTTCAGAACCAGGAAACCTCAAAAATTCACCCATTAAATTAAATTCMAAGTTGGAACACTTTAACACTTATTTTTTTAAAATCCTTAAGGGTTTATTTATTTTTATTTTAAAAATGAGTACAAAACTCAAGATGCCACCTATCCAAATAAAAGCTTTTGAAAAGAAATCTTGCTGATATGCCAGAATCACAACATTCAGTTCCTATTTCGCAAATGTTTGCAGACAGCAATATTAGATACGACTTCCACAAAACATCCTATTGTCCTATTTCTATTCCTGCTCCAACACTTACATAACTCCCTTGACTTCAGCGGGGATGAAAAGAAATATGTYGCTACTTCAGTTTTTTTGACAACTGCCTACCCATTAAAAACACAGAATGCAACTCTGAATGCTTTCCTATCCTTTGTATTCTTTCACCATTGCAGAGATGAAACACACTCTTTTACATATGTAGATTAAACATGCTGCCAAAAAAGTGAGAAGTACTCCTTACATGTGCCTTCTGATAAGNAAAAAAAAAAAAAAAAAAAGAAAACGGCAAGTTTTCTAAGATATTTGAAACAGATTCTGCAAACGTTAAAATTCAGCTACAAAACCAGATACTTATTCATACAGTTGGCTACTAAAAGATCTGACTCAGAGCAGAAAACATCATTAAAAAAGACAAAAGCATGAACTGGTACGAACATGCCTCTGGCTGTTGATACTAGAAGCCTACCTTGTTTTAGAGACCTGATCCTCAGAGGGAAGGAACGGATTATTGACGGTTGCAGACGAGGTGTTTCCGAAGGCCGTGAGGCCTAACAGTTTGATCTGAGAGAGGCCTAGTGTACTGGCATCCCGAGGACGATGGAGACGGAGGCAGACAGCTGAGGCAACTTCAGCTTTTACCAGTTGGATTTTTATATACGTGAGACCACTTGTGATAACAGGAGTTGACAAAGGTAACATATTGACACCATCTGCGCTTATTTCAACAGATACTGACGAAGGGCAAGCTACAGAGTAAGATAAGAAGGTTTAATACTATTTAAAAATCTGTACTGGTTTGAATTTTGTGTGTTAAACATGTATCCCTGTTAAAGAACAAGATGACTGAAATGATCTTAGGCAAACATTACTACAGAACTGCAGCTACGGTATTTGATCTGTGAGATGGTGAATGTTAAAATGCATAAGCATTTTAATACATGGTGTATACAGTTTATTTCAAAGACTTAAGATGAAGGAAAATCCTGTCAGTGTAAATGCCACGTTTCCCTAGCAGGGCTATGACAATAAGAGCTGAAAATCTCATGCTTTATTCCAACCACCATACAAAACCATTTTGCCTGAAGACCTCTGACCAATATTGCATTCTCACTAGGGGAAGTTTTGAGAAGTTTGGCAAGTTTTTTTGSCATATTTAAAGTTAACACCACAAAACATGTACTGAGCTAGAAGAAATCAAGCAGAGGCAGGGCCTTCCATTCTCAAGGAAAACAGAATTAGCAAGCTTTTCCACTTATTTTACAGGTATTCTTCAAACAACCTACAGCTTTAGTTCCTCTGATTCCACTCTCTGTATCATTTCTAAATCCTACCCTTCAAATTTTCAAACCGGCATCAGTGTCAGTGAATCTACTTACTCGCCAGAGAGGCCAAGTGAGGCTGGATGTGGATCTCCTTGAGCAGCACGGCCGCGGGAAGGTGAATCGTGAGGTCGCACCAAGCTTCCTCAGGTAAAAATATGTACGACCATGCGGCAGACCGAGCTCGTCTGTGGGGAGGAGTAGCCTGTAACAGCACTTCAGCAGGCTGGGCAGTGGGACTGCTTGAAGTGATGGAACCTTCAAAACCAGCACCATTAACATTGATTATTTATGTGTATTAATAAAACCCAGATTAATTTACAACCCGAACTGTGGAAAACACCTTTTATTTTTTTTTCTCTATCTCACCTGTTCCAGTTTATTGATAACATCCCATGTGTAATAATGGCAACTGCTGAGATATTTTTCTTTTACTCTTAGATTGTTTTACAATAGGCAGTTTACATATCCACATGCATATGCATGTGCTCGAAAAGTTGCTAGGGGACAATCACTACCAAAATCCTAAACTTTCTATCAAGAGTTCATTACAAAAAAAAAAACCAACCAAAAAGGAGCAGGTTGAACAGCATGCTTAGAACTTGAACTCAGTTAATTCATTGTTAACATAATGAAGGCTTTGAAGGTTTAAATATTACAATGATAACATAAATGACGTCATAACCAAAATCTGCAAACCTTTTTCTTTAAAAAGGTTTGTTTCACTTGAGAACCTTTTCTAAAAAAGACACCAGAAGCAAAAAAAACTGACCACAGTAGCTGCTTATTTTTCTAATCTTAGCATTAGTTAAGAATGAAGTAGGAAGATCTAGCCTATGTCTTCTTTAGCAAGTAGCATGGCACAACTACAGGTTGTATATTCAAACTACAGGTACTTGGGGTGTTTTACTTTAGAGTAGCTCTAGCCTGGCTGCATGACTGAATGCCTAGTAGCAGCTGGAGGTGAATTCCTGGACACAGTTTGATAGACTTTCATCCCAAATTAATCGAGTTCGTCTTTCAGAGAACACTATGTGATGAGAATTGGAGTGTAGTAAGTGAGGACAACCAGAAGGTTAATTTCAAAAGCACGCTCCTGACTGAAAGTAAAATACTAAGATAGATGCACTAATAGCAGAACATCAAGAACTGCAGCAGTTCGCAAATTGGGAGATAAGGCATGGAAGAACCCACCACCATATATGCTTAGGATTTTTACTACTTAAAGTAATCAAGTACTAACATTTGCAGGATCCTTAAATTTACCTTTTAGGAATTTGTGAAGACCAAGGTAGAAGATTTCTAACGGACCCCTATTTTGCCAAATAAACCTCTTTTTTTTAAAAATTTAATTATTTTTGACACTCTTAAATTTGAATGACAGGACTGAACTCATCTGAAAATTTTTCCAGAAATTTAAAAATAATCCTTTATTTCTTTCCTTTTGACAGTGACATGCACTGTATGACTACATTCATGGGCTAGGCTAGGCTAGTGGGCAGCAACAGAAGACATGAAGACACTAGTGGTGAAAAGGAGCCTTTGTAAGATACTAGAGTACATCTACATCTTAAAACACATGCATTTTAGTTAAGTGGCAGCCACTGTATTGATACCAAAACAGCACTGCAATTCTAACAAACGTACATGCAGGCAACATCGGAGCAATTGGGTGCAGGTATGAGAGCAACATCAGCCRTATCAGCCCTACGCTTCAGCTTCTGCTGCTCTGTTTGACCTAGCTCGGGCTCATTCTGTGTCATCCAATTTTGCTATGCTTCTGTAACAGCTCCATCAAATCTGATGTGCCTTAAGTGAAGTCAGTGAGCCTTGGTGTGTCTGTGGCAGATGGTGGGATGGAACTGGCTATCCCCTGACCTAGGGGAGGAGGAAGGGACCCACCTTGATGCATGACTACATCAGATACAGATCACTCCCTTTCTTTCTTTCCCCTATCCACACAAGGTCTTACTACCTGTGGAAGAGGGGCTAACAACTTCTTGAAACACCACCAACCCCTCTGTTTAGAAGATTTAATAGTATTGCAACCTTTGACACTATCACAATATTTTTTGTTAAGAACTTGATAAAGATTCAAATGACCAGTGGTTATTAATGTAAGAGAAAGAAGTATTACTTACCCAAAGGCGCAAAATTGTGAATTCCTTCTGCATTATCAGGCTCAGAAGCTAGCACTCTAGCTTTCAAACTGCTGTCTGTTGCTTTGGTGGGACCAGAATCAAGAAATTTCATAATAGTCGAAACCATACTTCTTGCTGTGTTAACAATAGCTCTTGTGCTCGTTACCATGTTGTTACAAATAAGCTGAACACCACCTGTGTATAACGTGGGCAGGGGGGTGGAAAAACCAACACTGTTCAGAAGCATGCAATAGATTCTAAGCAAGCAAAGGCCTACTTAGTAAATTTGCTTAGTAAATTTCCAGACATATCCGTATTCCTTCTTTAAGTGCCAAAAAAATCTACAATAAACCTTTTACTTGATGCAGCTAAAGAAAAGACATTCTTACCCATATCATGGAAAGCCTTCAGTGCCTCACTTGTATCCAACACTCGTAAAATGAACCAGAGCAGTGGCTCAGATAACTGACAAGTGGCGAGAGAACCCTAGAAGAAAAAGTTAAGAAATACACAGTTTCATGCAAAATCAGTATGACAGAAATACCCATTAGTCACCTCTTTTAGTAGGCAAAAACCCCAGAGAGAAAATGCCACCATAGCTGATGTCTCTACCACAAAATAGCAATATCATGCTCCATATGGTTCACTCCTATGTAGAAGTCTTCATTGTAAGGAAAACATCAAACTACCAGAGGTAAGCAGCTGAAGGGAAATAAGAATATTGAGCMTTTTAAATACCCACTAATATGAACACAATAAATGTATTTCTCACCTAAACGTAATAAAACATTCAATCCATCTTCAAGCCTTTAGCCAGGAACATTTACGGGAATGTCAAAATGTCCTTACAGAAACTCTCTCTCTCCCTCTACCATGGGCAACGAGGGGAGGCTTCCTAACTTTAGCACCAAAGTGAAGTGAGGTTTGAAAAATGTTAACATTTCTTTTACACAGCACTAATTCAGTTTTCTGAGCTTATTATAGGTTACAGTATCAAACAACCTATAATTCCCTTGAAGCACAGCAGACCTAAAGGAACTTACCTGTCTTCCCATGTACCCACAGGCCATGTAGGTAAGAATTGGCTGAAGCATCACTTGCACTGTTGTTGCTTTTTTACTAAGCGTTGTCAGGATAGTGAACAAGCCATCTCCAACTGATATTGCATCTAAGCCACCATGAAAATTTTCATGTTTAGTGAGATGTAAGCCACTTGCACCTTAGCGAAAACAGAAACAGTTCAAAGGTCAGAAGCTGAGACCTAACAAACCATTAAACCACATCAGAGAACTCAAGGATATTTCAATTTCTTTTCAGTTATATGTTCACATGGATTTTACAAACTACAAAAGGGCCAGTTTTGAGGATCATATAAATTACTCTTAGTGTTCCCAGATACATGCTACCTTCTTTACAGTATACATAGGAAGACTTGACCCAGGAAGTCAGSGAATTTAAATCCAGTTTTAGAAAAGACCATACAAATTACTGTAATTAGTGAAGGAAACAGAGTAAGAACTACAAGGATTGGAATCACTCCTAGCCAGAAGCAACTAACAAGTATTTAAGATTTTTTTCAGATAATAATAGAAGTGCACTTGTGCAGCCAAAAAAACCCAAAGCCATTTAACATATATATTTGTATCAGAAATACCTCTGCTGGAATTCTCCTTCTCAGTGTTACAGCTCAGGATTTATTCATGAGGATTTACTGAACATCAATATTCAGCAATACTGATTATACATTGCTGAAATTGAGGATGGAAAGCAAAAGAATACTCTTCCCAAGGAAGAAATTACTTCCGTAAATACAACTGTCTTACAAAGCATATGACATCAGTCTGGAAGAGCTTTTAAAAGTGGTTTTAGATTTGAGTGGGAGGAATGGATGGAATAATCCTGTTCCATTTAGAGAAACTGGAGTTATACTAACAAATAATAATAAAAAATAACATGTTCAAGTGATCTTTGCAACATGCCTTAGACAAACATTCTGGCAAGAGAATTGACAGCTGTAGTACTTTAATCATGTTCAAGCTATCAAGAAAGATAATATTGACAAGCACCGGATGCATGGAGACAGACAGAGAAAGAAAAGTCTTAAGACTCAGTCTCTGCATGGTCTAGAGAAGTTAAATGGAATGAATGATGGAGTTGAAGCCAGCTAAGGTGGGTTTGCTGTGAAGACTTTGAGGCAAGGAGAAGGTAAGATAGGAGGGAATACTGTTACTTGTATGATTTCCATAGCCTGTCAATGACAAAGCATAAAAACCTAATGAAATAAATAGACAAAATGGTCATAAAAGGAAATCCAACAAATATTTTAACTTCAAGTGAATTACTCAAGGCCGTCCTGGTTCCTGACCAGCTGGCTCACCAGGTGCAGTAAATTAACATTAATAGCATAAATTTTGACACCAGAGCCACTACTTATCCATACAAATCTGCAAACTTCTTGTTTATCTTCCCTGGGTAGCTAGCATGCTGCACTAGCTATCATCTGTTTACTACTATATGCTGATAACTGATTTTTGGATCATATATAACCTTGGCTGCAGTCTTGGAGAAATGTTCTGTTCACAGAAATTGTCTGGAGAGAGCTTAATACAGTTCTTCATGAAGAAACTAAAACCACAAATAGCTGTGTTATGTGTTCCCAAAATACACATACACATTAGTTTCAATAATCTATATTAAAAGACCTTGGGAGGAACAATCCACTGAAGGGATCAGCTGGCCCAGTATCCTGAATTCAATGAAAAACATTTTGAAACAACACTATCTTTTCAAATTGCCTTTTTAAAAATGCAAAACAACTGTTGGACAAAATTGTTGGTTTAGAAAGACACCAAAGTTGAGAAGAATTTTTGAATTTCACCCCAAAGAAACACATACTGAGCACAAGCCATCATTCCCAGAACAAACTACTTTCAGTGTTCATAGTATATTTGCAATATGACACCAACTACCCAGAGTAAAGTAGGAGACGTTCTGGAATTAATTTAGGGAAGGTTCCAACAGCGCAATCCAGGCTTGTCAAATCCTGCCTGCTGTTTAATTTGACTACTGAAGGTTACTACCTTTTCCTCAATTGCTTTTATGCCAAAATGAACCACTGGTCTAACATTCATGTGCTCTCATCCAAGAACTATACTGTTTTTTGATAGTAGCATTGGTTAACAGTTTCACCTGTGCTTAAAAGAGACTACCACAGAAAAGGCCAGAGGTACTTTCTTCGAAACAAGAGAATCACTATAAAGAGAACAAAATTTTACAACTGAAATGGAATGCAAGCTCTTTGCCTATCCTGCTCCAAAATGTTTTTCCAGTTTTGTGCGTGCAGTAACATTCATGGTATTTCAGTCTGTGGTTCAATTTGTGCAAATAAACTCTATGCTGCCATCACAGCTCACAAKCAAGTCACAAGGATAATATCTCTGAGAAAATGCACCTTAGGTACATGTCTGACAAACAGCAACTTTGCTGTTCAAAGTATCATCAGCTTCCTCACTTGTTCATAGCAGTAAGATCCCACCCACAAATACATGACTGAAACTCCCAGAACACGATGTTAATGAGATTTCTGGTAAAAAAGAGCAATAGAAAAGTTTATGTATTCTGTGCAAGGGCCACAATTGTAATTTGTCATTTTCAGAAATGATTAAAAAACAGGAAAATAATGCAATACATTGAGAACAATTGAGGTAACGTGTCTATAGTACAAACTGAAAACTAATCCTAATCCATGCATAGAGGCATGTGATGGGAACAGATTGAAATACAGGAAATTCCATTTAAACATAAGAAAAAGGCCTTTCTACTTTAAGAACGATTGAACATCGTAACAGGTTGCCCAGAGCAGTTGTGGAGTTTCCACCCTGGGGAATTAAAAACCCAACTGGACAAGGTACTGAGCAACCTGCTCTCTGAGGCAAGCTCTGAGTTGACCCTGCTTTGTGCAGGGAGGTTGGACTAGACAATCTCCAGAGGGCCCTTTCAACACTGATCATTCTGAGATTCAGCAAATTCAAATGCCAAACACATTCCTGTTTGGTTTTAATTACTGTCTCCCACCTCATGGCAGTTTTTTTTTTCCACATACCTGTCCCCCCTTTCACTTCTTATCAGTTTCTTTTTTCCTGTCATTTCTGTGACACATTCTTTCATGTATACACCCAATTTATGAGTTTGTAGAAGTTTTAAGTGTTTTACCACCCCAAAAGATCCTTCGTTTTCTTTACAAAATACTTACCAATAATCATTGCCATAGCGCTGCTGTTACACTGGCCAAGTGCAGACAAAATCTGGCTCATAATTTGTTGGTTGGCTAACACCAAGTCTGCCACATAGGTAGATGATCCTTGAGTATTAGGGTTGCTTCCATTGCCGTCTTTGCCTCCTGAAACCTTTTCTTCATCAGACACACTGTCTGTAGTACTGCTTGCTACCGGAACACGGGCACTATATTCTCGGTTACTGGAAAGTGGCAGTTGAACTAAAATGTTGACCAGCTTTAACAAATCAAACATAAGTTGATCCCTTGTCATTTCTCCACAAACTGCTTTGGCATCACCTGGACGGATAATATTGGCAAAAAGCCCTCCAAAACATGCTCGAGCACCCACAGAGCTGTCTGAGCCGCTGCGAGACATCACTTTGTCCGAACATGTAATGTAATGATGCACAAGGAAGGTTATAGACTCAATTACTGCAGAAATAGTGCTAACTGATACAACTTCAAAATTCTGTTCCAGGGTAAATTCCAAGAGTTTCACTTGTGCATCCAAGGGTCCCTGTCCTGTCTGGAAAGCACCCCTGAAAAAAAAAAAAAAAAAAAAAAAAAAAAGAAAAGAAAGATATTTCACTGTTCAATATTAACATGTTAAGCAGGTTTGGTTGTTGTTCTTTTTCCGCTTGATTTTCAAGAATCAAAAAGCACACCAGACTTTCAATAAATAAAAATCTAACCATCTTCAGAAATGCATGTTGAAGCACAATCTGATCTTTCACATAAGTCAAGCATTCATAACTTTTTAATATACTGGTCATTACACAACCTGTAGAACGTGCTCATGCTATCACTTTCCTGATACCACTAAAGATTAAAGTTTCCTTTGAAAAAGTTTAGGATCCATCAATTTTTTTTAATCATTCAGTTAATTTTTTAGGTATAGGCTTGGAATACAGTCTTGTTCAGTCGTGGGTGAAAAGATTCGTATGTCTGCAGGGAAACTTCATGGGGAAGACTCATCTAATACTTTAATATCATTAGGATTATTTGTTTTCTACTGGGAAATCATGATGGGTTTTTTCTTCCCACAGGTTGTTTGTGGGTTTTTTTGTGTTTGGGTTTTTTTTTTTTTTTTCTTTTTTCTTTTTCCCCCCTGAGGTAGAAAGAAGAATGGTCAGGTTTTAGCTATCTAAATAGTAACTATAAATAAGACCATGAGAAGGTACTCAAAGTATCACAGTGCTTGGTGCTTGAAGGATGTCTTTTAGGGATAAGTTTATTTTCCCAATTGCTTTTATACGTATACTGGTGGACTACAAAATGAATCTTTTGAATCAGTACATTTAAAATCAGTACATTTGAATCAGTACATTTAAAATAAAACTGGTACTAATTCTTGAAGTGTGATTTAGTTACTGATTTTTGATATATTTCTCTGTATCTTCTGACACTAATTAATGTTACTATAACTTTTAAAATTACAAAACAAAACAGTTTACAGAAACAGGCCTGAAGAAAATATTTGGCAATTAATTAGTTAGAATCAAAGAATAGTTTGGGTTGGAAGGGACATTTAAAGGTCATCTAGCACAAACTCCCCTGCTGTGGGCAGGGACATCTTCAACCAGATCAGGTTGCTCAGAGCCCCGTCCAGCCTGACCTTGAATGTTTCCAGGGATGGGGCATCTACCACCTCTCTGGGMAACCTGTGCCAGTGTTTCACCACCCTCATTGTAAAACATTTCTTCCTTATATGTGCTCTAAATCTACCCTCTTTTAGTTTAAAACCATTCCGCCTTGTCCTGTCGCAACAGGCCCTGCTAAAAAGTTTGTCCCCATCTTTCTTATAAGCCCCCTTTAAGTACTGAAAGGCTGCAATAAGGTCTCCCCGAAGCCTTCTCTTCTCCAGGCTGAASAACCCCAACTGTCTCAGCCTTTCTTCATAGGAGAGGYGTTCCATCCCCCTGATCATTTTYGTGGCCCTCCTCTGGACTCGCTCCAACAGGTCCATGTCTGTCCTGCACTGAGGACCCCAGAGCTGGACGCAGCACTGCAGGTGGGGTCTCACCAGAGCAGAGTAGAGGGGCAGAATCACCTCCCTCGACCTGCTGGCCACGCTGCTTTTGATGCAGCCCAGGATACGGTTGGCCACCTGGGCTGCGAGTGCACATTGTCGGCTCATGTCCAGCTTTTCGTCCACCAGTACCCSCAAGTCCTTCTCAGCAGGGCTGCTCTCAATCCCTTCATCCCGCAGCCTGTATTGATACCGGGGGTTGCCCCGACCCATGTGCAGGACCTTGCGCTTGGTCTTGTTGAACCTCATGAGCTTCACACAGGCCCACTTCTCAAGCTTGTTCAGGTCCCTCTGGATGGCATCCCGTCCGTCAGGCATGTTGACTGCACCACTCAGCTTGGTGTCATCTGCAAACTTGCTGAGGGTGCACTCGATCCCACTGTCTATGTCATTGATGGAGATATTAACACAGTACTGGTCCCAATACGGACCCTTGCAGGACACCACTCATCACTGATCTCCACCCAACATTGAGCCATTGACCACTCCTCTCTGGATGCGACCATCCAACCAATTCCTCACCCACCCGACAGTYCACCCATCAAATCCGTACCTCTCCAGTTTAGAGAGAGGGATGTTGGGGGGGACTGTATCAAAGGCCTTACAGAGGTCCAGACAGATGACATCGGTGGCCCTTCCCATGTCCACTGGTGTAGTCACTCCATCGTAGAAGGCACTAGGTTGGTTAGGCAGGACTTGCCCTTGGTGAAGCCATGCTGGCTGTCTCGAATCACCTCCCTGTCCTCCATGTGCCTTAGCACAGCTTCCAGGAGGATCTRTTCCATGATCTTCCCAGGCACAGAGGTGAGACTGACTGGCCTGTAGTTCCYCGGGTCTTCCTTTTTTCCCTTTTTAAAAATGGRGGTTATGTTTCCCCTTTTCCAGTCAGCGGGAACTTCACCAGACTGCCACGATTTCTCAAATATGATGGATAATGGCTTAGCAACTTCATCCGCCAGTTCCTTCAGGGCCCTTTCGTTCCGGAGAGGGCCCACATTTTCCCTATTCTTCCTTTTATCATCGACGTACCTATAGAAGCTTTTCTTGTTGCCCTTGACATCCCTGGCCAGTTTTATTTTATCAGGGCTTTAGCTTTCCTAATCCGATCCCTGGACAATTGGACAATTCCTCTGTATTCCTCCCAGGCTACCTGTCCTCGCTTCCACTCTCTGTAGGCTTCTTTTTTGTGTTTGAGTTTGTCCAGGAGCTCCTTGTTCATCCATGCAGGCCTGCTGGCATTTTTGCCTGATTTCCTCTTTGTTGGGATGCATCCTTCCTGAGCTTGGAGGAGGTGATCCTTGAATATTAACCAGCTTTCTTGGGCCCCTCTTCCCTCCAGGGCTTTGTCCCACAGCACTCTACCAAGCAGATCCCTGAAGAGGCCAAAGTCTGCTCTCCTGAAGTCCAGGGTAGTGAGCCTGCTGCGTGCCCTCCTCAGTGCCTTAAGGATCTTGAACTCTACCATTTCACGGTCACTGCAGTCAAGGCTGCCCTTGAGCTTCACATTCCCCACCAGCTCCTCCTTGTTGGTGAGAACAAGGTCCAGCACAGCACCTCTCCTTTTTGGCTCCTCTAAAACTTGGAGAAGTAAGTTATCACCAACACATTCCAGGAACCTCCCGGATCGTTTACGCCCTGCTGTGTTGTCCCTCCAACAGATATCGGGGTGGTTGAAGTCCCCCATGAGGACCAGGGCTTGTGAACGTGAGGCTGCTCCTATCTGTCTATAGGGCCTCATCCGCTTGGTCTTCCTGGTCAGGTGGCCTGTAGCAGACCCCCACCGTAATGTCACCTGCCCTCCCTTTAATCCTGACCCATAAACTCTCAGTCAGCTCCTCATCCACCCCCAGGCAGAGCTCCATGAACTCCAGCTGGTCACTGACATTGATGGTAGTTCTAACAGTAAAACACTACTTTTTTTTCCACAATCCATCTTATGCTTTGATCAGACATGGCATACTTCAACAATTGCCTGAGGTTTTAGAAATAACCATCCAAACCCTTTTCTGGTGCTTTGCTTCCATTTTTTGACATTTCAGTCCCACCTTTGGTTTGTCTCAAAAAAAAAAAAATCTAACACATTTCAAAAACTATCCTTTCAGTGGTCTCATCAGCTTCTTTCAAATAAATTATGGCATGCAGACATGCATTCCAAGATTCACTGTGAATTAATGATTTTTTGTATTATAACCTTTCTTGTATAAGTGATTGATCATCGATGGAACCTGGTAAACATCACCCATCCAATTTAAGTTACTAAGGTAAAATCTCTTAGAGAARGACAAAACTGTTTTCTATATGATTAAAGAATAGATAACACCAAAGTGCCACCTACTGGGAAGCCAGAAACTGAGGAAGCTCATCCCTAATTATACAAAGCCTTTGTCTGGGGATGAGCAGAACATCAATACCAGAAATAAATGATAATTCCTGATGTACTTCAGACCAAACAATTGCCACATTTCCTATGTACTGCTGTATACACAACAGTCTTGTGCTCATCAACCTAGCCTTGAAGAAGCAGAGCTGCAAAAGACAAGCCATAAGCTCTTATCTCTCCCCTGGCCAGCGGCACTTCTCTACACTAGTGGGGAGACAAGACATTAATAGGCCCCAGAAGGAGAGTGGGGCAGGCCAACCAACTGTTTAGTGCTTCTATTCACTGTCCCTCACACAGAGAGCTGTGTGGGGATTCCAGTCACACTTTTCCATGTGCCAGAAGCAGCCCAGATCCTGCTGGTAGTGCTGCAGCAAGAGCAAAGATCTCCTCCATTTATAACCTGACAGTATGACAAGGCAGGACATACACATGTCAGTTGTGATTCATACTCTCACAGATTTTAAAGACAAAGAGGGTATGAAAGGAAAAAAATAGTTAACATTTACCTTTCTGTTGAAAGTATATGTATTAATTTCAATAAAAATTCACTGAACATCTGAGGACAAGTTGAAGAAAGGTGCACTTGTAATCGAGTAAGAAATTCTTGCATAGCTTGCGTTGCTGTTGGCCCAACCTAGAGGGAAAGGCATTTTAATAAGTATTATATAAAACGGAAATGTCTTCAAGAACATTAAGTTCTATCTAATAAAAACATTTTCTAAGAACAGAAAAGTATTATGTAGCTTAACTTGCTTTCTGAAAAATTTTACAGGGTTTTCACAAGAGAACTATTACGTATCAATTTATATTATGTGTTTTTCTATTATTAACCATGAGTAAAAAGCAAATAATTCAGTTCTTTGCCTAAGACTCATTTTGCAGCCTGAGACTTTATCTTTTCAGCAATGCAAACTGCGCTTCACACAGAATACATTTCTGTGCTAATCTGAATGCTTTTTCACAAACTACACATTCACATATAAGTGCTTTAAATTAACGGCACTGTGCAATGTTTAAGTTCTGGGAAAGACTATGTATTCCCTGGAAAATTTTCTGGAAAATACTGGAAATACCAGGTATTTTCTGTCTCCTAAACGAAGTGTTTCTGAGACTCCTGTCAAATACTACATACAATTAAGTTAACTTGGGCTTTTTTTGGTCACTATTCACAGATGTTTCAGAAACAGCAAAAAGCAAAAAAAAACATCAGTTGAAATTAGGAGAAACAGTAAACATGAGTTCAGAAAACAGGCAGAAAATAAAAGCATAATTTTAAATTCTGGCATTATTAGATATTTAAACGTAATCTTCATTGGCATTTTTATCCCAACCCAGTAAGATTTCAGGAAACTAACTGAACTCCATTACTTTTTTCATGCACGCAACTAAGAAATCCTAACATGGAACACACGTTCACTGACATATCACATGGCATCCTCCAGATAGTTGTAAAAACGCACGATCACTACTCAGAGTATATCACCAACATGAACTTCCCTACGGTTGCTCATCAGAACCAACTAAGACCATAACCAAAAAAAGAAACAAGCCAAGGATATAATACATTATGAATAACACATATTCATGTCAAGTGTATTGAAACCTTATTATGAAGCATTTTTCTCTTAATTGCTCGTTACCTGTGGACTGTGTTGATTTGTTCCATGAGGATTAGTGCCGGAAAGAAATTTCACTAACACATGAATGAGGTTTGGATCTGACACCAACAATTGGGCAGTACTTTCCTGAGCTCCAATGGCACTGCTTGGACCAGCTTAAAAATAAAAACATGAAAATTAAATCTGTAATCCTAAGCATTAATTGTAAATCAAACATTTATACTGCATATCCCTTATAMTTATTTCATGATGTGTAAATATTCTCCGCAAAATCAGTTACTGAAAGCTGCTTACTCAGGACCACAATTTTCAGTGTAGAGTTTTCCATTAAGTACAGATATAAACCCCCAAAACTGTTCCATCAGTGTTCCAAGCTTGCTAAGGCAATATTCGTGAAAGTAGAGATTCATTTTGTAGAAGCAATATATACAGACACTTTGATTTGTTTCTCTTTGCTAGTCCAACACTTTAATAAGGCTTAAGTGCGTTTGTTAGTTTGTCAGACAGAGACCACATGTTCTATTATCCTGTAAATAATGAAGATATTTTTGTCCTTGACACATTTGGAGACTTCTCATCATTGACTAAAACTGTAGGGAGCTTAACAGATAAGAACTTTGAGGACCAGAAGTAGAATTAAAATACACCCTTCAATGATCAAACAAATGAGCTTTATTAAACGTGAAGTCTTACTCATTCAGTAGTGGTATACTGAATCATTTCAAAACACAACTTCAAAAAAAAGCATAGCTACCTACTGAATAAAAATACATATTATTATAATATTATACCTATCTGTCGTGGTTTAAACCCCGCTGGCAACTAAGCACCACACAGCCGCTCGCTCACTCTCCCCCGGGTGGGACGGGGGAGAGAATCGGAAGGGTAAAAGTGAGAAAACTTGGGGGTTGAGATAAAGACAGTTTAATAGGGAAAGCAAAAGCCGYGCACACAAGCAAAGCAAAACAAGGAATTCCTTCACTACTTCCCATGGGCAGGCAGGTGTTGAGCCATCCCCAGGAAAGCAGGGCTCCATCACGCGTAACGGTTACTTGGGAAGACAAGCGCCATCACCCCGAACGTCCCCCACTTCCTTCTTCTTCCCCCGGCCTTATATGCTGAGCATGACATCATATGGCATGGAATACCCCATTGGCCAGCTGGCCTAGCTGTCCYGGCTATGCTCCCTCCCAGCTTCTTGTGCACCTCACAGAGCATGTGAGCTGAAAAGTCCTTGGGACGTAGACTACCTAGCAACAACTAAAAACATTAGTGTGTTATCAACATTCTTCTTATACTAAATCCAAAACATAGCACTATACCAACTACTCGAAAGAAAATTAATTCTATCCCAGCCAAAACCAGGACACTATCTAAATGAAGTTACAGGTTATTACATGCTGAAGATATGATCTCTTTCAGACTATCTCATCACATACAAAAGATTAAATCAAGAAGAAATGACGCTCTGGTATGAGAGTTTGGCTGGCATCCCTTTGCATCCCAAGATAAGATTCTTAATTAGGGAGGCTGTTAAAAGCACRAAATCCTGAACTACTTACTGGTCATTCTGTTTATCAGAGTCTTCATCATTCACAATAATTTCCCTAGACTAAGGAAAGTCTAAAGATCCAACCAGGAGGGAAACGTCTCTGTCAAAAACAGAATTAAACCCTGACTGCTTCCATCTCAGTTGAAAAGCTTTCAGAGCAATGAAATAAAAATAGCATTGGAAAGACACTTGCTATGAGAACAAATCCTCAGGGGAAGATGGAAGGAGAAGATAATTCACAGTAAGTTTTCTCCTTATCAAATGCCATTTTATTCTCAAACGATAAACAGATTTCTTGCTTTAGATGAATGCAGAAAACTAAGGCTGAAAGTATTTCTTGTACAACTATAAAAACTATTTTGCTTTGATTTATCAACATTAGTAGTGGAACAAGTCTGTATGGCTATGACTGATAGCCGGAGTAGAATAAAAGCAAGAAAGCATCCCACAGCTTTCCAGTTCCATTGTATTGTAGACAATAAGCCTGCTCTAGTTTACATTTGACAGCGCAGAAGATGGAAAGGCTAGGTCTTGTCTGGGTGGGGAACAAGTCTGTAAAAAGTACGCASACAATTTCACAGGTTCTCTGAAAGAAAAACTGAGCATTTCAGAACAACAGAGAAGCCTTCCACTGCAGGGTRTGCCTTGGAAACACCAGTCTGGGTGAGCTGATCAAGTTTATTTTCCCCTGCTGAGCCTGCCCCTCTGAACATTCACTTGAGTAAAACATGCAATACACTGATTTTCCCCCTAAGAAAACTAGGTATATYGGTTGCTGGTGAGGTGTTTTTTTTTGGTTGGTTGTTTTTGGGGGGTGTTTCTTAGTATATCATGATACTCGTTAAAAATGAAAGTGACACTCAGGTCACTAAGGACACTAACTTGCTAAGCTCATAGCTCTTGCATGTATACTTAAACCTGTTATATTACTGCTTTTTTTTTTTTTAATTAAAGTTCCACTTATAAACTATTTTGAAATTTAAGACAAATCACTATCACTAAAATTACATCCAGCTGACGTAACTAATCAAAATGAGAAGTTAATCTGAATGTGGTTTTTCTGTTTTTCATAGTTTTCTGTAACTTCTCATTGTTTCAATGTAACTGCATCATTCAAACTTTGTGTATGCCTTCAGTTTTGAGTTAGATGTCACTTGAGTTTGTCCAAAAGTACTGAGTATCCAAATTATTTTAAAAATAAGTGTACAAAGCTCCCAAAATGTTTATATTTTTATTTGAAAAATGGACATACTTTTGTGCATCCTTGCATTCCTGAATGGTACCTTATAGACAGAAGGTATTTCATTTTCTTCAGAGACCTTGAATCACCTATGAAGTCTGTAACAATCAGTGAGACAAGCAGCACCGCTATTYAATGTTCTTTTTTAAAAAACAGAACAAAACAAAACAAACTCTTAATTGAAACTACAGCTTTTACAATATGTACGCTTGCCTTTTTCTGAACAGGGTGCATCTGGGGTGTAGCTTCAGTCATTTAATTTGTTCACTTGGTGTTTCTCTGAAGGTAACATTATTTTGAAAACTCCAGCTTTTTCCTGCTGTGTTCATCTTCACTTGTTAGGTCTGTACTGTAACTACTTAATTAAATCTGGCTACTTGTGAAGACTTTACATCTTAATACAAGCAGATGTTAAGTTAGAACTTCCCCGGAATTGACAGTCCCAGCCCACCTCCTCTTGACAAGCAGCAGCCAAGCCCACATGCTAACCCTCAGCTCATTTCCTTCCAGGATTAGAAGGCTCCATAGTTTTTCTACTGTTTCATGATAGGGTTGATGCCATCACTGAATAAACAAACATGTTCATTACTTCCTATGTTATTTTATTTTCTATTTTCCAGCTGAAAATATCACTGCAATATAAAAACCCACTTTTTTCCTACATTATATTCATAGTCTGACACGTTTTGTTTGACATTCTAACTCAGATTTCAGGATGCATGTACATTATCTGCTCTGTCAGGTAGTGTTTATGCTCAAAACACTGCTCTCAACCAGTACTTCTGGTGACAACAATAACAGATAAGCAAAAGGTCATGTGAGGAGAGCACAAATAGTTCCTGTTAAAGCAACAGATGACTAAATGCACTATGAGAACGATTTGACAGATGACAGCTATTTACTTTAGAGCCACTGTAGATCTGAGAAATTTTTCTTAGCCAGGTGTCACTGTAGATTTGCTTCTACCACCTGCCTTTACATGGCATTAAATGGTTCTAGATGTCACCCACCAAATACTGATTTTAAACACCATCCTGGCAAAATTTGTCCCTGGGTCTTGTAATCAATTAAGGTCATTGTTCTGAAAAGCAATGGCTGAGGGTATTGGGTTTATCCCTGAAAAATACCTTGCACTCCTCAGATAAAAGAGTTTCTGAAGCACAGAAGTTACACAGCCTGAGTTCTCATTCTGAAGATGTTTATCAGCACGTAATGACATAATGAATTAAGATTATCTGACCATGAACTGACCTGCCCTAGACAGTGGTTGCTCATAAACACAGAACAGTTCCCAAAAAGAATCTGCCCTATACTCAGGTGGGCGAAAAAAAACTACTAAAAAGCCTTGATTACTACTGGAGAGATCTAAGGTTTTGGAAAAATAACTGAGAAACAGCTTTGAAAATAAAATCAGGATGAGATCTCCAGAACGACCCCATTTCTCATGACAAGATCTTCTAATTCATTGATCTCTTGAAGAAATGGTGACCAAAACTGTAATCTTCAGAGTATGATAGTTCAATAGTTCAGAAGTGGCTTCAAAGAGACTACCYGTAAAATGCAAGTAAGGCAAGACCCTTACCTAGAATGGGTGGAAGAATACGAAAAAGCACTGCCCTTCCCCCCCGCCTTTTTTTTTTCCTTTCGTTTTTTTCTTTCCTTTCTTCTTTTTAAATGAAAGACTGGGGAAAACAGAATGGCTGAATGTAAACATATGTATCAAATGGAAATAATGACTTTCAGYTAAATAAGGCAAACTTAAGAAGGAGGTTCTCTGAAAAGGCTTTGAGATCCAGTGGTTCAAAAACATAGCGATGGTGGGATTTTCTCAGTGCTAAAATGCCCACCTGCAAAAAGAGTTTAGTGAATCATCTATGAGTGGCTACACCTCTAAGCTGTTTTTCAGTTTCTGAAACAGCAAGTATGATTATCTAATGAGGATTATGTCAAGAAGAGGCGCTCTTGCTTATTTAAAAGGCTTATTGCATCTAAAGAGGTTTATTATACCTGAAGTCATCTAAATAAAATATTTTTGGTGGTGGTGGTGGTTTTTTCATCAGTGAAGATATTTTGCAAATGAACACATTTGGGGGCTTGTTGTATTTTGAGTATTAGAAGGCGAAAGAAACTCATTTTATAACCACACACATCTAGCGAGACTAACCTAAATTATTCCCAATGAACTGTAATTGACATCTTAGTGGTTTAAAGAAAACAAAACAAAACAAACCCAAACCAAACAGAATAACCCTAACCATAAGCTGTCAATACAGTGAAGATACATGAACAATTTGTACTTCATGGCTTAAAACATTACAGAATTAAAGAGGATACAAGAGAAACTTGACTCCAGAGAAAGCTGACATGTCACTTACATTTCACCAGTCTCAGGAACAACRTCTCTTTAAATTGTTCACTCTCTACTGGCTGTATATATTTTAAAAAACCCAGAAACCTCTCTTCTGGCAAGCATGACCTTGAAAATTCTAAGTTGATGAGAACTCCTGTAAGATACTGTCTGTAGCGGCTCAAGAGACTATTATTAGTCCCAGTTCTGAATTAAAGCACACAGAAACCAAAACTATTGATTGGAGAAGTGCTCTGATGGATCCCACCTTCGATTGTCAAGAACTGAACAGAGATTATTTCACTTCTTAAATGTGACAACTCAGTGCCATTAAGACAGAACATTATCTTGAATTATTAGCTGCTGAGGAATCCTGGCACAGAAGTTATTTGATGGGCGCTTAAACTTATTTAGGTCCTGGTTCTATCAGTGAGTATGGGGAAAGAGGCAGTTAAGGGATATTTATCTGTGTTAATCCACAGACGTGTATAAAAGGAGACACACCTTCAATCCTTTTCTTTACCCTCCAGTAAGCTTGCATCTCCAACCCTTTCCAACTCAACCCCAACCTTGGGCTCACAATCCTATATACACAAAAATCCACAACCACATTCATATGCTGAAGCGCRCCTGCGATAAGTCATAGTGGTTGCTTCTTGAGTAGCTTTTCATTCACATTCTTACTTACTGATCTCAGGCAGTTGCCTAAGAAACTCCTGCAAACACACAGCTGCCTGTCTGTCAGTGTCAGAGCACAAACACTGAGCCTCATACCACTTGGAAGAGATTCACATATGGTCCCAGTGGTACACACAGCATAATTTTTGGAAATTGCTAGTCTACAGCTACAAATTGGAGTGTTGAAAATACACATGGGTGTTAACTGCAGGCACTGTTATCCTACAAATCAGGCCATGTTCTATTCTCAAATACCAAGAATAAGATGGAGGTCTCAGTTTGTGAATACTGATTAAGTCTCTTCCATTAGTTTACTCACAGCTCTACTGCTTCACCTAGTAGCAAAAATTTCAGCAGATTTTTTGTGAGACTGATCTCTAAATAACATCACAGAAAAGGGAGAGAAAGTGAAAACTTGAAGAAAAAAGTGCATCCCAAAGACAATGATTTGAAATGGCATATATGAAAAAAAAAAAATTCATAAGCATCTTTGAGGAAAACTGTGGAGAATAGTTGTGTCACCACAGGATGGCAAATCGCTTCATAGAAGTGTGACCTTCAGGTGGCTCTGGGTTTCTTTCATCTGTAATTACTGTCTTTAGTCACATGCTGTAGTGGAAACAGAATTTAAAAGAGCTCTGACTTGGTCTAACATGTAGGTTTTAGAAGAYTCCAGTCTGCAAGTTCTTACTGTTTCATATCTCCTTTAGCCTTGAGAACAGGGCCACCAAAGCATTCCTCTTGACAGCTGCCCTATCCTATGACAGTGAGTCATTTAGAAGCTTAATTTCTTCATTTAAAAATTACATCCTTTAATTTCTGCCAGTCTTGTGGCAAAATCTCATTCACAAAGGGAGATTATTTCTAGTGTGTTATGGAGCAATATACAGAATGTGAGATAATCTGATGTGCATAGGGAAAGGAAATGAAAGGGCTGGATTTCTTTTTTAATAGACTCAGCTTCTGGGGGGCTTATTTTCAGATAGCTTAACATAAGCAACGACTAGTACCTGCATATTTACGATAATATTCCTACTGCATCTGAAAAACATGAATCTCTCTCATAGCACCTTAATCCTTCCTCTCTGCTACGTCTTCCCATAGTACAAAGCTAATTCCCAAGGATCATTAGCTAGTCCTAAAGTTCATTTTTAGAAGACATTGACAACCTAGTTATAATGACATTTTCTTTTACCACTAGGGTTTCAGTTTCCCATGGTACAAGCAATTCAAGGAGCCCACTCTGGAAAAGCCTGAAGTTACGGAGAACCAACAAAAGTATTTATATGACAAAAGGAAAGTTCCGGTAATCTTTCAGATGGGAATCAACACTATGTCACTAAAACAGGCAACATCAAAAAAAAMCCCCAAAACTTACCATTAAGCTGCATATTTGTCATGAGAGTTAGGCTATGAAGCACAAGGCACCATGTCCGGAGTAAGGTATTAGGATACCATGCCAGAACTGACAGGAAGCTAGTTACTGAAGCTGTTAAGAAAAATATGTTTTTCCAAGCTTTAATCTTCAGGGTATTACTATAAATTTCTTATTTTTACTGTAAGGGGATATATTTATTATTGTTATTAATATTATTATTAATATTATTGTTTTTTGTCTTTACTTTGTTCTGACAACTATTGTTCCAGGAAATTAGGAAAAGAAGCTTCACCAACACTTCACAGGAACTGGCCCACAGAACTTTCTACAATGCCCAGATCCTGGTATCTCAGAGAAACAATGCAAAGAAACTGGTTTCAAAATGCTCTCATGGAAGTCAGTGTAACAGGTTCATTATAGTAGGCATTAATGTTTTGGACTATCACCACAAGAAACCACAGATTTTCTGAAATATACAGTATAACATATTATAGGGAAAAAAAAAAAATCATTTGACATGTCTGTACTAGTCTGATGACAAAAAATAATAGGGCTTCCCCCCTCCGCTGACCCCTTTGATAATAAAGGGATCATAGGATGGTATACAAGGAGAAGAAATTTGTCAGAGAAGTGCATACAGGTGCACAGTTCACCTTAGACTAAGAAGTGTATTTTAAAAAAGTCCTGTTGGGAGTAGTGATGAGTTAAGAACCACAAGTTTTACAATTTARTTGCTGAGGAGATTATGCAAATTCAAGGAATCATCTCAGTTACTTACTAGCTACACATTTTTCACGTTAAGAAGATAATCAGCCCAAGAGCTCTTTAATAAGAACACAGAAATTATCCCAACACTGATCTTATCAAGAAGACTTATTGTAATACTTTTTGTTTATTAGCAATAATTGAGTACTTAAAAAAATAATCTTCTCTAACATTTCCTGAAAAATAATTTCCCATATTTAATGTATTTTACCTTGGTTCAAGGAAATTACAGGTATTCGGTTAGCGTTATAAAGGAAAATATCAGCGCCACTATCTTTACTTCCAGAGGAGCTGGAATTCAGGCTTAATGTGAGCCATAACTGTAAAAGGGATTCAAGCTGAAAGAAAGGGAAAAAAAACCACTATCAGACCAAACGCAAGTGTTTTTCCAGAACTCCAGTGCATAAAAGGTTATCTGTTTTGATTTTGAAGTCTTATCTACATTCTCAGGTGCTACTGTTTCACTGATAACACACACACACACACTCTCTCTCTCTCCTTTACTGGATTTGAAGATTCTGATAAACGTAATATTCAAGGCAAATTCAACATAACTAGCAAATGCTTCTGCTATGTTTTTGTAATTGATTTCCTCTAAATATGGTTAAGTTTCTCTTTAGAAGTTTCTTCAAACTTACGTTAAAAAAAAGCAGCTTTACACACTGCTCAGAAATGTCATAACCTTACACCTGTAACAGTGGTTTGCATGTAAGCTTTTCGAATGTCTCAAAATAGTCAAATGATGTTTACCAGTCAACCGAAATAATTCAAAAGGCCAATTTAATTACTGGGAAACCTCCTCTACTATCAGAGAAACACTGATGCTCACTCTGAATAACTCCCTTGAGGAAAATAACTATTTAGATATTCTGGGGAAGCATCAAGGTCCTTTACACCACAAACTGTATTTCAGGTGAGATATTTAAAGAACGATTGGAGGGATTCAGTCAGCCACCCAATTAAAATATAAACAGGCAGGCAGGCACCTAATCACTCATATACAGCATGCATGGCATTCCTTTGTATGTATCAAGAAAAGCATGACTAAACCAATGATTTTTCAAAAAACACACTTTTAATTTTAACGTTTAGGATCATTGGATAATTCAGGTTGGAAGGGACCTCTGGAGGTTACCCAATCCAATCTTCTGCTCAAAAAAGGGCCAAAGAAGATGTCAGACTGGGCTGCTCGGGGCTTTATCCAGCTGGGTTTTTAAAACCTCCACAGAGGGAGACTGCACGCTTAGTGACACTCTTCAGTAATAAGCTAACAATTATCTTTCAGTGAACCTACGAACTTGTTTTTATATATGAAAATGTATACCCATTTTTTCACTGTTACACTTGTTACAAGTAATGTCCTGTTTGATAAAAGCTTTCAGCAGCTGGCTATTACATTATTGTTACTGTTGCCCATGACAGCTTCATAAGCAATAAAACACATCACATAACAGGTTACTTCCATCCTAAGTAGGAAGAAGTATAGGAAAACAACTTTCAAACTTAGAGAGAAATACTATGAAAACATTTCAAAGTTCATAATTCTATACCTGAACATGGTGGACTTGCAGCATGGAAAAGAGTTTGTTGAAGCACGCACTCAGCATAGGTATAGATGACAACTGTACAATCAACTGGGCATTTTGATTGGCAGCATGTAATCCTCTTAGCAATGAATCATCTGTTCCGCTAGGAGACTGGGTCACTAAAAAACAAAACAAAAAGTACCATCCCCTATGAATTATTTTGTAAGAGTTGCTAAAAGTAATTTAATATTTATTTCCTTGCATTTTATACTTAAGGGAAATACACTTATTTTATAATTTACAAGAACATCTTCAATGTAGTGTTCAACTGAGTTGGACTACTGACTACCGTACTGTGAAAGGCATACTTGAATATCAGACATCTCCATTTTCATAAAAACTGTTCGGAAAGTGAGCCCACATAAATACATTTTCACTGTTCTTGCTAAACACATATTACAGGAGTGTCCTGRTAACACAGTGGTAAGACAAACAATTGGAACATCTCTTTCATGCATTATGGTAAAACTATTGCAGTCAATAATAAAATTCCAGAGAATAAAGGCTGAGGATGTCACTACACCTACTCCATCATCAGATATGCAACTAATGACTGCATGCATATTAAGGTACCTGGAGARCTACAAAGAAGCACATCTTAACAAGATGGCAGTGCAACTCACTGAAAATATGTTCAAAAGTAAATCGGCATCATGAGTGTTTTTATAACATAAAGCTCACTGAACAGCTGCGTTCAAAACTGTATTCAAGTACTTTCACTTTCATCACTGAATTGGTGAAACTGTCAAGTGCAAAGCAGCTTTCAAACAGCTGAAATTTCACAATGAATGCAAGAATGAAGCTTCACAAAAACATGACACTTAACATTCACTTGCACCTAGATTGGAAAATGAAAACAGTTCCTCCATTGCAGTATTATGCACTGAAAAAGAAATCCTGCATATTTGACCAGCTTCACAAAATATATGTATACACATAATCCAAAAATCTGAATAAAAAAAAATCTCTAAAGCTTGGCCTAACACGAAAATTTAAGCGAAACGTAACTTTTTCTAAGCTTCTAAGTGACTGCAGAAAAAATTAGTACAAATTTCAAAGCATCATGGTCATTATGTGAAGAGAATGATTTGACAACATGTAGTTACATGTAGGAGATGTGTTTGTTAATGCTTGTAGAATGGAATCAGCCTCCAGGGTGGACATCATTTTCAGCATCAGCTCAGCCTGCTGTTCAAGTCCAACTTCTAGACGTGCATCTAAAGCTACACAAGGCAACAAACAGGGTAAAACTGAATTATATCAAAGACGTATATAATTAGTTACTCTTAACTTCCTGTGCAAGCAATATAGATATACAGTACATATTAAACTGAAAAAAACCCCTCAGTATCACTAACAGGAAGATTCACTTTCATATGTAACAGAGGCAGAATGTAGAAACTTATACTCTAAACCGAACATAAGATTCTTGTAGACATGAAATATATAATTAATAAAATATTAAATTTTTGTGAAACACACACATATTTCTTTTCACAGTCACTTTAGTATCACACATGACTAAATCTGCATATGTTTAAGCCTGTTTTTCCTAAGGTAATAGCTCTCAAACAAGAACCAAAAAGCTGGTTTTCCACAGTGTGGCAGGGGAAAGATCTATCACCTCAGTACAGCAGTACTCCTCCAACTAAACAAGTGTGCCACCTCATTCCTTAGAGTAGAGCCAGCTATCCAAAATATCAGCCAACTAGAAAAGAGCTTCCAAAATTTCCTGAGAAAACAGGAATGATTTAAAACTTCCTATAAGCATGTGTTCAAAAATGTTAGAAAATAAGATTCTCTGCTATGTTAGGCTGTTTTAAATATAAGCTTCACATAATAGTCTCTCAGTTACCACAGAAAAACTGTGGCATATAGAAAATTTAATTATTTCCACTTAATGCACATAGAGATTGTTAACATAATCTGATATGCAAAAGTGTCGAATACAGTACCACAAAAAAGAGACCCTGAACAGACCTTTAGTTTTATTGCTTACCTTGAGAGACCGATACGCTCACAGTCTGTGATCCATTTTTCTCTGTAGTTACCGGTGGTTTTGCAACTGGAATTCCAACGCCTCCAATGTAAGGATTGTAATTGTAGGTGCCATAATCAGCACCCCAGTAATCATACCAAGTGCTGCTTATAGGCTTAAAAAAACAAACAAAACAAGAAAAAAAATAAACAGCAGCTCTTTAGACTGCCCAAGTACAAGAATAAAATTTGTAATGACTAACAACAAACGCTGAAGTTACAAAAAATTAAACCCAGAAGATTGGATTCAATAGCTTTAGAAAATTTTGTTTCAATTTTTATTGCAGTATAAGCTACTGAATCCTTAGTGATTGTCAAAATCCAGCAATGTAGTTAGCTGTCTCAAAGATTCAAGAAGCCAATTTGAAAATGTTATCATCAGTTTTTATTCACACATTTGTACCATATAGTAAATTTGGAAGTGAAGTATCACACAAATATTTTGAGAAGTTATTTAACAAGACAGAATACTATATTATTAACTGTACTCAGTGAGGCTCAGGGATTATTTGTACTGGGTTCTGCAAAAGAAAGAGTTGAATAATCTCTACTCAAGTGTCATAATTTAAGACACTAAGAAAGCATAAGGATCACAAGAAAAAAAAAACCAGTAATGTAAGACTGTATGAAAGCAATTTGTGTATGCCTGTCTTTTTAATGGCAAGATCCAATACGAACTGCCATTTTACAGATACAGAAACAAATCTCAAGAAGGATTAAGAACGAAGAAGTGTTTTTCTGGCTGTTTTTTAGAGGACATCCAATCAGGCAATAATGTCATGAAGATACCTTCATGGATGAAGTGGACTAAGGAGTACTGCCATGTGAAACGATAGGAGAATAAAGAAGGAGGGAAAAAATTAAGCAGTAAGTGGAATTTTTGGTAGAATGAGATTTAAAGAAAAAATCTTTACATGATAGGTAATCAGTGGAAGGACATATGAGGGAATATAGGAAAAAAAGGAAATTTAGTGTTGTCTGAGCAAGTGRTGAGATAATTCAGGTTAATTCAAATGAGGCTGAAGGTTTAAGTCAATAGCAAGAGGAGTAGGAAAACTCCAAATTAGAGCATCATCCTTATGGACAGAAAAAAGAGACTCAACATTTTCTTATGAATAGTTGTGTTTCTTTACAACCAAAATATTTTTGTTTTTTAATATACCTTGACAATATACTATTACATCTAGATGTAATTTTACTACCTCTGATATGTTTAGCTTCCATTTTAAGTATGAAAGCATTTAATAATTTTCTTGTTCCATAGTGAAATAAGTTTTGAAGTTAGTTGCTTCCCTTCATAGTCTGAAGCTGGTCTGAGCACTAGCTACTGCTGACTTTTTTTTTTTTTTTTAAAAAACACAATACTAGCAGTATTAATTCTTAAGATCAATTGCAGAAGCAAATGGCACTCTATTCTCAATAAAAAAGGACAAGACTAGATCTTATTTGTCTTTTATATTATGCCTTTGTTGTCTTCAACATGTGCTAAACTATGAGTAAACTCAGAACCTCTTGTTTATACAGATATCTTCATGCAAAAGCAAAATATTTTGTGGTCAACTGAGATATGAATACATCCCAGATGTGAACACAATCTTTACATTCTTTCCCGTCATTCTACATTAAACCTTTATAAAAAGTTAGAAGCATGTCTAAGACATCAAATACCACTAATGAAGAACTGTAAAAGAGAAAGGATTTTACTATTTCATATGTAAAGGTTATCCTGAAAACTCAGATGTGTCATACCTTGAAGACTTTGGCTGCAAGGGGATCTTTTTCCAAATCAATATCCAAAGGATCAATATCAACTTCCATCAGGTCTTGCAGTAATTCAAGGTCAATGTCCTTATCTTTTTCCAAAGATGACAGAGGCGGAGCACCTTTGAATGATTGAAAGAGTATTAATACTGCCAAGTACAAATTATAAAACATTGATATATCATACACTTAATGGATAATTTTAAGGCTTTTAATATTACAGCTCTTAGTGGAAAAAGTTAATGAATGCAATCAAGTTACCTTTTTTAAATAATCAGAAAAATAATCATTTTTTAATGATCAGATGTAAAACTAAGTTGAAGAATTGCTCATATTCTGCCTRTATTTTCAGAAACTAATTATCCTATCACCAAAAATCATTTACTGATACTTTGATAGATGAGTAAAAGCAAAGGGTTTTTTTTTTACTTTTTTCAGTATACACATATAATCAAGATTATGGCATAATTTACCTGTGATGTCATGTGTCAAAGGCTCATCTATTGTTTCCACTAACTGAACTGTGGACTGCTGGAGAGAGTCATCAGAATCCCCAGCCGAAGCTCCAGCATCTTCTCCCAAAGCACTTTCTTCCATAGCTTCAGCTGCTATAGGTGCCAACAACTCTCCTATATATTGGATTAAGCAGACAACTCCATTTCAAGCTTTATTCCAGTTACAAATTAACATCCCAGTGTCTAGGCTAACTGTCTGTTTTACTTCATCTAACTCTAAATTMTCTAAGGGCTACTTCTTCAAGGGGAGGAGTTTTGAATAATTTTCAAATAATCAGAGTCATATAAACATTAACTTTTCAATGCACAAGTCACTAATTCAGGATTGACTGTAACTGCAATTTTAAATTGCATTTTTTACATAATAATCTCAATTTTACGTGTGTGGGKTTTTTTTAACACTATCTTAATAGTGTCAGCAGATTCTAACATAATAACAAATAACCCTAAAACATTGATGGAACAAAGTTTCGAGCGTCACGTACTTCTGAAAAATATGAACTTAAAACAAACCTGCTAGAATATCCTGCAGCATACAAGTCAGAGAATACTGAGCCCACGCTCCCCCCCAAGAGATATCTCCTCTGTTAAAGTCAGTTCCAACGAGAAGCAGCAATAATCTTTCCAACTGAGTCTCATTTACAATCTCACATAAATGAATTGTTGGTCTTGTAGCATTTGCAATTCTTGCAAGAACCTATAAAAAAAAAATAAATACATGCCTATTCATATTTAACACTATGAAAATATGTAATAGCTTTAATTTCTATGATTATTAGATTTTTGCTTACAAGTAAATCAGGTATTTTTACTAGCTTAAATATTAGAATTTTACAAGTGTAATTATGTGAAAATATTTTTGTAAAAGTTACTTTTTCCACACAATTTTGAAGCCATCATATCATAAGTTAAACAAAAGGTGACAGATCAGAAAGACTACCTCATCAGAAATTAATGCTGCAGCTAACTTTTACCATCAAGCCAGCAAAAAAGCAGTAATAGAAAGCTAATTTAATGCTGTCTCCATTGCAACTACAGAATGATGTTCCATATTCTGTTTACCTTACAAACAAATAGAAGTAAATCTGCATGACAAGTGAAGTCCATGGACAAGAGAAAGAGTGCCAGCTTCTGCACTACAGAAATACAACGTTCATGTGCCAGTGTAAATGGCAGTGGTTCAAATTCTGGAGTTTCCTTTGTTGTTGATACTTCTGTATCTAAAGTAGAACGAGGCCATTCTGCAGTCCGGCGTAAGCGTATTAAGTCCTTGAAGTGCTGCAAAAAATTTGCAACAACAGTTACATTTTAAAACTAACCTCAAGATCTTTTCCCAGTGAAAATCTGAGGCAGCAATAACAGTAACTGTAAAGCTTGGAAGAAAACAAAACAAAACAAAACAGAGAGTCTCTAAGAATATATGAGAATCTGGAATGGAATTAAGGCTTTATTGGCAGAAATTTGTTTTGGCAGCACGTTATCTCAGGTGACAGACTCATAACCAAGTTATCCAGTTCTGCACGAGTGCCAATTAAGTCTTTATGTTTGCCATATGAAAATAYGCATTTTAGAAGTTTCTTTCATATTTCCACACTTGCATATAAAGCTATGGTTACTATGAAGGAAACTGCATATAAAAATAGCTAATATGGAAATTTACCCTTACAAGAATGCTAACTTCTCAGTTCTTCACATAAGATAAATCATCAATAATTTCTAACTTTCTCAATACTTCCAGGGTACAAAGTGTCCATTAGCCACCATAAACTGAACTAGTCTGATACTTGATCAGGGCTCTAAACTACAACCTTTTTGACAGAGGGTCTACAAATTCAGTGGAGGAAAGAAGGTGCTTTTATTAATCCTCCCATCCACCAAGGGCAGACATTTAGCAGCTCAGTACATTGTATCGGCTACACAAGCAGTCTAAAATTAGATAACACAAACGCCTCTTATAAACTCACTTAAGTAGTAGCTACAGAAGTAGACCAGAGAAAGAACTATTTACTAACACAAAGGTTTCAGCTTTCTCCTAAACACAATATATGTTTTAAGTTACTCACAGCTTGTCATAACTGAAAGTGATTAGTAGGCAAAGTAGTAAAAACTCCATGAAATGCAACTATCAGCTGTACAGTAATACCATAACTAGATGTCAAGATACTGCAAGGGGAAAAACTCTTTATTTCAACAAGCTTTTTTGATGCAACATGGCTGCTATAAAGTGAAACTTAAATAGCTGGACAGCGTATTTCAGCCAGTGACTCATTTAAAGGTATCTCAAGGGGGCCACCAGTAGAGTAGCCCTCCTGATATAACCTGCTGGAATAAAGCAGAAGATAGTGCAGGAAAGAACAGCTCATGACAAGCAGAGTTAGTGTAAACTTAGGGTTTTATTTTTATGTTGCTGTTTAAATTTTGGTTTGTGTTTTTTTTTTTTTCTTTTCATAATTAYTGGAAGTTGTTGTAAGATTTCCCTTTAGATTGCCTTTGAGGTCCAACAGCCTATAATCTCTTTCCACAGGCCTAATTTCAGTCATCCTAACAGACATTAGTACTTTTGAAACTAGAGAGTAAATAATTAAAGAGATACCTAAGTTTGGGAGCTAGAAAGATTTACAATTTTTTTTGTGTTCCCTGCAAGGTCCATGCTTCCATCTCCAGAAATCCCTAAATTTCAGCACCTCACCTCATAATCAAAGTAAGTCCTTAATTACCACATCCACTATCAGTACATGGGGCTTACTGCCAGATGCTACAACTTAGGTGATAGGTACTTTTAGGAAGCTAAGAAGCTTCTGAGAAAGCTCAGAAAACATTGTCAAAAGTCATATTTATTTGTCCAGGGAGACAGTCATTGGCATGATTATTTTCCAATAACTCAACCAGGATAGCATCCAGAAGAGTATCATGCATAAAGGTTAGCCATATAAAATATTATTTTACATTTCTATTGGTATATGTTATCCAAAGTTTAAAGATATGACTGGCATTCCCAAAGCTACAAGATTATTAGTGGTTTTGGCCATGACTACCTAAAAAACCCCTGTAGAAGGATAAACTAGTTTTCACAGTGCAAGAAATTTCCAGATGGCTGCTCTTTTCAGCATCAGAATATACTTGATAGCAGCCATGATGAAACAACTTTTTAAAATAAGGTCAACGTAGGGCAAAAATGACTTTGCAGGAACAGGTCTTTTCACACAAAGGACAAGAAGTCAGTTACAGTTTCAAAGCATCATACCTTTGAAGTAGCCTGCTTTAGTTTTGCCTGTTCTACTAAAAGTTTGTATGATGATCCTTTGTTGCTTTGTATTTTCTCTTTTTCCATCTGTTCCACCAAAGCCTTCTGTTTTGCTTTTAATAAGTTAAGTTGCTAAAAGAAAATGTTAATAGGAAAAAATGAAAATTTAAGCAATAAGATGTTAAAAGGATCAGTATGTTCATATGATAGTAATCTTCAGTTCAAATTGTAACTTGAGCTTTTAAAATACAGTTTATATACAATTGCAACTATCGCACCGTAAGGGGCTACTAGCAGACCCAGAACAGATGAAGTTTAAGAAGAAACAGTATTTTTAAAGGAGCTCAAGACATACATGCCCAGGGCCATAAAACCTGCTTGGTTGCATTCAGAAATGAAAATGTTGTGTCTTAAGAATTACCAACTTTTAAATTGCACCTTAGGTGCTTGCACTCAGGTGTACCCAGATTTATCTAGAAAATAAATTATATTTATTGTCCAATATGGGCCACAGAATGCAACAGTACACTCCAACATCTGTTCTTCCAGCAGATCCCATGCCCCACAGTTTGAGACGAATGTCAAAGAAGTTAGGCAGCCTTTAGCTACAGAACCAGACCTATGCAAAAGCAAGGCTGAATGAGTCCCAAGGCCAAAGCTGTTCTTTCAAGAAATTAGATATACTGTAAATGTGATATACTTCTGTGAAAATAGCCACTACCATGCTGGAAGTCACCTGTTTATGATGCACAAGCTGTTTTCTGATCTTTCGGGAATACAGTCTATCTAGGCTACTGTTGCCTTTAGTAGATCTGCTCAGACTCTGAGTGTGAAGGCTATTATTTATAAAACTCCACTGGTTTCCTAATGGAAATAGAAAAAAAAGGAGATATTAATGCATCTTATTAAACCTCACTTAATTCCAGAGAAAAGCATTTACATTGCAGCAATGGTTAGCATCTCCATACACTAAATACTACAGAAACAAGCAAAATTTAACTCTCTTACTGTTATGCAACTATCACCACTGATGGCAATGTTTCTGTGTAATTTTAAAATGCAGTGGTACCATCTCGTTTTCATTATTTTTAAAACGTGTAAAGGAGGTAAGCAAGACTGTCCTAACTAAAAATACCTGAACAGCTTTCATACCACAAAAGCTCATTTTCATTTTTAGAAAAGATGTTCAAAGAAAACCATAGCTATTCCACCTAAATAATAATAAACAGACAAAAAATGCATTTAAAAATACTTGATAGAAATGCCACGGCAAATACCAAAGCAGTTATGAAGTCATACTGTTGCCCTTTCTCACAATACAAACTGTCTCAACATGGTGTACTCTCAATTGCCAGGTCCTGGAGTCACAGAATAATATACAGACATTTTACAAACTTAAATCAATCCTGTATTTTTCACTTTTAAAAAATGAAAGAGGTCATATTTCTAAGGAGAAGGGGATGTAAAGAAGCAGACAACAGTGAAAATAAAATGATCACAACATCCGTTTTTAAAATCTCATTTTTCAAATGAATTGAAAATACATTTTAAGTATTCAAACAGCTCCCAAACCAATACCCATAGAAGCAAATTTTGATAAGAAGTGTTACACACCTGTCAAAAATCGTTCCCTCTCTTTTCCATTCAGAGGTTTCTTGGCTGTGGCTGCTTCATCTTCAACAGTAGCTACATAATCCAGTAGTCTGGACACCAGCATTACAACCCAGCTGATCATGGGAATATCCAAAACTCCTGCAAAATAAATAGATTTGAGTGATTTAATAAAGTTTTGAAGCCATAACAAACTAGTTTTAAAGAAATCATAAAAATCATTAGACGGCACACATTTCACTAGGCCACAAATATTCCACTCCCTTTTTTTTTCTCAGATGAGCATAAGAGTCTGAGCACTCCTAAATGAGGRAAGAAATCAAACATTCAGTATAGAACTCAGGTGTCACAGTTCTCTCAGTCTGAAGAAGTCGAAAGCTTCACCTCTACTGTTAAAGCTAAAAAATTAAGCAGCATTTTTTAAAAAGTCAAAAATTTTATGTCTAAATTTCCTAAATACTAAATGCAGAACAACATCTGCTTGAATTAGATGTCTCAAATTCCATAGTGTGAAATTCCTCCATCAACCAGGGCTCCAACAAGACAGTTATAACCATGCACCCAAATACCTTAATTTTTACTCCTTTGTTAGAGTATTTTCACGTAGCCATTTGAATAAGATGCAGGAAAACCAAGACTGAGTTCAGACTAGATGAACCATGCTGGGAGCACTAATGACTGGCTATTGCCTATTTCAGTCTCACACATTAAATGCAGTATTTTTGTACAGGCAGAAGGGAAAAAAAACATACCTTACACATCATGCAAGAAAAATCTTTGTGTGCAAGAGCAAATCTAAATGAACAGTTCTAAGGTGAACTCATGAGTGCTCAAGAAAGACCAGAAACCTACAATTAATGACCACTTAATCACAGTCATTATGCAAATGTCATACTTCTACATAATATCGATACAGCAAAGTCATTAGTACTAGAAGTTACACGCACATTTTCATACCTGTGTGCTGTGCTGAACCACATTTAACTACACTACACTTTTCATGCACTGACCTCAAAAAAGCTTTAATTAACTCAAACTGTTATTAATTCCAGATCAAACAAGAAAACTAAGGCACAGAAATGACTTGTCCAAAATCACATGTAGCTGCTGGCAGCCCAAGCAATAGGATGCAGGCCCTGACTGTTAACTCCTTTTTCCTGTTCACACTGGCAGAAAGCAGCCCACCCCAAGCAGGCAGAGGAACAGGAGGCCTTCTCATAACTGGATCTGAACAGGAACTGCAGACTAAATTGCAAGAATAGTAATGAGTAGCACTGGTGACCGCTACACACCTTTTCGGTTGGCAGAATAAAAAGAAAGGAGCCTGCTGCAGAGTGAGGTATATACTTTTTCATACTTCTGTTTAAACAAATGCATTTCTTTTCCTTTTATCTCTTAAAAAAAAAAAAAAAAAAAAATTCAGCTTCTCTCTCTCCCTCCCTCCAAGTGACTTTTGCTCATTCCTTTTTTTCCCCTTCTGCCTCAAAGTTTACAACTTCTCTCTACCCACAAACTCACCTCTTGCTCCGATTGTCCTTTGTTTTCTGACTTTTCCCCCAGTAAGTTTTCAACCCTTTGACCCTTAGTTATGTGTGATAGCTCTCAAATAGGAATTTCTTCTGCCATACCTGATGCTTCCACCACACATAATAATGCCCTAGTACTCACCTGTACTGTCCAGGAGGAAGGAAGCTGGAAGACCAGCAAATAAAGCTCTGAAGTATCAGTTACTTCTGCTTCCTAAAGTCCTCCGTGAGGACAACTAGTAAGGCAAGAGCTATGAAAGGAATTGGCAGCTGTGGGGAGAGTGCAAACAGAGGTAGAGGAGATGTAAGCTTGTGTTTGCCTCAAACTAGTTAGAGACTACAGCAGGATACGGCCATGATAGAGAAAGTACATGGTAGACCACTGGGAAGCAATAGGACAGCTTCTGACACCAGCTGTAGGCTTGTTTACATCAGGAGACAAGGTAAAAAGTAAGGACAGAGTCTCAGCTGGCATTTATCAACTTCACAATGCTAAGAATTTTAAACAACGTATCTTCTACAATGCTCTGCTACATGTATGTAACAAATGAAGTAGTTTAGAGTTTGATTTTTTCAAAAGCAAGCATCTTCTTCAAACTTAGGGTAGTTAAGAAAACACTCAAAGAAAATAAAGTTTGGAGAATATAATTTCAGTAATTTTTTTAGGATCAAAAAAATGTAAATTCCTTGTGATTACAAAAAAACCCCATGTAGTTTGCAGAAACCATGCAGATATACCTAACAAACTTGTCTTCATAACCGTGTTTTACCTCAAAAGCTTGAAACTTAGAAAGGATGTCATGAGCAAAAAGGGGCACTTCTTTCCAAAACACTAAATTCCAAAGTCATTCACTAGAGTCACTAGAGCTGTCTACACACTGGATGTTCCCCCCACTTTGTTAAAACTTTAAAGCTTCCTAGATGAATGAAAAGCAACCACATAGATTTTGCTCAGTTTTAAACAGGGGTGTGGGGGTAGGAATCTATTTTAGCAGCTAAAGAACAAGAAGTTTCAGCACATTTTAAAAGACAACTGTGTTTTGGAAATACAGTAAACGAGCAATTTCTTCTTTTAATACACCAAAAATTGTGAGCTAGTCTCTCAGTTTTCTAGCTTATAAGGAATATGAAAATACAGTTTCCCAAATTAGAGGGCTACCTTCAGTTCTTCTGTGCACAGGTAAATGAGGTTGCAGTGGTGACAGCAGGTTATCCAGGAGATTAAGTAAACTTTCTAAAACACCACTGTTGCTAAGCGATCTTTGGCCAATGCAAGAAAGCAACATGAAGACCCTAAAAATAAAATTTACATATTTAAGATTTTATTTCTTTTTCAGATCCAGTAATATTCTGAAACACCCCTTATAAAACAGTATTCCCCTAGGCTTTCATCTGAGACACAAGCAGATTGCTACAGAAAGCAGTACTGTGGCCCAGCAAGTGAACCAGGTTTCACGTTCTATTGTTGTAAGGATAATGCAGTATTTTAGGGTGAACATTTTCTCTTTCACCCTCAAGAGGTCAGCAGAGCATTCCACTTCATACATCTGAAACAAGATCTCATCTGTTTTATTTCCAATTACATACGATGTAGTGAATAGCAGGGATAGAGAATTAAATCCATGTATTTTTATACCCTTGAATTAATTCATTTTTAAAAAATTATGAAAATATAAATGTTGCTGTCCAAAGAAGGCAGAAAGCCACAGAGCAGTGAATATGTTTGATTAAAATCAAATGCTAAAGTATAGAATATCAAAAACCTCAATCAGTAATCTGAAATAATCAACACATCTAACATTCAATGCTCAACTCTACACTTGTTTGCTCTTATCTCAGAGAAATCTTTTGTATTAAATGCTAATAGTGTGCTTTCCAGTCTCAATCCTTCTTCTAAATGCATTAGAAGAGCAGCTCTATGATGAGGGTGCATTTAAGCCTGCTAAAGGAGAAGGCACTTTTTGACACTGGGGAGCAATCCTGCTAGGTATGCGAAGATCTCCAAGGAAAAATAGCAAATTACTGTGGTGCAAGTACCAAATAGGTGCAATAATTAACTGCAATCAGACATTTATCATTTGCAGTGCTTTTTTGGGACTATTTCTTAAATCAGTGGAATAGATGGATAAATATCCTTCAGTCACATTTTGTCAATTCCAATGTTAAGTTATGAACAATGGAATTATTTAAGTCATCCACAGGTAATATATCAACATAGGCTTATACCTTACCTGTCTTGTGGGAATATGAGAAGTTGCTCTGAATTGTATAATTCCTGCAGTACATTTGAGAGAAACTGACCCCACCATCTTTCTCCTCCACAGAGCTGAACAAGCAGAAGGCCAGTATGCAATCGTATCTTTGGGGTTCCACTGATACATAGGTGTTTAAATAATTCTTCACAAGCTTGAGCATGAAAAGTACTTTGCAGAACCACAGGAACAGAGTGCCCTTTTAAGAAAAGAGAACAAGCAACTATGTTTAAGGAGACAATGGCTTGAAAACATAGGAGGAAAGAGTTTGGAGGAAGTTTTTAAAACTACTATGATTAGACTAATTGGCACAGGGAGGAAGAAGGAGGAGGGAACACATGGGGAGATGGTAATTTGCAGGTAGCCCAGGTAACCCATAAAGACCAGGCCATTTGGTCAAAACGAAATCAATTTCATGTCAGTACAAATAACCCCATGGAATCTGCACAGAGCAAGAACCAAACCATCATTATGCTTTAGAACAAACTGGCACAGAAAATTACAAGACAGACACACCTATCTATCAATAGAACAATGTTCTGCCTTTTTTTTCTTTTTTTCTGAAAAAAACACCACTCCTCCTCAGGCTTTTCAATTTCGATTCTCCAAGAACTCTTTCAATGGCAAGCTTAGGAAATAAAAATGCTTACTGGATATTAAAAATCATGAACTGAGTAGAGATACTGGTTTTATGACTCCCCCCTCCCCCACGCAACTTCTGCTTCCTCTCCCCACTCCTAACTGCCTAATCCATGCCCAGTGTTGCACAGGCTTTGATGTTCACAGATCCTTCCACAAGCTGATTCTACCTATGAAAACAACATGAGTATTCTGCCTGGGCAGTCTTTTGTTACTTCAATAAACTGAATCAGCCCACAGAAGGATCAGATGACTATCTGAACAAAGGAATATGCAGCCAGGACTAAGGAAAAGGGAGAAGGACCTTGACACCCTCTCCAATCCTTTTTGGGAGCAGGAAATGGTTAGGTCAGCTTGGTGCCACTGGTGAAACTTTACACTGTATGTTACCAGCTACTAAAATCATAGTAAAACATATCTGAACATAGTTTAAAAGCTTTATAGTGGGAAAGTACAGATCAAGAAATAGAAACACTTGCAAATTGTTTGTACTAACATGACAAAAAATATCAAAACCTCAAAAAATACTAACCATTAGAAGAATGAAGCAAACTAAGCAAAGTATCCAGTAAGTATCTAATGATGGTGCGTAGCTGTTCTGTGGATGACATCTGAATCAACTCTTTTGGATCAGATTGCTCCTTCAGTGTTTTCCTGCTTGCACCTAAAGCTACTTTGAGCCTCTGAACAGCATGGTGAGCCAAGTTGAGCTGAAGCTGTAGCTGAATGCAGTCCTGGTAAGCAGAAAATACTCTGCTATCTTCTTCTACTGCCTTGTCTGGCTTTCGCAAAAAGTACTGGGCATTGTTAGCACTATTGAGTGGTGGCAGGTCAATACTCTGCAGAAGGATTTCTAACCGATGACAGGCCAAATTGTACCTACAGGGAAACATTCCAAGACACAATTCAATAGACATTAGCAAATGGCAATACGTTTCACAGTCACCCTGCCGGAAGACAACTTCAGGTCCACTTTGAATGTACAGTTAAAACACGTATTGAAAAAAATACAATATAATCTTCGTTACTGCTGGAAAGATAGTCACTGTAACAACTCTACAACAAAGGCAGAGTTTTCTTTGGTCTGAAGAATATCATGGGGAGAAAAAACAAAATCTGTAACATCGTGATATCCCAGTGTTTTAAGTTAAACTAACTAGTAAGTACACATATTATTTTCTTCTAACCTGCACTGTATGTCTTCTTGCAATGCAACCATCATTGCCAAATGTTGGTCAATTTCTGGCTGATTTGCAGCTTCACCTTCTCCTCTGAGGGGATCGTGCATTAGCTTCAGCTCATTTTCAAAGGGTAAGATATAGGTATGGCCATAATAAAATCCTAATGGGATTTTTGCTCTGGCGTTTGTGCTACCATATCGACCAATAACAGTGATCTGAAAGAGAACACAACTATACTGTAACACAATTCTATCAAAACAGGCAAGAAAAACACCAAGTTAAAAATTCATAAAAAATTTATAGCCAACTTAAGTTTGGTCTGAAGAGAACGTAAGAGAAAGTTCACATACTAACAAAGATCAAGAGTTTCAGAGATAGAGTATGCCGTCTATCTCCTTTTACCTTCATAAACCTGCAAACTGGGGGTGGCAACAAGTCATGTAAAATAAGTGAATGAGTGCTAATGTCAGTAGCCACTACCAGTCGCCTTCCATCCACTTCTTCTCCTAAAGTCCAGATGTCAATTGACAAAGAAGCCAAATCTCCGCAAGTGGGAATCAATACATCCGTCAGCAATATAGGTCTTCCAAAATCTAAGGTCACAAATCTTCTTGCCCCTAGGGGAAAAACACAGGATTGCCTAAAATACCAGTGCGGGCTAACCAGCAAAGAGATGTTACTTCTCAAACAATAAAGCCATTCTTTATATATTGTTCAAAAGGTGTATATTTGAGGTTAAAAATAGCTGCACAATCTCAGAATCTCTCACTACAGCTTGCACCCTTTGAAAAGAAAATTTTGGCTTCAACTTAATTAAAGTTGTTATGCTTTTTATGCATTATTTCAGAACAGGTGCTCTGTCCAGAGACCCAACATACTCCCTCAGCCCCCAGGATTTTTCAACTTGATAAACATTACTGAATGCTGGGTCTTAAACTTCCAGATACAAAAAACCCCGCAAACTGAGAAATATCTTTTCTTTGGAAAGCCAAGTGAGACTGCAGCTAAGCAACTTACTTACGACCCTGGAAAATATTCCACTTCTTATAAGAAAATGTGTCAAAATTATTATTAGGAATTCTGGTTTTACCTGAGTGCATTCGCTCTATAATAATTGACTGATGAGGTGGAGGTTGAAGAAAATGTGAAGCGTGAGATATTGCAAGAGCAAGACCGGATCCAAGTAGATTCTGAGGAGTGGGAAAACATCAGTAAAATTAGGTCATTAAAATCTATGCATTTATAATAAGCTGGTCTTTACAAAAGACTGTAAGAAAACCCTCTTGTGATTTAAAGATGTACAATTTTGACAACACCTCACTATATTTAGATTTGAGCATGAACCATCAAAATATATTAACTACTAAGTTCAAAGGATTAATAACTCCTTACACAGTTAAGCTAGCTCCAATTAAAAGAAACCATTTGAGGCACTATAACAACTCTATCTTGCTTTCATAACTCTTCCTTTTCATATGGTCTAAATTTACTGATATAGTTTTCACATCTCATCCAAATAAATAGGTATTGACTAGCACTCAACTACAAATCAGATCCTGATAAGGCATACAGCATCTTGTTTCTATAAGAAAAACAAACAAAAATAATTACCGTTCTAGACTTGCTTGTATTTTTGTTATGTGCTGCAAGGTTAACTGTTGGGGGATCAATGCCTGAACCAGGGAAAAGCTGAGCAAGCTCTGCATTAATAACAGCAGAAACTGCCTCATTAGGTGGAGTCAAAGGTGGAGTCATGAATAGAGGAGTTGTTTTTGGTGTGGGTGGAATAACATCTGAAGGATGGATGAAAAATCCTGGGGCTGCTACTGGATTAGAAGGCACAGAGTTGTGAACAGGACCAACTGCTGACGCTGCTGCTGCCGCCGCTGCTGTTGTCTGATGCAGTTTTGCTTCCAGCTTAGCTTTCTGTGGGGAAAATGAAAGCAGTGTATGTAGCAGATAGTACTGCTTGTGAACACAGTAGTAGTATTGAACTAGAAGTTCAACTTTCATTATAAAACTAGGTTTAATAAATCCAAGCTACTTTCAACATAGGCATGTTAGATCTCCAACTATAAACTGAAAAATGAAACTCTATTCAATTTGACCTCACTTGCTAAGGAACATGAGTAATTAAGTAATTAATTGGAGTACTCAAAAAATGATAAAAACCCTACAACTGAACAGCAAAGTAGAGTCAACACAGCCAAGCTTCGTATTGACAATGGCTTTACGACTCGTACTTCCCTGTGTTGGCAATTGCGCTTTTTATTTCAATGGGCTTTTTCAACTTCAGACTGATATACTTATGTATTAAGACTTAGTTTTGATTACAAACTCCCAACCCGTCCTCAAAATACACAAAAAACAAGTCTGAAAGACCAAAGCAGCATGGGAGACACTCTCAGCATTTTGCTCAATAAGAGTGATCCTCAGTGCAGAGCTGTTCCTTCCTCACATACATTATGGAGAAAAAAAAAAAGAAAAAAAAAAAAGGGCAACTAGCTCTGCAACTAATTTCTCAGCTTTTGAAGTTTAGAGACAGCATTAAAAAATAGCCAAATAGCCTCCAACCTGTTGCTGAAGCTTCAAAAGCTGCTGCTGTTTCTCTTGCAGCACCTGGAGCTGTTGCTCGGCTGAGGCCATTGCATGAGAGAGAGACTGCAAAGCTACCTGGGCTGCTGAACTCAGTGCTGTCGAAGCTTCCCCAACCGTTCCAGAAGAGAGGCCACCAACTGCTGGGGTAACCCCAAAGGTACTCACTGGCATGAAACAAACAAGCAAAAAACCAAACAAAACAAAAACATGTATGTGGAAATTATAAAACACACCTTTAATTTAATTCCTTACTAATTAAGAGCAGTGTAAAAACAAGAGAAATCTCTCCTTTTATCCATTTCTTGCTACAAAGTAACATCATCTTGAATTTCAAAGTATATGGTTTATACACTATGCACACTCATCATACATGCAGCATTTTCGTTACAGAAAAGCCACCTAATTCCCTGGAATTCTTTTGCTACATAAGGCTGCAAGGTAGAGATGCAAGCTTGTATGTTACACCCTCTGATAGAAACAAATTGATTCAAATGAATAAATTTGAAATCCAGTTTGTTTGTTAAGCTCCAAGAAGTTTAACTTCACATATTGTAACTATTTAAAAAAACCCAAACCCACACATTTTAACACTTATAAAACTACAGGCAATGTTTCTCAAATAGTGCTCATTATGTCCAACTAAAAATATCATATTGTGGAACTATGCTAAGTAGAAAAAATAAAAAAATTGTATATACCAGTAAACGTACTTGCATCGTCCCTTTCTATTCTAGTTCCATCACTTGTTGAAACACAGGTAAAGTGCAGAGGTTCAACTTCCAGAAGCCCAGTAAGGGAAGTAAAACTACCTTCAGCAGCTGCACAGCTACTTATTTTCCCATTTCCTGAAAGAGAAATAAATATCTGCACTATCAGCTACTGTTTGCTTGATAGAGACATTTCAAGTAATGAAGAGTTGAAAGGGACAACTAAATACAATCCACATATTTTATTACTTCACGCTGTGGAACAAACACCTTAACGCTATCACATTCACAATATAAACGGAAGTGTATTTTAAAATGGATAATGCTGCTAAATCTGAACAGAGTATCTTAGTAAGTCAAACTATCAAATGTGACAGCAGAAGTATAGTGTAACCTTCTTAATTCCAGAAATAAATTACATATGGATGCTCTGTTCTTTCTACACTGTGAGAAAATTAGCATGCAAAAATACATTGATGTTACGGGAAAGGAAGAGAAAGAAAATAACAGACTGACTAAGATCATACACCAAGTTAGTATAAAAACTAGACTACTATTCAATATACTAACGAATTCACAGTGTTGTATGGAGGGAGGGATGGGAAGGAGATGGACAAGAACATACAAGAAAAGGAAAGGAGTCACTATAACTGATGAATATACTTGCTCTGAAAAGAATTTCCTGACATTCTTAGGACATTCCATGGCCTAAATATTCACTTATGAACTAACCTGAGAGGACAGATACAAATGTGCTTTTAAGGTATTTTAATGCCTCTGAAACAGAAAAAATATCTCATTAAATCAGTAATATTTAAGTAGAAGAGTGCCATATGGCAGCTTCCCAACTGCGGAAAAATCCATTTAAGTTTCTCTGCCTGAGACAGTTGCTAGTCTAAATGAATAATAACACATCTCAAGGAAGCTGGTCAATAGAAGTGACAGATGCTTCCTAGATGACTCTGACCCAGGGAATGATAGCAGCCTTTCTGTTTAATCTCTAGCCTTTTCTTAGATCTTCTACAGGATAAGAAAAGAACAGATTCCAGAAAGAGGCTTTTTTCTTGCCCTAAGGGCTACAGGAAATGTAAGAGATCTCACGAAGCAAGAGAGTATCTTGAACTTCATTATGTACAGCTATAAAACAGATGGAAAGTATAAAATCACATCTTCGCTAAAGGAAAACAGTATAACATAGAGAATTACCAATTCTTCCACAATAGATTACTGTTAAACATACGTACCTGATAGAACATCGGACAAATCAATTTCATCTGACTGTACTCCAATGCTGCTGTTGTATACATTTTTACAAGAAGAACCACTTATTTCCAAATCAAACAGAACTGGATCAAAAGGTGAACTATACAAACCATATCTGCAAATGGAATAAGACAAACAGCACTATTCAAACAATAAGAATTTATATAAAATTATTTACAGAAAAAGGCCAAGTATTTCATCATCAGGATTTATCATATTCCACACTATTCTTTTCATTCAATTGACGTATCTTGGAAATTACCACTTACTTATAGTTCATTAAAGTTTTATTAGGTGACCTTTTCAAACAGCTTATGATGCTAAATAAGTAACTCTTTCTTACTAAATAGTTTTGAAGATATAATACTGTCCTGGAAACATGGCACATAATCACACTCAGACATGGAAACTAGAACTACAAGCCTTATACAATTAGCCACAGCAATACACACGCCTGGACATGGCTGTGGTGGTGTATTTCCCCCCTGCCTTCCCCCAGGCCACTCTTCGATCTCAAGATCTCCTGATAAACTTTGGCCTTCTGGTAATGAGTTGGGTAGTGAAGCGTCCCTTGACTGTTCCCAGAACTCTTGCATGGCCAAAGTGAAGAACAGCACTGGTCATACCAGAACTTCTGTTACCTAACCCAGGTGGGGGACTAAATTGGGGATAATCCATCACTCCCTGACATTCCTATCTAAATTGCATCTCAGATGGTATGGCACCATTGTTATTGAAGCCCTGGGAATTGTCATGGATGACTAAAGCCAATCATCTGGCAAACCTATAAACAGTGGTCCTAAGTGAGACCCTCTGAGCTCTCCTGGACTGCATCGGGCTGCGCCCAGAGTATTCCTCTGAGTGGGATGCCTCTCAGAGTTCTCAAACTTTCGAGTCTGTGTTATTCGGAGGACCACTGAGACCTGGGCTGACACACTCCTTGGCCAAGACACTCCTTGGGGCTCAACCCTTCGCCCGTTGAGAAATGCCAAGGCATTTAACGTGAGTATTTCACAAGACTCGAGGGGAATTTTTAACAGGTACCTTATAGGCCTTTATCTTCCATGAATATATCTAGCTTTGGGCCCTTGGGTGTGAAATAATCTATATCTTTTGTGTGTATAGATGTAGATAATCAGTAATATGTATAATCTGTAATCAAGCCACTTTAGTAATTGTAGTAAATCTGATTACCTCACTTTGTGACTGTTAAATTAATCAATGATTAAGTGTTGTTAGAATCTTACGATTTATCTCAAAACTGTGAATGAACTTTACATTGCTGCTAAACACATATAACCCCTTAGGCATAAACCGTTGCCCAGGTCTGAGACTAGGGGTAGATCCAGCCGCACCTACACTCCTCTTTGAGAAGAAGTTTAGAGAGCAAGGGGGTCTACTCTGAACCTTACGACTCAACGGGAGGGTCTCCTTATCCCTTTTGTATTAGACACAAACTGTTGTCCAAGTCTGAGACTAAGATTGGATCCAGCCGGGTCTTCTCTGAACCTCATGACTCAACTGGAGGGTCTTCCTTACCCTTTTGTCCTCGGTCTTTCTATAAATCATTCCAATAAAATTCTGACATGATTTTCCTGTGTATACTTAATCCATGTAATGAGTGATAGAGTGAACTTTGCCATCAAATTCTGTTAAGTCACACTTTTACAAATTTCTATTAAAATCACCTTTGCTGATTCTTTAAGCAGCCTCAAAACCACTCATTCGCGACAATGGCAAATCAGACATTTATCTGTAGTCAATAAAAACACAGTACTGTTTTCCAAAACAGCAAAAGAAATTCCACCTCAGCTTGTTCTTCCAGCTGAAGTAAGAAGAAAAAAGAAAAAAGGAAATGCTGCTAGGGATACCAATCAACACTTGTGAGTACTTTAAATATCTCAACAGAAGAAAATCTCATTACTCCTACTCTGGCAGTACTGCAGGGGAAAAAAAATAATACGAGCACTCAGGTAACAGGGTGGTCGCAAATCAGTTAGGGTTTTATAAGCCAAGAAAAAGGAAAAACCAAAGTAATAACAGAAACATTGTTGGGTTTTTTGTGTACCAATACCTATTACCAGCAATCGACAAGAGGAGAAAAAATGGAAATCAGGCCAAATTATTAAGCAGGAGTAGAAAGAAAGAATGCATCTGTGTAGGTACAAAAGTGAGAAATATATGACACTTCGTGCTTTCACTGGCAAGAGCCAGAACAAATATGAAATATTTCCATGAACACACCCGCAGTGACAGGAAGTTCCTTCACCCCCTTTTCCCTCTGCCTCCAAGCAGCTTCTTTGTTCCTTAGCAGGTGAGGAAAGCCCCCAACAGGTAATGCTGAGAAGGCTGGAGTGTTTAAATGTCTTTTTGGATCAAGTAGTCACAAAAGGATAAAAGTCTAAGTGAATACTAYAACATCAGCAACAAGATAGAACGGGTTCTAGACTTCTCTGAATGTTAAAATGCTTCCACATTGGCTGTGCTCAATGCTTTTTGCCACAGAATACTAAACTGTAAGTAGTCAGAAAATGAAGTTATACAAAAGGGCAATAACTGCTACTGATCTTAAAAAAAAAAAAAAGGGGGGGGGGGAGGGGGAGAAAGCTGAGAATTACAGGTCAACCCATTTAACATACATTCCCCAACCAAGTTACTTACAAGCACCTACAAGGTAGCAAACTTAAGATGACAACTTTATACTAAGAACAACACATTAGATGAATCTAGGTTGCACTCTACAAGCATGTACTACACAGAAACAGTGTATACTGCACATATAGCAAGCCTGACGTGTTTGCTGCATGACCTTTATTCCTAATCAAAGCAAGACAACATGCTACTGTAAAGTGGTTACTAAAACACACAAAAATGCTCAGGCAAAATTCAGTAGGGTACCTTCACAGCCTGTTTTAGATCTCAGATTTACAAACTCAATAAATTAGGTCAGCTCAACGTTAACACTGATTACTTGCATGATTTAAGTGAAGAGTTTGATTTATTAAGTAAGCAGGTGATAAAACCTAAAAAAGGGTTACAAGAGCTTTGTAGAATAGGATCAAAATTTGAATGTATTGCAGAGAGTTAAAAATATTCTGTCCAACCCAGATTTATTTCAATAAGCATAGTGCCTTTTACTGATCCTTCACCAGGAATGATCAGGTTCACAGTTTTAAGCTGTATTAGCAACACTTTTCAGAAAAGGACATAAAAATTACATCAACAAAAAACAAAGAAGGAATCAACAACGTCACATAAAAAAATCCATCACCCTATTCATCTATGCAGTAATGAATATAAAGAATGTGAAATACCTCTTCTGCTTCACTCACCAGAGATCTCAACTGGAATAATGTTTACAATTTTGTGTACCACAATTCGAGGAAGATGAGGACCAAAGAAAACAGCTCAAGGAAATGCTTTAAGAATGACCACAGATCTGGAGAATATGATCAAGATACAAACAATCCGCTCTTCATCACCAAGGTGGACAGGACACAAACATTAAAAGGCTTTACTTGCAGCAGGAGAGATTTCAGATTAGACATGGGCAGAAGGAGACAGTTTAAGTGCTAATGATATGGATGATTAAGCCAAGTAAGAGCTTACAAAATTTATAATAATTAAATTCCACCACTACTCTCTCAAGAACAGGCAGGAGAAATTAGTCAGATTTGCTAGAGACAAACCAACCTGCTTTGTTGTAGGACAGCCTAAAATACTGTCTGAAAGCCCTTTTTTGTTATTCTCTGAACTCCAAGTCATGTAACACACGCATCTGGCCTTATCCTTGCAAGTTTTACTTGCTTTATTGCAGCACATGATAGTAAAATGAGTACTACTCTGCCTTAACACAACATGGAAGTACAGATCCTTTAGGTAGGCATCTGCTTTATTTGATTACCAGATGTTAGGCTATTGCACCTGGAAACAATGACAAAGAAGAAAAAAACAATACTAGAAACTCTGCAACACAAATGCACACAAATACGATAAAATACAACTGAGGGAGAGGGAAGGGAAAAAGACTAAAGCAATGGCTGCCTATTAATTTCTCTTTTTTAAAAAAAATATATATTAATACTTATCTTCTACACTAACAAAAAAAAAAAGTGAAATGACAGTATTCTCTTGATCTGTACACATATAAAGGAAAGGCCAGTAAGTTCTGTCTAAATTAGTAAACTAAATCAAGAAATAGTCATTCCTTGCTAAAGGGAGAGCTATAGTAATCAAATACGGGATTAAACAGATGTGTCTGCTGCTACCAGGGAAGATTATGGAGCATTCATCTTGAGGGTGCTCACGAGGCAGGTGCAGGACAACCAGGGGATCGGGCCTAGCCAGCACAGGTTCATGAAGGGCAGGTCCTGCTTGACCAACCTGATCTCCTTCTACGACCGGGTGACCCGCCTAGTGGATGAGGGGAAGGCTGTGGATGTGGTCTGCCTGGACTTTAGTAAGGCCTTTGACACTGTCTCGCACAGCATCCTCCTAGAGAAGCTGGCGGCTCATGGCTTAGATGGGTGTACTCTTCGCTGGGTAAAAAACTGGCTGGATGGCCGAGCCCAGAGAGTTGTGGTGAATGGAGTTACATGCAGTTGGCGGCCGGTCGCAAGCGGTGTTGCCCAGGGCTCAGTTTTGGGGCTGGTCTTGTTTAACATCTTTATCAATGATCTGGATGAGGGGATCGAGTGCACCCTCAGTAAGGCTGCAGACGACACCAAGTTGGGCGGGAGTGTTGAGCTGCCTGAGGGTAGGAAGGCTCTGCAGAGGGATCTGGACAGGCTGGATCGATGGGCCGAGACCAACTGTATGAGGTTCAACAAGGCCAAGTGCCGGGTCCTGCACTTGGGTCACAACAACCCCAGGCAACGCTACAGGCTTGGGGAAGAGTGGCTGGAAAGCTGCCCGGCGGAAAAGGACCTGGGGGTGCTCGTCGACAGCCGGCTGAACATGAGCCTGCAGTGTGCCCAGGTGGCCAAGAAGGCCAACAGCATCCTGGCCTGTATCAGGAATAGTGTGGCCAGCAGGCGGAGGGAGGTGATCGTGCCCCTGTACTCGGCACTGGTGAGGCCGTACCTCGAATCCTGTGTTCGGTTTTGGGCCCCTCACTACAAGAAGGACACTGAGGTGCTGGAGCGTGTCCAGAGAAGGGCAATGAAGCTGGTGAAGGGTCTGGAGAACAGGTCTTATGAGGAGCAGCTGAGGGAACTGGGTTTGTTTAGCCTGGAGAAGAGGAGGCTGAGGGGAGACCTTATCGCTCTCCACAACTACCTGAAAGGAGGCTGTAGTGAGGGTGGGTGTTGGTCTCTTCTCCCAAGTAACTAGTGATAGGACAAGAGGAAATGGCCTCAAGTTGCACCAGGGTAGGTTTAGATTGGACGTTAGGAAAAATTTCTTTACTGAAAGAGTGGTCAAGCATTGGAACAGGCTGCCCAGGGAAATGGTGGAGTCACCATCCCTAGAGGCGTTCAAAAAACATGTAGATGTGGCACTTCGGGCATGGTTTAGTGGGCGTGGTGGTGTTGGGTCGACGGTTGGACTTGATGATCTTAGAGGTTTTCCAACCTTAATGATTCTATTCTTATCCTAACTATGGGGATACTGAGTTAAAAGAGAAAGCAAATTTAGTTCCAAGAAGAAAACCAGTAAAACACCATCTAGAAACATTCAGAAAACCTAAGCTTGAAGGATGCCAAGAACAGGGGCTCACTTCAGAAAGCTTCCCTTGAGATGCAGACAGCTGTGTTCACCACTAAGTGATCTGAAATGGCACATGTGCCAAGCTCAGATGGACAACTGGAAAGGAAAAAAAACCTGCTATTTCAGATATGCTGTTTAAAGGAGGTACTTGGAAACAATCTATATGAAGGAATAAGTCAATTCCTACAGAAAGGTGCCATTCTCACGTCAAGAGGAATTTTCACGTTTTTCTCCTCCATTTGGTTTCTAAAGAAAATTCAACATGAAAACACAAGAGCTTTTATTTTTCCAGTTCACTTTGTGTATTTTTTAAAATTCTCCATTATCCAGTAATCATTTCTATTGCTGGGATAACTCTTCTAATCAACTGCAAGGATTACAGATGGTGAAATAAAATAACAACTGAGAAGAGGAATGTAGTAGAGAACATGATRAGGATCCAAGTATAACACCTATGAACAAGTTTTTCTCAAGTATTTTGGGATTATAGTCCTTTAAAAAAAAAGAAAAAATAAACAAACATCCCCCCCTCCGAACTTAGCTTACTAAATTTTCAATTTGATCTGAAGATTCTGAACTAACCTCTACCAAACCTCTTCTACCTTGATCTTGCTTGACTTGAAGGAAAACTTGCCCACAAATCACAACTGAAAGAGCAGTCTAACAGCAGCATGTTCCCATCATCATAATAAGGCTTTGGAAACTGCTACAAAACTGAACCACCAGAGATTTCCTTTAGGTATCACATAAATCCAAAGTTAAATGGCCAATCAGTTCAATATGTAAAAGATGCAACATCACAGTCTGAAATGACATTGATATATAATTTATAATAAGAACTTGCATTCTCAGTGAATTACTCCAGGTCTCTACACTTAGAATCTGGCCTTTAGTAACAATACATTAAATGTATGGTCAGCTTACAGAGAGACTACAATTTTGTGTAGCATTATGCAGACTATTCAGTATATTTGATCCCCTCCTATACTCAAAATAGGACGTGCTTTGTTAATCCTTACCCTAAAAATCATAAATACTAACTTAAGGATTGCACAGACTTCAAACATTACATACACATTTGCTGATTTAAAGTGCACTGTAAATTGCAAGACAGCAATTAAATTCACCTTTAACTTTGCACAAGTCAAAACTATTTTCCAGAGCTGTATCAAATTAATCCTTGCTCAAACAAACATGGCAGAATGCATCTTTTTTTTAAACAGCCAACCTTTTTCAGAACACCAGAGGATGGCATTAGACAGTTTGTATGTTTGTTTTTATTACATTTACAACAACCATATTTCTTAGTACCTTGTTTGAAGTAATGCTTCCATAGGTGTTAGGCGATCCTGCAACTGTCGGGACACAGCAGTTAGCAATGATGCACAAGCTGTACTACATCCTGCCAAATCTTCATCCTTTACATAATTCAGCAATACAAAATACCAATACACAGATCCTGCATAAAGGCAAAAAAATTAATTTCAGGTGAAAAGTGATGTGAATTTTCTACTCAGAAAGCATACTTGGAAGCATAATCAATGGAAGTGATAAATGAATTATCTAATGGTCACTGAATATAGACTAGGAAGCATTCTCCCTCTCCCGTTTTTTTTGATAGACTTCAATTTAGAATCATTCTGTAATCATTAGTTTCCACAAGCACTTCAAATTCTCTCATCAACTAATTCATAATTGAAGAAAAAAAGGTTCCCAAGAGACAGCTTCGCACATACTTCTTTCATGGCTTCTGCCCACTGCTTCTACTAAGCACAACAATCAAAATGCTCTTGATACACTAAGGTGCTAGGCTAGGTGTGCCAATCCCTTCAGAGCCAAGCCTTACTCTAGATTCAACTCTTCCTCTCGTCTTATCCTCTGTTTTTTGGCTGCTGTCTCCTTATTCTGTATTTGCTGGAGGCACTGTTTCCTTACAGATCAGTTCTGGAAGCACAGTGCAGTGGTTCTGTACAGAAACAGAAATGTCAGCTTTCTCCTCCTCCTCCCCCTGTGCATTCCATACCCTCAATAGCAGCGTGTTAAATGTTTCTACCTGGGTGATAGCACAACAAGCATTTTGGATTGCAAACTAATTTTCCTGTAAGACCCCTTGGTAATGCCAAGCTAGATGCAATTGAACAACGTCATACTGTGAAAAACACAAAGCACGTCTTGCCACCCCAAATACAAGTGCTAAAGTCATCTTCCTATTCTATCTGGCACTCAAAAGGCTTCAACAAGGTGCTAAGGTACCATTACTCTGCAATGTAGGCGAGGAAGGAATTTAATTTAGTTAAAAATTTCCTTTTGGTGCAGAAGTAATGGAAGTGGATTGCTAGTTGGACATCATTTGGGTAGCCAGGCTCCATGGAATAAATCTCCTAATTTTCAGAAATAACAGACAATCCTGACTCTCACTTATGTCAACAGAATCTGTGGTTGCTGAACACCTTTGAAAATTCTTGCAAAACTTACTTAAGCTCTCCCAAAAATGTCAGTGCCTTAGCACGCTGTTTTAAGCAAGTTAATTTGCTTAAAATGCCATCATCTACACATGCATACTTCAGACTTGGATACCACCTGACCAGACCACTCCAAGAAGCAGTTTGTACTAACTGAACAATTACCTAATTCTTATTTCACAAGAGAGTCCAACAAAACATGCCAAACAACAAATGCATTGTGTATTTTTATGACAACAAACATTGTATACATACCACCTGTTGCAGCAGCCGGCAGAAGAGGCATATTGTCAAGTAAAGCTTTTAGAAGAACTGATCCAAACCCCTGCTGACTCGGGTCACACCTGCCATTGCTACAAAGAAACACATAGACACTTTAACATKTAATGAAGTAAGAACGAAACATGAAATCTCTTCCAGAAAATGAAGTTGAAAGACTGGTGTTCTTTGCAGTCATACCCTAACACATTTTTCCCCAGCAGATGATCTTCAAGATCTTGTTGCTTTATAAATTCAATGTTAAACAATAACATACACATATATACAATTCCGACTGCATGCAAAAACCCAAAATATATTAAAATATAAATACATAAAAATATATATAAATAATTAGCACTGACCTGATGCATAGAGCAAGAAATCGTGCACATTTGTGAGCTATGCTCCGTCCAGCTTCAAAAAAGCAAACACGTATTATATCAGAGACACATTTACGTGTTTTAGAAAGCAAGCTGTCATTTCCTTCCTTTGAGCTGTAAAAACAAGTTGCATACTTTAGAGAATCATGTAAAACTTTATTATTTTTTTTAACAGAGCTGATACTGAGAAATAGCCATGCTAATTTAAACACAATTTCTCTCTTACCTGCCAGGTCCATTTGAATACACTCCGGCCAGCCAACAAAGCGTGTCTAATACAAGACTCTGAGCATGTTCTGTAGTCAGACCATCATCTGTCTTCTTGCAAAGAGTGGTGAGCAGCTTCTCATGGAACTCTGAAAACTGTAACATGGCACACCGTTGAACTCTAGGGAGGGAGGGAGGGAAATAAAAAACGGAATTATCCAATATGGCCATTCTCCCATTAAAGTCTCCCTCCAGCTTTGTATCCTGTCTTAGGAATGACAAAAAAAGATGCCTAGATCAGAGTATAACTAGCACACAAGCATATATGATACTTTCCGTGCACACATTCCCAATCTTTCTATTTCCTGCTCACAGAACTTCCTAGGTTACTGTATATTTAGTAACCTTCAGGGAATTTTTTTTTTTCTTATTAACTTGTCCAGTAACTTCTAAATCTAAACAAGCTATCAACATCTACAACACTCTTTGGCAACCATTTGCACATATCTCTTTGCAGCCTCTTTGACCTCTTTAAGCCCATTACAGCCAGTGCCAACATTGTGGAGTGGCAGCTGGTAATACAAATTATTATTTGTATTTAGGTCTGTAGTACCAATTCATAGAGACTTTAACGTGTTTTTTGAGTAACAATGTTAGTTAAATTTGACTCTAAGCTTTTTGACAAATAATATACTCTTTGCTGTAAGAAACAAGATGTGGAAATAGAAAGATGCCTCCTTTAAAAAAAAAAACAAACTGTCCAAATAATTTATCTAATTTACCAAGAAAACTTATTTACATTTGCCTTTTCAAGTCAAGCAAATAATCACTCAACATACAGTTTCATGCATGGTTCTACCAGAACTTGCACAGCACATTGCCCTCAAACTCACAATTTATAGGATTTTCCATATAAAATAAGATTATGAAACGACAATATGAAACAGTGGTTTGACCTGAACTATTTTGAGAACTAAATATTTTATGAGAAGTGTAACTAAACCTAATTTTTTTAGAATTAAAAAACACCTACTAACCTTTCCTTTGAAATTGAAGTTTTTTTAAATCTTCGAATTGTTACAGAGACTTCTTGAAGTAAGTCACAACCTCTCAGATTATCTGATTTTCTTGAAGAATTAGTGGCTTCAATTTTGCTAGATGGCTTTTCCTGATTTTTTTTTGGGGGGGAAAAAATAATTCATAAATCACATTGTTCTTGACTGCTTCTTTGTATACCTTGTTCAGTGAAATGCATACAGTTCAGTAAAATCTCTCACTCAGTTTGAGCATTGTACTAAAATAGACTACTTTTATTCACTAATTGCCTTAATACAGAACATCAAATTTAATATTGTTCTGTAATTTATTATCTTCTAACCATTCTAATAATGTCCACAAGATGTACGTCATATCATCCAATCTTACAACTACAATGATCAAGAGTAAAATACACACACACACACACACACACAAATCTTCATAAGAGGATGAGGTGTATCAGCTACTGAAAACACTCATGGAAACAGAAGTTTCAAAAACAAGTGCTCAGAGTGGGAAATTGGCAGAACAGACCTTTTCACTTAAATTTGCATAGAAGAAACAACTTAGAGATGTTGAACTCTGATTCTTGAAGGTGTTAACACAGTGTCAACTCTTAAAATAATTTCTAACAGATCTTAATTCTCCTAAAGCTGCTTAATTTTCGGATTACATAAATCATACCAGTTCTACAACTTTAACACAGATGTCTTTATTGGCTATTCATTACCTTGCCTGCTGCAACTTTTGCCAACAATGAAGCAAGGGAATGGCCCTTGGTAGTCTGAGGTTTTAGAGATGGTATTCTAACAACTGGTCTAATGCCACCATTGCAGATTTCTTCTGTTCCTCTGTCATTCACTGCTTTAACATGAATTAAAAATGAGCGGTACTTGCCACCAGCCATGCCTAAAAGTGGAAAAAAAAAGGGGGGGGGGGGGGGGGGAAGAATTTGCATCGTTTACTAGGGTAAGTTGTAAACACATTGCAACTTCACAGATACAGCGTACAAGCAGAGCTCAACTACATTAACTACAGTACTTAAAAATCAGTTTGAAAAGGTAACTCACTACTGTGTTATACAGCAAAATTTATCAACGTGAAAATAAATACAAACCAAAGTCTGACTACAGAAGTATGAGATGCACTTCAGTCATGCATACTTCATGTGAATAATATAATAAACTGGTTTACCTTTAACAAGCTTTGGACTTGTTAGTGTCAACATTCCAGCATGTCCCGATAGATCAAGTCCAGTAGCCAGCCATACTGGACCGCAAAGTATATCTTCCTTGTGTTCCTCCAGAAACGGACACAATCTAAGACCTTAAAAAACATGAGTAATATGGAACTGAATTACCCACAATTAAGTCACAAAATCTGATCATTCGCACGGGTTAAAAATACACCACATCAAACTCTGATCACTAAACATGTATAAACTCTACACTGAAAACCTAACAATTACTTGAGGTTCACTTTAAGCCATTTTCCAGAGAAATCAATAAAGGTAAATGACAGTTTTCAAAGCATTTTCAGTTATATTATATGGATAATATGTATGTTGACTGGCTCAGAGCCACAAAATACACAACTGAAAATGATGAATCAATAGATTTTGATCCATAACTCTCACTGGGTCTTTTCTGAAGCACAACAGAACCATTTTAAAACAAAACCAAAACAAAAACCAGACTAATTTGTTTCTCCTGTGGTATATTGAAATTATCATTCACTCATCTTCTGCTTCTTTCTCAGCATGAAAAATCTCCTTCCAGCACTACTTCTTTTATCACCCCTTTGATCCCTCCCTCCCGACTCCTTTGCAACAGCCTTCTTGGAGTCATAGAATGGTTTGGGTAGGAGGGGACTTTTGAAGTCATGCTCTAGGTAAACCTGATCACACGAAAAGAAAGAAGGTGTAAAGTAAGACTGTTGAAATGAGCAAGAAAAAGCATAATAGTTCTGGAGCTGATTCACTCCAACTATCAATTTTTAGTCTGTAGCTCTCCTCACTCGGATCCAATCTGATTGCCTTTCAGATTCTCTCTAAGATTTTGTGGAAGAGTACTGGTTAACAAAAAAGGTTACAAAAACAGGCACAGCAAGCCTGATACAGCTGAAAATTAACGTGAATAGTTATGAATTCTTTACCAGCTGTCTATATTTCTTGGTTTACAGCAGCAATCTCTACAAAAGCCAGGTATGCAAAGAAAAATGCTATTAAAACTAGCTAAGGAAACCAAGTGCAATACTGCTGGAACAGGGTAAGAGTTAGAAAGGTGCCGTATGAGTCTACTTTATTTCTAAATTCAAATAAATACTAATCTGCTTTTAAGCACCAAAATTCTCCAGTACTTTTTTTTTTCCTGGTGTGTTTGTGTTAAACTTTCAACTCATACAGTAAACAGACCAGTGAGAGAGGCAACATTGAACAGGACTAAGAAATCAGTCTATTTTAAATGGCTGAAAAATTTTTGCAGAGAAATTCCAATATATCATTAAAAAAAGAAAAAAGCAAGCTCATATTTTAAACAACATATAACAGGATAAATAAAAGCTTACATTGTGGTTCCTCTACATCCATATACTGCATTTCTTCATTGAATTCAACCAGTCCTGGTTTTCCATTTCTCTCCACTTCAATATTATGAGCTGGAGATAAAGGAAATGTGATCTGTCTATCTACTGCTGCTTCTGGAAATAAAAATATTAGCAAGATTTCATAAACATTGTTTAAGGCTCACAGAAGCAGTAGTTTTCATAGCAAATTTATCAGCTTTCTGCCCAAAACACTATTTCTAATCTAGTTATGCTTTCCATATTAGGATTGCAACTGAACTTGCAGCAAATAGTTAAAAAAATATTTCTTTGGATGACCTGTAAACAGCACCTGCTATACTTTAACACTGCCCAAATTATTTTCTCTTAATAATCAACTGCAAATTAGTCCTAAGTAACTAGATTCCAGTATTGAAAGTTTGATAGTTTAAACTGAAAATAACTGGATTGTTCCTGCTGAACATCAGACATTAGTTTGATAACACTTAAGTACAGCTCTTTTTTTAATTAAATGGTTCTCATGAATCATAGATGAAGAGGACATGCAAGCAAGTGAACAAGAAGCATATACAGTGAATTAACTGCCAGATCAAAAACATTAGTTCCAAACCAGAAGAATTAGGCCTCTGGCCTTCCCATTATTACAAGCTACACATTTAACTGGTTCCAGGGTTCCTGTCATAAAAAAAAAAAAGACTGAATAAACTCTCCCCTACAGATCTTCCCCAGGTCTTGTTATCTTAAAATTTCAGTTCCTTTCTCACCTTATGGAGGGAGAGAAGGGAAGGGTGGGGAGTTTACCGAATTTCAGTCTGAAGATTTTATACCTTTTCAAGAGCCATCAAACAACCCTCAGTATTACTTTTCCCTGGGATTAGGACATTCTGGTTAATATCCAGCACAAATATAAATTATCTAGGTTTGCCTTCCCTTATACTGAAATCATTAGCATTCTATTACTTCACTCAGTAGGGCTTAGAAAAAAAAGCAAGTGTCATTAAGGTCCTTTTCCAAAACCCAAGAAATTGAAAAAGGGTAGGAAGCAACTGCAATGCAGTAACACTTGAGAGGATGTTGGTTAGTTGAGGCTCCCCAATCCTACTGAATCAAAAAGAAAAAAAGACCTTGCCGAGGTTGCCTCACAGGTGCTCTCAATACCCCCAGCCCTTTCCAAACTGCCTGTGTATACCCTGGCCCTCCAGTCCATGCTTTCTCCACCCTATTCATAACAGAAAAAAAGCAAATTCCACTACACTGCATGTAAGGAAGTGAAATATCACTTTCTGGAAGAGCTCTGTCATGTCTTATGTTCAGTATAATGTACTGTAAAGCACCCACAGAAAGCTCTGGCAGTTTATTTCACAGCCAAATCAAATGTCTTCAAAGAATTACCAACTCATGGAACTGTTTGCTCAGCAATACTTACAACCGAAACATTAAGGAAACGAGTTTAGCATTTCTTCTACTGTTTTGTTTCACAGGTGAAGATTTTCAGATTAATTCTGACATTCTGCAAATGGACTGAATTCTAAAATTCACGCCAAAACCAAAGCAGGTTCAGTTCAGAAGAGCAACATGGACTATCTGTGCCATTTTTTGATTTGATAGAACAGAATTCTGCCTCATGTTAAAATTAAGGTTTTACTTCAAGAATTAAACAAAGGAAGAACCTGCAARAACATCTGTTGACTGCTGTCCTGCAGTCACAGCTAGCACTTCTGCTAAAAGTGTTAAAACCATCTTCTATCGTAAAAGAATATACTTTTCTCCAACAATATTACTATGCTAGAATATTTTCTTCCTGGATAACCGCCAGTTTATAGGATTTCTTTAAGGAGCATCTCCAGCACACTTTTTTTCTTGTTGAACACTGGGGGATGCTACATGGAGTGAGAAGTTGTATGAAAGTATGTCATTGATCTTTGGTATGCCTGTATTCCTTTCTAAAATTTACAGCTGTTACCCTTGTTTAACTGAGGTGCTCTTACTTAGCATTTAAAAAAAAAAAAAAGAGCTTTTAAAATCATGCTTGCTGTTTTCCCCAACACATTTTATATCCAGCAGCCAATTTAATAATATTCAACAGCAAGATTTCTCTGAAATACCTCCTAGAAGCTTTTCAAAAAGAGGTGGCCAGATAAAGATAACCAATTAATGCCTCAATAAAAGGAAGTGCTGCATGTAATACCTTCCATCCCTAGCAGACAGGGCAGCAGGACATGCAATGAACACTCTCACCACAGGAAAATCCCAATGGAGGCACAAATTCTTCCGCATCAAAGAAGTGACTTTTCAATTTATGCTACCCCCTCACAGGTTCCCTGAGAGCTAGTAAGATGCAGAGTCCAGCTAGGAGTCTTCCCAAGGCAAGAGCATTCATAACTTTGGTCTACCCTGTCAAAGCTGCAAGGAACAAAAGGTGAAATCATACTGCAGCTTTCACATAGCTTAGTTAATGAGCCAGATAAGAGAATTCCCACAGAAGCCAGGTTTTAGCTAGTGTCATCAAAAAAAGCCCTGCTATTTTTTGTTATGCATCCAAGAGGCGCTGGCAAATAATTTCCTTCTATAACTTGGAATAATTTATTATAATTTTTTAAAATATAACAAGAATTTAAAAGAGCACCATTTGTTTCATCAGTCAATCGCTAGGATGATTTACAACTGACAACATATTTTTTTTAATGACTGTAGGATTCAAGCAGTACAGAATAATAATTCAGTTTAACTTTTTTGAGCTATGTACTTTTATTTGTATAAAATTCAGGATTTTTAAACTGTTTACCCAGTTTGTTTCCCCAATTTACATTCAAACATGGTAAGTGAAAACAGACCATGATGCTGAGAAATAGAATAAAATGGAAATAATTAAAACCAAAATATTTACCCAACTTCAAGCAATTCTTCTAATATACATCACAGAGAATAATGAGTTTGAGAAAAGAAATAATATTCCGAAAGATATCTTAAGTCCTTTCTTACCATTGACTTTCCCTAAGCCTGGAGCTTTATTTTTCAGTAAAGTCACTTGAATCTGCGGAATGTTTGTGATGTTTGAATTCAAAACAAATTTGAAGTCCACATGTCCAACCATACAGGCTTTTGGCAGAACCAGTTCAAAGACATGCTCATCCCAGCTGTTGCTGTCAGGAGAAACAAAGACAATGACCCAGTGTTATGAGAAAATTCAGATCAAGCAGGCAGCATTACCCAGTGCATTCTCCATCTATGCACACTTTCTTTAACAAGAAGAAAAACTTATTTTGCATTAGCTTACATTCACATGAATTTCCAAAGTAAAAGTCTTTCAAGCTGCAGTTAATCACATTAATTTTGTGAAGAAAGCCAATTGATAGAGGGCAAATCTATGTTCAGATAAAGGTAGCAGTGAAAAGGTTCCCTACTACCTTCATTACAGTACCGTTTCCAGATTACTATAAATACCTCTTACTCATATCTAGAAAAAAAGGAATGAGAAAAAAAAAAGTCACTAAAAATGGATCTACCAATCACTGAAGTGTATAAAAGCATGACAGTAACTACCTTGCAATCTCTTAAGTTGGCCTTCTCCATTGATAAGTGTTAAACAATGTCACTTCCCAGTGGTACAACAGCCACATACAGGACACTCAAAATACTAGTTTCAAATTATTTTTTTAAATACATTTGATAATTTATACAGGATGAGAAGTGCTTCTTACCAGGTGCACACTCAGAAGCCTGCGCTGTGCAAAATGGGTGCAGCTTTCTTTTAATGAGTCATATTTTCCTTTTGAAGCCAACTTTGGTTTACACTGAAAGTGTAAACTTGAGATAATAAGTACCCCTCAATGATCAGTTCCATAGTTTGATACACTAAGGTTTGCAAAAAATAGTTCCAACCAAAGAGCAATTCAAATAAACCTAATCATGCATTATCACATTTGTATACATTTTTAACATAACTGCATGTCCTGATCTTCTCAATTTATCAGTAAATATTTTTTTTTAAAATGTAGTAGCTTTGACAGCCTGTGATTATTTCATTGTGTAACTGAGAACACTAAGAAACTGAGTATACTGCTATAAATATTGGTTAGATGTTTTTCTAACATCTAAATTACAAAAAGGTTATTTAAATCAAGTAACATGCTACACATCGAGTACTGTGCAGAAAACAATTTTAAAATAGATTAAGGATTGGTACAAATATATTTAATTCTTTGCATTTTTTACAGTAATATCCCTGAAGGCCGTATCTCCCTCAGGCAAGTATAATACACTTATAATGGATTCCAGGTACGCATAATGAAATGGCACACCAGCTTTCCAGAACAAGCAACATAGAAAAGCAGTGATTTTGGGAGGAAAGATGAACAGAAGCGAAAGTTGGGAGAAGTGAGCTTGTGGTTATGATTTAAGAAGCAACAGTGAAGAATTTTCAGCTGAAATGTACAAATGTACAGGTAACTCAAGTACAAGTAACTCAGGTAAATAAAGTATAATGAAAATTTATCCTACAACTCCAGGGGAAAAAAAATGTTAGCAAATCTAACACTAAAAACTTAGAATTATTCATGCCTTTCCTCTGGCTTGGAGAACACATAGCCCTGTGCAAAACAGGGAGAGGTTTGGGGGTGGTTTTTTATGTCTGAGTATTCCTGTAGGTGTCATGCAAAGCATGGACTGAATGAGACATTCAAAGGAGCAAGCCTTCTGAAAGACTAAGTAATATTCTGCTCATCCAGCTTAAGTTAAGATCTGGTACAAAACCATAAATAAATAATAAACTAGTTTGTCTGCAGTACTCTTGAAGTCTGTATGTTGCATACGACACATACTGCCGTACCGAAGTACAACTGTTATTTGTCTACTCCAGAAATCTATTTTTGACAGAATTCAGCAGCAGATGCCCCAAAGGAAGTTTTAAGTATCTCTCAATAAGCATGTATGGAATAATGATCCTCCATGAAGGTCTCACATTAAACCAACAGTGAAGAGATCTTCTCATACTTGCAGCAATGAACTTCACTATCTAATTCTGTGATGAGTGAAAAACTCCCCTTTAAACAGTTTTTAATTTCTCATAGCTCTGTTCAAGTGCATCCTCTTTATTCGTGTGTAAAGTTTCAAAGAAGCAAAAAAAATTGATTTACTTCCTTACTATTTTCTCAATATTTTAGCATATCCATCCTAAATATCACTTTTCTCTGATAATCTAACGCAAATTCTTTTAGCAACTGTTCCCACCTTTGAAACCCTTCTAAATCTATAGCACCTTTTAGAAGAAGAAAACACAATCAATACTGTGTTCTAAATGCAAATATACCATCATTCTCACAACTACAAAATATTTTCCAACACACTTCATTCCTTTTCTAGAACACCTCATCAACGTTTGATCTTCCACCACAATTGAACTTTGAGCTGCAGACCCGTTTCCAGAGTTTAAACACTGGAAAGCACGTCAGTACCTAGCTCTTCCTTCTTTCACATATTTTCAAATATGTCTGCATAAGATGAATACATAAACTATTTCCTGTATAAATTTGAGAAAAAAAACAGGAAACTCAGATGTCACTGTTTTATCAAAGCACATTAGGAATTCATGTACTTTTTTTAAAAGGATTAATCCAATTTAACATTTCAGTTAGATTACCACTGAAGGGGAAATACTGATATTTAGATAAATCGTAAGGTAAACCAGACTCTGCTTTTTCTGTTTTCTTTGTTACTCAGCCTTTTTAAAATAACAAAGTAGGACTGAAAAAGCGCAAGTGTAATATAATGCCATTCCGTAAAATACATTTACAGGATTATCTCCTTCTATCTATTTCAGAAACAAAAGAATTGCCATATCAAATTGCATTACTTATCCATCTAACCCTGTAGTCCCACATCTTGATAAGAATCAGTATGAGACAGTCAAAAGGAGATAAAAGGAACCTCATATTAAGGACCAACAAAATAATCCAGAAATCAAAACGTTCCTTCCCAGATAACTTTAAATGAAGAGCTAACATTGCTCTCAATCTTAAGATTGTATATTCTACCCTATGAACAAAGGGACTGTAATTTAATCATTTTCATCATGAGTCATTTAGCAGCTGTCAAAGATTTCCAGTACTAAACCAAAACTTTCAAATTTACCTCTTTACGTTCCTGTTTTACTTTGCAGCAGGCATAATTCTTTTCCTCTAATGAAACAATATTCATAAGCTAACGTTCCAACTATCACCTTCCAATTAACAGCTATTACCTTCACTGTTTGCTTCCTTATATCTTCATATTGGTAGCTTTTTATTTTTCAACTGTTGCTGAACCCACTGGATAACCAATAATTTTAACTGGAAGTTATTTTGCAAGGAACCACCTTCTTTCCACTTGTTACATACAGAATATTTTACTTACACAAAGCAAAACCACAAGATAAATAAAGGTTTTAAAGCCTATAACACACTGCAAGTTTTTAACTGTAGCTTATGAACATTTGATTAAAGCAAGTTCAGCTCATGTTAGGTGTCAGCCCTGGAAACGCCTGCAACTATTACCTTCCGGACCTGTTTTCTCACCTGGAATGCTCCATTATCACATGCTAACTTTCACTTATTTATACGACAAGCTTTTTTCCCCCTACATATGATCCTAGCACCCTTTGGCTATTTCACTGTTTCCGCTGTATGGGCATTTAGATTTTACATTACTATCCAAACCTTATACATCAGTGGGACAGATGTGTGACAGTCTGACCCAAAAGATCTTGTAGTGCCTTATTACGCACGTCCCTTAATAAAACACACAACACAACTTACATCTATATTTTGTTTCTCCAAGCATTTTTCAGAAAAACTATGCAAAGCTATTTCAGGTAGGTTTTAAGCAACTCTTCAAGGAGACTGCAACACTGCTGTTCTAGCCTTTAGGATCCCAGAGGAATTCCAAGTTCTCATGCCACATGTAAAAAACTAAGAAGTACTACACATCCCATGTTGGTACAGTTCATTTCAATGAAAACATTGCCTAAATTTTAGCACAACTAAGGCCCCATTCTGGCTTAAGTAAGAGTCTCACTTAAAGATTTAACTTGACATGAACAGACATAAATCCAGATTCTATCTTCACATTTTAAAATAATAAATTACAATACGATTTCACTTAGGACAACTAATTAGTCATACTGGCAGCTGCAGCTTGTGTTTTCCAATTAAAAAATGTACTAAGAATGTGTGTATGCATGAGAAGGGTGAATCAGACTTTTATAGAAACAATCAAGAATATCTGTAATTCTGGCAAATGTGCTTCTCTAATTATACAATGAAATGGCAAAATTTGGCAAACAGAAATACACAAATTCAAAACTTGAATTTTTAATTTGTTTCAAGGTCCACTGAAACAATTCTGGCAATCTCACAAAGACCTGTAATACAAACTACCAAATAGGGATTATTATCTTTGAAAGTACACGTTCTTCAACTTGCACACTACTTAAAAACAATTAAATGGCATGAAATTTGTGATTATACCAGCTATACAAACTAGTTAAGCAATACACACGATTCTTTTCTGCACCATTACCCTACCTACCTGTCTGTCTGTAGCTTCCAAGTTCGAGTATGCTGAGCTGCATCCCCATGGTGCTGCTGGTGCAAATGCTGAGGATGCCGCCTTTGCTGCTGCTCTTGCTGGACTTCTACCCAACAGGGAGGAACAGTGGCTGAAAACCGTGGCGTCAAGGTCTCAAAACGGGTCAGTTCCACCAGGGACATCAACGTTTCAAGGGAAAATGGCTGGTCCACCAAAAGATCAACTCCTGAATAATTACAGATCATACATTAATTACTACATAGATACTTCTTCTACAACATCCTATAAACAGTTTGAAATATATCCAAACTGCTATAGGTAAAATTAACTACGTGTTATATGACATTTCTAAAAAAATAGAAACAAACCAACAGAAAACCCCAAACAAACAAAAAAMCCCGATAACAACAACGACAACACAACCCCCACACAAGCAACCAAACAACCCTAGCCTTGAAGCCAGTATCCTTTGAAGACAGCTCATTTGGAATAAATATTCTAAGCGCTGMGAACTCTGAGCATGCTGTCTGGGGATTCAAACAGAAGCATTAAAAGAGGGGTAGGGGAAAAACAAACATGCTTTATGTAATGCACTTAAAAGACACTGGGCCTAGACAAGTATTTTATCTTCTTGTCTTCATATTAAAGTCTTGTCCTGAGGAAACAAGCATATTAATTGAAGAAGTACTGACAATTAAAATATCCCAGGGAGACAAACTCCTAAAGAAACATTACAGAGGAACTCTACAAATAATCAGGTTTCCTCAGACAAAAAATTGAAAACTTGAGGGAAAATAAGATATGCACAATGTCAATTTTCTTACATTTTGAGCATTTTCTCTTAAAAATGCATTTTGGAGAAAATCTTTTAGTTGTAAAGAAATTATGATTTTCAAAAGGAGAAAGTTCGCTACCTGACTACTACTGTCACCACTACAGTGGAAAAAGAATAAAAATAAAAATTAAATACACCAACACAAATACCATCCCCCCAGTGAAGTCTGAACCTAGACACTATCTTGCAAAGCAAGCCAGGTTGAAACCAGAATAACAACAAAATTACATCCTCCAGCTGGAGAGTAGAAAGGCACATGCAATTCTTCCCAAAAAGCAGAGAAGCTCAAAATGGGATACCTAGAGTCAGGCAAAATATTCACTCTCATTGCAACAACTATGATTTCTACTTTTCAATCTAGGAGGCAGGAAAATGCTGAAGAGATTAGAAATTAAAAACGCTTTACAAATTTAACTTCAATAATACAGCAAACACCTTCATTTTTTTTTACTGCCAAATGTGAACCTCATTAGCTAGATGACACTGCAATGACAAGTGAGATCATAGCTCAAACTGTGCAACAATTCATCTTTGAGTAGACTGGATTTTTTCTGCTTCGTTCTCCCTCTCCCTCCAACAGAAACAATTACAAATTCAGAGTATTCAGAGCAACCACATGTACTGTGGTATCAACACCTAAAACTGAAAGTTGAAGRACTTAACCTTCCAGTGCTGTCAAGTATACTTGGCTTCTTTTGCAAAATTACATGATTTTTGTTATATTGTAATAGTGAGTTGTGACAAGCTGAAGTTCTAATAGCAAACTTGAAAGAAGTTTTTAAACTGGTCAGGAAAACTAATATTCTTTTTCAATTAGTTTCTAAAAAAAGCATTATTTTAGATCACTTCACCACAAAAACCCCTCTGCTCCTTAAAAGGAAATAATAATTTTAACCTAATCTAAGATTTACGGCTTGGCAAGGTTACCTATCTCCTTCTACAGCAATACAATTTAAAAAGTATCCAAGTTGTAAATGCAGGCTAGAAAATAAAATTTAAAAAATGCATTCCAGAATGCCAACAACAGAGAAAAATAAACACACAAACAAAACCCACAAGATATATGAAAAATATACGGACAAAAGCTTGTGCTTGTTGCTGTGGTTTCTATCCTGACTACAGCATCTTTCAGCCAGTTTCAGAGAACACCGAAGTGATCTCATAAAAACACCCCACTGGTGCCTGCCATCAGCAATGAATGAGATAYATAGATCAAGACTTTATGCTCAGTCAGATCCGCCTAGGAGGTCATTTCCCCAAACAGAAAGCTTTCTGTTGAGCTATGTCTCTGTCTGAGAAACATGCTAAGACAAAACTGGAAGAAAACGCCTTTTCTGCTGTTTAGTACTTTGTTTAAAAGAGAAGGAACACTGATGTTATAAATGTTGGGGGCAATGTCTGTTCACGATCCATACACGTGCTGACAGCTTCATTACTTGGAAAATGTTTGCACAGTCCTAGCAATCATTCGCACACTATATGCTAAGAATCCAGTATTATTGACTTTAGTATCCTTAACCCGGATAGTTCAGGCTAAGAGCTCTGCAACCACCATTTGGTTTCAACTCTTCCCCCCCGCCCCCTCATTTCAGCACTGRCTTCCTATGACTATTAAGCTTCTCTCACAGCTTTTAGTGGCTCAGTCTGACGCCACAGCAAAGCAGTACTCAATTTATCTGATCATTACTGTGTATCCAACAGCTCTTTGGAAACCATTACAGACCAAGATCAAGCAATACTGTACTCTCTGAATTATACGACTACTTAAAGGAGGACCTGCAGCTTGTGGACAATCTAAAGATACAGCTACTTCGAAGTCATACATAAGGAAATCCCTTTCTTGTTCCAATAAGCCATATTCAAGCCTATACTGAAGGCTGGATGGGGAGGAGAACAAGAAAAAAAAAAACAACAAAAAAATTTTGCACATTACAGTATGGGCAGAATTTAAACAGTAATGATCATCAATTTGATATATCAGGTTAGTTAAAGTTACCATTTGATTGGAAGTCACTTTAATCTGCTGATAAGCTACTGTACAGGGAATGCATCTATTGAAGCACATCTATGTCCTGGATATTCATATTCTCTTTATTGCTTTATTTGCCATTAGCAAAAGAAGAAAGGTGCAGAAGAAAGCCACAGACTTCTTTCCCTCACATATGTACAATGGTTTATTATCTAGCGGTTTTCAAACTTCAGGAATGGCTCCTTTGGTGAAAAAGAGGAGGAGCAGGAGAAATTCAGTCCTCAAAGCAGAGAAGACGACAGCAACTGCTGTATTGCTGCTTACAGATAGTCTTATGACAAAAAACATCTTTTCCTTCCCTCTTTTGATGGCTTCTTGTGGATTAAAATCAGGGGTCACACAAACACAGCACAACACAACTTAAAGTGTTACAAGGTTGGCAGTAAGCAGGTGTTTAGGGAGAAAGACAGCAAGTAGCCTGTTGACAACAAAGATGCCATGATCCAAAATGGTCCCTGTACTGCCACTCAGTCCTCTCCCAGCTTTTTTTGTCCTCTGCAGCTGCAGGCAAACACATCCCCACCAGACATATGCACACACAAAATTAACATCACTTCTCTGAAATAGTCATAGCTACATTAATAGTTTATTTCCATTGTATCACTGCTTTATCTTCATGCTTTATAYTATTCTTGTGTTTTATATTCTAGGTCATCTATTCCCAGTATATTCCCATTTTTGTCCCAACAGATGTGAGCAAAACCTGCAAACTCCAACCCAACTAAAATAATTATGCTTTGTGTCTCTATCTTCAACAATTGCAGGTTAAAACAAAATGATGAACATATTAGCTTTACAGCGCTCTCATAAACAATTCCCTTTAAAACTCAAAGCAAGACTATAGAGATATATATATATCACACACACACACTTTAAAAACCTCAGCAAGACTCAAATCTTCCTCAAGCTTAACCAGCAGAATTAGATTTGTTGTTAGTTTTAGTAGCAAGTTATCTACACTAAAGCATCTTTGATAAGGGCTGAGAAAAGATCCAGAGGCCCACACAGGAGCTCCCATAACCTGCATACTCACTGTTCTCCCTTCTACCCGACTACAAAAGGAACAACCCTCTCACCCAACTCCTTATTTTACCTAAGTGGGCCAGGCTACTACAAAAGGCAGCAGAGTGGTGGCAGGACTGGTATATGAGAACTGCAGTAAAAAGAAGACCTAAATATGGTGTTTAGGGTAAAAATAGGATTTGGACAATTAGAAACAATTATTTCTTGCTGTCCAAGGGCAGACAACCTTTCCAGGAAGGAAACTAGTAGGTAAATGACAGCAGAATTTGAGTATAGCTCAATCCAGACAAACTGCTAAAAACAAAAATCCAACAGTTCACATCATAAGCTTAATTTATCAACAGCAACTGCACTGCTTGAAGTATAGAGAGCATCAATTCTACTGTGTGCAACAATACCTGTTGAATACATGTTTTGTACAGTTTTATTAAGTAGAGCTGTACAGCTTCTGCAGGAAACTTTAAGGCAAGTTCATATAATGAGCATATGATTTTAATTCCAAATAAAGAACTCAAACCTATTTAAACTATGAGGGAAGCTCAGTGCCTGCACAATTACCTGTGTTTTTCCCTGCCTGCCACACTTAAAATAACATGTAGAGATTGGAAAAACAATCAGTTATACAGAAGGTTGTTGTTTTTTTTTTTTTTTAAATCAGGAACTGCTGAAGTGTTATGCTTGTACATAACCAGTGATAGACATGCAGTAACTACAGAACTCCAACTATGGGTAGCAAAAAAGTTTAAAGCAGCATGCTATTAAATAACTCAAAATCATCTTAATATGCAACTTCCAAAAATTACAAAAGCATTTTTACTTACAATACATTTAAACATATGCAATTTACCTGTAATGCCTGGACTAGAAGGGTTAGATAAGGGCTTGGTGCCCTCTGATGACTGTTCTACACTTTTGGAAAGGGATCCATCTACAAGTATATCAGCTTCATCTATGTCATCGCAGGTCCCTCCAATCTGAAGGAAATGAAGTTCTCCACCTAAAATCATCACAGACAACAAAAAAAGCAAGTTTAGACAGGCATACAGCTAAACTCAACTCAAGACAGGCGTGCAGTTGAAATCCTGCATAATTACTGTCATAATTGTGTAGCACCTGAAACCAGTAAGATAATACAGGAATACTCATTTTGCTTTACTACTACAAATTTTTTCAGGGTAAATGCAAAACAGAACTAAAAAACCACTGACTCCAGTTGTGAATAGCATCAATGGAAAAAAATATTAGGTGGGATGGGGGTTAAAAGGTAATTAACTAAGGAAACTTCAACAGAAACCCAAACCCATAACCGTTATGACACTTTCCGTAATCCAAATCATGTTTTAAACAGAAAATATTCCATCATGTCAACTGAAGGCCTACACTACCTCATTTGTACAGGTTGCATAAATTTCCTTTCAAAGTTCAGTATTTGAGAATTGAAAAATCACTTCCCCACTGAATTCTTCTAACTAAGGGGCTCTTCACATTATTTCATCAAACCTGGAATTACAACATCGATCAGGTCAACAGTCAAAACAGCAAGTCCAAAATTTTCAATGGATATCATGTTTTGGTGGAAGCTTGAAATCATTCAAGCAAGTTGCCCATTATTCATCACTACAGATATACACAGATGAATTCTGTCATTTACAGAGAAATCACCAAGAAGGAATGCTCAATTTTACATAAGGTTGGCAGGAAGGGAAGGGCTGTTAACAGTTTCAGAAGTTACAAAAATCCTAATCAGTAGGATTTAAATAGAGAGGAAAATCCTACTGTAGACCTTCCATAGCTTTTCTGAAAATTGATTACAGACTGTCCCTCAGCACCTGACGAATGTTATGACAAACCCTGTTATGCAAATTACCCAGGTAATCTGAAACAAACAAACTTGAGATAATATACGTAATAAAAACCCAAGATAAAAGCATAATCAGGAGGTACATGTTCTGCACTGTGAGGGGTGAGGGGAGTGAAACAGAGCACGGTAGAGAGGCAGAGCGAGGCAGAGAGCGAGCGTGTGAGAGGCACAGAGAGGAGACGCGTGGGAGGCACAGAGAGAGCTTGTACAGGTTTTTTTCTGGATCTCAGTAAGAAAGGCCCAACAACAAATGGCTTAATAAAATAGCTGTTTTAACATGACAGATTAAAAAGGGGAAAATAATAGCTCAAACCACCAAAAAGGAAGAACCTCTCCATGGACAGGATCCACGCAGTGTGCTGTGGGAAAATCCACCTGGGGTCTGGGTGATGCTGCATGAAAGCAAGGCTTCCAGCATCCGAAGGGATGTGAGATTTTCTCTCTATTTCTCCTTTTATTCTATCTTATTAAAACAGCTATTTCATTAAGCCATTTGTTGGTGGGGCCTTTCTCACTGACAGCCAGTAAGAAGCCTGCACCACCCCTCCCTCAGCCCCAACCCACCCACCCCCAGTGCCGAACAGTACATCCCAAGTAGATCCCAAGAGTGGAAGGGAAAAAAAATAGTTCTAGCAACTAACACTTATAATGAGTTTCCTTGAAATTAAACAGCTCACAAATGAGAAATTTTCCTTAAACAAAGAGAATTAGAGACACATTAAAAAACACAGACCTTGACAGTTTCATTTGGTAATAAGCCAAACTGCAGTTTGTTTCCCATTCTGCTTACTGCTCAAAGATCAATGATCAGAATGATCTCAATGATCAAAACCAGATAACCTCCTGTCCTGGAAATAAAGTACACCCTCATGCAATGGAAGTTCAACATACTGACTTGCACCATCTGCCAGTTTGACGGCTCACAGCAGGAGAAACACTGAAGACCTTCAGAAAGTTGTGGGTTTTTCTAAGGGAAAGTTATGCCAAGGTCTCACTTATTCTGCAGATGGTTGGGTACGGTTTGGTTTTAAAGAAACAAAACCTTGGTTCTCAAACCAAGTTTCTGAATTTCTGTCACTAATTAACAGCAGCAAAAACCGTCCTTACCATTTTACCCATACTACAAGAGGGAGTCACAATCCCTGCATTCCTGAAAGACTCCAGCACTTTTCCAAGAAAAATTCTGTGCTAAACTTGAGATATCTCACTTCCTCATATTTGTTTTTAAAAAGTTTCTGTAAAGAAGTTTACCATGAACTTCAGTTATACAGTATTAGCCTATAAAATTATTAGTGCTTATGCACACTTTCCAAAACCCTGCAGGTGGCTTTGCTTCTGTATCACAAAGGATGCATTTGCTCTCATAAGAGCATCCAAAGATGACCTTCTGATGATGCATGCTTAATTATTTGTTTCAAAGATACCATAGTTCGTATAGTCAAGCGCTGGGAAAAAAAAAAATCTGTGCAAATCTCAATGCTGGTTTTTTTTGGTCTGGGTTTTTTTGGGGGTTTTTTTTGTTGGTTTTTTTTTTTTTTTTTGGCGTTACTACTGGCTCATGGTATGCACTACTAGGCTTAAACAGTGACTCATCTGGTGCTTTCTAATTCTAGCCAGCTAGCAAACACTGTAAGTAGTAGTTTATCTGAAGATTTCTCTGCTTGCATCACTTTGACAGAGGCAATAAATCTTCTCTGCACTACCAAAAAGATATGAAAGCTGACACTGACTTACTCAGTGATCACAAAGGAGAATAATTGGAAACCAGCATCATTACTGTTCTCAAAAATAACAGGTAACACATTCAAAATATTGCTAATTTAATTCTGAATTGTATTTAAAATCTGTAATTTGCTTGGACTCAAGCACCTAGTGGGATATACAAACAGAACATAAGAATCATAAATCCATCCAAATAAATCCCAAGCTTCCTTCTGGCAAAACAGTTATCGGTTCCAGGAAAGCAGCATTGGCACAAGTTAGAGAACATGTCAGAGACTAGGCCACTGCAGTCAAAGCCAATCTGGTGAAATGTTCAGTACCCTGAACATACCCTGCACTCTGGCAGGAGTCTGGAAGAGTGACACAATTGTTAATAGCAAATCACAACATAAGGACATAGCTGAACAACACCCGAATACTTAAAGGAATTAAGAAAACAAAGCCATACCACAGGAAACTATCCACTAAACAACTTATAGTCCTCCTTGTCTCACCACCAGGCTGTAGAGAAAGGGTTAGCTCTAAACATACTAGTTCAGAACACTTGAAAAATGTCCTCAAGAAAGCTTCCCCAAAACCTCACTCCAACAGAATTTACACTATTCTTGGAGATTTCAGCTGTAAAATTCCATCCCAGCTTATGAAAAAATAGAATGCAATTGAATAGGAACAAGTGAAAGTTACTATGCCTAGCAAGAAATAATTAAATGCACTATTACAGGATCAAGAAAAATCAGCTAGCCAGCAGTTCTGTAAAAGAGGCTCTTGTGAGTCAGAAGATAAACCTGATTCAATTTCCTGCTCAAAAGTGCAAATATACCACTATGTAGACACACACATGGTATGTACAGACTGCAGAGCCCCTAAGGAATTCTTCTGTTCCATTCAAGGACATCTGTAGGATTACTGTGCCTGGTTTGGGGCATCTCATCAAGAAACATGTGGACTGACTTGAGCAGGTCTTTTGGGAGGGGAGAGTAAGGGTTTTTTTTTTCTTTCAAAGCCTCTAAGGAAAGTTTAAAAAGGATTGGAGATATTCAGCTTAATAAGATAAATGGTTGGAGGAAGACAGTACCTAAATAAACTCTGTCTTCCCCACCTTTTTTGAAGCAATCTCTTTTCCAAGTTGATAAAGCATAGTACAACAGTAATGACTCCAATCAGCAAAGACGATACAGGCTAAACACTAGGGGAAAAAAAAAAATCATCATCAAGGACAGCATGCAGTAAAAGAAATTTCGTGAGTAGGCTTTTAAATCTCCATGTTGAAGATCTTTAAAAACAGGCTGATCAGTACTCTACTTCTGAGTAAGTGTAATTTATCCTGACTTGAAGATGATCTCTTAGCATCACTTCCAACACCAATTCTGATGTGGAAAAAACTTGACCTCTCCACAGTCCCATTAGACCCCATTGCCTATGAAGGCAGAAAATTGAAAACACTAAATTGATTCCTGAACTTCAAATACACCAGTATGCAAGGCTGACAAAGCCTAATGACATGGAAGAGACAAATGAGATATCCAAACAAAAACAGAAAAAAGCTACAGAGAGTAATTAATACACTATATACAACTCAAGAGCAAGAAATCTGTTATAACTGAAAGGTACAAGGTTTGGGGGAATCAATTCTCAGATGTATAAAAGTGCCATCCAGTTCTGCCAAGTTTGCAACAAGAAATACTAGCATAGACATCTCACTTTTGACATACCAAACTCCAGCCTGAAAAAAACACTTTCTCCAAGAAAGGGGAGTGACTAGAAAAAGTCTTGTTATAATGTAACACTGCAGGCAAGAATTTAGGAGAATTATGTATATAAAAAAAAGCATGAAAAAAGAAGAATCACAAAACAAACACCTAAAGAAAAAAGTGCTTATAAATGAAAGTGTAAAACAGTAAGATACAAATGTACATGACGGGTTACAACCAGTGTTCGTGGTCGTCTTTTACAGCTTCCAACTCTGATTAATTCAGAAACAGACAATATCCAAAAGAACTGATCCAATGTGATCTAGGATTCGCTATGTTTGAGAAGCTGATTATAGAACTTCAACTGGAGCTGTCAGCTCTGAAGCAATACAGGCAGAAAAGAGAACTGCTAGAACAAAAAAGTGCTGGAGTTCTTCTCTCTTATGATGAAAACAAGTAGAAAAACTTCTCCCTCCCCCCTGCTTTTCCCCAAACTACTTCCAAATAATAATTAAACTGAAAATATAACTAAATGAATTTAGGGAACTACTGAAGAACCACTTCTTAAAAATCAAATTGACTTTCTGCTGAGAGATTTTTTGCTAGATGTAATGCAAAGACAAATACTAGCATTTTCAACAGAACTCAACAGGGAAATGATTTACTGTAAAACCTCCAGTCAACACAGACATTCAAAAACTAGATATGTGAAAGAATTAGATTGCAAATTTCAGGTGAGCACAATCCAGGAATGCTTCACTCACTAGAAGGAGCTCAAACACTCAAACAGATCATACAGATTTTAACATCTACTCAATGAGAGAGTCTGGCAGGAAAGTACCTGCTTCACCACAACACCCTGAACATTTCCAATTCTTGTAGCATTTGTTTGAAATGCCACCTCGCTTTCCTATTCGATAATATTTCTTCAGAGAGCTTCAGACACTGAAGTTTATAACTTGACAAGGGAGAATATCAGTAGCGGTGAAAGACAGAAAATTGACAATTCTTAATGATTTTTTAAAAAATACTCCCAGAAAYACAAGTAGGCACAATTTTCAAAACTTCCAAAACAAAACAGAAGCAGAGATTTGCACATTTATGCTAGATAAAAAAAGGAACATTTCAGATATTTCCATTTCATTCCATATTCTAAAGCAAAGTTCAACAAAATGGCCTGAATGGCAAACACAGCTAAGCAGCTAAACTAAGGAAACAATCCAAAACAAACCCAACAAAAGAAAAAAGTAGAACGCATCCTGTGGACCGTTTTCTTAAGTAATTCTTGGTAGGACTGTAATTTTAAAAAAGAAATATAATTAGATGAAAATTGAGATATAAAGAAGGCGGTGACAACTGTAGCTCTGGAAATTTATGCATCCAATACAAGCTGTATCTGATACTCTTAAACACCAGCTAACAGGCTTCAAATGTCATCAAAAGACCACCCTACAGCTGTAACCCTATTCAAAAACAATACCTGTCAGCCTACTGCATAGTTTTATAATAAAGAATTTGCTTTTTTTGGATGCTAAAAAAGCAGAATTTAAGCTGTTTTATATTAACAACACAAGACAAAATGTTTAAAACCCCCATATGATAACACACAAAGCACTACTAAGAGGAATATTAACTATCGTCTACCTTGGCCAAGGGGAAGAGAAGAAAGCAAAATACAAAGAGATTAAAGTTCACTATGTTTGCTTAACAGATCTGGAACCAAGAATATACTTGCACACTTCCCCCCAGAGGTCAACTCCAGGTAATCCTTGCAGAAACAGAGAAGCACCTAAAGTTGACACTAAGAGGTAAAGTTTTGAAGTGGGGTAAGAATAATTATTCCCAACTCACAAAGATGGATGATGTCAAATGCAGGACTAAAACATCTTTACACGAAACCACTCAAAAACCTGAAACACCCATTCACACAGAGGTTTCTTTTCAGTTATATCTTAAAGGCAGCTACGGGAAAAATTATATGATCTACCAATGGAAATAGTACGTCAACAAGCAGGAGCAGCAGAAGAAAAAAAAGGCTATTGTGCATCCAAAACTTTCAGACATTAAAGTACCTCTTTGCCTACTCCCACCATCCAAGCAAGTGAACAGGAAAGAATATACTGTTTAGCTTATATTCTTGAATAGTTTCCCAACAACATCCAAGCATTTCCAGTGCATGTAGGTTCCAAATCTTCTACTTAACATTCTCACTTATGTCTCTGCAGTAGGAGCTACTTGCTAGAAGGATTCATGTTGAATACATCAGTGAATATAGCTATTCTACTTTCAACATGTATCTTCCTAATGCTGTCAGACTGCAGGCACCATCCCATACATGGTAGTAAATATAAAGGAGCAAAGACCTCAAAGTGATTTTGGAAGAAGCCTAAGAAAACTACATTTAAGAAAAAAGAATAATAATAATTAAAAAAAAAAAAATCTTCAGCCACCTAGCAGATAAGCAAGCAATTTTACTCACTCACAGCAGAAAGATTAAAGGATGATTGCAATTCAACACAACAAAAATTATGCAAAACCTATTCCTTACATCATTATTCAAATGTACAATAAGATATTGGATAAAAAAGTTATAGTAATGGTTGAGCTTTTTTATTTGCTTTTTCTTTCAGTATTCCTCAATTTTATGCAGTACAGTTATTTATAAACATTTAAGATCAAGTCATTCTTTACAAAGCTTCTTATTTTGGCATAAACATTAGGACTCTGAGGCTTCAGACGTATCTAGAATAAGACCCTGAAATCGAGATTTCTCATGGACATTGGTCCCTAAGTATTTATGATGGCTTTGGACTTAATTTCTCAAAAGTGAGAAAAAATTATACCAGAAGTGACTGAAATGTTAAAAAATGAATAGACATTGAAAGCTTCTAAAGACACTTAAACAATGAAAATGATGAATTCTGAAGTTCTTTCTAATTTGGTTGCAGAGCAGAAAATCAAGTTCCAAATAGAGGTGGAGTGTAAATGAAGGATAGGAATAATCAATGGATTAAAAAAAATGAAGAGTTATCAAAGTACTATATTCAAAAGAGGAAACTTGAGGGCAGAGGGATACCTGTGGCATATAGGACTACAGAAGAAAAAAACCCCCAAATCTCAGTTATCTTAAGAGCAGCAAGAACAAAAGAAGTCACAGCAAAGGTATTTATAAATTACTAGATGGATATTATAACACTCTCAGAGAGGAAAAAATACAGAGATATTTACTGAAAAAGCAGAATGATGTGCTTGTCTATTATGAGGAAGATGAAGTATTCTCCAGTCAGTAACAGAGGTGGTGGTTATCTAGGCAGAAGAGACAAATACTCCTACGTACACAGAATAAATGTTCTCTACTCAACAGACCTGCATATCTTATACTCAAGGTCCCAAAACAGGTTTAGCTAATACCAAATGCTACAAGAATATAATTAACATACATGCTAACACTGGATGGGAAAGTACCAGGCACAGTAACAAAAAGGCTTTTAATTTTTATCATTAATCTTAAAATACAAGAAAGACAGAATAGATTTGATGTAAGAAAGTAATGAATACTATACAATTCTGTAGGAAAAAACCTTGCCAAGGTTTGGGTTTTCTTAAATGAGACTGCAGTTTGATCAGCAAAGTATAGGTAAAAACATCATGACATGGATATGACATACCAACAGTTTTCAAAGGCAATTAACCTTTCAGTTAGAGTTCCATTTTAACTAGGAAAAAGTGTACATTATTAAATAAAGCTAGAACAGTTTAACAGACATTTCTTCAAAAGCAGTTACCAAAAGAGAACAATTTAGTAAATATGAACGTTTGCAGGAAACATCAATACTAATTGCCAACATGCGATTTTTCACCCATACTAAAAAAGCAAATCTAACATCTCCACTGCTAAAAATCTTGGTAGGTAAGTGATAAACACAGGGCCCTTAACAAACATGGGGTTTTTGCAATAAGCTTGACTTTATCTGTTGGAAAAAACAGGTAAATCTCATTTGTGTTTAACAACCACTCATAGGAGGACTCTGTAATCAACACGACACCACCATGAAAGGAGGAAATGTGTCAATTTAGCTTCTTCTACTAAAGTTCARTATCTGAAATGTGTGAACCACCCCATCAGCTTAGCCTCTCTAAGAGGCTAAGCATTTCCACCAGAGCTGCATTCAAGTGCAGGTGAACTAAACGAGACATTGGTGCATGGAAGAATTCAGCTGGATGACAGTCAGAGCTGTTTCCGCTGCCTCAATGCAACACAAGGAAGCGGGGAGGTGTGTGGTGGTTTAGGGACTTCTACAAAGTAGCAGTTGCCTGGACTTGAGTTACACTCCCCTCCTACGTGCCCCATTCCTCCAAAATGTCTTCTGTCCATTTTGAAAAAGATTTACCAATCCTGCATGGATAGTCTGGCTCTCATGGTCAAGAAAGTGTAATCCCAATTGCAAGAGGCTGAAGCAGAACAACCAGCCGTATCTGAACGAAGATACAACTGATCACTGGAATAAGGTATAAAAGCATTATCTTCTCTACCCTCTTGAATATCACCAATTACAGACAGGAGACATTTTTCTGAAACGTAGATCTCTAGCACAGAAATGCTTACATATGAGAATTACTTTTATTTGTTTTGGATTTAAGAAAATCTGAGCCTCTACAAGAACAAGTTTACCAGTACACTGGACATACCCAAGAGTTATTCCCATTTTACAGATTAAAATCCACATTTAAGATGAGGAATTAACTAGAGTCCATGCTCCCTATAACAGAAGTAAACTGCACATAAATTCAATGGAATTTGCCTATTACTGTTTTGAAACTTAGCTTCTCACATTCTATAATATAATCCAAATACAGTCAAATAAAGTATGAAAAAACATTTTTAAAGGAAAGTCTTACCTTTGGTGCACGCACATAATCTGTCTGTGCCCGAACAGTATATCACAGAGACAAACATATCTGGTTCCTCAGTGCCCTCTTTTTTAGGTGGCTCCACTTTGGCCAGAATTTCAAAGTTCGAAAGATCTAGTATTTTTACATATCCTCCCTGAGTAGTTATTACCAGGTGCCCAAGAGTAGAGATCTCAGATCTTCTCTCTCTCCCACTGCCATTTTTAGAAGTTAATTGTATTTCCTCTACAGGCTCCTCACAGTCATCCTCTCGATTATCCAGTATATCTGGTGGGAGCAAAATCATTGAGGTAATTGTGTCTTGGGGGTCTTTGATATGCTGGATTTTTACCGGTTCCTCCTCTAGAGTAACTATTCTAGTGGCATAATTCATCTTATAAAGCACTAGGTATCCACCACTAACACTTCTCTGTTCAGGCTGAATTATTAAAGGAGTTGGTACATCTGCTGGTGACTCATGTTGGATTACATCAATACTCGTGCCATTCACTACAGCAAGACTTGATTCTAGTTCCCCCTTCCTTCTATTACATAGTGCCGAGTTTAATTTATTTAAATTATTCAAGGCCTCTACTTGATTTATTGCACTCAGAGATTCGACAGGACAAGTCCGCAGTCCTACTAACAAATGAACTCCATCTGCACAAGGAGTGATTGAATCTACACACAGGTTCTCCTCCTCTGCAAACTTTGGCAGACGCAGGCACTGAACCAAAGTCCCAGGCTTGGGAACCATAGAGCTCCACTTGTCCGAGTCCGGAGAAGTTAGGTTGGCTGCAGCATCTGCAAACTGCTGAATGTAAGTCACAGGGGGATCCTGTAACAGCAACTGTTCCTGACTGTCCAGCTCCATTTCAATGATCTGTGGAACTGTGAAACCATCATCATGTATACTTTTACTCATAATATTGTTCATCTGTGAAAAGAGTTTTCCTGCTTTTTCATCAGACTCCTTAATGCTGTATAGCAGCAATACAGGTAAAGTCCTCCTTACCAGAGGGGAATTCAGTTCTGAATTAGTGCAGGATTCATTGTCAGTTGAGCCCTGTTCCGAGACACTCTCACCTCGAGTCCTACTTAAGCCATCCAGTGACCTCTGAGAGTTACTGCTAACAGGAGAGGTAGCAGGTGATTTGTATGTTAATAGACCTCCAGCTAATAAACAAGGAAAGGGAATGTTGTGTTGTTCAAGATGTTTTTCCTTCATCTTTTCACTCTTACAGTTGGCCAAACAGGGGTTTGCCCCAAGTTCTTCTAGATCTTTAACCGTGTCTTCCAGAACATTTGCAACAATTTCCCACTGAAGTTTTTCAGGTTGCTGAAGAATGCTGAGAGCTGTTATATCAAGGCTGACTTCCATAGTTTCTTTTTGTGATGTATGCCCTTTAAAACAAAAATGTTTAACATAATATATGTTCAAAAAAAAGGAATCATATTGCATATATTATGGACTTATCCTCATAATTAAGGAAAAAGTCACTGCTCTACAGTTTCAATATGTTAAAACATTCCATATGTTCAAGATCTGATAGTGAAGAAACAATAAAAGAGGCCCAGAAACATTCCTTACACATAGACTAATAGTTCTCCTAATTTTATCAACAAGAGTGAAAGTAAAAAGAACAGGACATTAGCCTTTGTAACAAGTCTCCCAGTAAACAGCATTATCTTTCTACCAATTATTCTACTTAGGCTAGACCACCATACTGAAATCCAACAAATCGAATCAACTCAATTCATGTTCTGTAATATATTATTCCCCTTCCTTCCTAAACAATCCAGTACCATCAAACATCTGAAATTCTGCAGATTCATTCTCCAATCTTAGTTGAAAAACATGTCATTTTACTCTAAAACTTGATAGATGGTGGGAAGTAACAAACCACCTAATAGAAAGAACTCCAAGCTATTATAAAACAAAACCCAGTAAAAACTTAAGAGAGAGCCTGGTCAAATTAAACGGTACTGCAATAATAACAATGAATCATAAGAGTTCAACTAAGTAATGTAGAGATTTAAAAGATTACAGAGGACACCGTAAAAACACAGATTAAGAGGTGACTTAAGCATAAATGACAGAGCACCATCTTTGCTAATACTTCTGTTGAAAAAAATCCTTTTTACATCTCAAGTTTATTTCCTTGTGTGTATGCAGATGCACATGTTCTTTTTTTCCCCACTTGCTGATCCTTACTCAAAGATGTCAACTGGATTATGGAAAATAAGCATGTAATCCTCCCTCCCATCAAAATTTCTGATTCAACCTCTAAGAAAATAACACAAGAACACCATGCATAGCACTGTTCTGCTTCCATATGAAATCTTTATTCAGGAAGAAAAATACTCCATCAAAGTGCATACCCACAGGGAAACAATCAAGATACAGGAACTCTCTCCGGCAATCCCCTGAATTTAAAGAGTTTTGTAGAGCTGTAATTTGTTCCCATTCTAAGCAAGTTCTTTTAACTTGGTTTGTGTGTTTTATTGACAGCAAGATAAACAATGCTTGTTGTCAAATAAGACATTTATTAACCAAGAAAGTAGGGGTCTTCTTTTCTCCTGTTTGTAATCTCTCTACCACACAAACAGTGACTTAAATATTAGTATTGCTTTCAAGGTCAACCTTTTTCCTTTTTTCTAATATAGTGAATGTAACATCACCGGTTTTGACAGGGCTTTTTTAAAAGCCTGAGAAGAACTATTTCCCTCCTGACCTATGAACTATTACATGGATCAGATATAACCTACCTGTCACAGATTCCGATCTGGAATGCTCTTCACTGTCTGAATCCTCCAGTAGGTCATCACTGAAAAAAAAAAGTAATGCATAAATGACACCATGTACACTGTAGCTGCATTCTTATTTTTGATTAAATTAAAAAAAATAGTAAAAAATACAATGTGTATTATAACCTGGCATTTCTTTTAGTCAGCATTGTATATCCATTGATGAGTATATCCATTGCTCACAGACACTAACAATATAAAGATCTTTTTTCCTCTGTCATCGAACCAGTAGACCAGCTTTCCGTTTGCCTCATTCTACTATTGTATTCCCAACAATTCAGACATAAGCGGAATTAAAATGAAAACCAGTTCTCAGGAATCCTTCCAAGAAAAACAAAACCAACCAAACAAAACCTCTAAAAACTGATGACACCTTCTTCAAAGTTCCTCAAAATAGTCTCTGAAAGGTGGAGCTGACAGACTGGTATTCAATTCTACCAAGGCGATTTTGTAGCTAGTACAGAAAGGGTGTATGAACAGTGTGTTGCTTTTAAAAATACTACCAGATTAACCATTTTTTCATAAAAGCAGATTCTGTTCAAGATATCTCATCTCTTCAAGAGAAATAGGCCCTTCAGTAGTTCTAAGAATATATGAAGATTTTATGCATCTGGCTTTTTCAATAGAAGAAACAATTTCCTATAACAGACTCTTGACACACAGGAAGAACAGTAATGCCTTTGCAGCTTCAGGCATAACTACTCACAGTACCAAGTCGGATCCCCAAATTTCAACAAACTGGATGCTTCCTCCTCATGTCCAAGAAATAGATCTTTTTTGGCTCAAACCTGATCAACATTCACTTCACGACAAGACAGCAACAATTCAATACTTCGATTCTCATCCAGCTTCCCCTTGAGTGGGAAAGTGATAGCAAATTTCATATAGATTAAGTGAAGTGAAAGATGCTTAGTTCTGAGCAGTATGATTGTACTGATTGTACTATACTTCAACCAGCTCTTAAAATTGGCTTAATACTTTAACTCTCAAGGAGTTTACTGCCCTAAAGCTACAGTAAAAGTCTAAGCCCCAGCAGCTGTTAGGTCCCACACTCTGATGTTGCCCATGTTTCTATATACCCTCTTCAGAAGAGCAAGGCTTCATATTTGCTCTGCAGTACTGTAAGAATCACACCAAGCTTAAAACTGAAGATTTACTTTCCTGTGCACATAGCAGTACTGTTGCTTTCTGTGATGCTGAAGTTTAAGGAACATTCAGAAAACTAGCAAGAGTCCCCAAACTCCTTTTGTCCTGAGTTTTCCAACAATTATTCACTCTTTTGTTTGAGTTTTGGTAACATGAGAAAGGAGTTTCCAGTAACAGACTGTAAGAAGCATAAATGAAAGAATACTGCTTTTTCTCACATGACACTTGCTAAGCACTGGCATACCCTCTAGCTTATCTAAAAGCTTGCGACAGGACTGTCTAATTTGTTTAGAGTCTGTATGCATATGTTAAAGGTACAAAATGAAAGCAATTCCTAGCACATCCACATAATTTATTTTCAGAATGACATAACCAGAAATTACAGAGAAGCAATCGGAAAAAAAGCATGTTCCAGAAGTCCACGAGTAGCCTTTACTTTCAAAACCTGAAATGCATAATCCATAACTAAAATGAAAAGCTGTTCCAAAACTTATATTCCTTTCTCTTTTTTCTCTGCCTCTGGAACAGCAGCACAGGGCAGCAATGAGATTTGGTAACTCTCTGTTAGTGGAGCATAAAAACTGAAACAGCAGGAATAAAATGGAACTGGCTTTAAAGATAAAAAACTATAATCTAAATTTCTAAGTGCTGAATTGTGTACAGAAACACAGCAATTAAAAAAAACTATATCCATGAAAAAAAAATAAATCTTACCAATCTTATGTTTCACAAAGCATGACTTAACTAAACAGTGTTTACCATTTACACAGCAGCATTTTGTATTTCTAATTTTGTAGATCATCATACCTGTCTCCTTCTAATTTTGGTATATCTGAGCAGCTAGATGAATCTTCTAGCCATGCTAGTGTTGGTCTCCTTGAGTCAACCCCTGAGCTCTGTTCTCCTGATAACATAAGTTGCTGCACAATAGCCGGATCATATGCATTGATCTCAAATTTTAAGTGGACCTGAGAAATAACAACAAAAAACAGAAGAGGTCTTTGATTTAAATCAAGATAGGCTTAATCAGTAATTAGTTAATAAAAACTGGTTGTTTATATTGTATACCTTCATAAGTTTGGAAACATCCCATATGCAGATCTTCCCTCGTTTTGTTGCAGCAGCTAGAAAATGAGGGCAACTTCCAGATCCAAAGCAGGCTATTCTGTCAGTGCCGTCTGTGCAGGGAAATTGTGCTGGACTTGTTGCCAGTGTGACTGAAAGAGGTACATTCTGAGTGTGCTCACCCTTGACAAATGGGCAGTTTGGGGAATGTCTCTCATGTTCAGACCTTTTCATATTAAAAGCAAACACAGCAAACATTGATTTCTTACTGTGAAAAATATACACATCATATACAAACGCAGTCCTTAAAGTGAAGCTGAAACTGAACTGTTTGAACTGTATTGCAGTCAACCATACAAAAGAGTTCTGAAGTTACTAATGCAGCTTTCCCTGCTGTTTCTCAATAGCCTTTGATCACTTAATCGATAGTCATATTAAAATAGAGGAATCTACAGACAGTGCTCTTAATATAATTAGTCCATTTAAAAAAATAATTGTTCTTCAGGCAGTAGCCCATCATGTCCTTGTGAAGAAAAGCGCAGATTAAGTTCTACAGAACATACATTAGAATTCCAATGTTATATTACTGTAAGTAATCTTAGTAAGATGAAGCAATGTCCTGTCTTTAGTTCTACATCCACGCTTACAAAAATCAAAATTGAAAACAGTCCTGAATGACACATTGACCAAGAAGCATGAAAAAAACCCTTCTAATCTCAATATATACCTAAGGCAGAGACATGGCAAAGAGCAATTACACTACTACGAAATGTCTGGAAATGAACAAGGAAAAGGAGGAGACAAGGACTATGAAGATAATATTACAAAGGAAAGTTTCCAGCAAGTCAGGAATCTGATGTGTTCAAGTAACAATTATAAATTACCAAATAATCAAAACAAAAATTACATTAAGAACCCTTTTAAAATCAATATAAGGTTCTGCATTTCTGTCACTATGCACAATTTCAGCTGATTCAGGAAACTAGTAATGGATCTGGCAACTTCACATAGAAGGCAAATATACACTGCATGGCCATTGCAGTTTAAGAACTTAAAAGAGGTATTCTAGTCACAATTGTACAGAAGATTGAGTTTAGATCCCTGCAAAGAAATGTTGGCTGCCATCTTTGCCATGTAACAATTTGAAATGAAATAGCAAATCAGAATTAAGAAATAAAACCAACTACAATTTCTTGGGTTTAGTATTATACAGAAATTTGACATAGTACAGGGAATTATTTTGTGATTTGTCCCATGGAATCATTCTGGAAATCCATTCTTGTCAGTGACACTCCCAAAACTCACCAGAAATCCCATGGAGATAATGTTGATCTTTGCCCTCCAAAGATTTCTAACCTCTTCAGCACAAAATTAAGTCTCTTCCAAACACCATTAAACTTACCAAGGTTCATCTGTAGGCTCCCAGCATACCAAACACACACTACAGGTAAAGCACATGGCTCTGTCATCTCCTGATGAAGCAGGCTATAAAGATAAGAAGAAACACTTGAAATTCATATAGCTATGTACTACGAAACACTTTAACTAGGTCATCAAGTCCTCTCCTTCCTCTAGTGACATAGCAAACCACCACATCAAACATATAAAAGGCCACAAATTACATACTATAAAGTGGCAGTATTTCACATTAAAAGAAAAGCATACATCACATTACTATAGAAGAAATTCAGAACCAACACCTGTGCAAGCCCACTGGATAAAAACCACACAGACATAGAACAGAAGTCAGCATCACTGCTAAGACTTTTTTTTCTTTGGAAAAAGTTCACAAGGTTCAAAAATTTTAGAACCTCAGCAGAATAACTGTACATCTGCATGCTTGGAAAAACACAGGTTAAGCAAATATTTCCTGTTATGCCTTCAATCTGCTGGAATATAAGGCACCCTATATCACTCCTCTGCAAAGAGCAGTTGTTACTAGCTGAAGTGACAAAGGAAGAAGAATGGAAATTTCCTTTCTCTTAAAATTTAGTATTTTCATGACCACAATTCAAGTCACCAAGATATGCCTGAGAATATGCAGATGCAATTCTAACATACGAATTCCCTGCATTTCTCGTCCTGAACAAGCTTAAGAAATCCTCCAAAAACTATTCACTTGCACCTATCAGGCTTTGCAGTTGACATAATGAGGCAGACAATATTATGTCAAATGATACACACTGTCTAGCCATCATTATCTAAATCCACACCATACATAATTTTTTAATAGTAGAAATAATTTCAGAGAATGAAAAATGGAAATAAGCAAAAGTAGTGGAATAAAATGTTGAGGTTGTATTTATTCACTAAGCTTAATAATTTAGTAATGTAATCTAGGACCATTGTTTGTTCCAATACAGTTTAAGTCCCACTAGGAAAGTACGGTTAGAGAACTCCAAAGTCAAGCTTATTGCTTTTTTTGCTTTACTTATAATATAAAAAGTAAGGATATTTACTCAACAATCTAACAAGGAGAATGAGAGACTCTATGTAACAACCAACTTCATCTTTATTATTGATCTTTAACTCAGATCAATTTGATACTTAAAAGTGTTTTATATGCTGAAGTTTAGAAAAGTATTTTCTGTGATCTGTCTAAAAAAGAAGCAACCTCAAGGCATGGAAAAAACCTGAAACTTAAAAAAAGAAAAGAGCTGAACGACAAACTTCTTCATTATGGTTTTTGTTTCATTGAAGGAATCCATTAAAAAAAAAAAAAAAAAAAAAGACTTTTTCCCCTGCTTCCAAGCCTTCACCTAGGGAACAAATACTAAGAACAACTAAACCTTTTACCTGGTGATAGAACCCAGCTTGAGCCATAGGATCTGGCTGGGCCCACCTATAACCCACATGAGGCCATGAAGTGAATGTCTCCCGTCTGTTAGCTTCACTATACATCAAAGACCTAGAAAGGTGAAAAATTCTACATTACCCAAAACTGCCACTTAGAATAAAAAAATTCAACTATTTATGAGATATTTTCAATGCTTTAGTAACCGTTACAAATACCACAGATCGTTACCTGCAACTTATACTTAAGATTATCATTAACAATTACAGAAATCTTACAAAGTTCTCTCACTTGGGTGCCTAAAGCACATCCTCAGCAAAAGACCAAAAGCAATACAACAACCTACAGGCCTTAAAACCAAGATTAATAAGATAAGCTTCCAGGTAGCCTATTTGGTTTAACTGCAGAAAAGCATCAGATACCCAAAGGTGCTCTGCATTTAGGGAAGATGCAGAATCTAGCCCAACAGAACTGCCAGAGAGTTGTTTTTTTTATCATGACAACTGCTGCAAAAATTTGAGTTTATTAGTTGAATGGATATGCATATTTAAATTACTCCAAAGCAGTATTTTAGGCTTAACTGAGTACATGGTACAAACCCCCAACATTTGTCACTCACTGCGTACTGTAATACTTAAAAATTATAAACTACCAAGTCACAGAATATGAATTCCTCTGCAACTCAACATCTACAGAGAAAAGAAGCTCCCCTCTTTTCCACCTTCACTCAGTGCATGTCCCTCATCTGAAATAGTACATAAGAACCAACTATCAGCTTTTTTTTTTCCTTGACAGAAGTTTGTTCTCCAGTATCATCCCAAGAACTAGTGCTGCTAGATGGAAAAGCGCCTCACTTCCTGTTTCTACCTCTCAGTTTCAAGAGATTTTTGCTGTTTTTTCCTGTGAGAATGGATATATTAAACATTTCCTACCAGGGACGTAAACTATTCTTGCAACACCCATATAAGGGCTGTCTTAACTTGACATTATACTATCTTAAGAGACAGATCTTGGAGAGCTTTAATTAAAAATACAATATGGCAAGGTAGAGGTAGACCTGGAGGCTTGGGGAGGGGAAGTAAGAGATGAAATAAATTTTATGAAATTATTTGAGCTGTAAGAAATGGTAATAGGCTTGCAAAATAATATTTGTCTAGAAACTTTCAAGAAGGAATTAATTTATAGACTTAGAAGATTTATCAGTATTCTAACTAGTCTTGGCATATGAAGGTTTAAATAATGGGTTACTCACTTGTGTACACATTATCATTTGGATCAGAAAGAGATGAAGCAACAATCTGAGGTAAAATTTTCCCTGACCCCCAAAACACACAGCAGGTGACTAGAGAGTTTGGAAGTAGCATATATATACTCTGCAAAGGTAACAACTTCCCAAACTTCTAAAACACAAGATAGGGGCATAACTCTTCCTTGTATGAAGGAAAAGGAATTGATTTCGTGATGCAGCATAGTATGTATGCTCTATCTTCCGCAGACAAATGAGTGCTYTCTTTGCATTCAAAAGAGGCGTACATATGCTCTTAAAGCTACGCAGTTTCTGAACATCTCAACATTGCAGTCTCAGTAAGGTTTCAGTACTAGTTTGAGTAAAGCCAGTAACTTAAGTAACTAGTCATATGCACCTGACTGTTCAGATAAAACCCATAATCAAACACGACGAAGAGTAAAGTCTAGGTGAACTTACATTAACGTGTTACAATACCATCTAGGGACCTATATTTAGGGCTGCAGTCGTTACCTTTCTGAAAGTATATGTTGGGATTAAGAGCAAAGTGAATTCAATTTGCCTGGCATTAAAGTCAGAATCCAAACAAAACAGTCTTCTGGCACCCATAAAGGTTTCTCTAAGTTTAGTCACGTGTACAGTGCATTGTGCATTAAACAGTTAATTAGCAGTATATGTAAGAGCAAGAAAGTACAGAATAGGAATAATTCCTTTGGCAAAATAAATTAAAGTCACCTAAGAGCTTATTCTGATATAACTAAGGGGTCAAATTCATCACTTGTTTTGTCTTAAATATACCTGTCCACAGATCGACCAGGTCCCACACCAAGTTCTGGTCGTGCGCTGGGTAAGAGGTAAGATAACCTATCCATCACAGAGGATGCTACAGGTAAGGCAGCAATATTTTGATTTATCTTCTTGAGTTCATTTACAATGGCACTGGCGACAGACTTCAAAACATGATGAGGAAGGTGGAACATAACCGTTGCCCACTAAATTAAAAAAAAAAAAGTGCCCAGTTTATATTTTAGAATTTTAACATCTAAACAATAAATAGATCACTATAGTGTCAAAAGCAAAAACAAAYGCAAGTCTCTCGCTTTCTCTTGATTTCAGGAAATAATACAAGAACAGACACACAAAAGCAACACGGACATAATGCAAGGAAAGTCAGTAACTTCAGATTTTAAGCTCAGTTGGGTTTATCAGCAAGAAACTAACCTTGTTTGTTCTCTTAACAAGTGAAACTTCACACAGAGGAACTAAGGAACACATAATACATTCCACCCTCTTCAAACAAAATCCATCACACTAAGTCAAGCATTTTGCATGCTTCAATAATGGTAGCCAAGCAAATCAGACTTGGGAATCCATGTTAGACAGTACAGACAAATTCTTACCTTTGCAACTTTATGATTTGCTGCTGTTTCATGTGAGGTATTTTTTAAACCATCCTTCAGTTGTGTGATGAATAAGTCATATCCCTCTGTGCTAGAAACATCTACTTTTTCTATGCAAGCAGATAACAGCTGCTGAGCCTAAAATGCAGACGTGCAAGAAAAGTTAGCATCCACGTTGATTAACTACACACAAGAATTACACCTGTTTCATTACTCTGGGAAATGTAATTTGTCATACCCTACTTTATCATATATTGTATGAGCAYAATTCCCATAAAAAACCTAGGGTTGAGTAAGCAGTTCCAAATTTTACTTTGTAGGCCAATCAATGAATAAACTTCAGCAATAGTGACAGTAATTACTACAAGTTCCCTCAAGGGCAGTACTACCAAATGTTAAACAAGTCAGTCATATAAACAATTAAAACAGAACATATATTAAAGCCAAGCAAAAAGGAGACATCTATTGCCCAATGCTTTCCCTTCAAAAGGATTCAGTCAGCTTTAGGGACAAAAAGTGAGAGCAAGAGCAAAGTCTTGACATTTTTCTGAGTAGCTTTGTATCTTAAAAGAAGTAGATGATAATGAGAAAAACAATGTTGCAACAAAATTGGAGATAAATTACTTACAATGCTAGTATAATGAAGCTGAAAAATGAGGCAGAAAAAAACAGGCTAGTTTAGAATCTAGAAATTCTTAAAACTCAGAAATAATGCATCTAGAAAAGAACACTATAAACATCCATTTATAGACTTTTTTTCTTCCAAGTCCCGTCTATTTCTAGTTTGTCCCTCTGTCTGCTAAATYCATGTCAACAGTAAGTTTTAAAGGTATGCTTTATGTGCAAAGCACAGAGTATTCTATATCTGTTGTTAGGTGGGCTAACATCTAGAAAATGTTATATGAAATCTTTCAAGTTACAAACACAGGGAAGTATTTCACAAGGGCAATGGCCAGCCAGCCCTTTAAACAGCCACAAACTGCTCCAAACAGAATGGGCCAGATGGCCACTTGGTTACGTCCTTGGGGAGTTCAGGGGAAGAAACACAGGAATAAGGCAAATCAGTCCCCTAGCTAAGGCTGTATCTGTTTCTCAGATTTCAATAAAAAGACAATTACAATTCTTGTGGCATCTCATACTTCCCAAGTCTCTTGCAAATGACAGAAGAACAACAGATAGATAGTGGAATTTCATAGATTTACAGTGTTCTACGGGGAATTAAAAACAGCATAGAGGCTGCATCGTAACTTGCCAATGCTGCCAATTAGAAATGCATAAAGATGCACTGCATCACCAGCAGATCAATCATACAAAAAGACTACTTAAATTAAGTGCAAAAGTTTGCAGAAACATTCTAGAGACTAACAAAAAATAAAGGCTCTTGCTTGGATAAAGGTTCTTGACCTTCCTATGATGAAAGAGGTGGACTGATGCGTTTGTATGACATTTGCTTAATATTTACTAAAATTTTCTGATGTCTGGGTACATCCTCTTCAAAACTAAAAGTAAGAACTGAAGACTGGTATTTTTTTTCCTCCCACCTCACTGATTTGGCCATGAACTTCCCAAATCTGTTCCTAATGAACTATAATATTTTCCAATTTTTTTTCTACAGGAAGGACCTTTACAGAGAAGTGCTCTATTTTAACCTTGAAATAAGGGTCTGTAAACTCTTCAGAACCAAAGAATCTTTAGCTAAAACTGACACAAATTTATAGGCTGTACTGAACCATGTAAGACTGCAAACCAGTGACAGCAAAACTTATGGAAGGAAATGCTGACCTCCGTCAGTCTCTTTGCACTCAGCCACACATACCAAGATTTTGTAGTTACCCACAAAGGGTCTAAAAATTATGCCAGTGGCAGCAAGCTTGAGGAACCCAGAAAGCTCTCTTCGAGACCTCTGTGCAGCAACATTTTATTGCTGTTACTCCTACTCAAGACAAGTAGTTAAAAACCTCACATATAAAACACATTCTTGGTTCATAATAAGCACCTATTATTCAATACTCCAAGAGCACATAAATATTGTAAATCAATGCTCAGGAAAAGTTTTTGTTGGTGGTGCATCATTCAATATAAATTTATTTCCCACAGTGATGAGTGGGAAGTGCTCTTTTCTCAGAGTGCTTTAAAGATTCAGAATCTGGATCTGGTAGTCCAGTTTTGGTTTTTCAGCTGTAAGCACTATTCTAAATATTACTATTGGCAGATGCTCTGTGCTCTTCCCAAAGAAAGAATTAATCTCACCTGTAACTAAAAACTGTTGTACGATTTACTTCCCAGGTCTATTACTTCATGACCACTACAAAGGTGAAAGCTACCTTCCTCATCATCAAGTGCTTTAGAATAGAACCAATTGTTAGCTACCTTATAGTAGGCAACATTTGAAAATAAGAATGTACATGCTCCCTCACCTAATAAATGCTATGCTAGCTGAAGGTAAACCACTGCAACAAAATACTAAGCATTACACTCTAAGCAAAAATGTATACATTAGATTTCCTTAAAGTGATAATAAATACTTGGTTATATATTCTCAACCGCGAGGAATTGCATTACAGCTACGACGGTGCAAACCTAACAGTGTAGCCAGGTTTGCAGGGAAAAAAAGTCTTTCATTAGGCCAACTGATTCCAGCATTAATTCTTCACATGTAACAACACCATATTAGCTGATTTTAATTGTCTTTTTTTCCTTGAAAGCCTAAACCAGAAAAATTTCAAGGGTGCCTAGCAGCCCAGACTGACTTCTAAAAGTGCATATAGATTCCATACATAAGCACYGACAAAGCTCTGGAAATGAGTCTGTATTTCTGGTCACTAAAAAGTTCTTTTGTCTGAAATAATGCACTCTTGATGAGGCAAGCTCTTATTTGTTTGATATACAGATAACTGCAAAAACCTATTGCACTACGACAGCTAATAAATAAGAAAACTTTTCCATTACATGCTGTTAATACCACAATAGAAACTCAGGGTCAAACGTCTGGTTTCAGTATTTCTGACAGAGCTATTTACATACTCTTCCCCCCCCCCCCCCCCCCTTTCCATATCTTACCTCTGTAACCGGCAATTCAAGCTGAACCACATCATCTTGTTTTGAAACAGGTGTTTGCAGAGCTGTGTCTAACAATAAGATGCCATTGAGATCTTTCCTACATCCTACTGCATAATCGTCCACAAAGATCACTTTATCCACAGCAGAAATATACTGACATTTCACCCGTCCACCTGGTTTAGCTATAAAGGGAAAGACAAAAAGCAAGATACGATTAGAAAACAGCTTTTATAGAAGACCTTTAATACCTCTTCCAGAAAGTAATGTAACATTTCAGCAAAATCTCTACTTCTTGAGATGATCAAAAACTCGCATGTTAGCTAATACAACTTTCACCAAACTTTTGTATTTCCTACATTAAAAAACAAACCACCGAACTCTATACATCCCATCAACAACTACAACCATTTTAATCCTATAATGGAAGCCATCATTCAAGTCCTGCTCCTACCAGGAGGCCTAAACTAGTGTTTTCAAGCCTAATGTAGATGCCTGATGTACTTGATGTTAGCTGACAATCAATAATAAGAATTAAATTGTACAAATCAGCATGAAAATTAAGACAAAATTGCTAAAGTACCATTAAGGCTGATTAACACCATTTCATCAAGCAAAACAATACTCAAACTTCTGAAAACTAAGTACAGCATATAACATGTGCCAATGCTACATGTGTTCCTTGAGACACTAAGGTAGCTTACTTCTGCTCCGCGCTGCACATGCGATGTCAGTAACACGTTAGAGAAGTTTGGTGGGGGTGGAGGAAGACTGTCAGCAGATAAATAAGGAAGGCTGTGGCAATGGATATTATCCCCAGAAATGTTTAATGTTACTCGACGTTATTACGTGTCTAAGGCTGGAAGGATTGTAAAACTAAATCCATGTAACATGCTGCCTGTGTAGAAAGCAAATTGCTTTAATTCACGGAAAGTGTAAGCTGCTGCTACAAAAGCAGACTGTATGTATGTTGTACGTATATGGATGCATCATCCAAAGGGCAAAGCTGAAATTGCTGGATCGTCAATGTAGATCTCTTCTTGCTGCACAGGAACGGGAGTTTCATTAAATATTGCATTAATCAAGTCCCGTCCCTGCTCTCCTCTTTCCTTAGACACCGGATACTGTTTTTATTATGAATAATTAAAAATCACCATTTATGTCGCTAGCATACAGATAAAGCATCCAGATAAAGAGAGCTACATAATTCTGTCGTCTTCACACTTTGATATAGTTAAATGGAAGTTAAAACTTCTCCGAATATAGGGCACATCAATCTAACCACATTGCATTTGTGGTATCCTCTCTCGAAAACTCAGGTCAGGAATAGTTGTCAGCTGCCCTTCTCAACAAAATTTTGGAAACAATGACTCATATACTCTCAAAATATAGGACACATGCCTGCATGAAGTATACTGCAATTGTAATCATTGCTACAACTGTCAGGAACATTTCAAGAGCTCTGGAATCACTTGATAGTTGTGAAGCTGTTAGTCCTGGCTCAACAAAAAAGGGTCCTCTGAATGGCAAATCAACTAGTTTCAAACTGTATTTTTGCCAATACATTGGAGTTCCTCACACAAGACTTTCTACAGACAACACAGCTGCAGGCTAGGAAGTAAGTCATTCTGCAGAAAAATAACGGTTTTGACAAAAATTCAAATACAAGTTTTAGCATCTTTAAAAGTATTAGTTTCAACAATATACTGGTAACTCTTATGTAAATAAACTGAAAGGTATCTCAGGCCCTAAACTGGAAACCTCAGTAGATTCACAGGGTGTTTGCAGTCTATTAAGTGTGATCCAAGTGATGCATCACTACAGGACACTTTCTTTAACCCATCATTTCTCTCCTCCTCCTTCCCAAAGAAAACRGGAAGCAGCTCACCTTTTCTGGCAGTGCCAACACCATGAACAYTTTTCTCTTGCACTTTCCTTATTTTCTGTCAAGCACAGGAGTATGCTCATGCCCTATGACTAGGAGTTAAGCAGCCTGTAGGAGCCCAAGCCCTTGTGGCTTTCCAGGCTAGACCTTTCTTATCTTATCATTTCTGTAGTGAAGTTAGTGAAATCTCATGTCTAAACCACCAAATAGCTAACTAATATCCTCTGTGTAAGTAGTCCCAGTTTTTAGAAGCCAATGGAGATTACCAATGAGGTAGATAACATGCCTAATCAACATAATATTTCTGCTCCATTAACAAACAAAGCAAAAAGTTATAACTACAGCACAAGAAATATATTGCCAAACAGCTGCGATTCTCGCTGTACTGGTTAATATTTTGGTTGGTTACACTACAGAAAGAGTTTGGCCCAACTATCTCTAGAAAGTTGTTTACAGTTGCCAGTTGTATTTTATTCAAAGCACATAAAACCAAAACAAGCTCCCTTCTCAATGGAGCTTCAAGGAAATGATTCTATCAATATTCAGTGTCTTTCCAACACGCTGAAAAACGAATTCTGCAACTGACTGGTTTACACTTTACATAGCCTTTGAACTGTTGACAAGCTATTTTGCAAACTTAGGAGTTGAATTTTGAAGTTCAGAAAACACATTTCAAGATGGTTCTACTACTAGTCACAGACTGTATCACAGTTCACATATGGCTGGCCATATGATTAGAACAGTAGGTTGACAACCAGGAAACTAAAGAATTTAGAAGTCATCGCTATAGAAGAAATGCCTAGAAAAGTTTAATCATCCTCAAAGCATTTCTAACTCAGGATCAACGGTTTACAATGTGCCAAAGGACTCCAACCAATATCCTCTGAAAAGCCTACTGGTGGCACTACAACATTATGGCCTGCCTGTCAAGCCTGGCTAAGTTTACTAGCAATAAGTAGTGATCTGCATYTTCATAAATCACAGTTCAGAAGTTTCACATAAACTCATTAAATGACTTAAGGCAGATCACCCAAACCCAATTGTTATTCTCATTTTAGCCCCAGTTCCTTCAGCTGTAATTCATTTTGGGTGGTGGAAGGAGAAGTAGTCATTCAAAGTTTTTAACAGTTTTGCTTTTCAGTCTTGGCACAAGTGCATCATAGCTTCTCCCAATATCTCCAGCTTAACTGTCTAGGACTAAAAACAAAACAACTCACAAAGAAATCATTAAGCCTTTTGTCAGTTCCTATAAAGAAACCTGGCAGGCTGCTAGCATGCTAGAAGTGCAAGCCCAATAGCATACTATTTTATGGTATGTCATCTATAACAACCTTAGAACTAGCAACCTGAAAACTTAAAACAAAAGCAAATAAACATCAGATTGCAGAAATGAAGAATCTGAGAAAAGGAACATTCCCCCTCCGCCTTCCTTGTTTCAAACAATACAGAACAGAGATCAGCAATTTCCTGTGATCAAAATCTGACCTACAAAAAATATTACAGAAAACAAACTTGTTTAGAGAATACATAACAATCTAAGCAGCATCTATTGTGCCCCCTTGTCTGCAGGCATTAAGATGAACCAAACTAATCAGAGAATTAGCCGTGTGTTTCAAGAAGTAGAAGAATGAAAAAGCTCGTCTCCATTTCTCTGCTATAGGTAGCTTTAGCCTCAAAGCTTTAGAGCATAAGAGAAAGTGGCTGTCACTTGAATATGCATGGCCACCACATGAAGAGATGTAGGTCRACGTTGATAGTAACACCTTTGATCTTTTCTAATATTGAAAAAAAGTTAATTCACCTTGAAAAACTGCTAGCCAGGAATGGCACTAAAACATATCACAAAGTTAATAATTCTTTTTACAAGAAGCTCGCAATGCACAGCATGCAAAAAAACGAAATAGTTTCTAAATTACAGTAAACTAACACTTTTATCTGCAGCTACAAAGTGAGAGCGGTAAACACATGCATCACAGCACTAACTCCATAATGCTAAGATCCAAGACCAATCAAATCTCTAAAAGAACATCCATAACTTTGATCTATGAATGCAACTAGATCTTTAGATTAAGAATTAAAGTAACATTTTTGGAGAAATAGTAATCCCATCAGCTCAGCAAAACACACACATTACATGCACTGATAACAGTTTTAGTGCTTCCAATTTAAACTAGAATATCCAAACAATATCGCAGTACTCATTTCAAAATACTGCAACCATGGGAAGCTAAATGGATGAAGTTTCAGGAGATCAAAAGCCCTATCTATCCTATTAACTTTGTGTCATTAGATTTGAACATCAAGCTATTTAAGGGAACAGAATCCAAAAACTCAAGAAAAGGGAATGGTACAACTGCAGAAGTCATTAAGATTTACTATTAGAATTAAAAATAAATTTTTAATTTTCCCCTTTCTATTGTGAAGTGTGGGTGTAAAGCTTCAAGTTTAGGAGACACTATCACTCATGGTAATATGCTGTGTAAAATTCTCCTTCCRGAAGCCACGTTAGCGGACTAGCAAAACTATCCTTTCCATTAGAGACAAAAATGCTTCTTGCCAGAATATCGCTCAGCTACTTCTCACACATTATTTACGTGTACCTGGGATTAAAAAAATGTACATATCAGTTGTCCTCATCTCTTGCAAGGCAGATGCCTTTCCTATTGCTACCGTTTCACATAATCATAAAACCAACTGAAAAATCCAGTTAGCAAGTGTAACATCTCATTTTAGGCTAAGTAACACAAGTTTGCCAAGGCAAGCATATCAGAACACTTACAGTTTGAGGAAGTTCTACAGTACAATTAAAAAAAAAAAAAAAAAGTCTTAAAGTTTAACTTGCTGTCTTAACTTGCTATATTTGCAGGAAACTATTTTGAACTAATCCTACATAGAATCACAGCTATAGATTAGTTGCAAGTTTTCACACACAAGAGGACAAAAAGCAAACCACTGCAAGTCTGGTTTGAAAAGGAGAAAGTGGTCTCTAAATTGTTTTACATCAATGGCTCTCAAAGGAAACAAAGACAGCGTGGTTATGAACATTTGGGAACGCAGTAACGAGAAGATGGCTAAGGCATGGCCAAACCAGGCCATGACTGCTCATCATTACTGAATTTATCAGTTAGATTCTCTCTTGTTCCTCCTCTTCTCCTCCTCACCTACATCTTCAGTGGAAACTTCAGCAGTGCAGTTTTACCTTCCAGGTTCAGGCCCAGTCCCTTATTTGCTCTAAACACCATCTCAGCAAAGCACTCTGCTGCCACCATGTAGACACTCCATGGGTCCCTCCTTTCCCAAAACAAAAGCATTCTCAGGCTTGAGGAAAAGATGGAAAGGAATCTATTGGATGAAAACAAGTTCAGGTTGCTATTTTAGACGAATTATGTAGATGGGCTTAAACCAGCTATACACAAGCAACATTTTCTCTTTTAGATTTCACTATATACACACGCCTCTATCTGCCACATCACCTGGAAGAGCAGTCCAAAATGACTGAATAAAGCAAAAACACATTCAGAGCTGATACAGGAAAAYACCTAAAAACATTCTCCAAACAGCAAGAATGCTAAAGGAGGCAGAAATACCCAGGTTAACATCACAAAGTGCCTTCGAACTCCCTTATTTGCCAAAACTGGATTTAATCAAGAACAAGACGTGATCTACAGTTTATCTTTTCCTTTAGCAACAAACAGGACAGAATTGTTTCAGTATCAGTTTCATTATATGATACCTGGTTTTAATAATCCTTATTAGAGCAGGAAGATGTGTTATCTGGGCCAAAGCATTGGAGACTGCCACATGAATATTAACTAGGTGTGTCTGATCAAGCAACTACTAACAGAAGCTAATATTAACACTTAAAAAGGTTTCAGAACATAGACAAAACCCACTGAGATCAAGGCAGTTCATATCTCAGTAGCTTTGGAGGCATAGGGTCCTCTTCCACTCTACAAACTTAAACTGAGACTGAATCAGCAGGAAGACACTGGTGAGCTCTTTGTGYTCACGCTCTTTATGTTGTTTCAAATCTCCATGTATCTAACACTACCACCGCCTTATATGTTACATAGAACACAATTGCTCACAGAGCTTTATACCATTATCTTGAGAACAAATAATGAAAGATTTCACAAGGTATTCTACAATCCTTCCCACAAACTCAGGTAAATTGTGAAAATTTAAGTCCCTGCAATTCTTCTGCAAGCAACTCACAGAGGACAGTGACTCCTTCAAAATTTTTCTCAAAGTGAAAAACTATGATTAAAAATTTTCAGGGAAGTTGTCTTTCACAAATCGCAGACAGATTACACAGCATCCACCCAGAACCAGAGATAGGCAAGGAATACTTCACAGCTCAGTAACAGGAAGTTCCCGTTCTTCAAAAGCAATTCCCATCGCAGCATTTCACAACAAAGAACCTTTGCCAGATGAAATTTTACCACCAGTTCCTCTTTTTGTCACTAAAGTGGCTAGAGCATCTGAGTTCACCCATTATGTATCCTGCAGTCTCTGTAACAGGAGAAAACATCTCCAGTTATGGCACTTTTTAAACTCCCAAGACTGTTTGGCAGGAAATGCTTTTGTTTCCCACCCCCGCCAAGCCCCAATATTATAAGGAGCTTCAAAAATATCAAGCTGGGAGAAGCAGCAAGTTCTCAAAAGTAGATGGGTGGGCTACAAGGCAAGTGAAAAACCRGCTAGACTGTCCTGCACCAAGTTGGTAGTTAATGATTCAACACCTACCTGGCAGCCAGTTATGAGTGGCATTCAGCAAAACTCAATATAGTTTACTATCTCCATCAATGGCTTGGGTGATGGGACAGACTGCACCTTTAGCAAGACTGTGGATGACACCAAATGGGAGGTGACTGAGGGCAACTGATGCATTCAATGGCAGGGCCTCCTTTTAAAAGGATCTCAAAAAGCCAGAGAAATGGCTTGACACAAACCTCCTGAAGTTCAACAAAGACAAATGCAAGGTCTTACATCTGGTATGGAATATAACCCCATACATCAACAGAAGCTGGGGACCAACTGCCTAGGCGGCAACCCGACAGAAAGAACGTGGAGATCCTGATGGACAGGCTGAACAAGAGGCAGCAATGCTTCCTTGCAGCGACAAACTGTTACCACACAGGGGATCACACAGGTAGTAGATCAGGGGAAAAGATCAGTCTCCTCTACTGAGGAATTTTGAGCCCACATCCAGAATACCACGTCCGGCTTCGGCTCTCCATCTGAGGTATCAACACCTATGTGAGAGTCCCATGAAGGGGTACTAAGACAGTTAGGGGGCTGGAGCATACAACATGTGAAGAAAGACTAAGATAACTGGGCTCATTTAGTCTGCAGAAAAAAGGGGTTAGGAGGAAATCTAACAGCAGTCTTCCATTACTGCAGCAGGAGTTCAACAGCTATGTTAGACTGCCGAGTTACTACCTATCTTTCTCCTTCTGACATTCCTTTTAAGGAAATACAACACTGAACACAGAGGCAACCATACTGGATCAGAGGAAAATACACATAACCCCACTTTTTGTCCAAGACAGCGGTCTAAACCAAGTGGTTAGTGAAGAATTTAAGAAAGGGTATGTATAAAATGGTACTTTCCCATAACACTCTCAGCCCCTGCTAATTTGTGCTCAGGGACCTTCTGAGCCAAAAGCGATTTCTTTTTTATATATTGACCTTTGATAAGTTTTCTTCCATCAGTTTGTCCAAAGCTGTTCTAATTCCAATGTTCTGTAGCCAGGAGCTCCATATTTTACTATTTCTCACAGTTACTTCTTTTGATGCCCTCAGCTCTTGTACTAGACGAGACAATCAACTTCCAATTTACATTTTTCACACATCCAGAATTTTGCAAACCTCTCTCACTCTCTTACCTCCCCATTCCTAATCATCCCCATCACCACCTTTTTCAGATTGAATACTCACATACATAAGCCATCCCACACCTTAAGTTTCTAGTTCTGTTATACTCTTTTTGAGGTGGAAATACCAAAATTGCACACATGCAGGCATTAAAATTGACTTATATTCTCTTATATTACAACTTCGCTAGTAATTGCTTACATGATAACTACTGAGCGTTTAGCTGGTATTTCGTATTTCTAGCACAACTCCAAGATCTCATTCTGGCACTATGAGTCAGTTCAGAGTCCAGTACACCAGGCTCCAACTCCACTAAATTCTTATGAGTACTTCAAATGAATTAAATGCATCCTCACATTCTCCTAATAACTGCTTCCACATAGGAAAGCTGAAGAACAGACTAGATCCATTCATGTTTAGATTATATTTAAAAGTGAAACTATTCTTTAGGACGCCTTTTCAAATTCTTTAGAGAAGCTGGCAAAATTGAAGGACCTTGTACATTTAAGACACTTATTTGCAGCATAGGAACATTTGAAGCTGGTGACTAGGTAAGTTTTTTAGTTCTGCCACCAAAAGGGGACATTCAGAAAAGCTAACTTAAACCTTGTAAGATTGGTCTTGCCAGGCTCCTTCTATAGGTAATGGGAAGCAGGTGCCTCCAAAAGTTCAGAGTAAGGACTCTTCCTTTTCTCTGTATTGAATGGAGAAAGAACATAAGATTATTTGTTGAAAAATGCTAATCTTGTTAATCCTGAATTATAAAAGCTATAGAAAACGGAACAGAAAAAATCCACTAATAAAAAAAAGTCTATCGAGCAGTGTTGTATGTAATTTCTACATCACAACATGAATCTAGGATTCTGTAGAAGACAGGTCAACTACTACTACAGGTCAATTTCCCCACAGTAACTACAGTGCCTTCTTGCTCTCCAATAAAACACTCCCTATCTTCCCAGTCTTCACTGCCATCTGCCCAGCTTCCTACTTCCCTAACCCTTTCCTCATTGTCACCCAGCCACTCCATCATAGTTCTCAGTCCCATCCCTCACCCTCCCAGCTCTTCCTTTCCATAAGGAGTTTTTCATGATAGAGTCTCTGGAGCCTGTTGCCCAGTAAATGGTTGATCAAACTCTTCTCCTACAGCTGCCAAATGCTCAGATGAGATTCTGATTCCTTCACACTCAGTCAGGTCAGGGAAGTGCGGTGGATCAGTCTTCCCTCCATGAACTGTACCGGGGACTGAAGAACTGCCAACAGAATGTATGCTATGCAAGCCTTCATTAACCAGCACTTGAGACTGGATATTTCTTTTCACTAATGCTACTAATTCTCAAGACTGTTTAACTGATAAGCAAATTCCCTCCTGAGTTACACATTAAAAAAAAAAAATCAATAAAATACTCACTAAACAGCCCTAGCAAATACCTCAAGAAAACTTTATGCATAACGGTGTTCACATTTATGTGACAGATAAGTTATTATTTCCATAATTTTACACTTTTAATCCAGGCTGTAAAACAAAAGCTGTTTTTTCTCCCTCGCTTCTTGTGCATCACCCTTATCTGTGGAGCGCTCTTTCCCCTAACATACATGCAAATATTCAAAATAAATGTTTTGCATATACCAGACTTCCTGTCTACTTTTTGACCAGCAGTGTGCACTGGGTCCTTACCAGATCTTGATACTCTTCCCAAAGACAAGGCAGCAAAGGAATTGGGTCAATATACAATCCAATATTGGATTCCACAGAAACCAAAAGAAGCTGCAAGTATCCACATGTACTTCACAAATGGAAGAACTGAGGGCAATAGCTATTCTTTCTTGAACCGTCTACTCATATGGTAGCACTCACCCGGTGACTGCAAGCAGTCATTGCAATTAAGAGAGCGTTACCTATTTAAAGGACAGCTTTCTAACAGCAGAAAGCAATACTGTGGAATCACTTAATAACCATCAGGAAAGTGAACCGATCAATGTGTAAATTCTGTATTTAAAAATAAAAAAAACGGTGAGCAGCTACTGATGCCACTGGAACAGACAACACGCAACAAGCTATCTCAGAACATGGTCTAGGACAGACCGATACGCTCAAAAGTTGTTCAAGAGTTGTAAAAAAAAAAAGTTGTTCATGGTTGTAAGCCTTATCTCTAAGACAGCCTAAGAAGCATTTTTGAAAGACATCGTACTATTCAGGGAGAATTAAAGAATCCTCATAACACCAAGGATGGACAGCTTTGTTTCCTGATTTGAAAGTAACTTGGAAAGAAAACCCGAAATAACAGATCAACACTATACCAAAAAGTCAGACATAATCATTATTAAAAGCTTGAGAGAAACAATTAAGGTGAATCTTCAGTCTAGGACAGATTTTTCTTATACTCTGCCTTATAAAATCCTAGATGTTGTATTTCACTTAAGCTCAAGTTACAGATACCAATGCAATAGCAACCATAAAAATATTGTTATAAACAATATAACTAAAGACCCAGAAAGAGGTTCTACTGAGCCAGCAAACATTACAGTTGGCTGCTAGAAAGGACCAATTGTAGGACAGGAGAGTACACTAGATCCAAACCACTGATCACCATGATGTTCAGAATAGTAAAAAGATCAGCGCTTTTAAAGATCATTAGGCTAGGCAATCCAAAGCAAAAACCTTCTCCATGTTTCCACTATTTTGAGTCCAACAGAGATTTACCTGCTTTCTTTCATAATGTTCTGGACTTGAACTAATCAATTTTCCCTTCCAAGTTTCTTCTACATTTTATATAATACAGTATACAACATAACTGAGAACTGAGCTGAAGGGTTTATCACACAAGCATATTAAAAGCTGTCTTGACCAAAGCTGAACCACAATCAGCAGTGAGGTTGAAAATCAGTATTTTCCCGAGGATTCTTCATATAAGGAACTTCCCGAGAAGTTCCTTAACTACCTGTGAGATGGAATAGGGCAGGAAGTCAAAGTTCAAATCCCTGATGCAGAGCGCAGTATTTCCTCTTCAGGTCACTAAGAAACATTTCAAGATACACCTTCCTGCAGAAGACCTTTTTCAAAGTCCATTTGCAGAGGGCTAGGAAATTTCTGATTATCTGACATTAAAGCATTCTGCAACCTTTAATAATACAGCGCTACTGTTGCAATTATAGCCATGAATCCATCGGTCCAGATATGAATGATCTGTCAATAAAATGAAAAATGTTATACTATCTTGCCTGGCAACATAACATATGCCTGCATCGCTGTCTGTTGTGACTTCTGGATTCCTGCAATAAACACAGTAATGCAAACACCCCTTTAAAGGCATGTGAAAAGAAGAGATTTAGCTTCTGCAAAGATAATCCAGATGTGCTTCCACAGAGCCTGGAAGTATCAATTAACAGCATCTTGACAGTCTGGCAAGATGCATGGCAAGTAAGAAGGGATATCTGACATACTCTGATTAAGCTAGCAGACAAATAGAGCACACAGCACTCTAGAATCTTTATTGGTATAAAACACTGAACTCAAATTTAACAATTCTCCTATTCTGTTTTTTCAAGTGCTTAAGGCTCTTCATGAATGACCTTAAGATCACATAAATCAATGGAATGATCTCTTTGAGAAACATTTTACCCAGATTAGCATTGTCATCCGAGTATACTCAAACGCAAGGTGGACTGTAGCAGTTCACTAGATATTTGACAATACTCCTGATGAGTAAGTAAACAAAGTAAATATGCGATGGGAAAATAAACAAGGAGAAAATTCTGTATTAATAGCAACAGTCTTCATTATTAATATTTTTTGTCTCATATTGAACAAATGAAAGTAAGAGCCAAGAAGATGAAGAAACTCGCCCCAAATTTTGAGGAATCAAGGAGACAACTTGAGCAGTATTACCACAATGAGTTGAAACTGCTGATGATGTCTTCAAATAATTCAAGCCCAGAACTGGATGGCAGAGTATCCCAACAGTTTCTTCCTAGAGACTGTAAGAAGAGTACACTCCCTCTATGACTTCCAAGCTGCAAAAGAGAATCTTTTCTTCTTGTTTTGCCTCCTGCATGACATGGAAAGGGATAAAAAAGAAAAAGAACTGGATATCCCTTGATAAATTTCCAAGGCTCCATAATTCCAAGTTATGCAGCTGAAGACAAACAGGGCTTCCCAAAAGGRAACAGTGACAGATAAGACAATGGCGTTGAACTTGCTGCCACAGGTGAGCCTCCTAGGCTGGGATCTACTTCCTTCTAAGTTCTTCTGTTGGAGGAACAGCGGTTGAGGGCCTCTGGTGATAATGCAGATTCTCTGTTTCCCCTACAGGAACTGGTACATATGTACAATGAACAGATCCTTCCCTGTATGGATTCAGAAGTCTGTATTTTGATTACCATTAGGGCCTCTATAGTGATTTAGAAGGCTTTAGCTATGAAACACTGTGCATTCTAGCGAATAAGGCTCTGAAGCTATTGCTATGTCAAATTAATCTAGAAAAACCTACAGAAGCATTCAAGATGGTCACTGTCCACCTGACAGTAGATTTTAGTTTCTTACTGTGTTCCTGGCCAGGCTTCTCTGGGAATTACAGCACTCTCCCAGTTCAAGCAGTTTTCTTATTTTATTTGTAAACAGAAGGAACTGATAAATCAAACATTTCTACAAACACTAAGAGAATCACTCCAGATTATTCTGGGAGTTTGTTTCGATTCTTCGGGGTGGGGGGGCTTTGTCTGGTTTTTTTGTTTTGGTTTTTTTTTTGAGGCAAAGGTTCATCCTTAGTGCTGTATTTGGAGATTGATCATTCGTGTTCTTTGGCTCCAATGTTCAACTGGAAACTAAAAGCACACAAATACTTAAATGCCTAAGAGGGAAAATAAAGCACTTGATAGACTTGCATGACAGATTCAAAACTAGTCCTGACTAATCCTAGCAAACACACAGAAATGCATAATATCCAGTTATCACAAGAACAGTCCTTGCACTCCCAGGCTGACTCTCTGAAATGCATAGTGTGCATGCAACAGCCTTGTAGAATAAAAACGACAACCTCATGACCAGGTAAGACAAAGATTAATGTTAAAGGATCACCCGATTTTCCTCTTACAAATGGTACTGTTATTCAGTACCATGCTCTGGGCTGTTGCGAATGATCACCTGGCCCTCCTGAATAGGCCTACAGAGCCCATACGGGAAACAGATTAAGGATGATCACACACTTTCAAGAGATAGATGTGATGAAGACTCAGTGTGGCATAATAATAACTAATAATAATAATAATAATGATAATAATAATAATCCTCCTCACTGGATTCCTACAGTTTGGGCTCAGAAGAACAATCCCTGGATCATCAGATACATCAGACCAATGACGTTCACAAGAGAAACTGAAGCACAGAAACCTGATGTTTGGATCTGATCTATAACTGAACTGTCTTCTGGCTGTGAATCTTTTGTCTTGTTATTTTACACGCCAAAGAGAGCAATCTGCATTTACATTCTAATGAAGGCAGCCTCCACTGCTCTACCCGATTCAGTATTCCACAGGTTCAATCTTTTCAACTGAGAATGAGCTTAAAGCTTAATGTATTACCACAGTGAACTGCGACGGCAAATAAAAGCAACACTGAGGCTTGGTGGCCTTTCCTTTCCTTTCTCCCCCCTTCCCTTGATGGGGGATACTTTTTCTTGCTCCGCTTTCTAGAAAAAGAGGTCTGCTATGTTTTGTTTTTCCTTGGGTAATGAGCAACAGCATTTCTGTCCAATATAAATCTTTTGGCAGGGCAAAAGACCTGCAGCCCCAATTACCAAGGAGGACAAGCAGTCTCCCAAGAGAAGCAGTTTTAATTCCCAGGGACTCTATTTTTAGTTATAGCACCAGAAGTCCCTGAAGCAACAATATCCTTTGACCTGTTATTTATGGCAGGGGAGGGAGCAGGGACAGAATTGGTCTCCAGGTCTGAGTGTCCAACTACTACTATCCTACATTAAAAGAGCTCACACTGTACAGGGCAGGCAGACATAAGAGAACAGTTGAACTCCCTTTTCCTCCTCTTCCCAAAGAAGGGCTGAAGAAGGAGAGAACAAGAGTGAACATGGTCACTAACAGCCCCAAGAGACACCAACTGCTGAGATGAACCAGATTTCTGACAGGCATGCCAGTCTGAATCTATAAAGACTTAAAGTTTCTTAAAACTAAATGAAGGTTATATTTTTTTTTCCACTAACATAATCAGCAGCTATACTGCACAGATAAAATTTGGGTAGATTGCAAGCAATTCTGTTGCTTCATGTGAGGAGGAGTAGAATCCATCTTTTACAGTCATGCTGTCACAGAGAAGACTGACACTAAAGAAAGTATACATGACCGAATGTACGTAACAGAAGCAATGCAATAACTTATTTTTAAATAGTTACTATTTAGGGGAGAATTACCATTAGCATTTTGAATACTAAATCAAATCCCTTGCAAGGATTCTATCACATAAAAGTGTAAAACAGCAGCTTAGGCTTTGATTTACAGTTCACTTCTTTTTCTGTTCATGAGAATTAAACACCTCCTACACAGACAACAAATTACAAATTAAGTCCTCGATTTATGCCCTCTTCATCTACAACTTAAAAGCAATCCTCAAACTCTGGCAACAGCTTGAAGAAAAGTAAGAAATGAAGTTATTAATAAAAAAAAGCACTTTAGGAGATAGCATGGTAGAAAAAGGGAATTATAGAAGCAGAGTGGTCCGAATTCTGAACAAACTGGGAAACACCACACAGGAACCTCATTTTCAGTACAAGTGATCTACAACAAAAGCAGCTGACAGCTTCTTAGTAATTCCACAAAACTTTTTTTTTTTTATCAYCCCAAACACTTAACCTTTACACTTTACAATCTACCGACTTTAACTTATGAAAGGAAATAACTGATTTTTGTCCTCTTCTCTTCAGTTTGACATTGTAATACAGCTGCTGGCTTTCAAGGTGAAAGTATACGTATTAACTACACTATGGTAACTCCGTACAATTCTTGACATTACTATGCCATGTTCTGGTGGCAAASTTCAACCCTTCATTACCACCAGTCAGCAAAGCTAGATCTTATTAGCAACACACAACTGTAAGGAGAACCTGAACATGGAAACACACTAGTAAGAAACGTTATCTTTCTGTGCCAAGGGCTGGTCTCACAACACACCAAGTAACACCCCCCTGCCAATATTCTGACAAGTACCACCGTTTAAAAACCATTAATGAACCAGGAACAAAAGCTGTTATTGGCATATGGATCTTTTTCTACAGAACTAGTTTGTTAATAGCATAAAAATATTAATGGGCAACAGGAAAGTTGCTTCATAGTTATGGAGATACTACAGTCTTAGCCTCCATAAAGTCAGTATGTAATGATGCCTCCTTAACATAATAGCAGGGATACTGTTATTAGCACCAGAGACAGTCAAGATACTCAGCAGCCTGAAGAACTATGCAAATATACATAAAAATGTACCACCAAATAACTTTATGAAGGATTCTGATCTTAAATAATTCTGAGCTATAAGAGAAATAACACTTTTAAGAAATACGTCTTCTTAACAAACCCAGATGAAGGCTCAATAAATAAATTACTACAGTATCACATATCAGTAAGAACTAGAACTATGTCTACCCTGCATAACATGCTGCTTCTAACCTTTAGAAGGTTCATCCTTATGTCATCCACAAGAACACCCGAAAAAATAAAATAAAAAAATACAGTCCTATACATCACAGCCTTCCATCCCCATTTGATCTTTCAGCAACCACGTCAATACATTCTACAGAAGAAAAACGCCTCGGTGCTGCCTAYACGAGTATCTCTGCCCCGAAGAGCAGGAACCGTTCAGGCTTGAAAAACAAGAAGGGGTGAAAGAGAGCCAGGAGAACCCCCCGGCACCGAGGGCCTGCACCAAGCCGGGCCTCTCCCCCCCCCCGAGCCTCCCCACGCGGACGCCCCTCGCCCGCCACGACACCTGTTTTCAGGCGAGCCTCCGGCTCATCTCCCCCGCGGCTCCGCAGCGCCGCGATCGTGCCCTGTAGCCGCCCCGGGGGCTGCCACGGCCCGCCCCCCCCCCGCCGCCCGGGCCGCGGCCGAGGGGCCCGGCAGGGCCTGCGCTCACCGTTGAGTGCCGACGCCTGCAGCGTGGCCCCCGAGGTGCCGTCGATGACTTTGATGGCGCCGCGAGCGGTCACGGCCAGGATGGCGTTGAGCGCCGGGTGGTAGCACAGGCTGCAGAGACCGTCGGCGTCGCAGCGCAGGCAGCCGTCCCGCAGCAGCAGCCACTCGCAGGAGCCCGGCCCAGCCGACACCGGCCCGGGCCCGGGCCCAGCCGGCGCCGCCGCCGCCGAAGAGCAGGAGGCCGCCGCAGCCATCTTCCCGGCCGCTGCCGCCGCCGCCCTCAGGACAAGAGGCCCGGGGGGAGCCGCTCACTGACAGTCCCTGGAGCCGCCGCCGCCGCCGCCAGTCACCATCCGGGTCCGGGGAGAGGGGGAAAGGGAGAGCGCCAGCGTGAGCAGGAAGTGACACAACCGCGCCGGATGCGGAACCGACCGCCGGCCTGACACCGGCCGGGGGAGGGGCGGGGGGGGAGCTAGCAGCCGCTCCTCACGGAGAGGGGCGGGGAGGCAAAGCGAGGGGCGGGGCTCCGCTGCGCGCGCGCGTCCTCCGCCTCCTCTCCCTCTTTCAAGGGCGCGCGGCGGCGGCTGGGGGCCGCGCGAAGGGCACCCGCCTCCCCTGTGGCCGGCGTGCGCGGGGATGCGCGCGCCTTGGTGGGGAGCTGGGCGGGCGGGCTGCGAGCCCTGCGGCAGGCCCGGGGCTGCCGCGCTCCCGCGGGCGGCCCAGCCCGGGTGGCGGCGACGAGGGAGGCCGGAGGGGGCCGCCTCCAGGAGGGCGGCGGTGCGCTGGAGCTGGCCTGCGCGGCCTCGGCCCTGCCGGGAGAGCGCCGGCGGCAGTGCCGGGCCCCGGCCCGAGGCCGGCTGGGGGAGGTTCCTGCCTTCGGGCGGAGGGCTGCTCTCGTGTGAGGAGTCGGCGTAACTTCTCCGCTCCAGCCCCGTTTCCTGCAGGGCTTGAGCGCGGTCAGTTGGCCGTCGTCTTTCTGGCCCGCGTCGCTGCGCTGTCGTTGCCGCTTCGGACAAAAACTGGGCCGTAAGCGGGCGAGCGCGTTTGCCGCCTTCCGCCTCGGGGAAGCCGGAGTGGGGATTTATCTTCGTACCCTGGCTCTGAGACTGGTTTTCTTCCTGTACTTGAGGAGTGATGTGAGAGAGCCCCTAATTAAGTGGCCTCCTGCTTTGGTGCCAAGTGAAAAAGTCGAAGTGCTAGTCTGCTACGGCTTGCTTTCCGAATAAACCCGGTAGACGCTTTGAGAAGGGTGTCCCTGGCCGCTTGCGGGAGGTGGGTAGGGGCCCCWGCCTCTTCGTGTGGGCGGGATTGTTGCGGGGGGTGGGGGGTGTAAATACACACAGTGGTTCCAGCCTGAATCCCTTATATGTTTTTTACCCCCAAAAGCAGGGATGGAGTCCTACCCATGAAGGCATTTTGTTCTGAAGCAGTATTCACCAWGCTTCAAAAATTACGTAAGTATAATAAGAACTTTTGTATTGTTGAGGTTTTCCCTTTTCACCCATTGGAGTAACAGCTTGTATAACTAAGACTACCTGTAGGCATTCTTTTATTTAAGTAGCATGTTCTGCTAAAATAATTGAGAAAGCTTTTAGGCTACTGATGGTCTTAAATATAATGACGTTTCAAATATAATGTGGTTTCCTACAAAAGAGTATTTTTATTAGAAGGACCCAAATTAGCACAGGCTGCTGTAGCAGGAAAATGATTTAAGAAATWGTGTCTGTGTAAAGAAAAAAAGAAAAACAAAACGACAAGGATTTAGCCATGCAGGCTGATCAATTGTCCTGAGAGCAAAATAAGCAGCTTTTAAGCTTGCTTCACTACCTCAAGCAAAACAGAAGACCAATAAGGGTAGTGACAAAACTTAAAGCAGATCTGAAGCTGTGTGTTGTCTCCACATCAAAGCAATTGATTTCATATACTTTTCAAGTAGTTATAATTTTTCTGATAAACAACAGAGTATGGCTGATGTGTAGAAGAGGGAGGAAGATCTGTACACGTATACGTGTCTAGCTGCTCTATACTGAAGATTGCCCAAAGAGCAGGTCTCATTATTAAGGTATGATACCTATGTTTGTACCTTGAAATGAGGTGTTGCATCTTGGAAAGGGAACTTTTTGCTAGATGGATGTGCTTTAAGTTTCCAGCTTTGATAGACAGAAGTAGTATATATGCGCTATCAAAAAAACTTATTTGTAGCCTCCAAGCTTGAGATTGATGACAAGTATAGGAATATAGATGTGTCTTAATTCAGTAAATATAAATGAGCTTCATACATTCTGTAAACAAGTTTAATTCAAAATTTTTATAAAATACATCTTGTATTTACACACATACCTTATCTAAAAATATGAGTTTGTTGAATGCAAAGTTATTACAAACTATCAGAACCATTTGAGAGCTGTTCGTACATATTTCTTGCACAGCATATGCAAAAGGTGACCCTAGAGATACTAAGATTAAAAGGTGCAAATCTGCAATTGTGTACAAAATATGTACTATGTTAAGTGCATATCTACATTGCATATTACACATGTGCCAAGTCTGTGGAAAGGAACAGTTAAAATTGCAACTATAAATTTCACAGAACAGAGAAAATTAAGATATTTGGAGATTAAATACAACATTCTTGCATCCTTTGAATATTCATAGTCATTTCAGATGTACAGGATCCATTATGGACATCTAATGAACAGCTATGCAAGAAGAACTAAGCTTAAAGCTCTCTGACAGCCTAGTAACCTAAGTGTTTGTRGTGATGTTAGTTAAATGTATTCACAGGGTCTGGACTGAGTCTTCTAATACTAGTTGGATACTCCTGTTAAAAAAAAAGAAATGTAAGTCATGAAAAAAGAGATAAGACCAGATTATCATGCAAGATTCCAATGCTAACATGCTTTTTTTAATACACTAATTGCATTTTTTTTTTTTTTTTTAGAATGTGGTATGAATGCTCACAAAACACTTCAGGTAAGTACTAAGCTGCTGGTGTAATTGGTTTAGCATGACTCTGCAGTCATTCCAGCAGAACTTCTGCAGAACTCAAAAATTAGGTGAAAAGTCGATCCCTCTACCACTTTTTCTCCTTTAACGTATTACAAGCTAGAGTATTAAATTAACAATTTATGTCTGGCATCAACTTTAAGTAGTTCCGTTTAAAACCAACACAAGCACCAGCCAGAAAAGCAGACTGAATGAGCTAAAAGTTTGTGGTAGAGTTGGAATTGAAATATATATTTTGCATCAGTAATGAGCAGTAAAAATAAATTACTAAAATGGCAAGTTACACAGTCTAAAAAGCTGAAAATCTACAGTTCTGATAAGGAAATATGTCCATCAGGGATCAGAGACAGCCCTTGCTATTACCTTGTCATGGTTGATTTTTATTTGCAGCATTAAAAAGAGACATGGGGAATGCTTTTTTTCTGTTACCAAAAAAAAAAATACTAAGAAACTTAAGATCTGTTTGGCAATACTAAATACTGAAGATTGCAAATGCCTACATTAGTACCATGCACAGTGAATGTCAGTGGGCTTCCCTTGTGAAGAAACATTACCATAAGGACCATTACATAAGCAATCAACACAGTACACAGGAAATATTTGACATACCATCACATTATTACATAATCCTTGGATAGTCAAAATTAGCAAGACTGTAATTGTTACTAAGGCTGTAATTCTGCCTTATTTAGTGGAGGGAGAATCTGGCCTTACGTATCTATTTTTATTTTTCTTTACAAGGGATTAATAGTACTGAGGAAAAAAATGGATGCATGTTAAATACCATGCTATTAAAAGCAAGACAGAGCAAGATGTTGTAAAACATAGTTAGGGAAGCATTATTTTTATTTTGTCATCATAAAATAACATTGTTTAAAGATCACACAAATTTGATAGATCATGTTTTTTCTCCAACATTAAGCCAGCACTACAGTTGAGAAAGGTGTTCACCCATTTCTCTGTGAATTTATACTTTTAAGTAAAATAATTTGATTCTCTAAATATGCATTTTAATTAATTATGTCACACAGTAAGTATCTTGCTCCTTTGGTCAGAGATAGTAAATGAAGACTTCAAATAATTGTATCTTCCATTTTTAAAAACCCAATATACATCCTTAACCAAAGAGTATTTACGCTACACACAAGCCATAGATACAAAATACACAGTATATACATGTTTTGAAAACAAATTGGAATTTATAAAAACTCAATAGCCAAATCAAAGTAATTGAGGCACTAAATTAAAAGTAGTATCTTCATGTCTTGATTATACAGACTATTCTGTGAACAATCAGGACTGTTTCATAAATATATATTATCTACAGAATGTGCTGTGCCGAAAAAGCCAGCTGTGTTTCAGAAAGAAAAATTTCAGAAAGAAAAATTGCACTTTGAGATTGTTACAGTTAACTTCTCGTTTTTCTCCTCAAATATAGTAATCTGGTCCTAGTGCTTTTGGCACAGGTGTTGAGTTGTGTTTTTGCTACACTTTCTTATAAAACACAAGGTTCTTTTACTTTGTTCATTAAAATCTGAAGAGTCTTAAACAAACCTAGAACTTTGATATAAATCTATATAGCTACAATTGCTTCATTAAATAATATACACAAATATGCTCTTCGATCTTAAAACATCTTGACAACTGGATACAAAACAGTCACTTGTATTATCTCCAGCCTCCTTAATCTTATGCATTATCAGTCTGCAAGTGAATAAAATATGGTTTCTGGCCACATCTTACACTACATCACACCCCAGTGTACAAGGACAGAAAATAAATGTATAATAAAAAGATTGGATAAATTAGAAGCGGTTTCTTGGTCTTGAATTCTTCTCCAACTAGTAATGATGCAGCACTGTATGCAGCCCAAAAGACTCCAAACAACTGAAAAAGAAGATGAACAGTGTTAGCTGGCACCACAAAAAAACCCTCTCCAAATACCAAGTTAAAAATCAGTTCTTCTGTCAGTATAATTAAAAAGAAATCCCTCAAAAAAGAACTTTTTGGGGGCAAAGAACTCCACACACACAAAAAGAATATACTACACATTTTCATTTAAGTTTAGATAAATATTTAACAAATAGGCATGTTATTTTCGTTTTGAGACATTTTTACTGAAGTGAGCAGCTAAGGATCTACAGTAAGTTTTCTCTAGTGCAAGGCATATAGATCCCATAAAGCAAGCCCTAAGCTTACATACACCGATAATTTGAAACTTCACTGGATTAGTAACATTTCTTTCTACCTTGACTGTCCCCAACTATTAACCCCTTCCTTTAAGCAAAAAAGTTACTATTCCTCTTACAATATATACCAGAGGGTTAAATTACCATTTTTTATTTCAGGATTTGTGTGGCTCATAAGCTTTTCTTTAATTATGGCGCCCCTACCTCAAGGTAACTAAACCTCACATTCCTACTCCTTTCAGGTGCAGTGAGAAGCATGCCAAAATATAGTCTGTATCAAAAACAATATTGCTTACTAAGTTAAGAAAGAACCAGTTTAAAAGACTGGTAGAAAGTAACATTACCTATGAATATCCACAATGTTACATGAAGTTAGCATGCATACTTTTTAAAAAATGCCTTGAGCTCAGTGGACTTGACTCAAACCTCAAACTAACAAGGTTATAGCAAAAAGTAATCAGACATTATTATCCTCTAGCAGCACCTTGAATATTAATAAAAAAAGAAAAATACTTAAAACTGAGTGGCATGCAAAAACACTGTTATCTTCTGCAAAGCACAAGACCAAAGAGGGCAGACATCATAGGACCCCAGCAAACACCTTCTTCCACAGTTCTGTCAGAGGAGCTGAAGCCCCTTGAGGGATTATGTGGCCCGTTCAACTGCCATTGTAAAAAAAAAAAAACAACCAAACAAAAAAAATTCCATGTGATTGCATACTTATGTTTTTGCTGCCTAACCCAGGACTGCAGAGATGGACAAGAAGGGCAACTGAGATCATGACTGAATTCCCTGAGATACATTAGGAAAATTGCAGCAATTAAAAAGAATCGAGGTGCATTACTTGAGTAGTTTACTTTGCTGATTGCAACTGGAAAAAAACTAACTGGAATTTCACTATTTCACTACAAGTTCCCCAACTTTAGGACTGTGAAGTATTTCCCCAAGCACAGAGCTCTCAAGCCATAGGAAGCAGTACTTGTCACAGCATAAGTAGTTTTGGCCACATGGGGCTTGTCCTGCATCTTCACACTAATGAGGCAAAGTTAACCTTGCACCCTGAAGTTAATGTAAGGCTGTTAGTAGTAATCAAGTAACAGAGGCTTCATTTAGTTAACTGGCAAGTTAATGATTTGCTTTCTGACTGTATCACTTAGTAGTAATTGCAAGTTATCAAATCACAAAACACAGCAATTTTGTTATTTATCATACATTTTATTTGTACTTCAACTATACTGTTCACCAGCAAGCTAAAAGGACAGAAATCAGTCAAATCAACAGAACAAGAACTCAAAAAGCGTACAGCTTAGCTAGTAACAGAATTTTCTCAGTCTACCTTTCCAAAAGTTCAGCAATAACTTCAAAGGCTACCTAAGGGTTTTAAGAAGTACTGGAAGTGTTCAAGAACATTAGGTAGTTCTGGGATCTATCGGGGAACGTTGCTAGTTTCATAAAAGGTGTCCAACAGCAGGTGGTATCAGGCAAGTTATTCTTGCTTTGTGCCTTACATTCCACATCTGTAAAATCAGAAAAACACTTACCTTCTCTGCAAAGGGTACCGAGAGCTTTGTACTGCTACCACTATGGGAAGGTCTCAGAACAATGACTAATGTTATATTCATGCTGCAGTAACTAAAAATAAACTGGATGATGGGGGAAGGGATAGAACAGCTTATTTTCAGATTCTTCATTTTGAGGTTTAATTACTCATCCTCTTCTCAAAATTATAATCCTATTTATTTTAATGCAACTATTATAGCACAGCAAAATACTTAAACAGAAGCTAACTTGATAACAGGTGGTGTTACAGCAACAGCACTGTAGATCCCCAAGTACCAAAAAGAAACATTTAAAACAGAATTTGCTTAGCAGTCATGGCCACTATCCTAACCAAAAGGATGACAGTGCTCACATTGTGGTGCTGAATATTTTGACACATTGTTATGTTGTCCTAAACAGATTGATACTTGAAGTGTTAGGAAAGTGACTTGAAAATAACTGTAAATTCTCAATAGATGATACTGAACTTACTTTTATTAGGGTAGAAACAACTTCAAATGATCCAACCACCAAAAGTACAGGTGCTATGACAATGAGGGGAAGTAGGGAATATCCTATCACACCAAGAACTTGGCCATAAGCAACCTGAAATTTTCAAGCACATAAAACCAAACTTTTAGTACTCAATTATTGTCACCAAACACAATTTGGTCTTCTTATAACAGTAAGAGTAGCAATAATGTGTTGGGTGTTTATGAAATTTCAGCAAAAGGAAGCTTGCTAGTATGAAAATTGTTTTTGTATGCTACCCTCTAGAATTTTGTAATTAATCATCCAGTTCTCTTAGAAATATGTTGTCTTTTTTTTTAAACACTGTAAATGACAATTTTATCACTTCCAAGGGAAGTATTTACACGGGTTAAAATATGTAATTCCACCCACCCCTCATATTTTCACGTTCCGCCTTAAGTGATTCTCATCTGCCACTCCCCATGGAGTGTACAAATAATACCGAGGAGCACAGAACTACAACAGACCTCTCAGTCACCAGCTGTAGTCCTAGCTGTCACAAGCAGCAAAGATATACTTTTCTGCATTAACATACTCATATCCATTATACATAAATAAATTCATGAAGTACATTAACACTTTTGGTGTCAGTAGAAGACATAGAACCTGATCCCTCTAAGGCACAGAAGTCTTCTGACTTCCAGTTTAAATTTATTATAACTATCTTAAACAGATTTGTTCAAAGTATTTCCATAACTGTTTTTAGCTTCATGAGGATTAAAATGTCTGATTTTCCCCTACTACTGTTTGAAATGTTCCTGGGCCCAGCTAGGCTTCTTGGATTTAACAGGAAAAACAGTGGCGAGACAAGTGACCTCTTGCAGGCAATCTCTTGGGACCATTGATGCTTCACAGTGAACTGTGCAGACCTGTGCTTTCTCCCCAGTTTATACATTCTGATAATTTCACATTTTGAGCCACAAAACAGATTGATTTAAGGGCATCTGGATTATGCTGGTATGCAGAAAACCCATGCACTCACATTTATAAAAGCTTTTTCTTTCAAAACAGTGTTCACACAAGAAGACTCTAGCAATTATCATTAAACAGAAAATCTAAAAAAATTAAAGTAAATGTAAATAACATAGGAAGTCTGCAACACTAGTTCATCACTAATGCAAGATGCACAGTAAAAATCTAAAAATCAACTATCGCTGAATATTTAGTTCTTCACAACACAGCTCAATGCATTTTATGCTGCAGAGCCATTTTAAGAAGTTTCTACCCTCCTGAATGTTCCACTGTAGCTGTCTGTGGGCCTTGCTGTAAGTAATTTTTTGTTGTTTACACCTGAATCATTTAGTGACTCAATTTGTAAACAGCTCAAACAGCTATTCCAGCCCTGCTGCTGCAAGCAGCTGGAGGGAGGGATGTAGGCCAGAATTTCAATTCGCTTTGCAGTTGAAGAACATGTGCTGACTTCCATCCTTTAAAGGGTTTGAACTGCATCAGGCCAAGGATGAAAACAAACAAACACTGGTAGGTGCTCTACCCGCAAGGACATACAACTGCCATTAGCCCCATTTAAAAAAAAAAAAAGTTTATTTAAAGGGCAGTGCAAGAGCAGTGCAAAGGAGGAGGAAGGGTCCCATTTAGCTCAGTGACTGAAAAGTTTAAAGCACTTGTCCCTCAAGAATGAACTTCAGTTCTGGATCACAGGCACCTGCTAGAACTCATAGTACAAATTTCCAGATTATTTATCACATCCAGTGCGCCCACCATTGCACAGAAAGATTAACTGACTATCTCTGTATTTTAGATTTTATTTTGGAGGCCAAGAACCTGAAATGTAGATGCTRCACTTACCAACTGCATCCAGTTGGCTACAAGGTCCAAAGCCAAGCATCAAGAAAACCCAACTACTATTGAAAAATGTAGCCAAGAGACTTTACATTACCTCCCTCTACATCCTTTTCGCATACAGGTACTTACTTCTCCTCCAAGAACCCTGGCCAGTAAAAAAATTGTCAAGGATCCAAATATCCAAATAGTTATAATCCAAGAAACAACCTTAAGAGATAAATAACAATTCATTTATATTAATCATTTTCATTGTGAGGAAGGAAAACTAATTTCTATTAATCACTTCACTGCAGTCAAGGATTTTATTATGCAAAACTGAATTCTGAATTGCAGCAAGAATAGTTTTACTTAGCGTCACAATGCAACTTGAGAATAAAATTCAGAGGTTACATTTACAGAATCACATTAATGGCAAGTTTGGTGAACATGGAATGCACACGCAATGTGTTTTGTAAGTATTTTAGTATTCTATGAGAGTAGGAAGGGTTTAGTTAAAACTAAAGCTAAGACCACCCTAGCTAAATGTCTTCACATCCTGCCTATTACAAAAGGTGGGCTCAGACAGTTTTTACAAGTCAGCCCAACCAATACAAGGAGTTGGAATTCTGCTTCTTTCATCCATAAAGACGTCGCTTTATTCTCTACTCAAACTGAGAACGCTCAGAAGATGACATTGGAGTTAAACTCTCAGTAGAACTCAACGATGATTACGACTTAAGAAACAGCCCCAGACTCCTGGGACAAAGTCTAATTATTTTTTCTGCTTCTTTCACTGGTCTGCTCTTAAACTGAAGAAGAAATCTTAAAATCATTCTCCAGCATAACAGAACTTTCAAAGTAACTTCGCTATTCTTGCAGTTGAGGCACTGGAAGGATTAGGAGTGAAGCTCTCCCTTTTGAAATACCTTTTTAGAGGAAAACAACAATATCAGTCCAGTCTCTGTACTTCCAAATGTACAATGGCTGCACTTAAAAAAAACGAAGTTAGTACTCAATTCAATTTTTTTTGCTTAATTAAAAGTTCCAGATTCACAGGAGAATAAGATAGGGGATGATTTTTCTTTAAATTTAAAAACAGATAAATATCACAGCACCACTTCAAAAAATTAAGATAACTATAATGGCTTTATGCTATTTGTGAAAATGGTGCATGGCCTCCTTTTACTTCGTCCTTTCTTCCACTGTCTAAAAGAAGAGGACCAGATTAAAGTCTTAGAGCAGGAATGCTCATCTCTCTCCAGCTTACAGCCCACCATTCAGTTCATCTAGTCTAGCTGCTGTCAGTCATCCTGTTGCTAGCTACAAGCTTTCCCTCCTCACACATATACAACACTCTTATGTCTGTACGGTAAATTCACTGTTCCTAAGAAACATGAGACCTACTGTTCATTTACAGTAGGTACACAAACTGCAGAAGGTAGTTTATCTGTCATGGAATCAAGGAATGGTCCTTGCTTTGCCTAGGAGACAGCTAAGTGGTCCACTTGAATAATACAGTGGTTTAGTCTACTCACTTCAAGTTTCATAGAAAGAAGATACTGAGAGTGAGTTCTTAGCATTTGGTACACCATATGGAAGCCAGAGGTTGCAGAGGGAATACTTTTATCTCACCATTCACAAAAATCCTTGCATAAGCGCATTCTGTTACTTTACATATGGCTTATTGCTATACTACGTTGTATTTAAAAGAACTGTAACTACACATACAGTCATAAAGATTTCTGAAGCAGGATCACCTAGGCTTACATTCAAATTTTGACTATAAATGATACCACTTCTCTATTTCAATCTGAACGTAAAGAAAAAAGCTAACAGTTTTATTTATGGAGGCCAATTAAATCTGCACATGCCTCTGAATAGCTATTCACCCTAGAGTTCAAAAGGAATTATGGAAAAAGTCTATTGATCAGAGGAAAGTTATTTGATTGTAATTGAGCAGGGAGGACAAAATAGCAAATGGCACTAATGAGGATTAAATATACCAGATAACAGTGGTGATATAGCACGAATTAAACAAGTAGCTTTATTTGTCAGGAAATTAAAATTCATGGCATCCAAACAAGTGTTCTTCAGTAACATTTTTTAGTAATAAAAAGCACGTTAACAAATGGTCACAATTAAAATGGAAAGATTCACTAATATGACTATAAACCCATTAGTATCAATGTTTCCTCTAGAAAACACATCTTTCCTTTGTTTTACTGTATAAAACCAAACCTGACATTTCATCATGATTAACTTATATCATGGGCTATTTAATACATTGCTTACTGCCATCTTTCTACATATTGAGAAACAGCATTTGAAATGTCCCACGTTAGTATGTGAGGAAAACACTTTCTACTTATGTTAGAATGCAAATTGCTTTGCAATCATGTCCCCAAATTTAGTTTAGATTTCTTTTTAGGCAAAAGGCTTATACCTACCTTAAATTGTCCATATAATGAAATCATTGAGAAGAAGAGGACAACTGCCAGAGGACCCCAAAAGTCTGGATTGTCTCTCACTACCTGCCTATTAAACCCAAGAGATGGCATAGGCATCAACACACATCGAATTTTGTAGTAAATATCCTTCAGATCAATGTCGAGTTCTTCCCTGAAATTTTAAAGCAAGAGAGCATTACTATACACCACAGTGATGAAATAGAGCATAAAAAAGTAAGTTCAGGGGCAAACAGTAGGTTTATAGAGCAAGTCCCCTGTCACCCATAAGGCTTTCTGAAGCCACGACTAGCAAAGGAACAGTTCGTCCACAACAAAGCAACACCATACCTTCATCCCGCATTCAGTAACTGGTATGACACAGTTAGATATATTTAACTATTCAAAAATCAATTACACAACTGAGAATAGAAAACATACACAACATACCCTAACAGCCTATATTAGGACAGTAGATCTACACGACACATTCATACCACTGTAACTACTTAAAAGTCAAAGACATGCATACACAAAAGTAGGATGCCTGTGTATTCCTATGCTGAGCAGTTTGCCATGAGCACACTCATTATGGAAACATTTTATTTCAAATTCTACAATAAAGAATACCTTTACATTCACTAATCTGAAGCTGTTCAAAATACAACAGGTAAAAACAATTTTTTAAAATAAAATGGGGTTTAACTTGCTTYAACAACAGTAGTTTTCAGCAGATCAGTTTATGCCGATTGTTTAATTACTGGCTTGTTTCCCATATGGGTAAAAATAAATAAATGCCAATTAAACTAGCAATAAATTCTACCAACAGATCTTGTTCTTCTCTAATTGCCTTCTGCACTCCCTGCTATAAACTATCTGTAAGCAGCTACAAATTGACCAGAAGATTCTTCTGCATAGGAGGCTCTTAACTGGTACATCTTGTCCTGATTGTTCTAGCGTAAGGGGAAGGAAGCAGACTTTCCAAGTAACAGGCAATTCTACTTCTTGAAGTTTACGCRTGGAACCTTAAGACAAAACTGTATGCTACTGTCTTCCTTATGCAGTCATGACTGAGGAGCTCTGAAGAGTTGCAAGAGACTTCCCAGCAGATATCCCTCTGCTCTGCATTTAAGAGCACAGTGGAGAAAAATGCAGAATCATATCCAAAGTCTGTTTATGAAAGTTTTATACAAGGCTTCAATTTATGGCTTTTTAGTCAGAAAAGCTGAAGCAAGAAATAAACGCAAAGACATGATTCACCAGTTTCTCTTTAAAAAAAAAAAAATTAAATACTGCTCATTGAATGTCTCAAGGCAATTTCAGGATTGCTATTACTGAAGGTATTTCAGAATTGGTATTACTAACCTGTGACTAAATAACAAAAATTGTCCTTTAACACAACCCTGAATCTAAGGAGTAGACTAGAAGCATCTATTTTCCTTCATGTGTCTAAACAGGATGTAGCATTCCTATATTTCACTCTGAAGACTGTGTAACACAAGTATTTCCAGACTGGAAATAATTCTTTGTCATCACCTAGGGCTTCTGACAGTTTCTCATGTGAATAAACTGTCTTTCACATGAAGCTGACAGCTATGTCACTTAAGAAGTGATGGTAGCCATAACAGGAAACAAGTGTCTGGAGTAAGGCTGCCCAATGAGACAGAAAAAAAAAATAAAATCTCACTCTACTGAACAAAACGCTTGCACAGTAGCAATGCATTGGTGAATTTCCCTTAGCTGGCTGCTATCCTTTAAATCCTTAGTAGGATTCAGGTTACAAGGCTTCATCACTGCACATGTTCTGGGAATAATCAGAACTGCATAAAAACTGCTACATCAAAGTTGGATTAAGGTCTTCTCTGTTAGGATGATTATACTCATCATGTTTGCCACAAACTGATCATTTCCCTGGCATGTTCTCCTCACTTCCAGCAATCAGCAGTTTAGAACACCCAGATGTCTTTTTATACCACAAAAACCAAGTTTGTGATTCAAAGTTACACAAAAGAGGGAATTCCTATATTGTCACCTCAGGACACCATTCTGTTTCTTAATTAGAAGTTAGAGGTTTACAGAACAGACATATTCACACAAGGAGCTACTTCAGCACACTTTAAATTAAAGTACTTTTCAAGTAGCAGTTTCATTATTAAGCTCTCCAGACATCCGTCCTCTCCCAACACTCTCGTCTGAGTTCTCCAGAGTACTCTCCTGCTCGCTCCAGTTTTTTTAAAGCATCATTATCTTTAAATCACACAGGAAGACACTGAGAATGAAGCTGCTTAGGTGCAGAACAAGGACTAAGGCCCAGGCTGCCTGACTCTCAGTGAAGTAACCTTAAGATACACACTTTCTTCAGCCAATCACTTTTCTGTGAACAGAACAAGGGATGCAGAGATTTTCCATTTTAAGGACATTTTTGTCTTTCAACACTAACACCCTTTTAACCTAGCTTTATAATATAAAATAGCATCAAAGATTATAAAGTTTATGCTACCTTGTTTCTAGCACCCCTGCTGTAATAAGCATGATTCCTAATGCATTCACTTCAGAGTGACAGAATTTACTTAGATTTACTTAACATGAATCTTTCCACAGGATTGTCTTAGCCTCTGATTCTCTGACAGCATTAAGAAACTCACAACATCAGCACAAAAGATAGAAAGAATACAACCTAAATTTTTAAACTATTACAAGATCAACAGATAAGAACAGAAAAGCCATAAAGGCTTTATACTTAGAGATTAATAAAACTGGATTTTACTTCCTCCTTCCTTCCTCCACCACAGCGAATAACAAGCCTCTCTTTTACACTAAAAATAAACCCATAAAGAGAAACATAATGTTTTCATTCCTGCACCAGAAAACACTCATTGGTCAAGTAATTTGTCAAACAGAATTCTTGTCACAGCAAAAGGCTGTGGGACAATTTGAGAGGCAACAAGTTGTTTGTTTTTCCTACACAGTTAACAGATATCCAATAATAATTATGACATACAGGAGTGGCTTGTTATCTTCTGGGTCATCATCTTCTACTTCCAGAAGCCAGCCATACCCTCTCTGTCTTAGGAATGTAGTTGCAGTAGATTCTTTGATGAATTCTCCTCCAAGATTTAGCTTAACATCCGGAGTTGTTATGGAGCCACTAAGATCTTAGAGAAGAAGGGAGAGAAAGATATACCTTTTTATGTCTTGCCAAAAGCCATTTGATTTCAAAAGTATTAGAAGATACACAAAGCTACATGTGCTGATTATCACCATGAAATATTCAAAGTTATAGAATAAAATTATACTTTAACAGATATATAATTTGAAAGGGTACTTCTGGTTTTAATGCAACAGTAACAGTGTTGGTTTATGTCCCAAATTACCAAGTTTTAGCTTCCAGATGGAACGCTTGTTTTGATGACACAGTGTTATGGTATGACAGAAAGGCTTCAATTTGTGCTTTATCATTAAGCATTTAAAGGCATAAAAGGAGTTCACTAATGAAAGTTTCATCATACAAGTTGTGGATTATTTACCATTTTTTTGCTGACCATACTATACCTCTTTTGGAGCCCACTCCTGCACAGCCAAAACCATTCTCTGCTTTTATGTCCAATTTTTCATGAAAGGAAAGATTTGTAGATGTTTTCATTTGTAGCCTGCCTTTAATACAGGTGAAAGTGTTAGAAAAGGAATACTATCAGAGATCCTTAGGCTCCAGCCAATAAGAAGAGATACAAGGAGTTCTCTTCAATACACTATGATCTTGCTCTGCCACAGTACTAAACAAAACGAAGAGCAATTTATGTATGTTCTGGCTGTGTCAAAGTCACCAATAAATATTAATTTTATTCTCTCATTGTATGCAGTTATATACAGATGAAAAATACAAGATAGTAACTGAAAATATATGAAGTAACTTGAAAAAAGAAAAAATACAGAAGAGGGGAATAATTATTCCTTTAGGAAATTACGGATTTCCATTATTTGCTAAAAAGGAAAAATCCAATCAGAAACATGCAAATTTTTTGTACAAACCTTATTACAAATATATTGAGAGACAAAAACTCTCTTCTCATCCAACACCTTTTCACCAAAGAAAATCTTATTTTGCTTTTCCATTGTTGYGTGTTCTTCACACAAAAAAAGTTCCCTAGGCACAAATTTCCCAAAATGCCTACCTATAGCAAGTATTTCTGAAACACATACACACAGAGGCAAGTCAGGCCATATTTTTAGATCACATTTGCAACATCTTCTATCAAAATGCAACATAGTTTTATAGAAACAAAATTTGCACAGTGACAGAATTTCACACAATCTTCAGCCTGCATGTCTGAAGTGTTCACTGATCATTCAGTATCGCAATTAAATTAACAGAGTTCTCCTTCCCAAATCAGCATGCTAGGCCACTCAAGCTTAAATCTAAGCTTCTCCATAAATGCTTTTCAACCATTTCATAATCATGAGAGTTAATGATCCATTGCTTGATTCTTGGAACACTATCTGCACAGGATCCTTGTAAAGATCACTGTAACTTAAAGAAGGAATTTCTCTTTGCTCCTGTAAGTTATTGGCACACATACACTGTTCTCACCAGACACAAGCAAAGCTGCCTCCTGCTGTTTACAGAGGAAGGAAAAAAGAAAAATGTATTCTTAAGGCCTGGGTGTCAAGGTAGAGAAAGCCTCATTAGTTTTCTATTGTCATTGGGACCGTTTTGTCATTTAAAAATATTTGTTTATSCTACAACGTAACACTGCTTTGCAAGGAGAGGTTCTTGCTACTCTTTGTACATAGATGTAGCTGTCAAAACAAGCAAATAACACAGTCTAATCAGCCATTTATTTCTCCTTTCACAGCGACAGCTGACAATCCACCCTGAGGCAGGCAAACTTCTACACAAGTCTTATCCACCAAAACTCCTTCTAGCAGTCGATGATCAGTGAATAACTACAACCACATTTTTTAATGATGAAACCTATTAACATGATCTTAAGTCTATTTTGCAAGACATGTCAGGTGGGACATAGAGCTGCAGAAACCAAGGAAAAAAAAATCCACCACCCCCTCTTCTACAGACTGCTTTGAATGAGATGGTTCACAGCAGGCCAACCGAGTGCTGAAGAATCTGCCAAGAATTGATGTTTCTGCTGCTCACTAGTGAGAGTTAGGGTGCCTTCACTGCTACTGTCCCAGGCAGAACATCATGGAAGCAAAACTGAGGCATCTCACGCACCTTATTTCAACCAGGCATTGTGGAAAACCACCTTTCAAGACAGTCTTTACTCTCAATTTTGAAAAAGCAGTAGAAGAGACAAAAAAAAAAAACCAAAACAGTCTGTTCTTTATACCCTATCTGTCCTCTTAAATGAGAGCATCTCTCCAGCATTCTTTCCCACAAACAGCTCCTACCTCTCATGGAAATAAGATGGGAAAATAAAACAGCTTCTACTTTTATTTTTCATATGGATCACAATTTGGGAAACAACTAGAAATTAGAGTGCAACATGTGGTATTTTAATTTAGAAATATCAATCTGTTTATTTTTGCTTATGTTTTTGTTTGTTAGGGTAGGTCTATGCAGCACTTTGCAGACCGGCCTACACTTCAATAGGCAGGAGATCACACCTTGCTTGTGTTCATAGAGAACACAGAGCCGAGTCCAATTCAACACATCCTACTGGAAAGGTGGCTGCATTGGATTGGGTTCAGCATTGCTCAACAAATAGTTCAAGCAGTAATCCAGAGTTTCCATTCAGAGGTACGTGGATCCTTTTCCAGGCTAAGGTGGAGAAGAAAAACAAAACAAACAAAACAAAAAACAAAGCCAAGATTGTACCTGTTGATTAGTATTCCTTGTCAGAAGGCCTGGGAAGTTCACCAAAGAACAGACATTCTACAGTAGTTTTTCCACTTCAATCATTCTTTTCCAGGGTGGGGCACATGAGTCAGGATTTACACAATTCCCTACCCCTATCCACAATTACAACAGTAACTAAATACATAAAGTAGAGCTTGTTGTTTAAATGGATAGAGCCCAAAAGGTCATTCTCCACCAAAATAAGTTAGCACAATGTTGACTCTTGTACGTTCATTTTCGCAGCCTTAAGGCAGTTCTTCATGGCATGCTGGTACACCACAGCTATTTGTGCAGCAGTTAGGCAGCGGGCCACACTTCACCCCCTAAACTACACGCAGGGCTTCTTTTTCCCCATCGTTACGGTGCTGAAATGAGACACGGCACCGAGGCTTTGGCACAGCACTACAGCGAATGTGAACATACGGTACAATCTTCAACAGACACCAAACTGCGCTTCCAGCAACGTGGAAAAGAGGCGCGGTCTGTGACAGCGCTTGTCACGGCTATGTCAGGTCGCCGGGCACAACCTCAATTACGGCCTTCTGAGAGCCTGAGAAACGCAGCACCGCGGCCGGCTCTGCCGCGCTGGTGCTTCCGCCACGCGGATAAAGCAGCAGCTCGCACTCGCGTTAAGCGCCGCTCCCGGCACCCCGCTGCAGCCGCGGCCCCAGGGCAGCGGCCACCGCGGCCACCTCAGCCTCCCCGCTCCGCCTCCAGYCACGCCACCACCTTCGGGGCGGGGGGAGTAGGGCAAGGAAGGCACCTCTTGCCTCCGCCGCACGGGAGCCGCCCGCTCCCCCGGGGCCTGGCTRAGCCCTTCTCTCGGGAAAGCGAGAGCGGCCCCAACCGCGGCCCCGCGCTCACCTTCGGCGTCTGCCGAGGAGACAAAGGTGAAGTCCCCGTTGCTGGGCGCATAGAGCGGCGGCGGCGGCTGCTGCTGAGGGCCCGGGGGCTGCATCTCCCCGCCCTCCGCGGGGGCTGCGGGGCCGGTGGGGGCAGTGAGAGGCGAGGGGGCACCAGGGCCTGCGGCCTCCCCGGATCCCTCCTGCGGCGGCGGCGCCACCCGACGCCCACAACGCAGCCGCCTCACAGGGCAACAACAAGCGGCACCACCCCTCCGATTGGCTGCTTGCAAGACGCGCCGCGATTGGCCGTCGCAGGGCCAATGCTGACTGGCTCCCCGTCTCCGGCAGTGAAGTCACTTCGACTCCGTTATAAAGCTCCTCCTGATTGGAACAGGCGTGACCAATGGTTGAGGGTGTGGTAGTTATGTCCCTCTCCGCCCGTGGAGGGCCGGCACCGTCAGCCGGCTCCTGCGTCATCGCCCGGCCAACGGCCGCCGCGGCCGACTGGGCGGCTCCCGCCCCCGCCCCCGCCCCTCCCCCCCCCGGGCGCTGCCCGCCCTCCTCCCCCAGCGCAGCAGGGCGGCTCGCCGCCGCCGCCGCCGGCGGGTTTGCCTCCGGTGCCCTCAGCATCTGTCCCCGGGAGCGCACGGCGGCACCGGCCGCGCCGGGACCGTGCGGAGGCGCCTTGGCGGCGCACAGAGGCGATGGTGGGCCGGGCGTTGGGGTGCAGGCCCGGGATCAATCCCCACCGGTTGCCRGCTCCCGAACGTGCTCCCTTGCTAGGGCCCTGTGCTAGGTACGTCCCGAGACTGGTGGGCGACCAGCGTACCGGGGCGGTACGGTACTTAAAAGCCACGCCCCGGGAAATGCGCTACTTTCCAAGCTTCCCCCCGAAAAAAGTATTTCTCCAACCAGTTCTTCGCATGGAAGGCCGGCTGGCAAGACCCTACAAACAATGAGAAACAGCCCCCTTGCACTAGAGGCTCTGCAGGACGACTGGGGCAGCTCTGACCCTGCTGGCTGCTTCGGTGTCAGAGTCGCTGTCGTCATGATGGGCAGTATTCAAGACATGAAGCCAGATGTTGCCGTCCAGCCTGACCTCCCAGAACTAATCTGAAGGCTGACAGCGGAAATTCAGCGTCTGCAGCACCCTGGGATGGCAGCTTCACCCCCTCAGCGCCACCTGCAACAGTTTTCCTGGTTTTCTTATACAAGTTGTTCATCCACACGGCCAATGCTGCCCTGMCTGCCCCCACCTACCATCTGCCTGTTACCATGGTTAATTGTAAATCTGCTTCAACGCATTTCTTCATGTGTTTCTGTATGCTGCTTGACCCATGTAATTGCTTCCTGCATACTGCTAAAAAGCTTATTCTGAAAACTCAGTATCAAAAGATTTGCTGACAAATACTCAGCCTTTTAAAAATAACTCTGGATGTTTTATTTTTTTTTTCTTTGTTGAATAAAAGCATCATCCCAAATATTTTCTTTCCATGATGGATATGAAAGAATGCATCCTTCCTTTTGACTGTTCAGAAGGATATGCCTCCATCTTTACTATCCAGCGATACTGTATATGGCTCTACCTCTCAGTATCATCATGGTCATCTGCAACCCTTTGGCTAATTGTTTTCCATGTACAATCCTAAATCTGTTCTGTTACCGTACATCCTTTTTTCTCTCCTCTCATTCTTCCAGCTTTGCACCCTCTCAGTATCTATATGCGGTTTTCATGGTATTTTTCAAGCTATGCCAGGTCCCTGTATTAATGGTATCCTTGGTAGTCCCCTGCGGTTCTGAGGTTTCTGGACTGCTGTCCTGCAGTTCCCTTGTCTAGGAGGAAATCTGCCAGAGTCACAAGTCAGACGTAGAACGCAGCGCATTGCGTACAACCCGGAAAGGCTGCCTTTTTAGTTCATAATTAAAATGGAATAGCATATCCAAAAATTTCTCCCACCGTTTAAGCTGCTACATCCAAGACGGCCTCTTTACCAAGCGTTGCTGGCAGCATCTGTGATGACTAGACTAGACTAGACTAGAGTGTTTTCAGTTGGAAGGGACCTACAACGATCATCTAGTCCAACTGCCTGACCACTTCAGGGCTGGCCAAAAGTTAAAGCATATTATTAAGGGCATTGTCCAAATGCCTCTTAAACACTGACAGGCTTGGGGCATCAACCACCTCTAGGAAGCCTGTTCCAGTGTTTCACCACCCTCTCTCTAAAGAAATGCTTCCTCATGTCAAGTCTGATGGTAACCTGCAAAGCATCACCAAATGGCCTGTTCATGATCTGGTCAATAGTACTGTGAAGCATGTTTTTGACTGACCTGCAAAGAGACCTATGTAGTACTAAAGAAATAATATGATTGAGATGCTGTTGCCAGTCCCTGTTATAATAAAGGACAARCACGATGGCTCTGGTTGTGGTCTATTCTTTGAAGAATCAGGAACCAGGATCTCACTTTTTGTGTGTTCAACGACTACTAGATTTAACAGAAAAGCTCCCAGATAACCCTGCTTAGGCTTAGCCATTAGCTCCTTCCTTCAGCTCCGTGCTGAATACCAACACATTTATTCTCAGAGGAYGCTTTTTTTCCCCTGACATCTCAGGGAAACAGGCTTACATTTGGTATTCATGCTACATGTATTTAATCCTACTTCATACATAGAACTCATTAAATGCCATGGAGTAAAAACATGGATGTATCTTAAATTGAAAACGCTATGGGACAAGAAATTGCATTAGAGCAGTGGTTTGATTTGCACAATGACCCTCCTTTCTCGTATATATCCCATTAAAGGAAATCACTGCAAGTTCCATCTCAAATAATTTTGAACAAGTAAAAGCCAATTAGATTTTTATGGAGAGAGCATGACTGGAAAGTTCCTACTTTGCCATACCCAAAGATAAATTAAGTTTGCATTTATACCAAATATAACTTGGGTTCAGGTTCTCTGTGGACATTTTACAGTGATTAACAGTTTCCTTGCAGCAGCAGAAAAAAATCACCTATAATTGTATGTAACCCATTTTTTAATTGAAAACTGTCTTGATAATACAAAATGGCCCTACAGATATTTGTGTAATTTGATTTCCCCTTTAAAAAGTTGAGCAATCAAGACATCTGGTAAGAGTAACTCATTTTCTTAACCATTATGTGGAACTTGTTTGTTACAAGACCTTTGCAATAGGCTTGCTTCAATTTCTGATGTTTCTTTCTTTTTACTGTGTTACAGCCAGCCTGTCAGAGTTCAAGGAGCTTTTGGATGATGCTTTTAGTCACATGGTTTATTTGTAGGTAGTCCTGCGAGGAGGAGGGAGTTGGACTTGATCATCCTTATGGGTCCCTTCCAACTCGAGATATTCTATGATTCTATGATTATATTTACCTACACTGTTACGATTGTGCTGTTCCCTGTTGTTGCTGGGGTGTCTTGGATGCTTCTGGAAGCTGTGCTCTCCATAGGATGCCAGACACATCTCTTATTGGACAAATTTAGAATCATGGAATCATAGAATCACAGAATCATTTAGGTTGGAAAAGAGACAAGATCATCGAGTCCAACCATTAACATAACACTCCTAAGTCCACCACTAAACCGTGTCTCTAAGTGCCACATCTACACGTCTTTTAAATACCTCCAGGGATGGCGATTCAACCACTTCCCTGGGCAGCCTGTTCCAATGCCTGACTACCCTTTCGGTGAAGAAATTTTTCCTAATATCCAATCTAAACCTACCCTGGTGCAACTTGAGGCCATTTCCTCTTTTCCTATCACTTGTTACTTGGGAGAAGAGACCAACACCCACCTCGCTACAGCCTCCTTTCAGGTAGTTGTAGAGAGTGATAAGGTCTCCCCTCAGCCTCCTCTTCTCCAGGCTAAACAAACCCAGCTCCCTCAGCCGCGCCTCATAAGACCTGTTCTCCAGACCCTTCACCAGCTTTGTCACCCTTCTCTGGACACGCTCCAGCACCTCAATGTCCTTCTTATAGTGAGGGGCCCAAAACTGAACACAGGATTCGAGGTACGGCCTCACCAGTGGCACGATCACCTCCCTACTCCTGCTGGCCACACCATTTCTGATACACGCCAGGACACTGTTGGCCTTCTTGGCCACCCGGGCACACTGCCRGCTCATGTTCAGCCGGCTGTCGACCAGCACCCCCAGGTCCTTTTCTGCTGGGCAGCTTTCTTGCCACTCTTCCCCAAGCCTGTAGCGTTGCCTGGGGTTGTTGTGACCCAAGTGCAGGACCCGGCACTTGACCTTGTTGAACCTCATGCAATTGGMCTTGGCCCATCGATCCAGCCTGTCCAGATCCCTCTGCAGAGCCTTCCTACCCTCAGGCAGCTCAGCACTCCCGCCCAACTTGGTGTCGTCTGCAACCTTACTGAGGGAGCACTCAATCCCCTCATCCAGATCATTGATAAAGATGTTAAACAAGACCGGCCCCAAAACTGAGCCCTGGGCAACACCGCTTGCGACCGGCCGCCAACTGCATGTAACTCCATTCACCACAACTCTTTAGGCTCAGCCGTCCAGCCAGTTTTTTACCCAGCGAAGAGTACACCCRTCTAAGCCATGAGCCGCCAGCTTCTCCAGGAGAATGCTGTGGGAGACAGTGTCAAAGGCTTTGCTGAAGTCCAGGTAGACCACATCCACAGCCTTCCYCTCATCCACTAGGCAGGTCACCTGGTCATAGAAGGAGATCAGGTTGGTCAAGCAGGACCTGCCCTTCATGAACCCGTGCTGGCTGGGCCCGATCCCCTGGTTGTCCTGCACCTGTCTTGTGAGCGCCCTCAAGATGAAGCGCTCCATGATCTTCCCCAGTACCGAGGTCAGGCTGACAGGCCTGTAGTTCCCCGGATCCTCCTTCCGGCCCTTCTTGTAGATGGGCGTCACATTGGCAAGCCTCCAGGCGTCCGTGACCTCCCCTGTTGACCAGGACCGGTGATAAATGATGGAGAGTGGCTTGGCAAGCTCCTCCGCCAGCTCCCTCAGGACTCTCGGGTGGATCCCATCCGGCCYCRTAGACTTGTGAGTGTCCAGGTGGCATAGCAAGTCATTAACCTCTTCCTCTTCGATTATGGGGAGCGTGTTCCACTCTCCATCCCTGTCTTCCAGCTCAGGGGGATGAATACCCTGAGGATCACCGGTCTGACTACTAAAGACGGAGGCAAAGAAGGCATTAGGTACCTCCGCCTTTTCCTCATCCTTGGTGGCAATGTTTCCCCCAGCATCCAGTAGAGGTTGGAGATTCTCCTTGGGTCTCTTTTTGTCGTTAATATATTTGTAAAAATGTTTTTTGTTGTCTCTTACAACTGTGGCCAGATTGAGTTCTAGCTGGGCTTTTGCCGTTCTAATTTCCTCTCTGCATGACCTAACGAGATCCCTGTAATCTTCTTGAGTTGCCTGCCCCTTCTTCCAACAGTGGCAGACTCTCCTTTTTTCCCTTAGTCCCAGCAAAAGCTCTCTGTTCAGCCAGGCCGGTCATCTACTCCATCAGCTCTTCTTGCGGCACATGGGGACAGCCTGCTCCTGCGCCTTTAAGACTTCCTCCTTGAAGAATGTCCAGCCTTCCTGGACCCCTCTGCCCTTCAGGACTGCCTCCCAAGRGACTCTCTTAGCCAGTGTCCTGAACAGGCCAAAGCCCGCCCTCCGGAAGTCCATGGTAGTGGTTTTGCCGACCGCCCTCCTTACTTCACCAAGAATCGAGAACTCTATCATTTCATGGTCGCTGAGCCCCAGACGGCCTCCGACCACCACAYCTCCCACCAGTCCTTCTTTGTTGGTAAACAGCAGGTCAAGCGAGGCACCTCCCCTGGTAGGCTCACTCACCAGCTGTGTCAGGAAGTTATCTTCCACACACTCCAGGAACCTCCTTGACTGTTTCCTCTCTGCTGTGTTTTATTTCCAGCAGACGTCGGGTAAGTTCAAGTCCCCCATGAGGACAAGGGCTAGCGATCGCGAGACTTCTGCCAGCCGCTTGTAGAATGCTTCGTCTGCCTCTTTACCCTGGGTGGGTGGTCTATAACAGACTCCCAGCCGGATATCTGCCTTGTTGGCCTTCCCCCTCATCCTTACCCATAAGCACTTGACCTGATCATCACAGTCATCGAGCTCTGTACAATCGAAACACTCCCTAACATACAGAGCCACCCCACCGCCTCTCCTTCCTCGCCTATCCCTTCTGAAGAGCTTACAGCCATTCATTGCAGCACTCCAGTCATGAGAGTCATCCCACCATGTTTCTGTGATGGCAACTACGTCATAGCTATCCTGCCGCACAATGGCTTCCAGCTCCTCCTGTTCGCTGCCCATGCTGCGTGCATTGGTGTAGATGCCCTTGAGCTGGACTATTGATCTCACCCCTGACATCGGCATGCCACCCCTAGGCTCATCTCTAGCGAGCCTGGTTTTATCCCCTTCCCCCTTCGAACCTAGTTTAAAGCCCTCTCAATGAGCCCCGCCAACTCATGGGCGAGAATCCTTTTCCCCTTTTGAGACAGCTGAACTCCATTCTTTGCCAGCAGGCCCGGTGCCGTGTAAACCTCCCCATGATCAAAAAAGCCAAAATTCCACCAACGGCACCAGCCTCTGAGCCACGTGTTAATCAGGTGTATTTTCCTGTTTCTTACAATATTATTCCCTGCCACCGAAGGGATTGAGGAGAACACTACCTGTGCTCCTGATCCTGCAACCAACCTGCCTAGTGCCCTGAAGTCCCTTTTGATCACTTTGGGACTTCTCTCCACAACCTCATCATTGCCAACCTGCATAACCAACAGTGGGTAATAGTCAGAGGGCCATACCAGACCAGGGAGTCTCCTAGTAATGTCTCTAATGCGGGTCTCAGGGAGGAGCAGACTTCCCTGTGGGACGGGTCCAGTCGGCAGATTGGGCCCTCTGTTCGCCTCAGAAGGGAATCGCCTATGGCAATTACCCTCCTTTTTTTCTTAATAGAGGCAGTCATAATGTGTGGGGCTGACTGACTCGACCTAGGCACCCCTCTGGATGGACTTTCATCTACACCCTCATTTGCCTGGCCCTCAAGTTCCAGAGCCCCATATCTGTTGTGTAAGGGCAACTGGGAAGGTGAGGGAGGCCGGGAGGGGATTTGCTTGGTGCCCGGAGCAGGGACCCGTTTCCATTCCCCTCCGTCTCTTAGGTCCCCTCCTTCTGCCTGGTGGCAAGAGGGAAGGGGATCGTCTGCTTCTTGTGAAGCCTCCACCTGCTGCCTTTGCCTCAGGGATGGCAGCGTGTGGCTCCACCAGTCTATCTGCCTCTCACACTCCCTAATGCTCCTTAACCTTTCCACTTCCTCCTTCAGCTCTGCCACCAGGCTGAGCAGATCATCCCCCTGGTCACACCGCACACAGGTGCTGTCTCCACTGCCCTCCGGCACCAGTGACAGGCTCAGGTACTCCCTGCAGCCGGAGACCCGGACAGCTGCGTGCTTGTGTGCGAGCTGCGGCTGGGTCGCCACACTCCTTGTGGCCATAGTTTTTGGCCGGGTGGAAACCATCGCTAGGTCCTCTTCTGGGAAGGTGATGACCGCTAGTTGAGTTACCCTCTAAAGCCGGGCGGGGGGCTGCGCCCTGCCGGCACGCCTGCCCGAACTGCCCGCGCCAACTGCCGCCCCACGACCTGGTCGCTCGCGCTCCCTGGGGGCTGCTCTTGCATGTGAGGGGGTTTGGCCGCCGTCACCCTTGTCCCCGCCCGCGCTGAGCCAGAGCTGCCGCCCGTCAGGAGCTCGCTCCTCCGGCTCGGGGGGGTCCGGGACACCCTCTCTCTCCCTGCGCTTTTGCTTTCGCGCTTTTGCCGCTTTAGGAAGGGTCGGCCGGCGTGATCCTCCGCTCCGGAGCCCTTCGCCTCAGTGGCTTCGCCGAAATGGCGGTACGCTGGGTTTTAAACTGCTGCTGTCACCCTTGTCCCCACCCACACTGAGTTAGAGCTGCCGCTAGTCAGAAGCTCACTCCTCCGGCTCTGGGGGTCGGGGGGGGGCACCCTCTCTCTCCCTGCGCTTTTGCTTTCGCGCTTTTGCCGCTTTAGGAAGGGTCCCCCAGCGTGATCTGCCGCTTCGGAGCCCTTCGCCTCAGTGGCTTCCAGCTTTTCTCAGCATTTTCTCATGCTTTTCTCAGCATTTGCTCAAGTACTGAGATTTTGGTTGTCCTCCCCCTCCTTTCAGTCCCTTTCCCTTCCCCTTCAGACTCTGCAAGTGAGCAGCCCGTTGTCCCCTGCCTGGGCGGTGCCAGCGGAGGGCACTCTAGCACTGCTTTTGCCAGATCAGACCTTGTCCAGGGTTTCAGATCAGGGTGGGATTCTGAAGAAAAGTGTTCAAAACCAGTTGTGTAACCTCTTTCACCCAGATGCTGCTACTAGGTTTCTCAGCATTTTATGCGGTTTCCCTTTCTGTGCACTTTAGAAATGACCTTCATTGCTTAAGGCTCGTACTACGTGTAAAAATGTGAGCAATCATAAATTGCTCCAGTTGGTCTGCTGAAGTTTAGGTTGTCTTGTAGCTCTTTGCACATAACCACCCTTCCACATATCTTAATGTTTGCAAGTGCTGGTTTCACTCCTACTACCAGTGGGACAATTTGCTTGCGCTCTGGCTTACTGTACAGTAGTCAAGGAAAGGAAAAAGGGAAAGGAAGTATTTTAAAAGGCTGTAGAAAGCTGTGCTGCATACAAATGCCATGTCAGACAGCCACAAATACAATCTGTCTGCAAATGGTTATCTCAGGAAGGGCTCCTGTTTAATTTTAATTTTAGAACTACAAGAACCATGCAGTATGTGAATTTGCTGGAACATTTTGTAATATTTACTGTGTGAAAAGGAAGTCAGAATCATCGATGTTAAGAGTCATCTTCCGATTTCTTGGGGGAAGTCTGGAGCCAACTGCTGTGACAGGGGAAGTAGGCAGAGTTACTGGGGAGTTTTATTCCTAATATCTTAGAGTAATATCAGATTAGGCTAATCTTTATGCTGATAGTATAAGTCATCCACTTTTAAATGGCTTTTGCATTTGCGTCTAGGGTTGTTAGACCCTCTCTTTGGCCTTGCCTTGCTATATCTAGTTGCTTGAGTCAGTGCTGCTCTAATTATTGAGGGAAGCCCTGAGCCCTGGCTTCTTGGAACAGCAAGACTCCATGGTTTAGTCTAGATATCACAGAGTCCTGCAGTGAACACCTCACTCACGAATTAAAGTTACTATCTTTCAGTGAAACCATTAAAGAGTGAATGAAGTAAATGCATCATAGATATACTCATTTCTACTGGTAGTAGAAATATTTACTAACTCAACCATTAACCCTGGACTGAAGGCTAGGCTTTTGATAACTGCTGTATCATAAAATTTCAAGTAGTTATGAACCGGAACTTGCTTTACATCAAGAAACAGTTCTGTATGTTTCTGGCAACAGAAAGGTATTGCACAACATACTCTTCAAGCAAACAAGGTATTAAGTAATTGTACAAGGAGGAAACTTGTGGAGAAGGAACCTACAGATAGTATGGGGTTAGTTTTTGACAAGCACTACGACGCTTTACTGCTTACTGAGTCTTTTTAATTTAAGACCACGTGGATGTGGGTAAACTGCTTTCTTTCTTACCACTACCTTACTTCTTGAATATTTGTAAAGAAGCAAGCTCAGAGATGTTTTAAMTTCATTTTGCTATAAAATTTTTTCTCTTAAGAAACCTTACATGCCCTTGGCAGTGGGGAATTTGCAACTATTTATTTTAACTATTTCTTTAAACAAAAACAAAAAAAAAAGCCTGTGTGCATTTGCTTAGAAMAACTGTTACAAACGTTGTAATATTTAAGGTGAAACTTTTTACAGGAGCAAGTTCAAATTAGTCTTTCAGCACTGTAAAGCCATAATAGTTTTCCAGAACTTATGACTAAGTAATAATCTAGTATACTAGCAATTATTATTAATTACTAGCTATTAACACACCATTTAGTGTGCTACAAATGATGAGATTATTACTAAGTAAAGCTGGTAATACTGGAGACTGTTGTAGATTCTAGAAGGTTTAGAATATTTAAGTTTTGGCTTAGAGAGTGTTAATGTCAATAGAYTGTGCTTCTACACTTGATATTTGAGTATTTCAAGGATTTAAAAAAAAAAGCTTGTCTAAGTAAACACTATTTTTCATTCAGTATATTGTTAAGTTACTCTTAAAAATCATGTTTTTGCTTACATGAGGATGGTGATTAACATTTACAAATGAGAGCTGGGGGTTAAAATTGGTAGCTCTATGAAAATATCTGCTCAATACTCAGTAAAAGCAAATGGAAGTAATTGTCAGAAAATGGAGAATGAAAGAGAGAACATTATTGTGGCACTGCGTCCATCCATAAAGCCATATGGTATCTTAATACCATGGTCTGYTCTAGCATTCCATCTCAAAAGGAATATAATGGAAATGGAAAAGATCCCAAGRAGTGGAACATCACACAGAAGGCACTGCTGGAGATGGGATACTGAGCTAGATGGACCTTTAATTTGACTTGCTACATATTATCACAAATGTACTTTATTTTCTCAGTTTTATCTATTAAAAGTAAGTAATTGTATTTAAGGTACCTTTATTTAGGTTTATGTAATGAATACATGAATTTAAATGTTGGTTTTGTACACTTTTATCTTAATTACCATTTCCATCCAAATGTATCTTGGTATCATTCAAAGTGAAAACAAATAAATAAGTAATATATGCCTCATTCACTATCCTTAATGATAAAAAGGTRAAAAATAAGAATCTGCATATATATATTACACTATGAAACTATATGAAACATGAACTGAAACAGTGTGAAAAATGAACTGCATCTTTCTGGTTGTCAAAAATAATGACCAAATTTACTTTAAAGGTTATATTTTAATGAATATGCTGGTCTATGAGAATGATCTGTTTCTTAGGAATTAAAGCACAGAGGATTAAAATTACTTGCTTAAATCAATTATTTCCTGCTTATTGATTCAAAACGTGCTTTAAAGTTATCAAATATATATATATATAAGATATCAAATCAAAGTAATTGTCGTCAATTTACCTAGAGAGAATATTGTTATATCTGACTAGTTTCATATCAGCATTTTATGAAAGGTATTTTTTTTCTGGTCTAGGAAAATGACAGTAATATCTGGAGTATTCAATCTTTTGATTTGTTTTGTTTTTCAGTCTGGATATTAGATTCACTGTTTCACAGTTCCAGCATTGAAACTTTAAGTCTGAACAAGTAAGATTGATAAACTACAGTTTCTTTGTATTTAATGTTAGAAGTCAATAGTTATTAAAAAAATCAAATAACCTTAAAAAGAAAATGTCTTTTCAAAAAAAATACATTATAATTGCTATATTTATGTTTTAGTTATATAATATGGCTATTWATTAACATTGTAAAAAGTCTTGCTCTAAAACATTTTTTAAAAGTAGCCTTTACAGAGAATTTTTATAAAAAATCCTATTTCAACATATTGCAGATAGAAAATTATGGATTAATAATTTTTCTGACAAAATATTTTTCTGAACTGATTATTTCYTGTGTTAGCTATCTTACAGCCATTTCTACGGTTTATTGCAAAATACCGCAGATAATTTCAGACTTGTAAAGACTAGCTTCTCCCTTTCTGCCACAATTATAGAAGCTTAAGTTTTATAAAATTATCCCTCAAAAAGTCTTATGTACTGTAATATTRAAAGTCTAAAAAACTTAGAGGAATGATAGTCCAGTTTTATTTTGACATGTGCAGGTAAATCAATGCCCCCAACATTTGTTTTAAAATCCCACACAATGAAATTGCAAATTCGCAAAAAATGTAAAATACCCAAAATGCAGCTCTTTCTGGAGAAATGCTTGTGGCACGTACACATCTTCCCACAAAAGACATTCCAATGACTACCGTAGTTATTTCTATTGTATCTCAAACCTCTCCTGGATTTTGTGGAAGGAAAGAGAACAGAGCTGTCCGCCTCCAATGGGGCTGTCCCTAATGACTCCAATTTGCCAACATCAGGCCAGAGCCCCACCTCATTCCTATCACGGCTTTCTTTTATCTCCTTACTGCCTACACAGTGCTGTTACCTACCTTCAACTGGCTATTCAAAAATAATTTTGGCCAGATATAGGCACTTCTTGGCTAGCTTGGGAGCTCAGAATCTGTGCATTTCTCCAAGCTACACACAGATAAATATCATATATATAGTCCTTCTGGTTAGGAGTGCTTGCATGCCCAAACACTGATTCGTAGCCATCCCAACCACAGAGTACAGAAGCCTGTTTGGGGATTTCTTCATCCCGGGATGTGTTCAGGACTGCCTATGAGCTTGGGCATTAAGTGTAACTCGTTTGACTTTTTTAATCTTAAAACGAGTGTAATAATGTTTAAGTTCTTCATACAGGTTTTGTTTGAAGAATCAAATTATATTTATCATGACTTGCATGCACTTGCCAAGATTTTCAAATGCAGATCCAGAAATATGAACCCATATTTAGACATATCAGTAAATAATGTAATTTTCAAAAGCAATTTCCATTGAAACTTTTAATACGTTTCTGTGATKCCGGCCAAGATCTCAGACATATCATGTGATTTTCATACCCATACCGATACATTCCATACTGCATCTTTTTTTACCAGAAACCTCCTATCCATTCACAGAGACTGTTATAAACTTTTCTACATTCCTACTAAGATCTCACCGTTTCCTGAATACTCTTTGTACCTGCATAGATATTAGCCACTCACTGCACTACGAAAGTGTGCATTGAATACTGAAGGACAGTTTATGTGTCAGCTACTGTATGAGCTAGACATTCTAAGAAATTGAATTCTCTCTTCTCAGTGGAATTTATAGAAAGCAACAGAGTACATCTCATTCAAAGTATGGGAATGATCACTGTCAAGCAAATAGCAGATGACCTTTTGGCCTGCAATGTCATGCCTTGTGAAGAAGTGAATACCATTGCCTGTGACCAGGTTGAACAAGAAGCCTCAAGAATGATGATTTACATGATTTTGAATAAAGGTTCAGAAGCCTGCAATATTTTGGTTAAGTCACTTGAGAAACACAACCCTTTTCTCTTTCATGACCTGCAAGGGTATTGTAAGTATTACTGGTTATATTTTTATCTTCTAGTCAGGAGTTAAATTACTATAGAAAAAAMCATGAAAAACTTGCAATGCACTCGTTTTTACAATAGCCTTACAATTCTATAGATAAGTGAACTCTGATTCGATTTGAATAGTCTGAATTGTTTCATCTGAGAGAGTAAGACAGTGAACACTATGAAATTTTACAAATGTTGAGACACAAAGAGGGGAACCCCAAATCCAGTGAAAAATTCTGAAAGGGTGAAAATCATCTGTGATCAGATAGCTGAAGTTCAGGCAGTTAAACACATCCCATCACTTGTTTATGATAAGTTAGTTGTGGGTGAGCTGAACACTGAATTAGATCAGTTCTATGGACAAAATTAATATAAAATTTAATGGGGATATGTAATGAGTTTTTCAAATATAAACCTCTTYCCTGGAAGCTGAAACTACTTGTGCACAGGCTGCAAGTTAGTTACGTTGTTAAAGGACTATCATCTTACCGTATGAATACTAATAGGCTAATCTTTCAGCATGCCCGGAGAGGCAAGACATTTGCTACCGAAGCATTTCCCTAAAATAGGTTTGCCTGATTTCCTTCAGTTTGTGGGACTGTGCTTCTTTACTCCACCTGCTTCGAAAGTCTGATCTTGAAATACATGTCTGGCTCAGCCCTGTCCCTTAGTCTACACGTATGCACTCTAAAAAGCAGTGCATACAAACCTTCCAGGACTCCCTTTAAAAGCTGGTTTTTTGTAAGCTTCAGACTTTCTAGATGTTACTACATTTTATTACGTCTATGATGGAAGGTTCAACTAAGCTCACCTCCAAACTGTATRAAAGCAACTCTTAGACTAACTAAAAGTAACAAAAATGCAAAAGACATAGTTTAAAAAAAGAACTCTATTAAAAGTTCATTTGGTCCAACTGTCAAAAACTGTTACTGATTTACAAATCTCTCTCTTAATACTCTAATACCTTTCATATATATATATATATATATATATATATAAAAATGCTGTCTTTCCATATTAAAACCTTATTATATATAAAATTCATACTCTCATCATGCATTTGCACATATCAACTTTCATATGCTTGTATGCAAGCTTACATTTTTGGAATCCAATGTACAAATAGGATAAGTCCAAAAGGCCCTCAAATAAGGAATTAAGTGGAGCCAGAGTGGTATCTGCAGACTGTACGAATCTTCTGCACAAGGAGTAACTACAGCCTTTATCCATTAAGTCTCGCCTAGACAGTGGACAATAAATACATCTCATGCCTCTTGCTTACCACTATTTCATTGATTTAGCAAGTACAGTACAATTCAGACAGTTCTTTCAAAAGTAATGAAATTTTAATTGATAAACTCGTTGACTATTTAATTCACTGGTACATGATCTGTTTGCCTTAGATACTACCAGGCAAGTGGAACAAGATAAATTAAATGACTTGATTCAGGATTTAAAGTATGTATATCTATCTTCAGCTTTTCAAAAATATCATCCTCTGGGGAGTGATATTGACATAATATTTGATTTGGGAACTGCCTATACTGATGTCTTGCTGTGGAAAAAAGGTTTACATAATAGCAGGAAAGGGCAGCTGATACTAAATGTCCTCCTGGAGGAATTCAAAAATCCCTGCATTATAGAAGGAGAAGCCGGCAAAGGAAAAACAACTCTTCTAAAAAGAATTGCTGTACTCTGAACTTCTGATAATTCCTCTGGTTTGAAAAAATTCCGTTTTCTTCATCAGCCTGACTAACACAAGATGTGGAATATATGAGACTCTCTGTGATCAGCTTCTTTTTGAACAATACCCCATCTGTAAACAAGATTTAATGAAAATGCTACTGGCACAAAGACAAAGGGACCTTTTCCTTTTAGATGGATATGAGTTCAAACYCCAAAATTGTCCAGAGATAGAAGCAATGATTAAAGAAAACCACAAATTCRAGAACATGGTCATTATTGCTACCAGGACTGAGTCTATCTATAAAATCAGGCAGTTTAGGTCACTAATTGCTGAAGTAGGAGAACTATCGGAGGAGAGTTGCAAGAAGCTCATTAAAAATGTCTTGACAAATAAGCTGGCTGATGGTCTGTTAAACCAGCTTAAAGGAACCACTTCCATGAAGAACCTTATGAAGACTCCACTCTTTGTCATCATTGCTTGTGCCATCGAAATGCGTGAAAGTAATTTTCATCCAAGCACCCAGACTCTACTTTTCTCTACTTTGTATGACTTGATGGTGGAGAAAAGCACGTACAAAATGAAAGAAATAACAGAAAATCATATTATGCTGAGCATAAATCAGAGAGACTTAGCTTTAGATGGAATATTTGATCAAAGATTTGGTTTTCAGTCTGAGGATTTAGCTGACGTAAAAGAAGTAGTCCTGCTAGCTTCAGGTCTTCTGAATAAATACACAGCTCAAAGACTAAAGCCAACATAGATTCTTTCATAAATCATTTCAGGAATACACTGCAGGCAGAAAACTTTGCAAACCACTGACATCTTGCCAAGAAGCAGAGGTGAAGAAAGGGTATAGTTATSTACAGAAAATTAATACTATTTCAGATATTACTAATACTTATTTCAATTTGCTCCTCTACACTTGTGGATCCTCTCTAGATGCCACTGGAATAATTTTGGACTTACTGAAAATAATTGATCAGCATAGAGATATTTCTCAACTGTTTTCATTAAAGAATCCTAAACAAACCCTTAACTATGTTCTTAATGTTTGTTTTGGACTAGTTTCAATTGGTGGCCTCTTGTTCCTGTACTGGAAGAAAAAAAAAAYGGTCAGTCTCTACCCAACCTTTTCCATGCACTCATTATTTTGTAGACCTCTGTCATATTCTCCCTAGGTCRTCCCTTTTAGACATTCATATTTTCACACAAAACTATTATTTACTTTTCACAAGAACCTAATATCACTGAGGTGTATCTGTTCTACAAATGAATTTGTTCCTGTATTAAATTAACATGTTGTATATATCTATGGGGTTTTTTTATGGCAGGCAGACTTATTGATGGAATAAACAAACTTGTGAATGCTGAAGGGCTTGTACTTGACAATATAAGTATGGATGAAGGTGATGCAAAAAAAGAAAGGTAATTTCCTCTCTCCTATTTCACACCATAGTCAAGTATATAGTGCTGAGAATGTGAATGTTTYAATAATTTGGTCTGAAGTTTGTACACTATTAGGACTTGAAAATCCTATCATGTAATTTAAAGAAGTAATTTCTTATATATTTGCATTGAAGTCTTGATATGTTCTGTATCCTGATTGTCACAAAGTATTAGAGTGCTCCTTTCAAGTTAGTAATGCATACTGTAGTCAAACAGATCTAACATACCGATCCCAGGACTGGCTAATCTGCATGAACTGCAAGTCAGGAGGTTGCAAAGATGATACAGTTCCCTTCCCTGGTCTATTGCTGACTTTCTGCAAGGTCAGTCACTGGATACCAAGGTTGAAATGTTTGAATAATGTTTGCTAGGGCCACACAACCCAGTAACTGAAATGGAGATGGTAATCCATATATCTACCCATCCTCTCTTTGATAGYATGGTAAAAGAATGCTTCTCCTGGATTTGTTCCACAAGAAGATCACATTTGATCTTCTATGAGTTATTTTCTCTTGGCTGAGAGGGAGTTGATATTGATTACACAATACAGTAGCTGAACAAGAGGCTGTGTTTATCTTTTTTTTTTGCAAACAAAACTTATCATCTATTTCATGGCATCAAAATACAGATAGCTGTAGTATGCCAGCCAGTAAAAATCTAATTCTGTCTAGATATTTGCTGTGATCAAGACATTATAAACATATCAAAACATTCACCTAGCAATGTGACCTTTTTTTTTCCCATTCCATTCATAGCAGAAAGTATCAGAAATTTGAGAAAGCTACACTTATTATACATGAATCATTTGACAGCTGTTGGGGATGACATAACATACATTGTAAGATCAGTCTCTGATTAACTAAGTGAACTTGAAGAAATCCAACTAGTCAACTGCTGTACCTCCAGTGATGCTGTGGAAATTCTAGGTAAGAACAGTAATAGTAACTTTACAAACTGAATATGTGTGTTTTGAAAATCAAAACATAATTCTATAACAGAAGAAAAAAGCATATAAGGATAAAATCAGAAACATTTAGCTTCACAATGAGTTTCAGTTAGCAGAGATRTAAAATGCAGTAAGGAAAGTTTGTGTAAAGATTTTATATAAATCCTAAGTATAAAGGTTATATAAAGAGAAAGACAAACTATTGCATAGCTCTGTAAACAAACAAAATAGGAAAGCAAATAATGGATGATGCAAGCAAAACTAGTTTTCAAAGTTGTTTTTCTTTCAGTCATTACCAAATGATTCATTCTGATCAGGTACCTACTCAAATCATCTTAACAAGGTCACAACAGTACAAATAAGGATAAATAAAAATTATTTAACTAAAACAGATGAACTCAGGTTAGCAGAACTTAGGGAAATTCACAATTAAGTATGTAAGGAACAAGCTGAAAGAATCATTGAACCATAGACAACTATCTCTGAAAATTTGTGGAGGCAGGGAAGTGGAAAATCCAGTATCTTTTCCTTGAGAGGAGGAAATCATAGACAAGCCAACCTCACTTTGATACCAAGAAAAATTCTGAGACAGATTATCACACAAACATTTTGGAAGCATTTAAATTATAGAGATAAAAGGTAGTGGGAACAAATCACATCAAACCTTTCCAGGGAACAGGGTAATAAGATTGTGAAATGATAAGTCTGGAACTATCATAACTCAAATGAGGTTTTTAACACTATCCTATACAACATCCTTAACAAGAAGATAATGAAATGTATATAAATAAAATGGGCACATAACTGGTTCCAAAATTACTTAAAGAGTTATCACAAATGTTTCACTAAGTGAGAGAACATTTCGATACAATCAATTAAGTCCTTCCTTGTTCTAAACAATATTTTAACTGATGGCTTAAATGACAGAATGGAGGATACGCTTATAAAATTTCAGATGATACTGAGCTTGGAAGGCTTACAAGCCCCGTTGGAATGCGAAACCATAAATAAAATCGGATGCATTTAAGAGGTGGTCCAAAAACAACAGTAAGGAATTCAGTATAGATGTAAAGGGCTGTAGCTGGCAATGAGACATCAGTTTCAGGAATATAAAACGGAGATTAACCTGTGTAGCAGGAAAGAATCAGAGCTTTTCTGTGGAAGACTGGAAATATTATGCTATTGCAAAAAACGTGCTGGTAAGTCCTGAGCAACAAATCTGTGCCTAACCTCAGTATCATAATTAAGAAAGGTATAGAGAAATCGAGAGAGAAGAGAACAGCTAGAGGTTATGAAAACATGACTTACAAGAAATGGTTTAGTTTTGTTTTGATTGAGAGAGAAGTCTGAAAAAGATATGATAAATTTTTTGTTCTTTAAACATTGCTACAAAGAGATGATAATCAACTATTCTTTTTGTCTACTGGGAGAAGAAAGTAACTAAATTTGCAGCATAGAATATTTAGATTGGATATTGGCAGAAACTTTCTAAAGCCAGGAAGGTAAAGTAGCACGTAGGGAGAATATGGAAAATTTCAAAGAGCAAAATAGGTAAGTATGTATCATGAATGTTTAGGCTCATCAATATCCTGCCCCATTACAGATGCTTAGACTYTAAGGTCCCATCTAGTCCCACTCTTCCACAATTCTCTGAACCTGTAAAAATATCTTTTTATATCATAATAAAAAAACTTGACAGCTTTGTGAAGCAGGAGGTTGAAGTCTCCAGGGCTTAAACCACTAAAGAATCTTCCATGTATTCAGACAGCTTTTCCCTGCTTCTGTGTTGCAAAGACATCTTAAAGTTGTCTCATTACCAGATGTCTCAGCCACCAGAGTATAAGTTACGCAGAACCATTACTCCACCTCTTACGGCTGGCCAGGTCCTTTATTTTATTAATTCCTGGAGAAATGATTAACAACAAGCGAGCACAGTTTGCATCAAAGGGACATCAGAAAAGTGAGGAAAACCTGGAGGCTATTAAAAATCTTGTCTTGCTGTTCATTAAAAAACAAAGATAAGAAAGGTGCAAARGAAGACAAGTCATGCTGCACTGGAAACATGTATAATAAGCTTCTTTTCCTCCCGTAGCTCAGAGTCTTTGTAATTTGCCAAAACTGAATATACTTGATTTGTCGGAAAATTACTTAGAAAAGAAAGGAAAAGATGCTATCCACAGACTTGGTAAGTCAGAAGATTTCTTTATATAAATCATTTAAATTGGGAATGAGCTTCAATTCTAGGACTTATCCAGACAGAAATTCAAGAATTCTTTCCTCTTTTATTTTTAGGTAGGATATAATTGGTATCCTGAAGCATTTCCTCTCAGTGAGTGGAAAGTTTTTAGAAGTGAGGAATATTGTATGCAATTGGCTGCTCTRTCTTTGCTATCAAAGCAACAGTCTTGGAGTCTTTAACCTACCAGTATTTTCTTCACTGTTGAAATGTGATTTGGTTTAACTTTTTAAAGTGATTTTACGATGAACTCTTATACACTTATTTTCATTTAGTTGATGGCTTAAATGTCCTACCTGGGATGAAAGTGCTGATGCTTCCCTGAGGAGGTGATGTAAAGGTTTGCCTAACAAAATTGTTAGAACTACTGGAAACAATGCCACAGCTGACAAAACTTGGATTGAGGAAATGGAGCCCCACYGATGTGGAGGTCAGAATTCTAGGTAAGTAAAGGTACTGTTGGATGAGCAAAAGATGAAGGACAAAAAACCAGAAAAACTCAAAACCAGTTCAGGAAACCCAGCAACTTTTAACAATGTAAATGTAATAGCATCAAGTTTGGGTAGGATATATATCTCTCTMTATATATATCTATATCATTAGATAAGCCAAATAATAAGCCACATTTCTACTCAATGAAGACCATTTTTCACTGCATAAGTAGTGCAAGAAAGACTGCAGGCAAATGGAGATTCCTGGTGAAGGATCTCCTTGAGAGGGAATCTTTTCTGATTGACGGATTGATTATCTCCTCCATAAACATGACAGGAATACAAGTGGACTCTTCCTACATCAAATCTTCCACTAACATAACATCTGTTATAGAATGTATGTCAATAGTAGAGTTTTAAAAGTCAAATACTAGTGTAACTTTTATCAAGGTTGATAGCTGAAGATCAGGGAGATATAAAAACTATAAAAACTGGATTCACACCACTCACCCCTTCTGAGGATACAGTAGAAATGAAATGTCAAAATTAATGAGAATTTTCATGAGCCTGATCTTGCAATGCTTTTGTGTGAGTGATCATGAGCAGCAGTATATAAGCCTATTTAAGCTAATGACCTCTCTGTAATTAAAAGTATCCTGTTGTATGCAACATATTGCAGGTTAAGTTTTAAAAAGGAAGAAAAGCCTAGATATAAAAAAAATTTGTGATCTGTGGCTGCTATATTTTACATTCTTCGTTATAATAAGAAGAAAAGTAATATGCAAGCACATGTTTAAATCCTTTTCTATTAAGGGTGGTATTTTTTTAAGCATAGAAGTTCAAGTGTATTTAGTAAGATTCAATTCTTCAATATCCTGAACAGGAATCATTGACTTCATTAGGGCTTGAAGCAAAGATAAGTACATAAATAAATATACGTTCACAGGAATTTTTTTTTGAGAAAGAACACCTGGAGAACCTTCAGCACTTGGACTTGGCAATGAATTGTGTGACAAGCGATGRCTGTCTTTCCTTCATGCAGGCACTGATCTCTCCCAAGAAGCTGGTATCTGTAGATTTCAGCAGCAAATAAGACTGGGTGCCTGCATCACTGTTAGTCTGCAAATTAAGTCAGGTACTAACCACACTGAATTATTTAAAGCAGATTAAAGTGACTGGATGGAAGTTTGATTGCCATGATCTTGGACTTACTAATGGTGCAAAAGTAAACTGCAGAAAACAATTTCAGCTAGTGCATTCTTAAACAGAACAAGCTTTCCCAGTGGACATTCACTTACAATCTTTCATATTTGAGAAATGCTCTTCTCTAGAACCACACATTGAGTCAGCAGCTCCAGGGTTATTTGGATCTCCTGGTCTGCTAGTGAGACGGGAGTGAGAATAGTATCACATCCTCTTCTGGGAGAAATGGGTCAAAAGAAAGCAAAAGAGAGATCACATTGCATTAGCCCCAAATCCTGCAACCTGTAATGCCTCTCAGTCTTTAAATGKTTTCAAGGAGTGTTCATTTTATCTGTGTGTGCTTTCTATGAGCTCATTTTTATTAGCTTTGAAGTTTAACTTTGTCAATTAGGGACAGCTCTTAATAAAAAGGTAACAAAGGCTGCAACTTGATGGATAATAGGTGGGTGTTCTACTAGGGTTTTTTTTCAGTTAGATAGTATAGTTGTCTGACCTAGCACAGAGAAGCTTTTCATACTGGCAGGGCAATCCTAGTATAGTTACATCTCTACAATACACTGCGGGAAAATTTATTGCAGAGACAGAATATGCCGATGAGAAGTTAGACCTCTAACAACAGTATGATTAGAGCATATTGGCTCTACAGAAGAGGGAATGGTCACACAAGTAACCATGAATTAAACAGAGATGTAAACGAGAGCTATTCTCCAGTTATTAGCCACAAACAAATTCTTACTCCACAGCAAAACACCAGATAGCTTATCTCAAGTGACTTTTACCATCTTTMATCTACCACCATTTTGGCTTGTAAAAAGAAGTCAGCATTTATTGCTTGCTTTCACAGTAAACTACCTCACATTTAACATGTGGTAAGAGTTATAACAAAGTTGCAGGTGTGCTCTTAAGTTCATACCGTGGTCCACTTTACAGGAAGTTGGTTGTTTTCCAATACCCTTAGTTCCAGGTGTAGACAAGCCAGAATGCAGTCTCCTCGTAGTCCACAAATATCCCAGGAGAGAACCATGTACACAAGGCAGCTCCAAACACAGCAAAGGAAAACAGAGGAGTCACTTGGCCACTTCTGTAAAAAGCGGTGGCCAACCAAAGACAGCAGAGTCTTGTTTCCAGTCTGCCACTGGAATGAAGGGACAGGAGCACCAGYTGGAGCTGCTATTTCATTTCTCTAGGCAGTGTTGAACCATGGGCGCTTCTACCTCATGAACCCATTAACTCTGTGTTATCTCCTCATAAGCACTTACACTTGTGAGCTCCGTTTTGTGCCAGAGAGTGCTTCAAAGCTGTTTCATTTCTCTCCCTGTGCCCTGCCAGTAAAAAGCAATACAGCATTTTCCCTGTAATTAGGATCCTTCAAAGACATGATCCCAATTCAGCAAAGCACTGAATTCAGTGAAAATGCTTGTTATCTCTATTGACAAAATCTGACACAGGCTAGAAAATACTTTTTTTTTCCAAGCAGCAAAACCCTGTATCAAGTACATAGACTGAAAACTGAATAAAAAAAAGAAAAATGGATTTAAAATTACTATGTGCATCTGTGAAAACAGACACATGGATTTCTGTCGTGAATACTTATTTTTTGACACAGAAAGGAGATCTCAAAATAACACCGTTTAAAGAAGATGATAGTCTCATCAACATTTATGAATTTCAATCCTTTCAATTGCTTAGTTGCTTAGCAGAGCAACTTTGTGCTTTAAAGCCCTACTTCAGATTGGTCAAGATGTGAAAGAATAACCAAGCTCTTGGTAACCCCTGCATCCCTCTTCCCACAGCTGTATTTGGTTTCTTTCCTTCCTACTCCCTCAGCAGACTATACTTCTCACCAAAGACTCTAGTTAATGTTGTTTACAATAGAAATAATGAAAAGTTGAATAAATTAGAGAGACCATTTTTGTTCTGCCTGTTCCTTTGTTTACTATTTATCACTGGCACCTGATGCTGCAGACCCAGGAAGTTCTTTTCTGTAAGGAAAAAAAGTAGAAAAGCATGCTCTCTATTTTCTGGTGGATACTGAATTGCAWCATACTGAGTGTTCTTGTCTTGAGATGTATAAATCCACTCTGACAGTTAAGACATATGATACAAAACCAAAGAGCTCTATTAGGCCTCATAATTAATGTACTAGGATATGGACAAGTGTTTGAAACAGCCAACGTATCTTCAAAGGACTTAATTTTCCATTTAAGATAGTTGCAAAAACTCAGATCTAGAAAGCAGCTGACAGGAAAGGGTTAATAGCTATTGCTGAACCTGAAGAAGAAAGTGTGGGTAGTCCAGGCAGGTGGCCTTGTAAGAACAAGATCTTGGAGAGATGGTGGTAAAAATTCAGTCCTGGAGCTTGAATGGAGATGGGTGATCCTTTTTTTGAGGATGATTGCAATTAAGGCACCTTAGGGAGAAACTTAGGGAGCAAACCAGCTCGGACAAGATGCTGAGAAAGTAGAATGACCAACAATATATTTACTTTGTAATCCAGGTGGCTGTGCGGTTTTGTTGCCAGTTGGCATCTCGGACATAATAGGACCACGCTGGAAACCTGAGCTATAGAGCAGGCAGATTTGGGTAAGGCCTAGAGAGAAAATAAGAGCCAGATGAGGGCTTATGTCTGATGCTATGCCAAAAACCAAAGGACTTTGTGAGCACTGAGGCAATCACCTTCTTAGAGCTATCAATGGGTTATGTAAAGTTTTTCAGTGGAGAAAGGGAAAGGAGAAGAGAATAAAGAAACAAGTCCATGAAGTCACAAAAATGAACAAATGATGTTGCTCAGATAGCTGGGGACAAATCTGTACAAGTTTGATTTGACAGTGCTATCAAACTGAACTGCTGACTTCACTTGTTTTTAGGCTCTCATGCTATTCAGCCTTACTCTTCCAGTCTGAAGACCTTTCTGTTTTCTATGAAAAAAATAACAAAACCACACATAATTTAATTATTGTAATTAAAGGACTATTCTCTTCTTTCCAGTGTGTTGTCTTTTATCCCAGAGTGTCATGTTTCCAGAGAGAGTGCTTTGTATTGGCAGCCTTTTGCCCTCACTTTGTGGTGATGTAAGTAAATACATACAGTGCATAGCAATGGAAAATCAGGCACTAGAAATGTGGAAGATTATATTCTGTAGAGAACTGGAGTGTGTCCCATGTCTTGTGAGACCAGAAACAAGTGCCATTAACTCTAGTCSTTGGAGTAATCCTTTACTTTTGTTAAGTAGTGGAAAAGTCTTTGTTAGGACTGCTGATAGGGGGAGAAAAGCAAGCAGCTGAAGAGCAATGTTTTAACAACTTTCAAAAATGGGTAACTGAGCCTTTGGAAGACAGTTTGAAAGAGGAATCAATTGTAGCCTGTGGATAGTCTCAATCCTACTAGAAGAAAGGCATAATAAGACCAGACCTCAGTTGTTCCATGGTGGAGTCAGTGAATAAACCTACATTTTGGTGTGCTGTTTTCCTCACTAAACCAGCACATTTCCGTACTTCTACAAAATGTTTTAAAAGTGAAAAATTAACCAGTGGTGTCCTCCTCTCCATCCTGTAAAGCAAAGGAGCCTGAGACATATATAAAGCTGATTTTTCTCATTCCCTCGGTTGCTTTCCCCAGTTTTCCTCCACAATATCTTGAATCATATTATTTTATACTTTGTACGTGCTTGTGGTAAGCACAGTAGCGCTGCCTCTAAACATGAACAATTTTAGGTTTGTTTTTACAGTCTATCCCCTTCCTTCCTAAAGGTCTGATGATTAACAAGCCGAGTTATAATGCTATTGCTACACATTCACAACTTAGGGATAAAAAGATGCTGATGAGATACTTAAAATGTCAAAACATAGATATATAGAAAGCAGGAAACTGCACCCTACAGAAGATCATTGTTTGTTGTTACAATACTGTATAGTGTATGCTTTCAATGATTTATGAACGACCATTTAATCTGCCTTCCCAGCCCTCTGGATCTGAATTAGTCTCTTGATAGCTCTGATTAACTTGGCCCCCTTCAGTCATATAATGCTGTTTTTGCTTGTAGATAAGCAGCTTTTGGTTCGTTGTATTTGGACTGTTTCCCACAAGTGGTATAAATGTGTCCTTAATGCTTCTTACAAGTTTGTTAATAAGATTAGAAGGATGATTGTAATATTTGTTGACTACTATCCAGTATACTGCTAATCCATTATGGCGGTGGGGAAAGGGAAGTACACAGCATGGATTTGAACATAAATCTCGAACAGTAGCACTTGTTAACTTTCAGCAGCTTATGTATTTTATTGTGCTGATTGCTAATTAAAATTCTTACACAGAAAGCTTGCTTCACCCTGAGCTTGACCTGCCTCATATGATGCACTGAGGTGGCAATTTCCTTGAATTAGGGTAGTTTGGGCATGTGACAAGTATTCTCTGATCACCTTCCTTATTGTGAGTCTCTAATAACTAGCTAGCACGCAAGAAGAGCATTAACATCCTTATTGTGTTAGTTCTCTTGTGTGAAAACATAATGGGTTCCAGTGGAAGGAAAATAAGATTGGGACTATTTCTAACCATAGAGATTCCTTCACATATGGCAAGCAATGCTTTAAGTTTACTCCTCTGCATTTGCTTTCCTTTTCTCCTTTAACTTTACTCCTTTCTACTCCTGTTCCTTTTTTCCTGTGAATCTTCCCTGCCATCCTTTTTTTATACAAAGAGATTTTTAACAAAATGTATTTAACTAAATTTTGACTGGGATATAGGAATGATCAAGTTACTTTTGTGGGAGCTGCAACTGCTCAAATTCTTTCAAGACTGGGACCTCAAATATTAGCTTGAGATTTGGATCAAATGGTGCCACCTGCCAAAAGGCAGAAAATAACAAGGACAGATTTGTCAGTGTTAAAACTCAGAAAATTTTCTCCAAATTACAAAACTATAATAGGGAAAACAGCAAAGGGTTGTTCCTCTTCAAGCCCGTGAATATCCCAGTATCCTGAGAGAAATCTCATTGATCTGGAGACACTTGCAGAAACCTAGCTACTTCTAGGACTTCTTCATGGCACACAGATGTCTCAGGAGCTCTACTCACTATCCCTTAGGTTCTCTACTCAAAATTACCCCAGACCACTTCCARTTGAAGGTTTGAAGGTACGAATGTGGAGCACACCTAGCTTAGCACTGCCAGTAGCAAAACTCTCCAGCACTGGAAAACTCTGGTAGGAGATCATGCACTCAGGGCAAGAGGGCATGTCAGGTCACAGATAAGCCTAAAAAAGGCCTAAACAACCCTTGTTCTGAACAATRTATTAGAAGATGAGAGTGAACTTGCGTGATTGGAAGCAAACCTTTTCCAGCACTACATGAAAAGAAGTAAGGGTGACTGGGAGGTTTTTCCACAGGCTTTAGGACAAAACCAAGTATTTAATTAAAGCCACAGCCTGGAAAATGAGTCAGTATACTAATATACCACAACAGTCAGGGTTACACTGTTGTAGCATGTTAGTCAACTTATAAGCATATATCTTCGCCAACGTTAAGGGATTTTCACTGGCAGATTTGCAAAAGCATAATCATCTGGGCCAGCACGCGTAGGCAGTTATGCACAGTTATGCTCCACTGGTGTCACTGGGAGTTCCTCTGGTATCTTAGGGCTTCACTGCTCCTTCGCTTCCCCCGACTCTTGAACACGCACGGTCTTGTCTTTTGCAGTGTACTAATGCTACTCTGTGCCTGGCACAGAATCACCCTTAAACTGTTGTACTCCTTCTGCTGACCATAAGAACATAAGAATAACCTCTGTGAATTTTCAGCACAGATTAAACAAAAATTTCAGATTGAAGGGAAATTAATTACTGAGCCACTGCTCTACATAAACAATCAATGACTCTACTGTTGCTAGATTAGAAATCAGGAATYGCTCCTCAATATTCACTTCATTACAAGCAGGAAACTTTTCATTTGTATCAAAATGATGCAAGAGCAATTTGTTTTTTAATTAAACCTGGCACCGAGTATCTATTTTGAAGCCTGACCCAGCTCCTACAAAARATCCACAATAAAATTTAATCTGCACTTTAGAGGTAGAGGAAAGCCAGCTTTGTTTTTGAAAATTTGAAGTGGTCTTCACACGTTGTCGACTGTAAGAGCAAATTTGCTAGCCAAAATGTTAAAATAAAGATGGAATAACAAACTGAATGTGAACCATCCCATCTCTTGCCCTAAAGACAAAATAGAGAATATTTCCCCTACAGACTTGATTAGCAAAAGTTTTGTGACAAATGAAAACAGTTAACTATTTGAATTGTACTTGAGCCAATACGATTTTATTTAGCAAAGGCTCTAAGAAAACATTATATTAACTTCATGGTACTGTGGGAAGTTGAAAGAATCCAGAGGTGTAGGGTTTTTTTTTCTTAAAGGAATTTTTCAGAAGAAAGTACAAAATGTAACCTAAAAAGATGGAGACTTGTGACATTTTTATTACTCTTTGTTTAGTATGATTAGTGCTGTGTATTTCTATTTTATTTTCCTTTAGGAGCTTCARTAAAATATATAAAATAGAAACAGGTACTGACTCATGTTTCTTTCAATGAACAGCATATGCTGGAACTTTTCTGACCCTGGAATGCATATGAGCATTAATTATGATCTGATCCAGTGCGCCAAATAAATTATGGGTCAGTCTATTATATTTATTGGCAACCACTGGGTGTCACTGTGTCTCTACAAATGCAGCTAAAAAGGGCTTGATTTATTAAGGAAACAAATGCCTATCAGTTGCAGATAATACATACCATTATTGTGTCTTTTTATGGAACTGTCAGGTTCCTTATTCTCCCATGTATACAAAAGTCTCAAAAACCCCCAAGTTCTGTATACTGAACAGCCAATGATCAGAAAAACAGCAGCCAACTAGGAGGTAGCCCTAGGAAAAACAGAGRATCCTTCATTTGCTTTGTATGCAATTTATAGTTGTGATTGCTGGCACTAGCACGTGTGTAGTTAATTTTACATTTCTTTGCTTGCAATGCGCTTGCTACAAAAAAAATGTCTACCATACATTTTGTCCAACCTCTGCAAGTATTGTATTATTAAAGCCTCATACCTTATTGCAGTTAGAGACATTCTCTTTTAAAAGATTCATAGAAGCTATAAATATCAACTTCATCATGGAATTCAGCCTGTAAACAACATGTGCTCCAGAAGGAAGTTCTTTCTTCAGTGAATATTTTAAAAAGATTGATCGTGGCACAGAACAGCTCAGAACTCTGCTTTCCAACCCTCTGTTTCACCAACGGCTTTCACTCTGGCTGAGGAAGCAAAGGCCAGGATGACTTTTAGGCTCTGGACAGACCATTGTACGTATTATGACCCCCAAATACTTCACCAACTATTTAGGTTTCACAAGACAGAGCATGGTTGTCAGTGAGAGTTACCATGCCCTGCTCACAGGGACAGCAAAGCTAACCACACCAGCACCAGCCCAGCCTGGAGCTGAGCTGTGCTGAGCTCCTGCCAGCAAGGGCTGAGGGGTTGTTGCAGGACTGGCAGTGGGTAGAGCAGAGGCAGAAGGAGGTGCTGCTGTCAGAGGAAGAAGGAACCTGGATCCTGCTCACCATGATACTTTAAAGTCCTCACTGGAGGGTCCAAGCATGTGAGTAGCCTCTCACAGTCTTTTTTCGTATGATTCTGCCATGTATTGTCACGAGCTGCACAAATGCAAGGCTCCGAAGAAATACGTGGTGATACTCCCCTGGCATCTGTGGACTTAACACCAGCATGAGCAGAAAGTATGAAGACTGGCAGGTTCTCCTGAAGATATGAGATGCAACATTTCTTTAGCCTTGCTCCTGTGGCTATCACAGAGCAAGGACAGAAAGTGCTGGTGACGTGCTTTTTTATTTAGGGTCAAATTCATGTGATACATTAAGCTATCTGAAGCATTTCTAATAGAGACAGGCAGCCGTAGGTATCAATGACAATATTGTGATTAATCAATCACAGCAAGAGAGGCAGGAAGGTCAGTGTCCCGATGAAAATAAGAGAAGTACTGGCTTAGTGTGAGCCATACGTATTTTGTCTTCTGAAGTCTGAACATGCATTAGAAACATTCCCCAGTGAAGGGCTGGAGCAACTATGCAGTTAGCTCTGCCTCCRTGAGTCTGTAGATGCCTAAGCAGTTGCATAGTTTGAGGCCTTGAATCTGCRGCTAGAATTGCCTAAAACTTATTTTTTTGTACTCTGAGACATAGAAGATTTCCCCTCTGATCTGGAATGGAAACTACAGTCATTCTCATCACCCCCCCACCCCCGCCCCGATTTCTCTGGTCTTCTTGCTTTGTTATTTTTCAAAAGGCGATGAAGCTGACTTATCTCCTGGGGACTCCCCGTGGAGTTTGCTGCCGCAGCCCTGYGGCCTGGCACCGCGCTCGGCTCTCTGGCAGAGAGCCCAGGACACTCAAAAGCCCCCGTCTGTGTCCTGGCTTCCCGGCTCCTAACCCCTGCTCAGGCAGCCTAAAAACTGCAGTGTCTACATTTGGCACCCAGTCCTCCGGCAGGGAGAGGGGAAGTCTTGTGAGCCCCTGCGTGAACTGAGGCTCCCAGTGCTCCTGTGCTCGGTGTTACAGCCTGGGGGTCAGCGAGAAGGGAATTTTCCATCTGGACAGGCAGGGGGCTTGAAATCCTGGGGACCTCTAACAATCAGCTAGCCTGAAGAGCAGGCACCCGTGCTTTGCATGTTCTGTAAACACGGAATAAATCTACGTGGGGGCCACCACCAAGCTGCCATTAGCTCATCCCCAGTCCAAAAATGAATTCTCTCAAGCCCCAAATCTAGCCTATACCTGTGGAAGCAAGATTTATGAAGAGCCGCTCTCTGAGGTGCTTCTTCTCTCCTCCCAAGACTGTAATGGCAACGTCCCCATCCTCCTTCCCTGGGTAGAGCCAGGTGCTGTTTGAYCCTTCCCCTTTCATAGCGCGATTTTGCAGGGATGGAAATGAGAGGAGCACTCCTGTTGCTGCAAGAATGGATCCTGAGGTGCTGGATTATTTCTGCGCTGGTCGTCTTCTGTCAGAAGGGCCGAGCAATGGACCCTGCTTGCTCTCTGCAGAAGCTGTCATCAGCTGCTGTAGCCCAGAAGCAGGGCTGTGAAGCCAGCAACCAATTAAAGGGACTTCTTCTGAATATTTTGTCAAGTGCTCTCTTCTGCAAACCACCTTTCTGTTCACAAACTGTAAACTTTGGGTCTTCAACTCCTTCCAACTCAACTTATTTTAAACTTTGCCAGAGCTGGCCAGAGCTTTAGACCTTSGAAACACAAACTCCTGAACAGCCCGCTACATGAGTTGTCAGAAAACTGGGCAAGTTTTTAAAGGAAATATGACTGTGATTTGGGAAAAGTTTGTTGAAACCAAACTATTTCCAAAGATTATGTTGTTTTTGACAGATCAGCGTTTTCCAATGACATTACATTTGTCCTCAAATTCCTGAACAGCTCCAATCAGGTCTTTGTTTTGGTTCAGTGACAGTAATGAGATCATCATTCAGTCATGCCAGACAGCAAATCCAGTTTTGTAAAAGGACCTTTCTCAAGCTGTGAGTTTCTACTTTGCAAAGGGTCCCGCCACTACTTTAAATTGCTGTTTGCATTTCAAATTTCCCTTTCTTGAAGGGAAAATCACAGGATGCTGAGAAAGAGGAACACCAAAGGCATATGTTTATTGTGAGATCATTTGTAAGTATGATGTAAGTACATCAAAGTAACCAACTGCAAGTGTTGATGACATCTTTGGAAAGGAAGGTTAAGATGATTAACTTGAGCCAAATAACAAGAAATCAGGGTGTTTACACACTCCCTCCCCCATTCTGCAAATGTAAAAGGAACATCTCTGGATGTATGTCTCTTGGTTGAAGGCAAACAGGGGCAGTAAGGTAAGAAATGACAGAACTAATAGGAATTTGCTGACATTCAACTCATATGCTGTGATTAAACTGACATGTCCCCAAATATCCAGCAGTTAGAGACACTTGCAATACTGCTAAGGGGGATCTTCACCAGGAGCACCTCTCTCCAAATATTTAGAATCACTTTGTGCAGGATTAGCTCTGAGGTCTTATTTGGCTTACCATGTTACACATGCTTTTATCAGCTATGTTTCTTTTCTATCCCACTCTTAATGATATCCATGGAATATATCCAGTTTCCTATCCCCAAATCCTTTTTTTCATAGGCTAATGTCAGAGCGCTCTCTGACTTTTTTTTTTTAATTTCTTTTTTTAACCATTTTGAATTGTGGTACCAGAYAGATACTGTGATTTTAACACTGCAGTCCTCAGTAGTAAGATCACCACCAAGAGCGCGCATGCAGACGTTCTCAGTTTTGTCAGTTTGCACTGAGTCGAGTCTCAGAATGATGTAAAATGTTCCCTATTTCAACAAAGCCTATGGGCAATATTGTTGGATCACCAAGATCTAGCAATAAGATTTTAATCCTTTAAATTCCAGGTGATTGGCAAATTCAGATTCCAAGACCATGATCCAAATTGGCCTCAGAAGTGTTTGGTTCAAGAAAAATCAAAATGTAATGGGACTTGCTTTTCAGGGCTATTTCTGATTTGCCTCCTTGCTAAGGAAGTAAGAAGTTCACCAGAGGGGGAGAGAGGCAAAGTGTTCCGGAAATATCAAACGAGAATTTGGTACCATCAAACTTCACCTGGTAAGCGCTTAGATTTGTCTTCAAAGTGAGACTGAATGCAAACTAGCCGTAATGCAGATTCAGTCCCAAAACTTTTCAATATTAAACACAGTGACAGCCATAAAAGTCCACTATGCGCTAAGGAAACTCGTTAAAACATGCATACTTTTGATCACTTGAGACAATAAATAAACAGAATAGCAAGCACTCCTAGACTCAGGACTGTAGGTGGATTGATTCGAAAATAGTTAGGTTTGCTGACCTTAAAGTGAACTTTACTGAACAGTGGGCAGATGGGGTTACCCTGCACTGTTTGTAAAGTACGGTAGTGGCGCAACTCCTGACGGATCGGGCACTTCCAGGCCCACCCCTCAATCAGAACTGAAGGAAGCAGCTGAGAATGAGAATTTTCTTTCTCTGGCCTTTTGTACACAGACGTAAGATTTGTTCTGAGCTTCACGGTTGCACTTCGGGCCCGTCTGCCTGGTTCTGTGATACGGGATTTACCACAAACTTCTTTATGGGTCACTTAGGAGCCTCTAAAGTACATAACATGTGAGGAGCTTATTGCTTAAGTTTTACGGGACTCAAGCAAATAAAACTGTTTGAATAATAACAATATCTCTTGAACTCCATAAACCTGGAGGATTTTTAGATACAGTTAAAATGGCGCACAAGCCAGAGGTATTATTAAAACTGATTCATCTCAGGGCTGTTTTAACCTGAGAAGCTCGCAGCTGGTTTATGTCAAGGATACTGTGGCTGCAACATCCTGATGAAACCAATTTAAACCTCCCTTATTCATTTTTCTACTGTGTTGTAGCTGTCATCAGTGTATAGACCCAGTGCTAACCTCAAGGATATCTTTGAAAAATAAAGGTAAACTTGAGTTTATAGGTTTTGGTTAAACAGATAAAAAACCCTATAAAATATCAGGGGCTATCTAGATCTTCAGTTCAATGTAAATTCGGAAGATTGCCATGGAAACAAATGCATTTTTTTTGTATTGGAAGAAACTAAGGAATTAGAGCAGCAAGTTAAACAATTTAGAAGACGAGTATGGATGACTGCTTAACTCTCAAGCAGCAAGCTTATTCTACTTATAGCATAGTTTCCATTTTTTCTCCTTCTTTCTGTATGTATTTCAACAATGTACTTATTCACTAATAAAGTATTAAGTGAGGCCAGTAAGCTCACTGCTCTCTTCTGTACCATCACATGGAAAATTTGGATTTAGGAGACTTGCTTCTGAGGTCAGATGAAGAGGGTGCATAGAGAAGATGATCAGCTTGAGGGCAGAGGTAGTGATGCTGACGTGTTAGCATATATGAACAGCCCTGTGACTGATTTATCAAATGTAGTGTGATGACACCATTGCATGACTGACGGTTTCATTTCAGAGTCTGCGATGACGCTACATAATTATCCTTCTGCTCAGAAATAAAAGGGCAAGTTGAATGTTGATTCAGTTAAATAGTTCCAGGAAGGGAATATTTCAGTGGAAGAAATTACAGTTGCAATGCAGAGGATCCCATCTGAATTAGGCAATGTGTTACGGGGTGCGTGATCTCTTAGTTGAAAGTAGGACATGGGCAGAATCTCTCATCATATTTGAAAGGGGCACATAAAGACAAACTCTTATGGCCAGGTATTCAGGCAAGTGAGAAGGCAGCAGCAAGGTCCCAAAGGTGATGACAGAGGCTCTGGAATGGAAAATAAAGAGATAGGTGCTCTGGAGGTCAAACAGCATCACCATGTGTGTTCCCCTTGATATCAATGAATGTTATATCAGTGCTGGAAAGATCACTAATGGGTATCAATGAGCAGTTTGGTCTCCACACCCATTTTAAGCTTTTTGCTGCTAGTCATTCAAACTGCCTTCAACAACAGTTTTAGGTCTCATCAGCCAAAAGGCGGACAAAGCAAATGCTACTTAGCAAAAAGAAGACCAAGGAGCTCCAAACTCTAATATATGCAGCTTATGCCACAGGACAAGATACAGAGAGGCAAGCAGACAAGACAGTACATGGCATAGTGTCGGAAAAAAAACCTGTCAGGAGGAAGTGCCTGACACCTGTGGGTGAAAATGAACCACTGACTTATGCACTAGATTTAAAATCTAGGGAAGCAAAATTTTGTGGAGCAGCAAGTCTCTAAAATCTACTTCAGTAGTAGCTGATTTAAAAAAAAAAAGGCAGCTATATAAAAATGAGAACTCCTATTGAAAAAAATACCTAGAAGGGGCAATGAAAAGAGTAAATGTTTGCAGTTAACATGAAGACTATTTATAGACAAGATATCAAAGACTCAGAAGGATTGCAGGACTTTTACCACACAGACTTCAGACATATCAGCACACTCCGCCCTCAACCCAAAGCATGATTGAGGTTAATGGAAGGTATTTGAAGTAAGAAGGCAGCTTTCAAATATCTGAGGCTATGTTGAAAGGAGGAAAATGGAAAATAATATAAAAACTAGCAGATTAAATATAAATGCATACAAAGGCAGGTTGGAAAAGAGTTTGAGGAACAACTTGAAAAAGACATAAAATGTCATATAAATTCTTTTTCAAACAGATGAGGAATAAAAAGCCAGCCAGAAAGTTTGGAGGGCAATTGATGGCCAAGCATAAAAGGGAGTACTCAGAGAACATAAGGTCATAGCAGAAACAGTAAACAATTTTTTTTTGTAGCTGTGCTCTCTTTGGAGACTTTAGGAACATTTCCCCATCAGACTCCTTCCCAGTGGGTGAATCTGAGGAAGTGTCACAGACTGAATTGTCAGTGGAAGTGGAACCATCAACAAAGTGAATTGTAACAAATCACCATACCCAGATGTTGTTCAGGGCAGAGTTGTAAAGGAATGTAAGCCTGAAATAGCTGAACTACTAACTGTCGAGTATAATTTCTTGTTTAAAACCACCTCAATACCAGCTGAATGGAATTTCATAAATTTGTCAGAAATAAGAATTCAAAACCATTGAAAACACCAGCTAAACTGGTAAAAACAATGGTAGAGAGTGAGCTGGAAAAGGGGTTAAATAGTGAAGTGGCAAAATTTGCTGATGATACTGTACTGTGCAGGGTAATCAAAATGAAAGCTGACTGTGAAGATTTGCAGGAGATCCTTACGATGCTATAAAACAACAAATGAAACTGAATGCATAAATGTAAAGTAATGCCTGCAGGAGAAACAATCCTATATACATGTTAGACTCAGAAATGGTTTCTATCACTCAGGAGAGAGATTTTGAAAGGTAAGTCCTTATTAAGGAACAATTAAGCTGCTAAAATGCTGGGAATTATTTGGAAAAGAGTATGGCATGAATCCATAGTAGACCCAGAACTTGAAAACTGTGTGCAATTCCAGTGCCCTCATTTCAAAAAGTTTATAGTAAAAGTAGAAAAGATAAAGAGAAGGACAAGAAGGACTGTCGAAGCTAAACAACGGCTTCCCTGCGAGGAATGGCGTATAGCCTGGAAAACAAACAATGGAGGGATGCTGTGATAGATTTCTGTAAGCAGAGAGTAGCAATGAAAAGGTGAGTAGGATTTAATTGTCCACTGTCTTTTCTAACAGAAGAACTATGGATATCAAATAGACCTAGGAGGTGACAGATTCAAAACAAACAGAAAAGAGACACTTCACATAATGCATCACCAGTTTGTAAATCACTGAGCTGCCTATGTGCCAGGGAAGCATCACTAGRTACCTTCCCTATTCTTATACTGGGCAGAACCCAAGTATAATAGGGACCCTCCTAGGACTTGGAGCCTTAGGGGAAGGATGCTATTCTCGTGTCTTAGGAGAAGGTTGCTATTCTCATGCCATAAGACAAATTAATTTCATTCCTCTCCTTTCCATGTTTTGAGTTTATTTGTTAAAGACTCTTATCGTGTCAGCAAAATATACAAGGACCTGGGATTGAACCACTGTAGCAAGAGCTTCCCAAGAAAGCTGGGGATAAACAGATAAGTTTAGTTTCTATTGAACTTCAAGCAGAAGTCATTTTGGTTAAACACATATCTCCATAGAGAAAACATCCCTTTTAAGGCAGAACAATATTAGATTACAGGGCATGTGACACCATTTTTCCACATTCCAGTTTAATATTCACACAAGCTCTTCCTCCCAGATGTGACATTTCACCTGACACTTACTGCATGTCATGCACTGGCCTGAAGGCAGTAGGTGAAAGTGACATGGCATTTAAAGAAATGTTCCCGACAGCATTGTCATGATCTGCAGTCACGTGAAAATCACTATCGTTTATTTACAGTGGCTTGGTTGAAGATCTGTACCCGGCCCAAGGGCATAAAGCAGTAACCTAAAGTCTTAAATAGAATTCCATTTGAAAYAAAATAAAACAAAGGAAATATGCCACAGTAATAATATTTGAAAGATCTGCTGAGTGGTAAAATACACACTGCCTCTATTTATCTGGCTATCTGTCCACGGAGAACACAACGTAATTTGTCACGCCAGAATGGTGAGACTCGTGAGCATCTTTGGGATCACTTAACTCACATACATGAAAAGTTAGTGGGGATACACAAGATCAAAATCCTTTTTTAACTTGGTGTTACAACCAACACCGAGTAAATAATAATTTCCCTTTCCTATTCCCATCATCATCAGTCTTATTTACCTCAGGAATTCCAGCTATTCTCAATTTTAATTTAATACCTGAAACAAACTTGCAATGTACACTAAGAAAGCATTTTTGCATATTTGCGTATTTTAAAAAGGAATTTACAAATAAGAATTGGTTTAAACAACTGCATTTTAAAGCGTACCTGATGTTCTATAAAGTTAGTTGGGAGCCAGTATGTGTGGATCACAGCAATTTCCCTCTGCAGGTGTGGTGGATAGGCTCGGGAGCTGTCCCCGTAGCCCGTACCGTTCGGGGCTCTGTGGGGCAGAGGAGGAGGTGGTGCGCGGCGGGGGCCCACCCCTGCCCCGCACCCCTGCCCCGCACCCCTGCAGCTGAGGGAGAGCCCGGGCTGCCCCCGTCGGCCTGAGGGAAGAGCGGTACCCGCCAGGCAGAGCAAAGCACGCACGGAGATGGGTGCTTGAGCTGCCACCCAGGTGTGGGGTACGCCCGGACTCTCTCCCCCGGTACGTGCCTGATCCCATTGCCAAGTCAGGCTTTGCATTCATACAAGGAAAAGGAGCAAGTCTGGGCTCAAACRCAGTCCAATGAACAACACAGATGCACCCGTGACTCTGGGGAATTTTCTACCTGGTCCTCCTTCTGGGTCATATTTTTGACTGCCTAGTAGACGGGTGTGAAGATGCTGACTCTTTTGCACAAGAGCAGAAGCAGCCATTGCTGGTCCTAACAACTACCTATTCAGTTATATAAAATCAAATCAGAATTACAAGGCTGTTCTTTCATGTTGTGTGTCCTTGTGCTGCATTTACCACATGCTTCCACATTTTCAGCAAATAAGGTAGGAGGGCTGCAGACACTCTCAGTCATGACAAGGCTGCCTCACTTGGCATGTACACCACTGAACACTGAACAGAAATGTTGCTGGACAAAGCAATAGAAAAACTCTCAAAGATTCAGTGCAGTGCTTAGCAGCAATGAAAAAACAAACCCATGATATATAAATAGAAACACTGCCTATAATCTGGCAGAAATAATTTTAGAATCATTTCAAGTGGACAGCAGTATGCAAATATGAACAATATGCACAGAKATTAATATTCAGGGACTAGTATGAGGAAAAAAAGCAACTGGAGTAGTGTCTGAGTACATATTCTGGGGTTACGGAGAAGGTAACGGAGCAAATGGCGTGGTCCTCAGGGGGGAGCTGCATGAGAAGTTCCAAAGCCTTCCCTCTCCCCATTCTACATCCACGAGCAAAAGAAAGAAGACAATCCAGAAACAAAGGATAATCTTAGCACTGAAATCCTGATGCCATCAACTCTTCCCGTAAATTCAGTGGGCTTTTGATGAAGCCCTTATATATCCAGAGCAGGGAAAAGAAAAAGGAATGCCCGGAAGAAACATTCTGAAAGGTGGCTTAGTTATCTTTTGGGGGCATTTAAAGAAATGGTGAGGAAACAGCAATGAGCCCGGGGCAATGACATTGCTGAATGCCTTGACTTCTTCATATTTTGCATCTCCTTAGGCTTTTCATTAGAACCATATCTCTGGACTGAAACAGTAGGAGTCAGCAGGATAAATGTACTGTAAGAAACCCATTTTCATCCAACAGTTCAAAAGCCTCAGTAAAAATGGTAAAGCTTAATCTGTCCGCTGTGGGCTGTAGCAGCAGACGGCACGGGTGGGGCCTCAGTGCAAGTCTTGGCTGCCTGTTTTTTTAGGAAGCTTGAATAAAGATATTTATCCTTGGAAGAAAATAGGTCAATTATTTTCTATGGCAACTGGAAAATAAACACACAAACTGGCAGCAAAACATCTATCCCCTGTTGAAAAAAAAAAAGACCAAGTAAAAGGTTACTTTGTAATATTCATTGCTAAACTATTTATTCAGTTAAATTCTGTGTTGGCTTTTTACAGCCTTGCAGAGCACAGTCCACATCACTGGGAGCCGATGGGACAAGTCCCAAGAGCTGCTGTGGAAGCTGAGCCTGAGCCTGAGCCCGAGCCCAAGCCTGAGCCCAAGCCTAAGCCTGACCCAGGCCACTGCTGACAGTGAGTGAGGAGAAATTTCACCTGGGTGCTCATGCAGCAGGAAATGTGAATCATTAGCACTGTCTCACTTCCAGCAGGATTTTTGTGTGCATCATTTATATATAAATTAAATTTACATCTTAAAAAATGTCAGTACGACTGGGTTGTTGAGGTCAGAGGGAAGGTACTTATTTACTTACTTCCCTTGTCTCTGCAGAAGCCAGCACTACTTGCTTTCAAAAGGGCAGCCAGCCTGCAGTTCATTCACTTCTCTTAAGCTCAAGCCATCTTTGTTTCTGTAGATATAGGTTCTTCCTTCCCAAAGTCAGAGGGTTTCCACAGAGGGAGGAAAGGAGCCTGGCTCCTTTCAAAAGAAAGATGACTGACTTCCCCACTATCTTTCCTCCCTTTAGAAAAGGGAGCTTTAGCTGCTCTCAGACTATTTAGGACTTCCAGTTGTACATCTCCCTGTCAGCCTCTCTCCCTCTTTGYTGTCAATGGGTGATGTGCCAAACTGTTGATTGTGAGAAAAGGCAGGTGACATATACCATTATGGTCTATACTTGCCAAGTGAGACTCAAATTCTTATATAAATTTGGAGTAACTCAATGGATCTGAATTGCAGGATTTGCTTCAAACTTGATGTCAACTGATGAAGCTTTACAGAAGTACAGCTAATGTGGGAAGCCAGCCTATCTTCTTCTTGGGAGAGCAGRAGAACTCAGAGTTACTTGAGTTAATTCAAAACAAAAGGATCAAAATGGGGGACTGAATGGTATAACCGAAGTCTGGTTTCATAAAATCATAGTATCTTTGAATACCACAGAAAAGGGACAGCAGTAATGAGGTAGTAGGCACAGCATTGAAATGTAAAAATATGAAAATTCTTAAAAATATYTTCACATTCCCCATGAGTGGAGAGGAAGACATGCTACTGCTATTAGCAGCATGTTTTGATCTAAGCAGCTGTTAGATCAAGATCTCCTAAGATCTGCCAGTTGGGAGGAAAACAGTAATGGATTCAATCACATGTATTTTATGCAACTTGACCTACAAGAATGTACAAACCCCGCTTCTCTGACTGTAGAAAAAAATTAAACAACCTATGACAGCTTCTTCACTCACCCCTTCAAGACTTTCTGCCAGAACCTTAATTCARGAGTCACCTCTCCAGGCTTTCCACAAGCCTACACAGCAGAACTGTTCAGACTGCTGAAGCTGCTTTTTCTCTCTCTTCCAGTGTGTGGTCTCACGCCTCGTCTCCCTGAGCCATATCACACACACACATGCACACAGGCATGCACACGCACACACACTCGCACATACTTTTCCTAGCACCTCATACAGCCAAAGTATCTCTGCTCAGAGCATCCAAATTCCTGAGCAGCTCTGTCTTGCCTTTATTTTGTGTTGAGTAAGAATGCAAGAGTCCCAGGGCCAGAAAAAGAGCAAKAAAAATACAACCTTAATCTAGAGGCTGTAGTATTAGGAGTCCTCAGCCCTAAAAGCGGGCAGATATGGGCTCCAGTGCCAGCTTCCTTGAATTATTTATCTTTCGTCCAATAAATGTGCACTGTGAATTGCATCCTTTCTGGGGCATAGGCTCTTCTTTTTACATCCTAGTGTTTTAAACAAGGAGGCAGAATTGACAGCTCAAATCCTCGCTTGCTCTAAGTGAAGGGGCACTATTCCTCCCCAGATTCCTGGCATGGCCCAGCAACTCAGCCCTCTCCTTAGAAACTGAACGTGTGATGTAGGAGACATCCTTTGAGCATATTTTTCAGATAAGGTCTGAATGGTCATAGGTAAAGAGGCATGAAGAGCTAGATAATAACAGAGCTAAATTCCCAGATTAGGTTGCTTCCAACGGTGTACGGTATCTACCTTTAGGTGTCTAACTTCTGATCTCTAAGTACTTTTAAGATTAAATATTTTGAGGCGAGTAGGCTTTCTGGACCTTCTTCTTGAAATTTCTGCCTATATGCAACATAGCTAAAGTTTAGACAGTTTGTACAATGCCTTCAGTTCCGATATTCTTTTTCAGTCAAAATAGCACTGTTTACCTCAGTGATATTAATCCTCATTTTTTCCACTGCAAATGAATCAGCATTGGGCCCAGGAGCTGTGAGCCACTGGAGCATAACTCTAATAGGCTCTTACTCTTGGATAATTTTAATAAGTAAACATGCCAAAGGGTACTTGGGTTTGGAGAGCAAGACTGTTTTCAGAGTTTCTATCCACTGTAAATACTGGATGAACTTTTATTGGTACAAAACACCTCTGTTAAAAGAGACCAGGCATGAAACTTTTTTTCTCAAACATCTCCTTCTTTACTGACAAATCCTTGGGAAAAGGAATTTTGTTAAAAACACAAATTTCACTCTTTTCATTTCTCATTTTTACCATCAAGGTTTCCATACACCCCTGTTTCTTATTTTCCACTTGTGGAACTCACCAGAACTGATTCCGTTCCCAGAGACAACGCTACACACAGGCTTGCTTAAATTAGAGTGAAGTGGGGAGAGAGAAAAAAAAAGACAACCTAACTAACTCCTGATTTTCTAATGGCCCATATCCCATTTAAGCCATGGCCGCCTTACACTTTGCAGGCATAAATTTCTTGGGCAAGAGATGGAGTATGGGGTTTTTTTGCTCTTCCTGTTAGTTTTCATTCTTTGTTCTCCTGCCACGGTTCCATCCCCCTTCCTGTTCCCAGAATAGCAATTTGGTGGCATCTCTGARGAGTCTGAGAGAAGACGGGAAAAAATGTTGTGCCAGAATATGGCAGGAATGGCTGATAGGAAATAATGGAAGAAAAGAGGAGTTGAGCATTGTGTTACAGCTGACTAGCACAGTCATGCAGTGCCAGGGGTAATCCAGTGATCCACGTCCACATCGTTCCAGCGTAGACTGCGTGCTGGGGATGGAGGGGCAAGCCCTGTCCTCCTCCTCATTTACTGTATCTTCCCAAGATGCCATTTTAGAGGTGTAAAATGGCCTTCAAATAAGGATAAAATTACACTTGAGAGATAATATTTCATATCAACCAACCAGTGATTTGGGTTTTTCACATGTGAAATGTGGATTTTAATGTGGAAAACTGCAACTTCCTGAAGATCCTGAGTTAGTTACTCATCCTGATTGAAATTCTCCCTGCAGGCTGGTGTGAACAGTTTTAAACATCAACATGTAATGCCTTAAAACATACAGTTTTTTTTTCCAAAATACAAAGGAGAACAATGAATGTGGCTTATTATTCACTCTGGTGAGTAACTACCACACAATGGTAACAAAAGGCATTTGGGGAAGACAATGTGAGTGACCACTAAACCTATTTTTGGTCAGTATATCTACAGTATTGAATAATTGACTCCCTTCATTTGCTTTGATTTGTTGGCCATCCACACTGCTAAATGTTAGTTTGTTCCCAGCAGCTCCTTAGTACCTTCCAAAGCAAAACTGCGATGTGGGATTGGGCATTGTGGTGCCGAGTGAAAACCCAGGGCCAAATGCTCCGTACTGTGCGTGCCATTAGTCTGCTCAGGAAAGAGTCTGCTCTCATTTCTGAACAAACTGATGAAAAGAGGTGCTGACACTGATATTGGGTATGAGCAGGATGCTAAATAGTATTTGGATGTTGAGACAGAGGAGAGAGAGGAAGGACGGGGTGGAAGTCTTGGTGATGCTCGGTTGTCTATCATCCTTCAGAAGAGACTTCCTGAGAACAGTGTTACAGGGTTACGCTTTATTTGGCTGAACTGAGCACTCCATTAGGCCTCTATTTATTTGGATACCCTGATACTTTGATGAGATGCTAGAAGCCTCAGGAAATTAAAGTGAGCAGTATTTTTAGAGCAAGCAACATCTTCTTTTTGTAAGCCCTTCTACCAGCTTCTCCCCAAGCTCCTGAGAGAAGGAAGAGACTGTACAGCTGGCCAAGAAGGCTGCTGAGGTTCAGCTGTTTTCTACGCATGAGGGCCTGTCTTGGAGAAAGCAAAGACATCAGAGTCTACCATTTAAAGGGAACAAGATGGAGTTCAAAGGCCTCATTCAATTCCAGTCCTAAAAATACAGCAGGGAGGAAAGCCATTTTGCTGGTAAATGGGTCCACATTTATTTGCAGGCTCATGTAGCTTAAATCTAAATCCCAAACTTTGTTTGGAAACTTTTTGCCAGCTGGTGCAGAGTAAATTGAGACACAAGCAAGGAATTCCACATACTGGAGGAAATGGAACAGGAAGAGATAAAATTGGAGTATTTGAGAAAACAGTAAATTTGGGTAAAAGAAAGATGCTTAAACGCTGTTAATGGAATACAAGTAGTTTTTCTTCAGGGAACCAGAGAGTTAACTCATTTACAGATAATGTGACATTTTCCAAAACAAATTCTCCTACATGTGAGAGCATTGAGTTGGTGAGAAGAAGATTAATCTCTTTTCAATGCCTTGCTTATTTTGAATATTTACAGCTTGATTTATCAGTGGCTCTGAAATACTGTAAACATGTCATCCAGAGTTTCTACATGCACTTTTTCTGTGGGATCTCTACGATAAATTCTACAACTGAATTGGTATTCACATTTGCTAGGGTAGAAGATATTAATGTGATTCACATTTCGTGATTGTTACTAGATGTGGCAAGCAAAGAAAAGAGGAAATATTACAGGAAGAACTAAAAGGATCAACCTTAATTACTACTCAGAGCAACTTACTATGAGGTCCTATCAGCCACATGGAAAAATGCACTCCCTCTTAATGCTATTGATTCTACATCCAGAAAGAAAACCATAAAATAGCCTTTCTTTCTTTTTTTTAAGATGGCATCCAAGATTGGTCTAATTAGCAACAGGAGACTGAAACCACACAAGAAAATAGCTGAAACATAAGCTTAAAGCATTTTGGAAAAGAAGACAAAATTCCTCAATGTGCTTCCCTTTTTAAGACTGAAAATGGAATAGCTAATTTATGCCACAAATCTGTGCTTGTGGCAAAGGTTCGTGTACTCTGTTCCCTCAAAATGGTGGAAAACTGCAGTATTTAATCAGAGGAGATATATGCTCACAATTCTTTCAGTGGGACTGAACTCCCGTTCAGTATGACAACTGCATTTAGAATCTTTTGGATGATTTGATCAAAACTTCTTACTATGTTCAGCACAAGGAAACAACAAAATAATTGACAAGAATCAATGTCATAGAAAGACATGTATTAGCAAATTCTAACTTGTTAGTGGAATACTGTGTTCTTCTGTTGTAATAGAGAGCTGCAAAGTTTTCATAACTTGAATGATCGTGTGCTTTAATGTGCTAGAGGTACAAAGCATGTACTCAGATATTTCATTTGATAAACTGCCAATGCATTTCTCATTGTCCACTTCTTTGGTGGGAAAAAAAATAAAGTGTATATGTGGGCAGGAAAGGTAACAACCCTAATACAGCTATATTCAAGCCTGCATCCCTAGAAGTGCTGACAGTAAGTAAATTCATATGTATTCTTGGTACTTTCTTGTCTTTATCAGTCATCAGGCCCATCATTCATGATGAAAAGGCATTCTTTAAAAATGAAATAACACAAAACATTTGAGACCCAGAGGGCTTTAAAGAAGCCTAGGTGGTCTACTTACCTCTCCTGCATCACTTACTTCTCTATTTGTTTGTTCATAATGTTGGAGGAAGTTTCTGGTTTCTGGGGATGTGATAGAGCAGACATATAGCTAGCACTTATACAGGGTTAACAGGGCTACGAAAGTCCAGAAAGAATCTTTGGGAAGAAGATACTATGTAGTCTGTGAGAAAGAGACCAACAATGTAGCTGAATGACACCCTTGAGCTGAATTTGTTCTTTTTCACTGATTACTGACAAATTTAAATGCTCTKTATACATACGGTTCCTGTGAATTTCTGTAAGACTATCTATAAAGAGTTAGTTCTAAGGAGCTTAAAACCTYACTCCAGTGTTATGATATTTAAATAATCGTTAAGATTTATTCAAATAACATATGTGGGTTTGTTTTGATATTTCTGTCAGTGCTATTCTACAGTTTTATTCTGCCTGTACACGTACAAGATTGAGTGGAATAATTAAACAATCATTATAAGCATATGCAATCTAACAGTGAAAGATAAATCTTCTGCTCTTGTATAATTTCTAGTTTCACTTTCACATTGATAGAACAGTTATTAGACTGAAAATACTTTACTACACAGTCAGAAATATTTGAAAATTATATAAAAGAACATTGAGGTTTCATTGTGATGGCCTCAGACATAAGGAATAACAATGTTGTCCATAAATCCTTAATTCCATCCCTTCATATACATGCAGTGCCAATAATTAGAAGAACACRTATGATTTTTTTCCTGCAGGACTTCTATTTCATTCAGCATGGTGTATCATTAGATTTGTCAGTGACTTCTCTAAAAATCTCATTAGATCCTTGCTGGCCTTGCAAGACCCGAACCTATTGAAAGGAAGCTCATTTTTCCTGATTTTTCACAGCAGCAGTCTGCAAAACCCTTCGTGAGCTGGGCTTCTGAAGCCCAGGGTGGGGTCAAAATCTTTGTTGGGAGCCTTCAATTTACATCTAATTAAGTCTATGAATACGCAAACCTTGCTTTTTGCCTGCCATAAATTCCATGCTTTTAGAGACTTCCAATTGTCACAAATTCACTGTTGAAACCACTGCTGAGCTATGAATATCATTTTCAATAAGACATACCTCCTAAAATCTACTGGTAGAATGCATATAGCAGTTTTCAGCACTGATTATAGCTGCTAAGCTATAAGACATTGTCAGCACTAACCTTTTCCCATTGTTGGGGCCTCCTTTCTGCTGCTTCTCTACTGCTTTGATTGTATAGCAGCAGTGCTAGAATTATTTATGTTAGGATTTTATACTAATGCATATCACCATACTGTGAATGCGCCACTCATTTATACGCAAATTTAGAGGTAGAACCCTTTTTATACCTCTTTTTTTCTTGCTCCTGATTGGAAATCTAATTGTAAGTGTTTGGCACGAATAAAATTAGGACAATTATCAGTGCTCTCAATTCTTAATTTTTTTTAACAACAGTCCTGCAATAGTTGTTCCCTGAGATTCTCGACTGCTGCAATAAGGATACTTAAAGACCGGAGATGTTCTCATTACAGAAAAAAAAAAAAAGGAAGGAAAATTTCTAGCATTCCAGTTTTGATGGAAAAACTTTAAAATGGAAATTTTAAATGCTGTCAGCAAGAAACATTTAAAGAGAACCAGAAATCCATTAATATTTTTGTATTGTAATTTTATTTTAAAGCCAGTCTCAGTTTTGGGGGATCTGCCTCACATTTTATAAGAATGTTTGATACATGGCTTTTTATTGTGAAACATAAAGCACTGTATGGTAGAAATTTAGTTTAAAAGCAGAAGAGAGAACTTCACCAAAAGACAGTGGCAAAAAGAACTTCTAACTGCAAGTTAGAAGAATTCATCCTAGAAAAACAGGGGGAAAAAACCCCATCATCACATTACTTGGGAAGCAGGATCTGGGTTGCTGTAACATCTGGTGTGGGCTCACACTGGTTTCAGTCCTAAATAAACTCTTCTGTGCCATTAGATGGGACAGAAGCTACAGTCTGGTAGGCAGCAGATTCTGAAAATGGTAAGAAGATTTTTGCTCATTGCTCTCACATTTATCATATTTTCATTCGATGCAACATCATCAAACAAAATGATAAATGATAGCGACTTATATCCTACATTTAACTTTCTGTCATACTTTACAGATATTTGACACCCATAGATTCCTTACTAAATTATCTGATCTTTTCCTGATCCTAAATTTGCCATGCAGCCAAGAACTAATTTCACAGCTTAGTGCTGTCAGACAAGAGCGTGCTGCTGACCTCATGTTCCTTAATCTTGTCATTGACTTTTCTAYGCGACACCAGAATCTTGTGGATGCCTTATAAGCCCAGAGCGCTCCAATTTTCTTAAAATGTTTGCTTCCTGATTTTGTCAGCAAATGAAGTACATTGAAAGATTGAGAGGAGAAATCTCTAGTTTGTACAGTCACCTAGCCAAAACTAGCTTTTGTATAATCTGGGACAATCTCACCTTTCTGTAAGAAAAAAGCTTTGGGCAGCGCTTTTAGAAGCCCGGGGACTGCACCACACACCACTCAGCAAGGGAAGGGGTGAAGTCAAGGGCCTCTTTCCGGAAACTCCCTGGACTTCAGTAGGAAGAGGCTCCATAAACAAACATTTTTTGACAACCCAAAATCCAAAGAAAAAGAGGTGATCTGTAGGGATCTACTGTGGCACAATCATGACAGAAGCAGCAACTTTACAGAGACACTGCCCAAAGCTAAGATTAATTGGTAGAAAGGAACATCTGTCTGACCCAAATAGCAAATAAATTAGATTGGATTGACATACTGCAACACAGATGCATAATTATTATCTTGCCTAAAAAAAAATAAAGAAAATGGCAAGAAACATAATTTTTTCTGGTAGCAAAAATTATAAACAAGAAACATGCATGAAATTACCTCTTCAAAATCTTGTTATTATTGACATTCTGTGTGCTCTCAGCTCTGATGGTGTTTATTCAAAGACACATGGTGAGCCTGGCAGCTGCATTACCACCATTTTTAAAGAGAAATTTTCAGGCAAGAGTGTGCATAACAGCATAGTTCTGTTTCTTCATGTGTTTTGTATGATAGAATCAGAACCAGTTAACTCTTAACCAGTGTATATATTTCATAAGTTCCTTTCCCTGTAATACCCTGTGACAATCAAGGGAATGTACTCTTTGGTATGTATTTACTGGCATCTCTCAGAAACATGGTACTGTTTGTAYAGCAAAGTCAGAGCATCAGTGAGAAGGGCACGGACCTCTCCTCCGAGCAATTTCTCTTCTCTGTAGCCTCACAGACAGAACTTGTCAAAGGCTGTTGCCAGAGCAACTGAAACCTCTCACAAAATGGCATTTCTGATGTGAGACAACTGTACCCCAGGGAAATACAAAAGCAACTATTTTCAAATGGCTAGTGTTGAAGTAACTTGTTATGAAAACACCATACTATGATAAACAGTCGTAAGAAATTAGTTTCATGGCTGGCGGGATCATCTCTTGTAATGGTGCTTTCCTGATAAATAGAAAAATAATCTACAAAGCAGTGTTTATGAGGAGGCTTTTAGGATAAATTCAGCCCTTTTCTTCACGGATGAAAAAAAGCTCTTGATATTATAAGCCTAATGACTCAACTATGGGATGAGTTCAAAGGACTGGCTGAAAAGGGTCACGATATCCTCGTCAGTTCCCTGTGCTTCTGTCCAGGGAGCAAGAAGAGGCAAGAGACCAAGCTGTGCAGAGCCTGAAGAACAGTAAGAGAAAAGAGGCTTTTGGGTCTTGAGGTTGAAGACTATGACTATGCTTTACTGCTGTACTATAGATGCTACAAGTAACACTTCCATGCAGGTTTCTTTTCCTGTTTGACTTAACATGCAGAGCAGATCTTCAGTGAGGAAGCAATTCCCATTCAGTCCTTAGCTAGAGAAGATGCATTTAGACTTAACAAGTTTTTTTAAAAAGTGACCGAGAACAGTATGAAGACAGAAAGTCTCTCATTCGTAATAAATATATCCTTCACCTAGACATCAATTTATTTATTCCATCTTTTTTTTTTTATTTGGGCTGAACTTCAAGTTGAAATTTGTGAAGAAAATCTTGATTCAGAGAAGGTAAGAGACAAAGAACATATGTAAGCTGAGTTATAGCATCTACAACAAGTTCAGTTGCATCGAGTTATTTGAGCAGGCTACTTTCCCTTCTCAGACCATACAGCCTCCCCATAATTCTTATGCTGCAGAAGTATACATGAAGGTATAAAGGCAGTCACTGGCACTGGATACTTTAATAGATTATATTCGGAAAAATGGAGTTGTATTGGAAAATGCCTGTGACTGAGGAGAATTTCTAGGGCAGAAGATGTCATTTCTTTCAGTTTTCTTAGAGTTGTAAACAGTGATAAAAAAAAGATTTGTTGCTTATGAATGTCACTCACACTGATAGCCACCTTCGTCTCAGATACAGAAGAAGATGAAGGAAAGAATGGTGGGATTAGAGAGTGAACACTGACTTTTGCATTTATATTTCTTATTGGGGATATCAAACTGCAAGGTGCTGAGCATGCTGCCCCTTATTAGACTTGGCCTGTTGATTTCCATGACCCTAATAATTTATTTCAGTCCATCCCTGAAGATTTTGCTGACAATGTTTGATATTTTGCAGAATCAATTTCAGGGCTCTCTCACTGGTGTATTTTTCTTCAGAAGACATAACTGACATGATACTCATTTCAGATGTGTTCAGGTTTGGTTATGTTTCGAAATCTCCTGACACTAGATGTCACGACAGTTATGTCATCTGAAGAAAAGTATTATCTACTCTTCGTAGGAATATCTGTTTAGGACTCTTACTATGCTACCATTTGTCAAACTAATTGAAAAGTAGTTTCCTATTTTTCTTCCTCACTTTTTAATGTCATCAGTACTCAGATGCATAGCTAGAAATATAGAAAGATGGATTTTAGTGTCACAGCTGTGTAAATCAGAAGTCAGTCCATCAGAGTTAATGGATTATATCAGGCCCAAACCGAATAAGCGTTGTTGGCTCAAAGAAATCAGTACAACCCTCTTGAAAATGATGTTCGTAAGAGCCTCTGGGAACATTCTTCTTTATCAGATTAGTCCATCTAACCCATATTATACGCTCTCCACTTTATGTCACTGTTTCCTGTTTTCTCTCCTTCTTCTAAGTGGAAAATCTTTGTTTCCTTTAAAATACATCAATGGGGATCTTTACAAGATTATTGATATTTGCATTGCCTGCATAAGGTGTACCTTTCCTGATACACCACTTACCTTCTTCAGGAATTAGGGAAAAAAATGTGTCCTTTTGCATAAAATGTAGTTCACTATAGGACACCGAAAGAGAGTGCTCTAACATGATAATTTCATTATGGGGTTGTGAGCCATTTCCATTTGAATCAACTTAATCTTACACAGTTTATACGTCTTCACTGTTAGCAATGTTTGGACACAAATATAAGTACAGAACAGACTGCATTTCAAAATGTCTGGAATCTAGTTATGAATATTTTTCTAAATGATGTTTCAGCTGTCCAGCTTCCAAGTGCTCCAGCACTGGAGCACTTAAATTAGAGCATTTGTATTTACTAAACTGATCATTTCTAGAAATCTATTTGAAGAATCCTTGTGTCATTAACGTTGTTTCTATACTGATGACTTTTAAGATTGGAACTTTGATCACTCTATTGCCTGTTTATATGATGTTATTAAAAAATCAAATGACTATTACATAATATTCAGTAAAGGAGACATTGTGTCTATCCTAATTTTCTCACTTTCCTCCATTTCTAACAAATGAAGGTCTATCCACTGGTAATCAGCTTGCATAGATTGAAAACTTCATTTAATTTCAGAAATAACTCCTCTTATCCACAAGTGTTTATTTTGTTTTTGTCTCCATAACTGTCTCAGCTAAAAAAATGGGGTAATGATGTGGAGGCACCTTCTAAATTATGAAAAAGGATGTCTGCCCTTTGATTTCACCCTTTCTGTGGATCCAGTGCAGCTATTTACTCACATAGTATCTCCTTACCTCAGACTGGAAGATTCAGACTGGCACATACGCAAAGACCAGAAATGAGAGTACCAGCAATAGGTACATGGAGCTCCAGTGGCATTCCATAAGTCTTCATTATCAAAGGGGAGATACACACATCTACTAAACCAGTTCTGAGAACAAATGCTGAGACAAGAAGCAAGAATTTCCAGAGTCTGAATGGAAATATTGTGTGTCTACCAAATATCTTGAGATAAACTCCTGAAGTACCTTTGATAATGTCAGGGAATTAAATGGGAATTTGAGTATTGACTTTAATGCAAACATGGTTTTGCTTCTGTGTTAATAAGCTGAGCCAGTGTGCACTCTAATAGATGTCAGGGAGATCAAGGTCCTCCACAAAAGGACCTTTGAACAATTTCCTCTGTCTTCAAGAGCTCCTTCAGACAACCTGACTGGGTGGAGAGGGGAGAAAATGCAGGCTTGCTTCATTTCCCACATTTTTCTCATTGCAGAGTTGAAATAAAGGATCTTCTTTTTGAGGCCCTTAATTATTAAAACTCTTTGTACTCTTCTCCCTGTTCTCTTATGGCTCTCCTTCCTTTGCCCCAAAATTTCTTTTCCGCTTTAAAATCACTTTGACAATTGGGATCTGAGTATGGCCCAAAGCTGTTACTTTCTCAACAGGTCATGAAGTCCCATTTGCACTTATTGGGTATTACTTTCTGGATGGTCTTTTACTTTAAGCGGTATATATGGAAGCATTGTAACATTTTTTGTCTTTGAAACACAAGAGAACTTTTTTTTTTTTTTGTGAGATCTTAATCATAAATTGGTTTCTTGGACAGGAATATTCACTTGGCATTAAGCAACAGTAAGGTCTTTGCTTTCATTTCAGGCTGCTTTAGAACATTTCAAAGGCCACAGGAAATATTCTTTCTCTGATTTACGCTTTATCTTAATTGTGCTGCAGTATTTCCAAAACAATATTGAAGGATGTTCTTTTGTGGGTAGCTAAGAACAAAAATATCTTGTTTAACTTTTGAGCTATGTATACATTCTTGGCAAAGATTAATTTGAGAGATGGATAAAAGATATCTTTTTTGCTCCAAGGAAGGGTTTTACTCTAGCAGATTGAATTTTGTTACCGGTGCAAACCTTTTACAGATTGGGTTCAATTATAAGAAATAAAACCAGGAGAACTGATATTTCCCTGGCTATTTCCCACAAACTGTTGGTTTGACAGGTTTTTTGTAAGTCTTTGTCATGCAAGGTATCCGAGTGTTTGTCCTCTATTTCTCATTTTTGGAAAGGAAACCAATCTCAGGGTCTAATACAACTCAGCATGGAAAAGGTGAGGAGTGAAGAAGAGAGACTTTTGTCAACCCTACCTTCTCTTGACTTGTATGCTGGTTTTCCTTCTCTTTTCGTCTACTACTGCAACCCTGGGCATGGGAATAGAAACATAAGACTCTTTCTAGAAGCCTGATAAAAGGATAAAGGTCATCTAAAACAACGCCTCCATCAGACCCAATGTGGACTTGTGTGCAGAACCCTGGCAGGGAGGAGCACTGGCGTGCCAGGGGAAGGGAGAGTTCTATACAACGTTGTGCTACAAGAGTCAGGGGTATCTGAAATTAATTGGCATTTGTATGCTTCAAGAGGCTGGGAATTCTTCACTGAGTAGAAGTATTTTATGACAATTCATTTTATTTTTGGATAGCTTTCAAGGTGTAGATTTTTTGTCACAAGATAGTGGCAAYTGTGGGATGTGATTTTATTTGTGGTTTTTGTTTTTGTTTTTGTTTTTTTTTAAAGAATGCAATAACATCTAGATTTATCCAAACGGATACTTTCTTTTCTTTTTATTGCAGACACTGAATGTGGCAGTTGAGTTCGATTTAATCGATGGTGGAATTCATATAATAGGAGTCATGCAGTATTTCCTCTGTGCTTATGTTTTGTTTAACTTTCCTACTGTCATTTAAAATATCAGCATTATTATTAATTTCTGAGATCTTTTGGAGAGATTATATGTTCAGCTGAAGTGCAAATTTGCTTAAAAATGAAGACTACAAGTTATAATCTGCAAATGTTCACAAGTTTACACTGCAAAGTCCATTCAAATTTTAATAGGTAATTTTTGCATTAAAATTCCACACTTCCTAGAATTTGCCCATCAGTTACACTCAGCAAATTAAACTGAGGTGGAATTCCTCTTATAATGACCTCTCTGGTCCCTGGTGATGATCAATGCATCCTGCYCAGATGTGTACAGCTAAGTTCCATTCACTGACAGTCACACTTGCCTCCACATGTTTATGAATACATCCTGTTGTCATCAGGATGACTTTTATTAAAAAAAAAATTGGCTCCTCTGCCACAGCCATGCTTCCCCCTCCCCAAAATGTGCAAAACGTCATATTTCTCTCACCACTTTTGTGTTAACAACAGACCCTCACTCACGCACCTTTCTGTGGCATGTGAAAGGACATTTCTACAGATCTGTGGACTCTCTACGTGCTCCTTTTGAAATATGGTTCACCTCGGTATTTGCAAAGCACTTTCTACAGAAGCTGATACTCATCTACCCATGAATGCAGCTGGGACCACAGTGGCAAGCTTGTACTTGCTTTCAATTCTCATATATTGTATTTGGAAGCAAAGTGGCTGTTTTTCTTCCTCAAAAGCTGGGCTGTAGATGCTTTATACACACCTACTGTGAACTTCTGGCAGTCTCTGAAACTCTAATGCTGGTGGGCTGTGGCCATCACATGTGCACAGGCAGAATACAAGGAAATATGGAAAATATAATAAAAGAATACATATTTCTAAACCTATTGAACATGTAACATGCAACAGTTCTGACTTAAAATGAATCTGAGGAAGCAGAATTGCTAGTGTGTTTGTGTGCCTGTGAAATGTACAGTTAAGGAAGACTCATTTTCCTTCCCCTTGCCTCTTTTTGGCTCTGATGATAAGAAAAATAGTTCATATTTAAAACAAAGTGTGGCAGTTACAACTGAAATGTGGGCTTGTGCTCACAAACACACTTTAAAAGGTGTCAAATTGTGTTTATACTTATTTAACTGCAAATTTCTGTCTGAAGAAGAATTCAAATGTTTTCAGTCAAGGTCTGGTTTTCTAGCCTAGACAAGTTGGAAACATTGTCCTCTCCAAAACAAACTTATTTTTTCTAAATTTGACCTACCTTTAAGAATTTCCAAATAAGCAGCTATTTGTCCTGTTTCTGGTTTCAATCAAACCCAAAACCAACACATTTATATTTCATAATGCTGCAACTGAAGTTACTAAATTTTCTTTCTCTGTATTAAGTTGAACACAACATACTAATCTTAAGTTGCAGGGATACAAACCAGAACTAGAGTACCCAGAATTGTTGATGCCTGTGTAAATCAAAATTGGCAAGGTCTGCAGTGTTGTAGCTTTTGCGATTGCTCTGAAACTTTTAATATTGCAGAACAGACTTCTTAGCTAGGAATCCTAAAGATGCTCAGAGAATTAAACATTTAGAGAAAGGAAAGGCTCTACAAATATTTACTTATGATTATTATTGTGGTACTTTCAGATCCAGGCCTCCAAACACTTAATAGATGTACTTAACTTTAGTGGGAGTACTTCCACTGAGTTAGTAGAAATATTCATCGGCTTAAAGTTAGACATAGATGTGTTTGCAGGACTGGAACTTTATATTTTCTAYGACTGGTATTAAATTCACCTTCCAACTGTAGCTTTAAAGTTCATTTCATAATGGGACTCCTGGGGAAACAAACTTAGAAATAATATATGGTCCTGGAAAAATATTTTGAGTTCATAAATAATATGATAGAAGATATTTTCAAACTTTGGAATAACTTTTCCATTGAGGCAGGTTTAAAGACTGTTTAAAAGAAACACGAAGCTTGATTTAAACATTGGACTATATTGCCAGAGGGAAGAGAGTATACATTTTCATTTTTATGAATTAGGTTTTGCTGAATTATCTTATTTACTGCCATCCCATTTGCATTTGCAAGGGGCTTATTTTACAAAACACAAGAAGAGAAGGACATTTCATGCCTAGGGTGGATTCTCATCTTCTGTGAAAATGTGTCATATATTTCTTGAATCTGAAATTTAGGTGTGCTCACATGCTATATAATTAAGAGAACTCAGTATGCTAGGGTCCAACTTATCCTTGCTTCTTGCCCTTTGCATTGTTAATAAGACTGATACAAAGTCTGTAAAACTCCATCAGGTCACAGTGCCACCTTCCCTGGTAGAAATGACCAAATGTGGTGCAGAGTCGCCGTGCACAGGGCCCAGCACGCTTCTCCACTGAAACAAAGCACTGCTCATAAAACTGTAGTGAATGGAAAAGGGTGAGGGGGGCCATAATCCCCTCACTGTGCTATATGTGAAAGCGGGATCTGATCTGGAGCTTGCAATGCAGTGCTGAAAGCTGAAGGAGGTGCTTGAGAAAGACAGAAACCACAGGAAAATAATAGCAAAGGCCTCTTTTATAGTACAGAGAATTATAGGCCAGCTGAGAGGGAGAGCAAAGCACTGGAGCTGTTGGGCTGTAGAAGCATTTGGGAAGGCAGGATGCGGTACTAGCAGTAAGTCATCTTTTTGGGTAAGGTTGGGGTTTTTTTTTCAGATTATTTCTAATTTTAGGCCACAATTAAATGAAAACTTTTAGGACTTTTCTATGAGGCCAAGTGGAACTTATACTTCCACACAGTTTTAACAAACCTGAAAACTTACACCCAGGAAATATTTTTCCCCCACTTAAGGAAGTACTTGTGGAAAAGCCATAAAATGTAAGAAGACAGAAAACTGATAGGATTTCATAAAGACTATCACAGAAATGCAAAAAAAATTAAGACCAAAGAAGATCATCTCCATAGGCTTCATTAAACAATCCTGTGAATACTGCATAAAAAGATGATAATTCTCCATCATATCCTCTGAGACTGTGCCATAAGGACCACTGGCACATGCAATCTAGTCAAAACACTAGAGGTCTTTAAACATGGTCATTACCTTCTATTTAGGAGATAAGGTTTTCTAATGCAAGGTTCAGAGCAAACAAAAGTGCCAGATGGTATAAACAGACTATGATTTCTGTGTTTGTCTAGGGGAGGACAGCCTGAGCAATATAGAGAGGCGACCATAAAACTTTTCCTCTAGGACTTGTTTCCAAGAACAAGAAGCACTGTGAGGTCAGAAGGAATAAGTCCAAAGGGGGTTAAATGCCATGCAATGCTTAGGAAATTACAGACAGTGCTGTCTAAATTAAACCAAACACTTTTTCAGTCTCTGTGGTGTCACTAAAACGTGCAAAGATTGTTTAAAGCTACCTTCCTTGCCAAGATGCCAAATGTTGTACAGCTAGTTTCCTATGCTGTGAGCGTATTTCTTGGCCACATATCTCAGAGACAAAGGGGCTGGACTCTGCTTTGACACAGATCTACTGGACATGCTCCTACCGTCCTCTAAGCTACTTCACTTAAGGGATGCAAACTTCCTTGTAGATCTGCTCCAAATCCAGTCACTTGGTCAATCAAACCTCTGCAYGCTGCATTCAGGATCTTTCTTCCTGGGAGAGAATGAGTAATGTCATGACCAGGGTTTATGAAACTGAAGTCTAAACATGTTTTCTTTTTTAGTAAACATGTTCATTTTTTATTGGTAATTTTGTGACTCCCATAACAGAATTTGTAAGATTTATAGGCTTTCTATCTAACAGAGATATATACATGTCTGAATTTACAAGTACTTTGTAGTTCCCACTATTTAATAAATTATTACCTGAAGATACTGATTTCATCCTCTTGAGGTGATACACAGTTAAAGAGCTGTCATTTTATATCAGCTTTGCCTATATTAATGATTTGATCCGAATTCACACATTTTATGATGTCATTGGTTAATTACCATTCCAGGTGTAATGCCAGTGAAATCTGTGGAGTTCCATCATTGATAAAGTCATTCCGATACTGTTTTGTTTTAATGCATTTGCTCTAACAAAACTTCCTGAATTAGGGAGCAAGTATATTTTTGGCTATGTCTATATTAGCAACCAGTGCAATAGAATTGGAGTGGATCTGCAGAATGAAACACAGTGCAGAGGATCCAACCTCAACACTGTGTGTTCCACACACAGCACTAGTCTCATCCCATGGACTGAATGCTTAATAGCAGTTCAGATGCATTAGATGTGCTCTTGGAGAATCTCCCACCTAAGCTTCATCTGGAAGGACGCCATTTTAGCATATAGCTTCTCCATGATGGAAACCAAAGTGCACAAGTGGGGKCTATGAGGAGATCCATTTCACAAGTGCACTCCTGATTGGCACTAAAGTGCCAAAGTAGGTGAACCTTAATGTTCAGAGATGCGGAAGACCAGGACTGACCACTCACACCTTACTTTACAGCATTGTGTGAGAGGCCTGAGACAGATCTGTGTCAGCTAACTCTACCTGGAAACACAGCAATTCCACTTGGGGTCCCGACAGCTCATTAACCCATCATTCTCATTAGTGCTCATTCTTCAATTAGTTTTTTTCAGTCTTATCTCAAGAATCTCTGTGCTGCCACGGGTTCCAGGCTGACATGTCCTTAAGTGAAAAGAGCTATTACTGCCAGAATAACAGTGTTATTGAATGTATAAGTGGGAGAATCAGTTTCTAAGGGAGACATCACTGAGTTTTACATGAGCGCGTGATCTAGTCGTCAGTTGAACCCAGATCTGACTCCAACTCTTATCTTTAAACGCAAGCCCATCTATCTCTTTAATACAAGCAGTGTGAATTGCAACTGATTGTATTAATGACGAATACACTTACTGCTGTCTTGAAATTCAACTTTTTACTTTCCAGTTACAAGGCTCACAGGACAAAAATTATCAAATAAATTAGTAGTTGCTTAACAAATTATTCTTGTCTCACTGAAGTTTGAGATGCCAAAGTACTTTGATATTAGGTTCCTTTGCTTTTGTTTGCTTCAAGAAGTCTGAAAGGTTACTATGTTAAACACTACAGAAAAGCAGAGGTTGCAGGGAGAGGCAATATTTCACATTAAATCAATTGATTATTTTACATCAGACCAAACAGGATAACCTTTGGGACCAGATCCTCTTCTCGAGGTCACTACAGGCATTGTTTTGAGCCCCACTCCTTCCTTTCCATGGCATTATAAAAGCTTTACAGAAGCAGAAGTGCTACAGATTTAACTGTTAAAACTCTGAGTAATGGGTACTTAATTTGAGTCACCATAGACATTGCCTAGTGGCCCTATTTTCAGTGAAGGACAAATATTGATGATTCTGCTGAGGTTTTCATGATCTGTGACTCTGTGCAGAGCACAGATTTAGATGCTCAATTCCATCAATGAACGCAGAAACAAAGCCATAATTTCAGGGATGTGAGAATATAAAGGATTAATGCACACCTTGTGACTGACAGACCAATGCATGAATTAAAATAAATGGAGATATATTAATCCATGGCAGAACAGATTAGTGTCAGGTGATCTTACCTTAAAAAGTCATTACTAATATAGAAACACTGTTCAGATCAAGACATGATTTTTTTGACATGCACAATGATGTCTGTGTGTATGTGGCTTTTTGAAGAGGAAGAAGAAGAGGAGTAAGAAGAAGAAAAGGGAGAAGAGGAAGAGGAAGAAAGCAAAGGTAAAGGTTAAGAAGGAGCATCCTGCTATGCCAATGAGATCAGAAAACAAAGCCGTCATGTTTCCTGCTTAAGGATTAAAAAATCCCCACTGTAGACTATGGTAAAAGGCTACAATATGATTCTAATTTGGTAGGAGATACAAATAACAGTGTAGACAGATCAACAATATTGCAACTAAATCTTGTGTGGAAAGCAACTGTAAAAAGAAACTTACAAGCTAATACAATGGGGAAACATAATCTGAAACACATTGAATTCAACAGGACGAGATAATACTGGGAATTGAAAAGGACTATTTGTAGGGAAACAGTAAAGCTGAAAGGACTTCGGTAATAAAGAAGAGGGATATTCTCTCTGTCACCAGAAACATAATTTAATTACTTATACAGAATAGACAGTATAAAGGGAGAATAGAGCGAGAGAAAAGAGGGGAGAGTCTGATGAAGACTTACTACCTTCACGAGGTGTCTTTATGGGAGAGATCATCTGATCTGCCTACCAAATAAAGAAGGGATATAAGCAGCCTAAATAAACGAGACTAGAAAACTCTAGGGCTAAACTGTCTTCACCTTATTCATATGAGTAGCCTTCTGAAATCAACAAGACAAATACTATGAGCAAGCCATGCACAGTTAGACGTTCAAGAAGTATTTGTACATGAAACTTAGATTTCTTCAGGCAGTGTGCTTCACTGAGCCACTGGGCTGGGACTCAGAAAAACTACTGATAATATTTCCAACTCCCCGGCTACAAAATCTTGAACATGCTCATTTCTCTGAGTACTTCCATCCCTTTTCTTTCTTATTCAGTTTGGAAACTCTTTGAGGCAGAAACTTATTCTTTCCAAGCAAATACACTTAGCCAAGGACACATTTTTGAAGGGAATTTCTAGGTACAGTTATCACACATCAGTACCTTCTTACCTTCACATCATCAGTCGGGTCTAAACTCCATTCCTCTTACTTTGGCTTTTTCTGTTTTAGTCATATAAATACATTTTGAGAAGGGTTATGTTCATCTGAGAGGGAGATCTTTGGATTAGCTGGGTTTTAGTAAAACATTGTAACTGCTGTACTTAGCCACAGCTGTAGCTTTCCACTATAATTTTGTCTGATATTCTATTATCAATTCAATTTTATAAGTGAAATAGTATGTTGGTACTAGTGCCCTATAGATAATTAGGCAGAAAGCAAACTCACCCAGGAAATTTATGAAGTTTAGGATTCCATTATGAATGTCCCTAAAATATTCTGCTAATGCAATTCAAATAATTTTTTTGACCAGAATTACCATGTGGCCTTGGACAGCTGTGGTTAGCACTAAGCAGTATAAAATACTGAATCCTGAAGGAAAAGATTGCTTTGTCAGTCAAACGCACAAAGCATGAATTCCCAGAGAGACTCAACAATGTACAAGATAATGGGAGATTAATCTTTTAGAATGACAAGTTGACATACGTGTAGACTAGCATATGTACTCTAAGCACTGCAAAAGGAAAGAATTTCTTTAAAAGCCTATGCTTTGTTCTTAAAACACCATTCCTTCCATAAAATCTTTTTGCAGCTTTTCTATCAAACAAGTTCATGAAACATAATGCAATTGACCTTTACGATGTAATTCACCCACCTAATCAAATGGTGGGTGTTTGAAGATACTTTTATTAAATATTTTATGCTACATTTAGATTGCATTATTTGCACAATGGCACAAAATATGAGAAGTCAAGATATTTTAGTTATATTTGCAGTTTCAGTGAGTTTCTCTGGTAGTTGCTTAAGTATCAAGTGTAGTGGGCCACCTACTCTCCTTACTTGGAGTCACGGTGGGGCTCACACCCTACCAAAACCTCATTTGGTTTTAGGTCCATTTTCTTCTCCTCCACCTCTGAGTGACTCTATCTGCTCACACCACCTTATCCTTTCTGCACGAACTTTCCTCTGACCCAGCTGTCTCCACCTAATCCAAAATATGAGCTTATCTCCATACCTTGCCTTCTAGCATTTCTCATTTCCACTTACACAGAACATTTCCTAAACTGAACTGCAGGGGAGGGATTCTTCATATCACGTGAGAAGCTGGAAGAGCATCAAAGGGCCCCAAAGTATTGTATCTGGCGAGGGATCTATTCCAGTGCTTAATCATCTTACAATTGGGAAGTCTTCCCTAGTGTCTGACCTGAATTTCCCTCACGTGCAGTTTAAGCACGTTATATTTTTTCTTGATCTCCAATAAATTGGAAGAACAATTTGTTTCTATCCTTTTCGCAGTCAGTTCTCTCTTCCCTAGACTAAACAAATCTCATCCTTTCAATCTCAGAGGTCAGATTTTCTAGGCTTTTGATCATCTTTGCCACTTCCCTCTGGTTCATAGATTTCTTAAAATGGGCTGCCCAAGCCTGAGCATAATGCTCCAGATGAGGTCTTGACAGAGCTAACTGGGAGAGTTACCATGCATACTTTTAAGGTGTGTGTTACACATTTTTACACACCCTTCATTATATTCAGTTTGTGATCTACTAAATCTCCTTACCGTTTTGCCCAGAAAGGCCATCTAGCTGTTTGTTTTCCATCTTTCAATCATGCAAATAATTATTTCAAAGTGTATTACTTTGTGCTTGTCCTTATTGAAATGTATTTTATTTATTTAGTATTTTAATAACAAAATAAAATATGGTGGTTTTTTCCATCATCTAAGTCACTAGTGAAAATGGTGAAAATACTGATTTAGGAAAAGACCTTTCTAAACGTGCTTAATACAATCATCTATTTTGTCAGAGCAACATTAATAACTATCCTTTGAGTACAGTTTTCTAACCAATTTTCCATTCCCCATGTTATTAGATTTACCTTACCATATATCCCCAAGTTGCTTATATCATCTAAGACCAAATTAAGATAAGCCATTTACTATTTCTCCAGTATGCACACGGCCAACTACCGTGTTATAGAAGGAAATTAGATTAGTGCTACGTCACTTGTTCTTTATAAGTTCGTCCTGCTATTTACTTATTACCCTGCGGCCTTCTAGTAATTACAAATGCATTGTTTAAATACTGGTTTTGATATTTTTCCAAGAATTGAAGTTCAATTAACCTATCTCTTTTTTATAGAGGGACATTATGTTTCTTTTTCTGTGAAACTGGGGAGAATGACATAAGGCTGCCTTTGAAGAATCCCCTCGGCTCCCCTTAGTACAAGCCATGGCAGGATCAATACTAGAGGCGGTGGCAGAAGGGCCCAGATGGGCCAGGGTGGTTGCACGGAAGACTTTTCAGATGACACTGCTACTTGTTCGAGACACATAAAACACATCATAGAAAATACACTTCACTCTTGTCATGCCCAGCCTAGGCTTAACACACTTGACAAAGCTGAACTCCCCTGACACTTACTATCCTCTTCTTCTTTATGGTGTTAATCCCAATAACTGGCATTTTAAGCGATACTTTAAAGAGTCTGAGTGCCTTTCTTAATGGGATCCTAATGAACCAGCATTTCATGGTGCAAAACACCATGCACCTAGACAAGTGCAAGTCATTCTTCCCTGTACAGATGCTCAACGTCTCTTGTCATACTGAGTTTTATAACTCCCCAGTGGGCCTCATGCTGCACGATTCCCCACTTTCATCACTACAAAACACAGGTGCTACATGCTTATTACTTTATCTATTCATTTTTCCTCATCGTTCTGATAACATCAGTTTCATTCTTCATGCTACCCACCAGCTCCCCCTTCCCCGCCACATGAGACTGTGTCAATAATAAACGGAGAAGCGGCAGCAATGAATCACCCCAAGCAGCTATGCTCGCACCTCTTCTATAAAGCAGTTTTGGGAGCGGCTGTGAGCACGCATCAACCTGCCTGTCTCTTACTGACATGGGTGACTTGTGGACACCTGCAGCCAGCCAGCAGCCAGGCTGCCTGCATATGCTGGCGTTGTGTTAACTCACTTTGGGTGCTCAGGCACACAGGAGCTTGTGTGCTCCATTAGGCACTGTCCCATCATATCTGGGGCAATGTTTTCAGGTCCATTGTCTGCATAGACAGTGAACTTGGTCTTGAAGACAGCCTCGGTGCTCTGCCCCACAGACAGCGTGGGTAGGTCTAACGGTTTCCTTGCGGCATTTGAACATGCTGCAGTAACTCATTTGGGAGTCTATGTATGGAAGGATTCAGTCCCAGTTCACCTCAAATTATTGATGTGAAGGACTGAGTAAYCACAGAAACAACAAGTCATACAGATTAATTAAAATACAGACCAGCTATATATTGTGACTGCTAAAAAAATCATTAATGAACAGATTATTTTATCTTCTACCTAAATAGTTTTCTGCTTGAATGTTTTCCAAATAATAATCCTTTCTTTGATGTAGGAATGTGCTGAATCTCTGAAGATTTTTTTAAGGGAGAGATAGTAGACCAGTTGTTGATTTTTGAACAGGATGCATATATTAAACATCTACATCTTCATCCTCATAGATGGTGCTGCAGTAGAGTGAGTTATGCGGGGCTGAAGTCAGGAGGGTAATAACATAAGATCCGATATTGGCAGGAGAAAAGAAGCAAAATCCTCATAATAACACCAAAACAATTTCATAAATGGCAACAAAAGAAAAAAGTTATGAGGAACATGTTACTTATTTAATGAGTCCTTGGCCATCTTAAACATTTGAATGACTAATACAACTTCATTACTTATCCACCAAGAGTCTAAGTATGAAAGTTGTAAAGGGATCTTTCAGACTTGCCTGTGCAACCAAAGAGAACTTGTGTAGAAATAAGATGTAAAGATTTAACATTAAAAATGGTGTGTTTTGCTTTTCTCCAGATGTAAAAAAAATTGCTCTGCCATATATTTTCTAACAAGCACGTCAGAATTCACCTTATACTGTAGTTTTGTGGCTACAGAGAGATGCTCATCTCAATACATGCATAACCCAGAGAGTGTATAGTGAAGAAGACATAGGCACTTAATTACTGTTCCTCATTCATCCCTTCACGACTCCTCAGAGAGAACGGAATGTTCTCTGCCTTGAGTTACAATTTTTCCTCTTCAGTTTTGCATCATATCACAGGGGATTTTCCAGTTCTTTTTGTGTTTTATTGTCTTTGGTTCCAGGCTTTCCTAATCAAAGACTTCAGTAGTCTCCAGTAAGGGGCATAAAATTTCAAATACATGAGAAATGTATTAGTATGCCTAAGCTCTTTGCTACAACTRTATGCACGTATAATGTGTTCCCACTGGACTTACTCTTTCATTTTTGTATTGACAGAAAAAAGAAATTTAGCAACTGCATCTCTTCATTTGTAATCTTTGAACTGTTCAGCTTTATGCCTGTATTGATACTGTGTCCAAAAATGCAGGCAAGGATTTGATTGCTAGCAAAATAAGGGGACCTTTTTTGAGCCCCCAGAACTCCAGATTACAAGGTATGCTTACCTGCCTAAGGGCTGCAGGGCCAGACTTATTCTGTACCTGAGTTAGCCTGTTGCCAAAATAACTCAACCCACCTTACTATATGGTTTATTATTCCCTTAGAATGGGGAAAAAAAAATTAAAGCTAATGGGAAGCTTGTTTATAGACCAGTCTAACATGAGCCATTAAATGGGAGAAACAGACACACATAACCCTATCTCAGCCATTCAATCAATATGAAATTGCACTCATAATTAGAGCCTGTGAATGAGCAAGGTTCCTTCATCCATTCCTCTTCTCATGGGTTTGGGAAATAGCAAGATTGGGTTTTTTCCAGAAATCTWTGGCAACATCTGTTTTATAAAAGTAATTTTCCATTTTTCTTCCTTTTAATAACTTCTGTTGCTCCTTTGAGCTCTAGCAACCCAAAGGAACAACTAGCTTAACGCCGCTTTCAAAGCTAACACTAAATGAGTGCAGGGATCCTTCAGTGGCTTTCCCAGTTCCGTTTTAAATATGTTGCAGAATGGCTCTCGAACCTCACCTTGCCTTCCCAGGCTTCTCAGAAGACCTCTATAGCAGTGTCTATCAAATTCTGGGAAGAGAGGTAATACAGATGGCAAAGAAGAAAAGAATAAAGGTAAAAGGCAGGAGAAGAAGGGCAACGAAATGAGATCCAGGAGGGAAAGGGCAGACAAAGACTATATCTAGACAGAGATTACTTTAGGCAGCTGAACTCAAGTTTTGGGATTAAGTACTGCAAAATCATGTCCATATCTTTTATCTTCTCAGTAAGCCATTGAGATAGCAACTGACAGAGGTAACAGTCCACTTCCCCAGCCTTTGGTATCTCCACAGTAACTTGTTGACCTGTATTCTTGATGGTCCTTTAAAAGGGAAAGTTAACATTTATGGGGAGACATATGCAATATTTTTCAGGTAACTTTTTTTCCAAAAATAATTAGACACTACAGCATTATTGCAGAACATGGATTGGTATGAAAATAGACTATTTGCAAGCACATCTGCTCACGATTCATGCTGATCCCAGGCTTGAGGACAAGATGAGGGAATGTGGGAAGCACTATTTCCAAGCTGTTAATTCATTGTCTGTGAGCAATGCCAGCAACTATTTGCCTGTCAGACTTCCACATGAATAAAGCATGATTGGGAGACACTCCTGATCCCCTTGGTTCTCTTTCTGTGAAGTATGGGAACCCTGTTCTTGAGTGCTAATACAGTTTTCCCAGACAGTCAGTCCACAAGCGGGGGTTCAGGAGTTAGAAAAGACTTTGGCAGGGGCGCAAAATGGTTTAAGACTCAGAGGCTGAGACGCCAAGAGCAACTAGCCATTTACTGGACAAAGAAAAAACAATGTTGAGGAAAGAAATGCAGAAAGAGAAAAAGGGAAGAGGAGGGGAGCACTGAAGAAAAACGTAAGTTACAAATTTTCATGTGACTAAAGCAAATGACTGGAGGTCCAAGCTTCTGAGATCTATTGAGAGCTTTCCTAATGACTGACCTAGCCTCTCTCCCTTTGTATCTCTGCAGGTTCCCAGTAGTATAATTCCTGTTATACCACTTACCTGTATTACAGGCATGCCGAAGGGCTTTAAATAGTTGGAAGGGAAGTATCCCATGTGTGCCAAATATTATCATTATTAGAGGAGATTAGACATTGCAGATAAAACTTGTCTTTCTCCTTCAGACCATGTCCCTGGAAGTGCTCTGCATTTGTGTCAAACTCACCAAATGACTAGCTCCATGGCCCATCATTTCAACTGATCTATAGCAGCTTTGGGGCTAAGGCACTCCAGAGCTATTTCTTATCTCTCCRCCACTGACTTCTCATGGCAAAACACAAATTTCTCTGTGTCTTAGCTCCTGATTTATAGAATGGAAATGTTCCTAAGAGGCACATTATGAAGATCAGCCCATTTATGATGTGTTCACACAGTCCATGTAGTGTTGTACTTGGGGGAAAAAAAATTCTGACCTAAACAATGTCTTTGTGAGGCAGGAAAAATAGATTCTCAACCTGCTGCTCCTGTCCAGCACCTACATTCCCCATTACCAACACAGCTGATATCTGTATCTAAAATTTCATGAGAGTGCATTAGAAAAAACCTGGACAAGACTAACACATACCAGAGACTGAAGTAATATGCACAATTATCTTGTTGGAAAAGTAAAAATAAACACAATTATCTGAATAAAACCAGAACTTGCAATACTTAGATAGGAGGCATACCAATTTTGATTTGAATGAGTTACCAATTCGGTGCTCATATATCTAATTAAGCTGTCAAAACATTACATGCTGTGGAATATATTATATATATTATATAGGTCAGATTTAGGCCACTTCCTTCCCACATACAAAATCAGAAGTGGTTAAGTAGGGCACAGATTTTAAGCTTGTTCATGGCCTCCCATAATCCTACTCTCAACAAGTCCTACAGTAGGAGCCAAAAGGCGAACAGAAGGAATCAGAAGGAATAATTTATATTTTTTGTTATTACTGCCTATCAGCCTGATGTTCTCAATGCTTTCCTCTGACAGAAGTCCTTAAACAGCCAGGCATGATATGGAGCAGATGACTTAATCATTTGACCATGTCTCACACTCTCCAGATGTTGCCTGAGATTCTCATGCACTTACTACATGTTGTTGCAGTCTCTCTACCACTCTGTCACCCCACACACCAGAAGTATTAGACTGACCTGGTCTGCTGCTCTGTAATCTGCAGACCAGCTGACTCTTGTGCAGGAGGCTGTGAAAAAGGGAGGACACTAGGATGCTGTGAAGCAGATGCAAATTACACCTCAGTAGGGCCCAGTGTTGAAAATAAGAATATAAGAAATACCCTACTGTGCTGGACCAGTATTCTGCCTCCACCAGTGGCAGTAGGAGATGCTGCTCAGGGAGAGCATGCACTCTTGGTCACAGTGTCCCTACTCCTCCTCCCATGTCCACCATCAYTGATTAAGGAATTCCTATTTATGTTCTTTAACATACTATTGGACTGGTTTTCCAGGAGTTTCTAATTCCTTTTATCCTCTGCTGAAATTATCTGCGTCCAAAATTTATGTCAACAAATTTCAGAACTTGACTGCCTGCTGTGTGAAAAAGTAGATACCTTTACCTGTTTTAAACCCATTTCCCACCAATTTTAATGGGTGACACCTAGTTTTATTACTGAAGGATTTGGTGAGTTAGCAGCCCTGCATTCACTTCATTGAGTGCCTTCACGTTTCTCAGTGAGCATTCTCCACTCAAAATTGAAGATTTAGTCCTTTAAGTCTCTCATTGTAATGCAGTTGCTTGACATCCTTAATAATTTCTCTTGCCTTTTTCTGCACTTTTTCTAACTCCACTATGAATCCTTGTGATGTGAGGATCAAACTGCACACAGTGCCCAAGATGTGAGTATGAGATTTTGTATTGCAGCAAAATTATGCTTTCTGTTATGTTCTCAGTGCCCTTTTTGATGAAGTTTGACCTTTTTTTTTTGGCCTTTTGACTGCTATTGTATCTTAAGCTGACGACTTCAGAGAACTGCTGGTGATGATTGCTAGCTCTCTTCCCTGAGGAGTAACTGCCAATTTTAAGTTCAGCGTTCCATAAGCACAATTTAAACTGTTTTTCCCCAAGATTAATTACTTCACTTTTTTTACACTGATGCTAATTTGACACTTTTTTGTCCACTCACTCAGCTTTGTGAGGTCTTCCTACCAAAAGGCACATTCCTCAACTGCAGCTGCCCCAAGCAACTGCATGAGATCCCTCATGTGACTGGAGCACTTCCAGCACACAAAGCATTTTGCAGATGCCCTGCGAAGAGGTGACTCAGCACACAGGAGCATCTCTGCTCCTACCTGAACTCTCCTACCTGAACAACCAGCTCTCAGGTGCTGGGAGAGGAGGGAGTTGAAATACCTGCAATCTTAGTAGGGATTGCCTATTTGCATGATGGTAAAAGTGTTCTTCAGCCATTTCTGGAATGACTAAAATGTAAAATGCTTGCATTTGAGTGGTTATGATTCATCTTTAGGATCAAAAAAGGGAAAGAATTTCCTTGCCTGAACAGCTATGAGAACTTTGCACCTAGTGAAGAGTTCACATACCTTCTCCTTCACTGGCTTCTGTGTGCAGTGACAGCTGATCTGTCAGCTCCTCTGACCATTCAGTTTGTTTGCTCAGTCCTTTGGGATCCATCTTCTGTGTCAGGCTATTCTTATCTACAGGGACATCAGAAACACTAATTCCCTTGCCATGTCCATGAGGAGCCAGAACACAGAAAGTTAAAGGAAGCATACTTCACATCCTATCATGGATTTAAATAATAACTACATTGTAGTGTAGTATCAGGCAGGCAAATTAATGTCTACTGTGATGACAGAGCCAAATTACCTCACTATTTTCAAAATTTCCCCAATATGAGACAGATTTAGCAATGAAAAATAGCAAATAAAGATCTGCCACTGGCCAGGGAAGACCTAGCCAGGGAATGTCAGAGATAGGAGACTTGTGTTACAGCCTGTAAGAATCATGCAAAGGGCTGTCAGAGTCAGAGTAGCAAATGCCCTTTGGACTCTTGAATCTAGGAGCTAAAATAGTAGTACACAAGCCAATTGTTTTGATGAACTGTGCTTTATGTGCTGCRTGAACCTTGCTTCCCCTTATCCGTGCTTTGTTTCCAAAGGTTGTACTGAAATGAAATGCTTCAGAAACAGACATACTTTGCAAGCAAACTTTCAGTCTTCAGTAACGTATGTGAAAGACAGTTCAATCTTCTAGTGCTCTCCTACAATGTGAAAATTATTGGTTCATCATCTTCACAGTGTTTATCTTTAATTTAAAAACCCCCACCACAATAAGATTATACCATAAAGCATGGATCATATATTCTGCCTCAGGTGGCCACTCCTAGAATCCCTCTTCCAGGATGATTTAGTCCATACTCTAAATTATCATTCCCTGGAAAAAATGAGCTATTTCCCCTTACAGCCTGTCTCTGCATGCCAGCAGCTTTCACCTAAACGTTTCTCAGTGGGACTGTCACCTGTTTCCAGGGCAAGGTCACTCAGGCAAACAGCCTCTTACAGGACAGCGTAGCCTAATCTTAATTCCTGACAGTGACATACGGGGAGAGGCTGAGAGAGCTGGGATTGTTCAGCCTGGGGAAGAGATGGCTCAGGGGGGATCTTCTCAGTGTGTGTAACTATATGATGGTGGGGAGCAAAGAAGACAGAGTCAGACTTCTCAGTGGTGCCCAGTGAAAGGACAAGAGGACACATACTGAAATACAGGAAATTCCATCTAAACATAAGAAAAAACTTTTTTCACTGTAAGGCTGGTCAAACACTGGAACAGGTTGCCGAGGCAGGTTGTGGAGTCTCTATCCTTGGAGATAATTGAAAACCCAACGGGACATGGCCCTGAGCAACCTTCTTTAGCTGACCCTGCTCTGAGCAGGGAGGATTGGAATAAACAGTTTCCAGAGGCCCCTTCCAACCTCAACCCTTCTCTGTGATTCTGTGTGAACATCCACAGGCTTGAAAAATATTAAACTCATTGCTCTGCTTTCTTGCAGATTTGTCACAAGGGTTCGAAGGCAACTCTCAAGCATGTATGTTTGCGATAGGAAGGGTTTACACCGAGACAACTCAGAAGAAGAAGAGCAATAAGCTTGAAAGACAGACGTATAATTTATGTTTGGACATCTGGCTCTGTCATGTGCTGTAAGGCTGACTCTCCACCAGGAAGTGAAAGGCAAAATCCCCTAGAACCAGCATAATAACAATTAAAGACTGTGTCTCAGAAAAGAACTTGCACATATATTTGCCTACAGATTTTAGTGGAACTTGCTCAAGCACTCTGCTGAATCAGGGCTAAAATCCACCCATACTAACAGGCACTTCACCTCTACAGGATGACCTACTTAATTACACTAATACCTTTTAAGAGATTTATTCCTCTCCTGAGGTATGCATTTTTCCCTGGTGTTTTAGGAAAGCCTATGACAGACATTATGATGTGTTAAGTGAACTGCTAAAGATTCCAAATAGTCCCAGATAACAAAGAACACTTTTTCTTTAATGTGCTTTAGAGAAGTGAAGTAAATATATCTGGAAATTTAAGAGCACCAGTTCAAGTGTTTATGAAGTAGTACATGAGCTATTTGGTTGTAACAATGCTTAACTGTAATTTAATGGTCTTATTTGCAAAATTTTTTGTCTTGTTTAAGACTTGTTTTTTATGGGACTAGGCAATTTACTGTGCTGTGCCACTACAGGTTAGAGCGTCATGCTACAAACTGAGATCCACCTTTTGTTGTTTCATGTGGCAGTCCAGCTTCTTAGGTAGTTCTAGGAATCATTTTCCACAAGTATGAGTACAGACAAGTATGAGCATCATTCACCCATCTTGAAGTCACACAGAGGTTTTAGGCCAAAAGGAGTCTCTTTGAAGAGACTTCAGTTGCCTAACCAAGCCCATTAGGTATTCATTTCTAGAAGAATGCAAAGATGTAACCACAGTACAAATATTGCTAATAAACATACCAGAGCTTACTCCTCTCATCAGATAGCACTGAAAACAGTTGTCTTTCTAGCATGACCAAGGTTAGATGAGTTCAGCACCTGTTGTAGCAAAATGCGGTAACTATTGAGCGTGTTTTTCTAAAGCAGGTGTTGAACTCCCTTGACCTTATTCACATCAGCTGGACAAATGGACAACTGTTTTTCCTCAACAAAGAGCACATGTGTGATCTTGACATACAGTAGTTTCTGTGATTTYGAGAAAGCCTAAGAGTAAATGCTGAAGTTTGTAGCTTAATAATTTCAATAAAGTGGAAATCTGCCCTGAACTAAACACCTCTCCAAGATAAACTTGAACTTTAAAAGGTTTGTGATTGATTAATTTAGATGATGCCTCTTACAAGGACACTCTATTCAGCTCTTTTTTTTTCAGCCATCTGGAAACCTACTGCTGACCTCTCCCTTAAACATCTCCAGATGCACTTGTTTTTCACCCTCAACTACTTCTGAAATTTTTGGCACCCTAACCTCTGTAATACCATGCAGCACAGGGCTATTGCTTTCTATAAGATTTGTTTCTTGGACATTTATATTATTAGATAGGCTTTCCTTATTTCATACCAGTTCCTCCAGGAAGGGTAAGTGAATTTGTACCATTTTGTAATGTGTTGGTAGTGTGATAATCACATACCAAGTAAGATTTATCTAGGTAGATGTTTTCCTTCTGATTTAGGCCATCTTTCCTCCCAAATTATAACTGTGTTACCCTTTTCCAAAGGGAAAATATACTACTCTATAGAATGGCTTTCAGTGGAAGTTAACAACAGTGTTGTTCACAAGGCTTTGCCCTTTTACTTTTTTTGTAAAAAGATGCTTGGTTCAATGGACCAAATAGTTACAGAATCATAGAATCATAGAATAGTTTGGATGGGAATGGACATTTAAAGGTCCCCTAGTCCAACCCCTCTGCCATGGGCAGAGACATCTTCAACTAGATCAGGTTGCTCAGAGCCCCGTTCAACCTGACCTTGAATGTTTCCAGGGATGGGGCATCTACCACCTCTCTGGGCAACCTGTGCCAGTGTTTCACCACCTTCATTGTGAAAAATTTCTTCCTTATATGTGCTCTAAATCTACCCTCTTTTAGTTTAAAACCATTAGCCCTTGTCCTGTTGCAACAGGCCCTGCTAAAAAGTCTGCTGCCATCTTTCTTATAAGCCCGCTTTAAGTACTGATAGGCTGCAATAAGGTCTTCCATTTACAGAGTACCAAGTTGTACTGGAAAAAAAACCACATTTGAAAAGTCTACAGTTGTAAGCAATCATGAAATAGTAATATTTTAACTTGTTTCAAATCATTAAAATACATTAGCATTTATATGAAAGTATGAGATTAGAACTGCAAAGCATACAGCAGTGTATAATAAYGTTCACGTACAGACATAACAAAAAATACAGTTAAACACAAATGTTTCTAAGATATTAAAAGAACATAAATTCTGTTGCTAAAGCAAATAGTATTTTACGGAGTAAAAATAATTAATGATCTCTTATTTTTATTCTCATTCTTGTGATTTTGTATTCTCCCTGCCTCTAACTAGCCATTTGATATACAGAAATAAAGTAATTTTAATTTGTTTGTTTAATGTCATGAATGCCCACTGTGAGCCATATCTTAAAATTGGTTCATTCAGAAAAGAGATTATCATGAGCAGGGAATTACTGTTGTATTTTTCAATTTAAAAAGGGGGTATGAAGTTAGTTCAATATATGGGCTGTCTGTTCCTAGGACTTTTCAAGATGTGCATCACGTGAAAAAATGAAATTATTTCCTACTTTGTCTATGTTCAGAAACAAAGGGAAGAAAACAGCCTTACAGTTTTTATACTGAACTGAATTTGCGACATCAGTATAGTATGTGCAAAATAAATGTCTGCTTGCTTTTAGTGTTAACACTCATGGACTGGAAAACGTTACTAAGCTTTCCTGAAAAGATATATATATATTGCTCCTGCTTTTGCCCATCTTTTTACTTTCTGATATGAGAGCTAGCTGTTTCAGAAGCGAGCTAATTTCTCCCTCGTGATAGAACTAATTGTGAGTAATTACTTTTAAATGAAAGCACGTAAAAATATAAATAGACTACAAAAGAAAAGCAACATGTGTTAATGTGGTGGACGCTGGCAATTCGTCATGCAAGTGAGATTGTTTTTTTCCTCCTCTTTTTCAAGCAGTTGACTGTTTTTACACTCACACTGTGAGGCCCATACACATTGTGGTCTTCCTCCCTGCCGCAGGAGCAGGGCTGCTGCACTGTTTCCAAAACTTGTAGTCAGAACACTCACCCTCCTCGTCATCCCTTATTACATGGGTGGCTTACCCTGGTCCTGTCCTTGCTACCAGACCTCAGTTCAGGTCTACCACCTGCACTCCTGAACAGCAGCATCTCATATGTGATGGCACTGAGGTTAGTTAGTTCTCACATGAAGAGCACATGAGCACCTCATATGGCAAATGCTTTAGTTGACAGTAGTAGAAAGGATTATATTTACACATTGGTATAAAGCCAACTTTATGTCATGTTCTGTTTGGTACATTTTTGCCATGAAACCACCTAACCTGTGGTTAAGTGGGACTGAACAGCAGAGCCATCAGCCCAGGCAAGGAGTAGTCAGCGTATCTTTTTAGTAAGAAAAGCAGTTCTCACAGTAAGAGGCTGCTCTGGCCTTTCTTGCTCCACTACAGTGGAATTCACTGACACGTTAGTGAGGGTCTCTGCCAGATTGCAGTCCCAGTCCTTGGAGGAGCTGAATCTGTCCCTGACAGGTCAGCAGCTCCCTCCTTCACCTCAGTGAAAATAGCCTTTTTTTCCTGAAAAAGTAATGCTTAGGACTCTTCCTGGGTGTCTCTCCAAGAGAAAGTCCAGTTTCCATCCTATTTGAAAAATTAATCTATGATTTTTTCTGCCTAAACTACTCTTGCATGTTCTATATAATTCATGTCTTTTTTAAAAAATCTGGACAGGATGAAAGCCCCACAAAATTTTTTCTGTCTTTGAAATTTGTGTCTCAAGGCTCATAAAGGGTCAGTTATCTCCACACAGAGACTGTCTTAGTGGGTCACAGATGATGTTAAAACCTGTTAAGCATCGGTAAGGCAGGGCAGCACAGTATGATCTGAACTTCCATTACAGCTCAGATGGTAGCAGTGACCTCTCTGTAAGATGTTTTCATCTCTGCCAATTGCAAAGCTGCCATCTGGACTCCATTCACCCTCTCTATAACTGCACTACACAAATACAGCTACTTTCAGGCACAAGACTGCTGTCATGAAAAAGAGTCCTTCTGTCTTGATTAATTTAAAGGACACCAGGGCACTTCTCTAGCTACACAGTGGTATGCTGGAGGTACTGCCTGAAGTCACATATTGTGTGAATACATGTACAAATAAGCACTCAAAGAAAAAGATAGTTTACTGGTAACTGGGATTCTTTTAATTTGCATTGTCTATGGGTATACTTGCAGCTTTCTCCCCAACCTCTCTCTCCTGGGTCCCTGAAATGTGCAGGATTTACGAAGCCAAGAGGAGCAGCTTAGGGCCATAGCACCGCTTACGTGCATAGCCTTGCTTTCTGGGGAGGATAACTGAGGGGGTGGAGGTGCTGAGCACTGCTGCAGATGCTGTCCAAGCAAAAAACCCCGCTCTTCTTTGCCAAGTAGCACATACACCGCACATCCTGAAGAAGTCCAGCTATTGGTGAGCAGCTTCCCTATTCTGGAAAAAGAGTCCAGTGCCAGGAAGCGGATGCTGCGGACACCCCAGCAGTGGTCCTTGGGGTGCTGCGCTGCTGCCAGAAGTGCTCRTGGAATGGTTACAAGATGTGACCGGCCTCTCTCTGTCAGGGTAGTCATCAATACAACAGCAAATCACCCCAGTGCTTGCCAGCCTCTTCACAGCTCCGTAGTCCRAAATTACTCAGGTCTGACTGTGTGAAGCTTCACTTAACTTTCATCTTGTAATGTAACATTTTGTTCCATTACAGCATTATTATCCAGCCACCAGTTTTGTGTTTAGCTTGCATTAAATATTTTGTTCAGTAGTACATTTAATGAACATCAGCTACCTTTGAACTAAAGATTTATGTAAATAGTAGGTACGAAAGTACTTTTGAAAATAGAAGGAACATAATTACTTAGTGGGGACAGGTAGAATTCTGCCCCAAACCAAAATAAGTAAGAAATTAAATAGTTGAAACTGAGTTCTCYTGCAAATATACATCAAGTATTTGCTTTATTGCTGTTACATARAAGGCTTATAAAGTAAGCCTCAGTCAGAAGCTCAGCCAGTACAAACGCTGGACTGCAGCAACTGAATTTCTGGACCAGGAATATGAGTTTAAGGAAGGCAGAAAACATTTTCCATCTACTAACCTTCTACACAACTCCTGCTACTCTAACAATTTAAACTAATAGAGCACCTGGCCCCTACTGAGTCTCCATCTTATTAGAAACACATTGACTCTGACGGCTGCTTGGGAAGCCAAGAACCACATTCATCACTGGGGTATCTCATCTGACATCAGTGAGATCAGAATTTGGCTTTAATCCTCCAAACCGCACACCATTTTTACACAGGAACTATGTGAAAATTAACTTTGAGTGCCACACTAATTCTACTGTATTCGGAGAAGGATACTGAACATTTCTGTTTGTTCAAAACTTCTCTTAATAGCATCCTTAATCAGGTCTCTTTAATTGAAAAGCCTTTTGTCCACTGGTATGGAAGAAGGAAAAATTAGAGCGGCTTCTCCTTCAGCCTTGGGGTGAAGACAACACTTGTGGCACTGAGTACCCACAACAGACACAGAATTGCTGGATCAGGCAGGCAACAAGCTACTTAAGAACAAAGACTCAGGAGATATGTGTAAGCCCCTTTTTCCCTAAAATATCTGTCTAAGACTCTGGCAACAGCCAGTATTTCTTAGTGGCAGTTGAGCTCTTATTTTGCAGCAGCAGATAGGGCTGGGCCTTCCACACCACATGCTGTCAGGAATGTTATAGCCTGGAGAATAGCCTGGCTTCTTCTCATTGAAGAATGGAAACTTGCTGTATATTATTCGACTTGTATGTTCTGATTTTGTTTTGATTTTGGCTGCTGAATAGAAATAGGAAGACAGAATAAGTTTTGTTTAATGGACAGAAAGTGTATGAAAGAAAATATGATGGAAAAGATAATTCTATAGGTAGTGATTGGTTAAAACTACTCTCTTTTTTCTTGATCTTTCAGAGAATCTATTATTTTTAAAGTGAAGCAAGGACTTTTGGTAGAAGACTTTTTACAGTTACATTTTCATTTTAGCTGGATTTTGGATGAAAATTATTTTTGTATTCATAACATTTTAATGGTATTTTKTTAATTCTCTATGGCATTAAAGTGCCCATAGTGTATAATTTGTCTCCTACACTATGCCAAAATTCTGGTCTTTATGCATCAGAGCTTTCAGTCACAGACCTTATTTTTAATACCTGATTCAGATGTATTTTAGGTGTTTGCACTTTGAAAAGGTGGCTCTGATAAAAACTGGTCATAGCTTAATTTTCAAACTGAACTTCCCTCTGAAAATCAAAATCTTCTTAGTGCCTTGAATTTGGCTAATTAGTCACTCTCAAAAATTTAGGCTGGTACTTCCAATAAATTAAATCAGAGATTTCTATCTATCTATCTCAAACAGAGGATAAAACCACACATGCTAGACAGCCCTCTCACTGTGCCTGTGTTTGTGCATGTGTATGCATGCATATATATATTGCTTGTGCAAAAATTACTAAGTTTTTCATAACAAAGTTTCTCTAGCTACTTAATCATTTTTGTTGTTCCATAGATTGCAAGCGATAATCACAGGGAGCTCTGAACGAGTTGACTTTTACAGAATTATCAAAAAATCAGCTTTCTGGAATATTTCTTGTGTGATAAGCATTGTTTGGAAAGTAGTTTTGTGTCTTATAAATAATAGTCTTTTAATTAACCTTTCTTTTCACTGGCCTTCTTTAAAAGCAAAAATAAAGAAAACAAGGACACACTGCTAGAATTGATTATGTTATTTATTATAGAGCTTTTAAAAACATTTTCATAAATGGTTGACTAATGACACAAAGATTTAGATCCTGCACTCTAACTTGAGCTTGCTCTAATGATCTTATCTATAAATGATTAGCAGGTTTATGGGATAGGAAAAAGTGGAATTTTCTCTGGTTTTCAGTACAAATCATGCCCAGAACATGTTCTTTGGCATCCTGAAAACCAAAATAGAACAAGAATGTGTTTCTTAATATGAAATATTAATCTAAAAATGTTCACCCTCTGGGGGTTCTATTCTGATTTTTAGTGATTGCCAAGTATCTTTATAGATGACTCATTTGGTGAGTACTCTACCCAGCATTCAGCAGTATAAGCAGTAGAAATATGTAGTTGTGTAACATTACAGAGATGGGATTTTGCCAATAAGACAGGAACATAAATTGCAAATAMGAAAAAAGATGTTTTTACCTTGTCCTCTGAAAGTACAACTTATTATGAACGTCCCCCTTGCCATGTGCTATCCTACACATGGGAAACTTAGTCTAGAATAAAGCCAGAAGCAGTCTTCTCTTGTCTAAATGGTGAAAAACTGGAGCAACCCCCATTGTTGCCTTCTCCAGGTACTTCTTTATGATTTTGGAAATGGAAAACTGAGAGATTTACATAGTTAAACAATTGCCTACAAAGCCTGGGGCATGCAGCTCATTAATGCACTAAACACACTGACCACATCTCACAAGGCAGTTGCTTGAAAAAGCCATCCACAGGTATAGAGCCAAAATGTTTTTAAAAGAAGCAGAAGCAAAATTTCACTTTGGGTCAAGAAATGGTACTGTTAAAGAAACAGGCGCTACTTTGTACTCAGATATTAAGAGTTTGACTGCTAGTGGCATCAACAGTCTTAGATCACAGCCAATAAGAAAAAGAAAAATTTATGATGTCTACCTTAGAGGTCTACTCTGTAAAATATATGCAAAATAAGTTAGGTGCTTATTCACAGATTTGGGATGATACTTCTCATATCCCTTTTGCTTTGAGAGGCTATTAGCAAAAGCCCTTCTTACGACTTTTGAAACATTAGAGGAGATCCTATGTTGTGGCACTGAGAAGGGGAGCAGTTTACATATTTTTTTTTAGATACTATGACAAGACATTGCTTTGCATATTATTAAATTTTAAAAGCAGAGCCCCTTTCTTACCTGAGACGAGGTACATGTTATCYGAAGGGAATGTATGTGACAATTATTGTGTAAAATCAATGACAGAAGTCTCAGTCAGTACTAGGCCTGATAGGCTTCGTAAAATTATGATATATATAAAGGTTAAGAGGCTAATCTAAAACAAAAATATATTACAATTTTAGCATTTCATTATGCTTTAATTTGAAAAAAAACATGTTCATGTCTGTCAGTTCATATCTACAATTGTAGTTGCCCTAAGGTCTGATAGAAAGGAGGTTTTTCTGAAAGCTAGTCCAAAAAATATTCTTATGGTTAGAAATAATGAAAAAAAAATCAGTATGTATGTATGCAGATGAGCATAGAGATGCTTTTATCTTTCCTAAATTGAGTGGGGAAAGGCTCAAATGAAGAGTGGAGTAATTTTGGCATTTTGATTAAAGTTTGCAGTACACAGGCAGATCTGTCAGAGGCAATGCCCTCATCAGAAATAATACTGGAGGGATAATTGATAAGAAATGGATATCCACAAAATGCTGGAAAAGACCAGCAAAGCAAACAAAGAATTGAAATCCTGCCATCTCTGTATCACTTGCTTATACATGGATTGAATCTATTCAGTGCCGAAGTAGTTAGGTCTACATGTTGCAGAGGAGCAGAGACTACTTTATTTTCACATTATAACTATTAATTATCCCATTTTAACGTACTAAGAATACCCATTAGGATACCACTTCAATATATGTAAAATAAAGTACTAACAGCAGGACTTTATGGTTTGGAGTCCTGCCGTTTGCAGGCTCCATTAATTTCTTTGTGGGTTGACAAACGAGTGGAGTGGAGTAAATTCTATAAACAGGGAGTCTCCTCAGACTCCATTCTGTCACTCTCCCTACCAACTGTMCAGTGCCTTTCATTTGTGTCACCTATTTGTTTAAAGCCAACTTCAATTTTAATATTAAACAAAGCACAAATTAGTTTACAGAGACAGTTGTTGATACAGAACGCTAAAAAACATGTCTTTCCCTGTTTCTGCTGGCAAGATCTGCAATGGTATTTCACAATTATGGTGTGTTTCTCATTGCTAAAAAGAACCTGCCTAATTTTGAAGCCATAGGAAGTATTGGTGCTACACAATGACACTTGTCTGTAAATGGCCATCAGAAAAGAAGACAAAAATTAACCTGTACGAACAGCTGTTAAAATTCTCTTTCTGCCTTCAGGGRGTGATTATTTTCAGTTCCTCAGGGAAAGGTCCTTTTCATTACCCTTACACACCATCCTTAAAAGGTTTCTGTTGCATGAGGTGTACACCAAGCTTGCTGCAGTGATGCAATCTGACTATAAGATACCTCCACAGGAGAGTGTGTAGCCCTGCTCATTGRGCACTGACTGACACTATGGAAAATTTCTGTTGCACATGATCAGGCTTTCACTCATCACATCTTTGTGACTAAAGGTGCTACTYGTTGTGGACTAAGTTTTTTCAACTCATTTTCCTCCAGTTGCYGCATATAAAATGCTGGAAATAAAATTTTCTTACCAGGGAAGAAGAAGTCTGACTGAACTGAAAAAATGCTGGAAAGGAATTTGCTCCAACTTTCTCCCCTCACAGTATATATACAGAGTATTAATCTTCAGACAGGCGAAGAATGATAACTGGTGTGAGCAGGCATGCACTRCAATCAACAATGATTTAATTTCATTCCAGTTCTAACATTTAAAAACATTATCCCTTCCAAGTATCATCAATCAAGTCCTTGTTTAGGAAATACCAAATTAGTTGCTGTTGCTAAAAGGCCATTGATAGATTTTTATATTTGGGGGGAATATTCCACTGCTCTTTTTTGTTCAGATTTGGTTGTTGGCTATTAACTTTTCAATAGGAATGTTACAAAAGGCTTGTTCAGCACATCTCTATCTTCAGACTTGAGACGGAAGGGAACCATCTGCAGAGCAGAAAGTATCCTTGGCACGACCGTGATCTTACAGGCAGCTGCTCTCCCATCCATGAGAGAGGGAGCTGGTTTCAGTGTCTGTGATTTCCTTCTAAATTATTTGAAGTTAATATGTGATTCACACAAGTAACTGGGGTTATTTTGGCATGTAAGTAATCTAATTAAAGTTTGATCACTAACTGGATAACTCTGTGGTTTACTAAACAGTTTAGTGGGAAAAAATAAATGTGTTCCATGCCCAGAAAGAATGAATAACAATAAGATAGGATTCTTCAGTTAGGAACTAAATTATTTAAATCTACCTTGAGTTACTTCACTGAGTTCAGTGTAGCTTGGTAAGGAGAGGAAAGGGRAAATTTGAGCCTGTTTTCCCTCTAACACAATTTATAGTTCATATACTTCCACCCGGTTTATAGTTATTTTCTTCCATTTGTCATTTTACAGCTTACTTTTTATAGATAATATTACTGTGTTTGGACAGATTAGGTTCCAGGCAACTTTGCTGCACATTTTGTGGCCTCTTACATTGTAAGAAGACCAAC